>OY747129.1:61168016-62407537 GCA_963556465.1 Berberis vulgaris | reverse complement strand
CATCCATCCCTTCCTATTTTGTATTTAGAAATGCCATGCAAAAAAAAAAAGTCAAACTGCAAACCTCAAAAGACATTCTCATTCACTACACTTTTAAATCTTATGATTATATGAAGGGTGATGTGCCGTCCAATCATAACAATAGATACACGCCATGTCCAATTTGTTCCTTTTGTTTTTGAAAATCAAGTAACAAATGTAATGGCATTTGGAGGAGGATTAGTGAGAGATTAGATGGACTAATGGAAACAGGACTGGTAAATAATGCACCAGTGCCTACCAACATAATCCACTTCTCAAGTCACCCAGCAATGCACAAAATCCATTCTATGAAGCCACCTTTCCAATAAATTATGTATAGGAATCAGACAGCTGGACAGCAGGTTCAACTCGAATTGGACAAAACGGTCCGAATTTTAATTGAGTTTTTAGATACGGTTTGGATCCGTTATAAAACGGTCCGGTCCCGGTTCCTATTTTTAAAAAAGAAACGGTCCGGGTTGGACCCGTTTCAAATCACATTAGTTGTAAAAACCTAAATATGGAACTAAGAGTCTCTAAGACTCTTTACTCAGTAACCTAACTAACTCTAAGACTCTTTAGTCTTTAGAGGAGAAGAGAAGTGAGCAGTGAGCACCCGCAGGCCGCCTCCCCCTCTCGCATCCTCCGCTAACAGCCGCTAAAGAAGGTATGAGATTCGTGATCTTCTCCTCGCTGATTTCTCAATCAGGTTCGTCTTCTTCTCAATCACATTATCAGAATCTTCACTACAAACCATAGCTTATCCCCTCTTCATTTGAAGGCTCAGTAAACAATGGAGACTGAATCAGCTGGTAGAGTAGATGAAGAAGAACAAGCTCAAGTGAGCAACAGTAACTCCGAACAACAAACCGCAGCTTCACAACACCATCACAAAGAACTTGACGCTGGAGCTCTTTTCGTACTCAAATCCAGAGGTACAACTTCTTCTCTTTTCTGGATTTTTATTCGTTTTGATAATCATGAAAAATTCCGTACCAAAGGTAAGAAAAGATCTTTTCTAAACTTCTTTACAGATTCTTTAGAAAACAAAATTTCACTAAACTTACAAGTAACTAGTGAGCTCTGACATGCATAAGAGGAGAACTTTGATTGACTTGAGAACTAGTGAGCTCTTACAAGTAATTGTTCAAGTACAATTGTATGAACCCATCAGTGTCAAAGTTGAACCAAAAATCACTTTATTTTTAGCAATTCAACATCAAACTGTTAGAAGTGTAAATTGTTCAAGTACAATTGTATGTGGTTATTCACTTATTCATATTTGTAGAAGCGGAGAAGTGTAAACTGTTATCATTAAGTAGTTTGATAGCAGTAATTGTATGGCAGTTACAAACACCATTCCATCTGTGAAGTGTTATTCATGTTATTAGATCCCATATTTCTGGTTATCATGTTATTTTAGCAGAGAAGTGTAAACTGTTATCACTTATTCACTTATTCATATTTAAAGAAGCAGAGAAACCTGTTATTCACTTATTCCATTCTATCTGTGATTTGGAACCGTAGGAACCGGACCGGACCTGATCCGTTATTTTTAAACGGTTTGAGTTAGGTTCCTCCAAATTTGGAACCGATTCGAACCGTGCCCACCCCTATCCAGGAATATAACCAATTGGCAAATTTCATTTCAAATGAAATAACTAAATAAATAAAATCAAAAGGTCACCCAGTAACCTATCTTATATACCTCTTCATCATCATCTTCTTCATTTTCAAAATCTTCGTCGGCTTCCTGCAACATCGAAGTTGTAAATCATTTTAGGCAGTGTAATTTACAATTGAAGTGGAAGACAAATGTTTATACATGAAATAAATAAATAAAAAGAAAAGAAAATTATTAAAAAAAAAACACGTGCACACAGGAGAAATGGGTTGGGACGCTCACATTGTTGAAATATCTGAGAGGATTAGGCCATAAGTCATCCTTGATTACATCTGCCACCTGCAACAATAAATTTGTGATATTCAAAACATGTAAAACAGAATGGGCAATGCCATGTCTACGAAAAACCCAATCTGTATTATCTAACGATGGGTCAGGTATGTGTAGGAAAAAACTTTATGGGTCAGGTATGTGTAGGAAAATTTGTGAATAAATAACGATGCAGGACATATGGAAATTACCTCGTCCTGGAATCCTCCTGTGATATCATTCTCATGACCATCACTGAACCATGTAAAAAAACTGCAGCAAAATGAAGTATGTTGAGTAGTGTTCATACAAAAATAAGTCACTAACCAATGTAATTGTATGTGAAGATGATAACAGGGATGTATGGTTATGTACATGGGATAGCAATCAAAACATGTTTATAGTATGAGAGGATGATGCTTCCAACTGTAATCCTCAAAACAGAACTGCCAAATTTCCATATGCACCATGCACCATGCACCATGCACCATGCAATGTACCCTCATAAGGATAACCCATAAAATATCATTAAGAATTATACCAAAGATTATTCGGGTTGGTGGAAAAAGATTATCCATCTCTCCATATAAAGATGAGCTCCCTCCCCTTGGATGGCATCACCGACACAGCCCAACTCAACAAATTATCACCTGGGTTCTTAGACAAACACCTCGGGCAGTAAAGACTTCAACTTCTGCACTTTTTATCATGAAGACAATTTTATGATGAAAAAAAAGTAAAGCTAAAGGGTACGCTAAATTAACCATGTGTCCTTCGTAGTATCAAGAACTCATGAAACAACATAGAATCCACGGTTTTCCTCCATTTAATATTTGCTTAGATGCAACTGGTCATTCTAACTAACCCCAAAAGAAAAGAGATATTTGTTGAAAACTGCAAAAATCAACAATTCATGCAGATGCTATGCTATGTAGTAAATGCCAACAACAGACCCTTCATGAACCAGGACCGATTTAAGATTAAGCAGATTAGTCGAATTTCAGAGATTAATCCGTCTACTTCTTCAAAGTATACATTTTTATACCCTCACGAATGTAAATTATAATAAAGAACATATCTTGACAATAAAAATTAATAAGACAAGTATTATAGAGCAACAAAAGTCATATTATAGAGCAAATTATGTAATCGTGCTAACTATAGAGCAACAACCACCACCACCCAACAAAACAATCTCGATTAATCACCGATTAATTGGTAATCGCTAAACCCAACCACTAAATACCTAGTTCGGATCGATCGATCTACCCCCAATTTATACTAAATCGCCGATTAATAGCCGCATAAATAACCTAATGCAGGAGGATAACCCATAATAGGGGAGCTACTTCCATCTTCTGGGCCAAGTTTCAACATCATGGCTAATGTTATTGTACTCAAATAGACGAAAGTATCAATCTTAGGTCAGACCACCAACATAAATCCATCAAATTGGATCGTCAATCTCATTAAATTGTCCTTGAAAACCCATATGGATGATCAGGCATATGTGTTACAATAACAAAACAGGAGGAAATGAACCTTTCTTCAATAAATGGTCGCTTATTCCCTTTCTTTTCATGATTATCTCCATTAGCAAGATCCTTCAATGTAAAAAATTGCAAGATAAGATAATGAAACCAAAACAAATAAGACAAGTTGACTACAACTGTGAGAAAAAAAAAATGTGACTACCTTGCCCTCTTTCCACTTGATTTTTGTAGCAGTCACTACATCATCAGTAAAGGAAAATGTCTTTGTAAGCTTTTCATCTTCAAAGTAAGGATTGGAGTTAAAGCTCTGATTCATACAACATCAAATTTGCAAAAATCAGTCCTCTGATAGGCATTTGAACTAATAAACATGTCTACAAAAATCCATGCACATAAACCAAGTTTCATATATATATATATATATATAGGGAAAAGAGAGATAACTTACGAATGTGATAGAGTACCCTGACTTTAGATCTTTAAAATCCTCAACATCTATATTACTTAGGTACTTGAAAATCTGGCAGAAAAATGGAGGCATATGTGAGCAAGGGTTCCATAGAGTTCCCAAGGTTCCTCAAATAATGTAAAATTAGTTCTAATGGTCCATGTCTACAAGCATTTCCAGGAAATTAGTTCCAGAGAAATGGATAACAGACATCTTCAAGGTCAAACAGAAGTTGGATAAAAGTACAAAAGAAATAAAATTCTAGTTTGTGCATGGCATAAGGGCCAACCTTCTGGTCTTCTTCATTCAACAGATCACCTAGAGCAGGATGGCTCAAAAACTGCAAACAATAACCTTAAACAAGTCAACAATGTGATAAATAATTGAGGAGACATCAAACAATAATAAGTCAAACCTACAAAATGATACAAGCTAACATGAAGTTAAATTTATCACGTACAGCAGTCAACCAGAAGTCAGGAATTGATTTAATGATCTCAGTCCTTTAGCATAAACAGGCCTTCGTACTTCATTATATTTCTGCTCCACTTCCAACACTTTCTCGCTTGCCTCCTCGTTGACCTATCAAATCCAAACAACTTAATTGAAAGCTTGAAAAAACATGAGTAAAGTCTAAAGATTCAATTTAGTAGACAGAATAAAGTGAGTTCTGGAATTGCTTATTTTGATTTAGTTGGCATTATGTTTACTCCAATTCTAGGAATCAACAAAGTTTCAAAGAATAAAAAGAGGCATACGAAGAAAAAAAAATGCAGGGTAAATATACTAGTGCCCGTGCTTCAAGATAACAAATTGTAAAAAATCCAATAGTACCCAAGACTAGTAACTAGTAGCCATACATTAGATAATCTGTGGAGCTTCTTTCATTTCTCATTTGATTAACAAGCATTGAAGAAAATGAAAATGAATGCCATGACAGCAATGCACTTCAACTGTCGGCAATCCATTACCCCTTGAGCATCTATAACCCCTCTAAACCTATAGATCAATGCAATGGTAAAACTGAATCAATTTCACACTAGTGAAAGATGAAAACATTTCATTCTTCTTCCTCTCGTTTTCAAATATTAAATTGAAGATTAAATACTGACCAACAAAATTCACATTAGACAGAAGTTATATAATAAAACTGAACAGAGGAACAAAACCCTCTCTCCTTGAGTAGACAAAAATAAACCCTTCCATGTAAAAACTCATAACACCCTCCTTAGTTTAGTTGATATAAAGTAGAAGACTAGAGAGCAAAACCCAGATAAGATAGAATATTGAGAGGGGGCATTTAGAACCAAAATCGAAAAATTGGTATAAAACGTTTTTAGCACAAAAACAAACTACACTGTGCCAATACTCATATAAAAAAAATGATTTTCAAAGGAGAAGAACAAAAGCATCAGATGAAATAAAACAGAGACTTGTTTAACAAGAAGTGATACAAGTAAACCAACAAAGGGTACAAAAACCCGTCTCTTCTATCAATAAGAAACAACCTCTCAAGCCCAAAACTAGTGAAAAGGTGATTAACTTTGCTACAAATACCATCCCAAAAGTGAAGCAGAAATAAGTTAAAAGAGTTGAAAGGTTGCAAGTGTTACCTTCTCAAGCTCGTCTTGAACTTCCTGTAACTTCTCAATGAAAACAAGGAGCTCCCCTTCGTTCTGATCCAATTCCTCCTCTTCCTCAACCTTGCATTTCTTTCCCTTGTCGGCCGCACCCATCTGTTGCTTTGCTTTGCTGAACCCTAACTGAGAGAGTGAAGAGAAGATTTGAAACAAAAGCACAAGCGGAAGGAAAGATAGAAGGGTTTTAGGGTATTTATAGAGCAAGGGTTTTAGTGAGAGTGTTGTCTGCGAGACAGTGAGAGAAGAGAACACCGTTGGATTAAGGGTTTTTCACAGACTTTGCCTCCTTTTTCTAATCTCCACCACTTCCTCCATCATCTCAATTTCATTTCTTGTCACCACAACCCCAATGCAAGTGGCTAACAGTGCCTGCTGGTTACATCTCTATTGGCACCTCGACTCCTGTGAGGGCTACTTCGGTAAGAATCAACCATCAAAATTGATTTTTCCAAGCCTTTTCTCATTCCTCAAACCTTCAAATTGTAAGGACGAGATATCACTTCTAAGTGAGAAATTAATTCAAGTCTGAAGTTATCTGCCATCTCGAAATTGAGAGAAGAAATCAAACTGGTATGGTATGCTCACTTGAAGACGGTGTCTCGTTCGGACGGAACTAACCTTGCGAGGTCGTGGAAGTAGTTTCTTCTTTGAGTTTGATTCGGTTATAGCTGGACATGCAAATCCCGGCTTAGTTTGTTTACTAAAAGGACAGTTAATAAGCGGTTCGATTTTTGTTCTACATCAGTTTGACTTACAAATTGGTTATGAGTTTTTACCGCAAATCCATCCAAACCAAGCCGCGTACACAACTAATTTTCCGCAAAATTCACGCACATGTCTTTTCGGCCCCGTCATTTGACACCCTAGAGAGAATGTTGATTTTATGAGACCCAAAGACAAGGATGTGTTTATTTTGGTTAGGGGGCAAATTTGATTTATTTCATGTCGGATTGGGTGTACATGGTGCTCAATGTGATTTACTTGCTTCTAGACAACCCTAAAGTGTTGATTTACTTGCTCTCGATTTGTAATGTGTTGCACCTTTAATGAGTTTGACTTTTTTATGATTTTGGGTTATAGATCTAGGAGGGTACGATAACAAACTGCTTGTTTGATTTGAAATTGGATTGAAAAGTGTAAGTTGGTCGAGTTTGTATTGTATTTGTATGTTTGTTGTTTGAACTAATTTGTAGAATTGATCCAACCCTAAAGTCTCAAATTAGATAGAAGCCGACAATCAATTACAAAAGTGTAAGGACCAACTATTAGAATAGCTAGATCTAGTTATTTTTCTTTTCTTTTTGTACTGGGTGAGATTCAAAATCGTCATTAATACTATGTCGAATAAGAAAGCTCCCTACAAATACCAATACTTCTTCTGGGTTGGGGAAGAGAGCCAAAATTCTCTTAGGCCATCTTTAAACTCATTTTCTTTGTTATTGAGTGGATATTCCTTGCAATGAAAAGGAGATTGTCTAGAGGCACGTAGTTGCTAAGGCAAATGATAGTGTGGCAAGTAGTTTATGGTCCAAAGTGGACAGTTCACGAAGAAAGATAAATGATATTAGTGGGGGAAGTTAAAGATTGAGGAACTTAGCAAGTTGATTAGATTCATATTAAGGACATGGAAAAAGCCAATGGGTACTACCTTCACTAGTAGACTTGTGGTGGATGGTATCACAAGTCCAGGGTTCAAACTATGTTGTACGCGCATTTAATGGTTCAGGGATCCAATAAAAACCTACTCACATTTTCCAAATAAAATCTAGTAAGATACTTGGTGCATAAAATTTTCCCTCCTTGAGGTCTATCCTGATATTTTTTTATACCATCTCGCTAAAAGCTAAAACCTACGATGAAACTGAGGTGCAAGCCTCATTACGTCTCGGCCTCAACGATATAATACATAGCCTCACCTGGTTGAACAAAGGTGTATACCTCAACACCCTTACCAATGCATCACTTAGGCTAGCCTGCTTTTAATTAGTACATGTACAAGGAAGGAATCGTTCGAGTTTTCATATTATTGTAATCTTACGGGATTGGAGTACGAGACATCACAGTTTGTGAGAGATTCAGTTGAAAGTCTTCATTAGTTATGACTTTAAGTATTTAATCCATAACTTTTTGTTATTCAGTGTTTTAAGTTTTAGTAAACCGAGAAAGACTGATGGATGACTTCTTAGTTTTGGACCTTTTGGATTTGTTACTAACTCGTCTACCTCTTGTGTACATTTACTTTGTTTCTTAATAATAATTTAATGTGATGCATGTTTTCTAGGATTTTGTCGCGATTATAAAGTGTCCAACTTTGCAAATCCCCAAAAATAAGATTTGTGGACTTGCCGTTATATTGAGTTTTTTTAGAGAAAATTGATCATATAATAAAGTGTGTAACAGTTGATATGTAATTCTAACGACATGCATGCACAAAACAAATATTCATAAGAAGATATGTTAAATTTGCTATAAATAATTTTTCATAGCTGGGGTGTAATCGGTGAACATAGAACATTTTTGTTTTATTTTTATTGTACATGTAGGTTAGAGTTGACAATGGAACTGACCAAGTAGTTGCACACAGATCTTGTACTAGCACATCCATTCTCAACATCGTCGGCTTTTCGCCCCATATTCTTTCGTATCTCCATTCAACCATTTAGTAGAAGGACCTCTCTTCGATATAGCTGATAGAGCACACTCTTTAGTTCCTTGGTATGTTGTCTCAATTCTCTATCTTGCTACCATCAAAACAGTAGATGGTCGTTGAGGGCTATGGCCTTCCCGTCAATCTCTTCCATGTCTACTTTAGAAAAATAATAAATTTTAGAGGTTAGTCCCACAATAATAAAACACTTTGGACTTTGGTCAAGGGAAATCACATTATTTTAAATTATGGTCCAAAAATTGTGAGTATTATTTGATCATCAGCTGAGTCAAAAGAAGAAGACACTTTTGCCCCGACTCCCCAACACACTTGCAAGAATGTCTTTTACTTTTGACTTAACAGGGTCAACACACGGTTTGGCCCATGACCTAAATAGTGCAATTTCATGGGACCAAAGTCCGAAGTGTCCTATTGTTGTGGGACCAACCACTAAATTTTCCTTAGAAATAACATTGTTTCCTATCATGATATCCACCATCAGCTTATGGGAGCAAATATAACTTCTCATAACCCTTCTTCAATGTTTGGGTAGAACCTATGAGATATATTGTTTGCTTGATAAATTGTTGTAGATTTTATTTTCATCACAGTTGGTTGAGAATACGTAGGGATGGCGGCTTTGTTTGTACAAATTGTATATGTTAATCCCATATTTTTAGTTCCAAATTTTTTTTTTTAACACTGTGGTCAGATATTTTGAGACTAAAGTGAAAACTTGAAGATTTGGTTAAAAATTCCATGCCAAATATTTATTGTCCATTAATTCTCAAACCAATCCTACTTGAATCTATAAGGATTTTTTTTTCTTTTCAGAAATCAAAACCTTAGGAAAACTTAGTCTAGGGTCAAATGGTCTTTACTCAAATTTTATGAGAAGGCAGAGAGAATCATAAGTTCATGATTTATTATTGGAACAAGCTCTTCACTTGTGAAATCTTGGTCCCTATTAGACCATAGGAGACATGAAGGAGATGATTAGTAGTTTTTGCATAACACGACGTCACAACTAACAATTTATCATTTTCTTGTAACCGGAGGGGGGGGGGGGGGGGAGTGTAGACGAGTGGAGAAAAGGAAATTTTATTTGAAATTCATGATCAAATAAGTCACTCCATTGGTGTTTGTTCTAGTTCAATTGGAGAAAAGGTTGTTTGATGAACTTAGGGCTGGCACAGAGCCGAATTGGGCCGCTTTAGAGCCAGGCCATGGGGGTTGACGAAGTAAGTTAGACCCGAACCCGGCCTGTTTAGTCATCAGGACTCTTCACAAAATCCAAACTCGTTCCGCTTATGAATGGGCTAGCACAATTCGACCCGCCATGACCCATTTATGTAAAACAAATTTTATTTTAATTTTAAAATGATGTATGAATTTTACTTCTATTGCTGCAAGAAAAATTTTAGATCAAGAAATATTTGATTTAACACCTATTATAGTTATACAATCCATACTATTTTGAAAAATATTTATTTAAATGAAGTTTTAAATCAACTATTTCTTAATTTATAATGATTGTGTGATTACTTATTTGGTCAAGTTGAAATCGTATCCTAATTTACAAAAGTAAGGAAGTATATAATATATTATTACCAATTTTGTTGCTCACAATTATATAGGCTCACCTGAACCCGGCCATTTAACTTAATGGGCTTCGTGGATTGGCCCAAAATGACCTAAAAACCCGTGAAGCGTCAATCCGAACCCAGCTATAATGGTTGGCCTTCGGATCGATTAGCGGGTTCTGGCCAAATTGCCAACGCTAAGTGAATTCACATAACAAAAATGGTAAGGTGGGGTGTTTCCTATCTAGGAATCAACATTACGTCATATTAAAAAAATGAAAAAATGGTCATGTCTCACTCTTAAATTACTTGAGCAGTTGTGCCATATGGTATTTATTTCACAAATTCACACCTATGCTGCAATACCTAGGAAGCACAAATACGGACACAAAGAGCCTATAAGAAATAAAAGGACCAAATAATAATAATAATAATAATAATAATAATAATAATAATAATAATAATAATAATAATAATAATAATAATAATAATAATAATAATAATAATAATAATAATAATAATAATATAATGAAAGGCAAACAAAAAATTTATGGATCCTGGAAGTTAGAACTACAACTATTTGAACAGAGAGTTGTTACATGTGCCCTACTATTTGGCTCAATGCCCCCAACTTTAGTTTTAGATTTAGATTTTAAAAGTTGCTTGATGTAGCCAACCGCATTTTATTAATTCTAAAATAAAACTAGTTAATTACTCCCACCTTCTTCCAACATTCCATTAAAATTTAAAAGAAAAACTCAATCATAAATTTCTTTTTGAAATTTAAATCACTAGAATCATCTTCTGTATTGGCCTGAATTTTTTTTAATTTTATTTTTAATCAACCCTAACATGGACCACAACCCCATAATGACTTTCAAACTTGGATATATATTAGTGTCAAATTGAAATTGTGTTTGTGAGATGTTTTGACAAAAGATTTACTAGTTGTTTTTCTTAAATATTTCCATTTAACATAGTCTTTTAACGAGTCGGGAGAAACAAGTTCACAATACTCTTCCAATTAATGCAAGTTGTTTAGGTGCTCTCACTTAATTGCAAAAAGCATGTAGTGGACATTTTAGAAACTATAACTATAAGAAGCATTTGTAAGAAGTACCTAAAACATTATTTTGTTGTAACTAGTCAAAATTTTAGAAAAAAACTAACATTCAAAATGTAGACAAGTGTGTGTAAACATATTAGTGTTGCAAATTTTAAGTTGGTGCAATAAAGAGTTTGTGCAACCGAGCCAAATAAAGTACATGTAGCAATTTCCTTTACTTATTTATTTTGAGAAGTTTGACACAAATAAAGGAGTTAAGAGTAGTTAAGTAATACATATTGCTACTGCAAATATGAGTTTTGGGCTACACACTACAAATTTACTGGCTTCAGAAACACACTCATCATCATCATCATCATCAAAGCCCATTCTCGATACTCTCGAGGCCGGCTACACACATTTTGGTTTTCCAAGCAATGCAGCTATCTAACATTAATTTTTTTGAAACAAAATCAATGGGATGTGACGGATTTTTATGGTTGGCTGTCACGGGCATAACATCAACCTTCCTCCGGATGGATGTGACAATTTTTATGATTGGCTGTCACGTGCCTAACACCAACCCTCCTTTTATTCGAGCTTGAGACCGGTTGTCGCAACGGGCAGAGTTACTTCAGAAAACAACCCTTGGTATTACTTTAGGCCCAATTCAGTAGGGGTCGCAGTAAATTATGGGGTTTTGAGAGGGCTCTCATCATCCTCGAAACATGCATCCCACACAAAGAAGCAAAATGTTGATTGTAAGCCACTACTTGTTAAAAAGCCAGTTTGCCTGTCACACCCCGATTTTCGAGAAAACGAAAATCCTTATAACCACATAGGATTATTCATTTTCCCCAAATTCGGGACTTGAAATTCAATAACAGGAGAACATTTAGCAACAATAACTGAGACACAATCTAATAATTGAAACAAACAAAAAAATACTCTGACTGAAAAACTCTTTGACAAGGTTCGCCCCACTAAAGAAACTCCAGTAGCGCTGTCCAATAATCTCTAAACCCGAGATAAAGCTAATCGGTTACATTCCCAAAGAAATGTACCTAAGAAGCTAAAGCCCACTTGGGTCAGCAATTAAGCTAGTATGAGTAATATAGTAACACTTCCAAACCATGTAGTTCCTCAAAGAGGCAAATGTGTCATTGTATTAAGTAAATATTTGTTTACTTATACCTGCACTGTAAATGTTGACTATGGAAAGTCAGACATGCAGAAATATTAGTGGATTTTTCATCCTGCAATGAATTGTTAGAAAACAGATATATACTTTTACCAAAATCAGTATTCCTCAATTAATACGGATGTATTCATACATTATTTGATTTGAGCATATTATTCATTTTTTTATTGAATTGATCACTTAGACGATACCACAATCACGCCACCTTCGTGTAGAAAATACACGCCCGTATGCCTTTCTAATATAAAGGAGAATTTATCCGTCATCCATGTCTAAGTAGGGACACATTACATAAGGACATGCATCACTGGATACTCCTAACTATATAACTAACAAAGGCCATTTTTGGGCTATCAATGCGCATAAGTCACGTCACATTTTTTACAAATAAATCTCAAGCCTATTTAGGCATTGCAAAACCGTTGTAGATTGGTTGAGGGTTAAAATATAAAAGAAAGCCCACTCTCACCTCTTTGTTGATTAAACAACCAAAAATAGTACATAAGTAAAAACCAATTGTGCAGTTTATGATTAAAGAACCAAATAAGTCGCTGTATAGTTTATTAAAAAAACAAAGAAGTCACTGTACACAAAACCCAACTCGCACCTCTTTGTTGAGTAACAACCAAAGAAGCCCCATTAATTTAAAAAAACAAATAATCAAGTCACTGTATAGTTTATGATTACAAAAATAAGACTTATGCTTTGGTGATGACCTGACTCTAATCAGAAAAACAAAAGAGAATAAGTTGTGCTGCCGATCGATTTCTGAAGCACAATTTTTAGTAAAAATAAAAGGAAGGCCTCAACCAATACGATCTAACAACCCGTACGGATTTTATGACACAGACCTACTCCCAATCAAGTCTATTAAACAATCATCTCAAATAATCTTGATTCCTCAAATCCACTATACAAAAAAAAACATATAGAGGCAAAAAAGAAAAAAAAAACTAATATAAAGAATCGAGAAGACTCGCCTATTCTCCTTGCTTTTTTTCTTCTCTTTTTTTCTCCTGACTTTGATCCCTTCACAAACCCTTTTTGTAACAATATTTTCTTTACGGCAAGAGAAAAAATCCCCCTAACTTATACATAAGGAAGTTTAAACCGTATTAGGTTAGGGTTTTAAGAAAAATTCTGTTTGCACCACCATTTTTTATTAATAACCTATTCCACCAATAATTAGTAATTAGGACAAAATATTATTTGGAAATTTTCTAAAATAAAAAATTTAGGGTTGTTACATTATACACACCTCAAAAGGAATTTCGTCCCGAGATTCACTTGGTGAACATCTTCGGATGCATCCGTTTCACTTTGTTCTCTAGCTCCCAAGTTACATCGTTCTCTTTCTCACTCCGCTGAACTTTCACCAAACACAAAAACTTAATCTTAAAACAGATCAAACGGAGAAAACCTAATGTAATCTAAGACAAACTCATTGGATTAAACAAAAAACAAATCAACCAAAAACTAGAAAACCCCATTAATCAACGCAAATATTCACCAAACAAAATGCACACAAAAAAAGGAAGGAAGAACCCACCGAAAGACGTCCCAACAAAACTCGATGACTCCATCAAGAGTCGATAATCCATCCTTGGCGAACACACTACGGTATACTAGTCCAACCGGCGGTTTTCCTTCTGTCGCCTCCTTCCCCTTCTCTATTATTACCTAGAACTTCGTCTCCACGATTGTTCAACCATCAAATCTCCCTTGCCATTCTCTCTCTCTCCCACTCTCTACATAAAATAATCTAGACCAGCACAACGCTCACTCTGATTTACTCCCTTAAAACTTCCCCAAACATCACTTAAACCCCCTCAAACGCCCCAAAGAAAAACCCCTCTGATATCTTCTCCATTTATATTTTTCTTCTTTTTATTTCATTTTCTGTTTTTTTTTTCACACCCTGTTACTACAAAGAGAGGAAAGAAAACACATCTTCTTCTCTTATTCTTTTTTATCTTTTCCTCAGCAATGACTACCCTAACCAATGCCTCAATGAAAGCCCAAGTCCAAATCTTGCAATTGTGCTAAAGCCCAGCCTTACTATGTGGACCCATAAATATTATTATAACACATGGATATTATTCAAACACTAATAAATCATTAATTGGTCAAAAACTAAATACAAAGAAAAATACAAAATTTAAATAGTTTTGTAAAAAATTAGTGTTGTTACATTATACATACCTTAAATGGGTTCTCGTCCCGAGATTCAGAAGGTAAGAGAGTTAGGAGAATTGCAAAAAGTACAATTTGGTAAACCAACTAAGAGTTTAAAATAAAATTTTAAATGAACTTTAGACACATAAATTTTTATTGTCATTGAAAAAGCACGGGTGTTATAATATATACACCTTAAAAAGAATCTCGTCCCGAGATTTGATGGAGTGAAAACTTATGAAAATAATTCCACCGAGAAGCTACAACTTACCGAATGAAGTATCACTAGAGTCCAAAACATAAAGCAACTAACCCTAAATAAATTTTCTACTAACCTTTAAGAAACATTGAAACATTCATGCATAACAATGACAAACAAGTTGTACATGTACATGCACATAACTTCATGAAGACAAACACACAAAAGATATAAAATTAATCAATAAGTATGAGGAAAAAATACGGGGTGCTACAATGTATACCACTCAAAATGAATCTCGTCTCGAGATTTGGGCTAATTGAACACTACGGATAGCAAAACTACTAAAAGGAAAACTAGACAGAATAATGTCACCAAAATATTGACATTAAAAAAAATGATTGCTCTCGCACATATAAGTCAAAAGGAATCTCATCACTAGATTCACGAAGAAAATGAAACGATACTAAAGGTTAAAGGTTCACCCTTGCTACTTTATCTCTAGAACTTTATACTCTTACTCGCCCATATCCAGAATCCGATGATCACCAAGACTCTACCCCAGCAAAGGTTGACCAGATGCTTTGATACCAAACTGTCATGCCCCGATTTTCAAAAAAATGAAAATCCTTATATCCACGTAGGTTTATCCGTTTTCCCCAAATTTGGGATGTGAAATTAAATAATAGAATAACATTTAGCAACCGTAACTAAAACATAATTTAATAATTGAAACAAACAAAGAAAACTATAACTGATAAACTCTTTGACGAAGTTCACCCCACTAAAGAAACTTCAGTAGTGCTGCCCAATAATCTCTAAACCTGAGACAAAGCTAATCGGCTACATTTCCAAATGAATGTACCCATGAAGCCAAAGACTACTTGGATCAGCAATTAAGCTGGTATGAGTAATCTCCACCTCTAGTAAATAAAATAAGCACGTGTTATAAATAAAAATTTACATAAACAATAAAATAACACTTCCAAGCCATGTAGCTCCTCAAAGAGGCAAATGTGTCATTCTAATAAGTAAATATTTATTTACTTGTGCATGCACCGTGTAGATGTTGACTATGACAAGTCAGACATGTAGAAATATTAGTGGACTTGTCATCCTACAAGGAATTGTTAGAAACACATGTATATAATTTTACCAAAATCAACATTCCTAAATGATGTATTCATACATTATTAATTTTTTTAATGAATTGATCACTTATACAATACCACATTCGCGCTACCTCCGTGCCGACCATACATGCCCGTATGTCTCTCTCATATAAAGTAGAACTTCACTGTCATCCATGTGTAAGTGGGAACACATCATATACGGACATGCATCACTGGATATTCCTAACTATATGAGTAACAAAAGCCACTTATTGTCTATCAATGCGCATAAGTCACGTCACATTTTTTATGGATACATATTAAGTCTATTTTAGGCATTTCAAAACCACCTCTTACAAAACCATTGTACCTGGGTTGAGGGTTAAAATATAAAAGAAACCCCACTCTCACCTATTTGTTGATTAAACAGCCAAAAATAGTACATAAGTAAAAACCAAAGAAGTCACTGTGGAGTTTATGATTAAAAAACCAAAGAAGTCACTGTACAATTAAAAAAAAAAGTCATTGTACACAAAACCCAACTCGCACCTCTTTGTTGATTAAACAACCAAAGAAGTCCCATTGATTAAACAAAAAAAACATGAATCAAGTCACTGTACAGTTTATGATTACAAAAAAAAGACTTTTGCTTTGGTGATGACCTGACCCTAATCAGAAAAACAAAAAGTGAATAAGATGTGCTGCTGATTCCACTATCTGAAGCACAATTTTCAGTAAAAATAAAAAGAAGACTTCAACCAATATGATCTAACAACCAGTATGGATCTAATGACTCAGACCAAGTTCCAATCAAGTCTATTAAACACTCATCTCAAAGAATCATGATTCATCAAAGGACTATACAAAAAAAAAAAACTTATATAGAAAATCGAAAAGACTCGCCTTTTCTCCTTGCTCTTTTTTCTGTTTCTTTTCTCCCAACTTTGTTCCCTTCACAAACCCCTTTTTTTACAACCTTTTCTTTAAGGCTAGAGAAAAAATCCCCTAACTTATACATATGGAAGTTTAAACACTATTAGGTTAGGGTTTTAAAAAAGTTATTTGCACCCCCATTTTATTAATAACCGAATCCAACAATAACTAGTAATTACGACAAAATATTATTATAAAATTTTCTAAAATAAAAAAATTTAGGGTCGTTACGTTTTACACACCTTAAAAGGAGTCTTGTCCTGAGATTTAGAGGGTGAACATCTCCGGGTGCATCCATTTCACCTTGTCCTCTAGCTCCCTAGTTACATCGTTCTCCTTCTCACTCTATGAACTTTCACCAAGCACAAAAATTTAATCTTAAAATAGAGCAAACCTAATGTAATCTAAGACAAGCCCATTGAATTACACATAAAACAAATCAAACCCAAACCAAAAAACCCCATTAATCAGCGCAAATATTCACCAAACAAAACACACAAAAAGAAGAAGGAAGAACTCACTGAAAGACGTCCCAGCAAAACTCGGCGACTCCATCAAGAGTCGAAAATCCATCCTTGGCGAACACACTATGGTACACTAGTCCAACCGGCGGCTTTCCTTATGTCGCCTCCTTTCCCTTCTTGATCTCCACCAAGAACTTCATCTCCACCATTATTCAACCATCAAATCTTTCTCGCCATCCTCTCTCTCTCTCTCTCCCACTTTTTACATAACATAATTTGAACCAACACAACCCTCACTCTGGTTCACTCCCTAAAAGCTTCCCCAAACATCACTGAAAACCTCTCAAACACCCTAAAGAAAAACCTCGCTGATCTCTTCTCCATTTCTCTTTTTCTTCTTCTTTCATTTTCTGTTTTTTTTTTCACACTATGCCGTACAACGAGAAGAAAGAAAACAAATCGTCTTCACTTATTCTTTTAATATTTTCCTCCCTAATGACTACCATAATCAATGCCTTAAATAAAGCCCAAGTCCAAATCTTGCAATTGTGTCAAAGCCCAGCCTTACTATGTGGACCCATAAATATGATTATAACACATGGATATTATTCAAAGACTAATAAATCATTAATTGGTTGAAAACTAAATATGAAGAAAAAATACAAATTTTAAATAGTTTTGTAAAATGTCGGATCCCCAAGGACAAATGATTAATCATTATTTGAAAGGAAGAAAGAAAGAGATCTACTTGCTAAGCGGAAAAAGAAGAGGTCATTCACTAACATCTGCGCCAAAATAGCATAGGTATTCTCCAGTCCTCACTTTAGGGAAGTCTGATCACATTAGCTCACTGTACAATTTGGCAAACCAACTAAGATTTAAAAATAAAATTTTAAATGAACTTTAGGCACATAAATTTTTATTGTCATTGGAAAAGTACATGTGTTACAATATATATACACTTTAAAAGGAAACTCGTCCGAGATTCAATGGAGGGAAAAAAACTATATAAATAATTCCACCGAGAAGCTACCACTTACCGAATGAAGCATCATTAGAGTCCAAAAGATAGAGTAGTCAATCCTAAATAAATTTTCTACTAACCTTTAAGAAACATTGAAACATTAATGCATAACAATGACAAACAAGTTGTATATGTACATGCACATAACTTCATAAAGACAAACACACAAAAGATATAAAGAAAATAAATATGAGGAAAAAAATACGGGGTGCTACAATATATACCCACTCAAAAGGAATATCATCCTAAGATTCGCTGAAAGGGCTAATTGAACACTAAGGATAGCAAAACCATTCAAACGAAAACTAGACAGAATAATGTCACCCAAATATTGACATTAAAAAAAAAAGATTGTTCCCGCACATATAAGTCAAAGGCATCTCATCACTAAATTCACGAAGAAAATGAAACAATACTAAAGGTTTAAGGTTTACCCTTGTCACTTTATCTCTAGAACTTTATACTCTTACTCACCCATATCCGGATTCCGAGGATCACCTAGACTCTACCCCAGCATAGGCTAACCAAATGCTATGATACCAAACTGTTACGCCCCGATTTTTGAGAAAATGAAAATCCTTATATCCATGTAGGATTATCTGTTTCCCCCAAATTCAAAACGTGAAATTCAATTACGGAGGAACATTTAGCAACAATAACTAAGACATAATTTAATAATTGAAACCAACAAAGAAAACTCTAACCGAGAAACTTTTTGATGAGGTTTGCCTCACTAAAGAAACTCCAATAACGCTGCCCAATAATCTCTAAACCTGAGACAATGCTAATCGGCTACATTCCCAAAGGAATGTACATAATAAACCAAAGGCCACTTGGGTCAGTAATTAAGTTGGTATGAGTAATCTCCACCTCTAGTAAATAAAATAAGCACGTGTTATAAATAAAAATTTACATACACAATAAAAATAACACTTCCAAGCCATGTAGTTCCTCAAAAAGGCAAATGTGTCATTCTAATTATTTACTTGTACCTACATTCTAGATGTTAACTATGGCAAGTCATACATGCAAAAATATTAGTGACTTGTCATCCTTCAATGAATTGTTAGAAACACAAGTATATAATTTTACCAAAATCAGTATTCCTCAATTAATACAGATGTATTCATACATTATTTAACTTAAGCATATTATTCATATTTATTGAATTAATCACTTAGACGATACCACATTCGCACCACCTATGTGCCGAACATACATGTTTGTATGTCTCTTTCATATAAAAGAGAAATTTTCTGTCATTCATGTCTAAGTGAGGACACATCACATACAGACATGCATCACCAGATGCACCTAACTATATAAGTAACAAAAACCACTCTTGGGCTATCAATTCACACAAGTCACGTTACCTCTGTCGTACAAAGAGAAAAAAAAACACATCTTCTTCACATATTCTTTTAATCTTTTCCTCCCTAATGACTACCCTAATCAATGCCTTAATGAAAGCCCAAGTCCAAATCTTGCAATTGTGTCAAAACCCAGCCTTACTATGTGGCTAATAAATCATTAATTGGTCGAAAACTAAATACGAAGAAAAATACAAATTTTAAATAGTTTTGTAAAAATAAATAGAGTTGTTACATTGCTCTTGAGCTCCTTAATTCTTGATCAATCAAACTCTGAGTTTGCTTTTCATGCCATTGATAATAGGAGAAAATTTTGCCTTCCTATATTTTCTTTATGTAGTCCGTTGTGCACTTCTTTTAAAATGCTACAAAGATTATTTAAGGCTTTGAGTTTATTGATTTGAATATCATCACTGGTGATATACAAAGGAATATATCTGCCAACATCTAGAGTTAGTCCATAAACTTGCATTTCTTTGAAAAGATCCTCCGCAGCCAACATCCTCCCAACCTTGCACAACCCCTGTATAAGTGCATTGTTCGTGATGGCATCAGATGTCAATCATTTGCGAATAACATTTCCAAGTAGTTTCATGTGACACTGGACAAATGAAATGATGTTATGATGTAATTTCACTGATGCGAAATGATAAGGAATACTCGTCACTCAAGGAATCCACCAAGAGATAAGAGTAAGAAGATAGTAGATATCTCGCCACTATAAGGAATCCACCAAAGAGATAAGAGATAGAAACTCGTCACTCTATGGAATCCACCAAAGAGATAATAGTATGGGATTATGACGAACACTCTTCACTAACAATATATTCTGAATTTGCAATCTGAGTTGCCATTTCATTTTTAGGGTCTAGCTTATAAAGGAATCATGGAACATCCCTCCATAAATAGGTTCATCCCTAATTAATATTAATACATGTATCTTAATTAATGACAATCATAAATAACTTTAAAATACATGAATGCATCAAGTTCTAAGGTGAATGCATCAAGCCTTTCACTTAACCAAATGAAGTTCAAACCCATTCATATGAATGGACTGGATTCGGTGTCATACGCTTCTGCTTCATGTGAACTCGTCTCTGAGTTCTCATCACACTTGTCATTGACGAATGGAAAAATATCGGCGACATTGAATGTTGCCGACACACCATAATCTTCTGGAAGCTAGATCTTATAAGCATTTTCTCTTATTCGCTTAAGTACCTTGAAAGGACTGTCGACTCATGTTTTTAATTTTGCATGCTTGCCTCGAGGAAATCGTTCCCGGTGAAGATGAATCCATACCAAATCTCTTTATTTGAATGTAGCAGATTTTTTGTGCTTATTAGCTTGCCTTTGGTACTTCTCATTTTGCTTCATGATGTGATCTCATACCTGCTCATGCAGCTTCTTGATGTGGTTGGCTTGTTCAACGACATCCCCACTAAATTGATAGTTTGCAGCAAGTGGAGCTAAGTCGAGGGGATTCAAAGGATTCTTACCATAGACTGTTAGGAAATGACTCATCCTAGTTGTTTGGCTTGCAGATCGATTATAGGCAAATTCTACTTGAGGCAAAGTGAGATCCCACTGACGGATGTTCTTACCTACCAAACTTTGTGGAAGATTTCCTACACTACGGTTCACAACTTCAGTCTGACCATCAGTCTGAGGATGATGTGAGGAACTGAATTGTAGCTTAGTTCCCATATTTCGCCATAAGGTCCTCCAAAAGTGTCCTACAAATTTAGGGTCTCGACCTGATGTGATAGTTCAAGGAAAGTTATGCAGCTTGACAATTTCCTTAAAGTACAGATCAGCAGTGTGTGTAGCATCTAGAGTCTTTTTGCATGGCACGAAATGAGCCATCTTTGAAAATCTATCTACAACAACCATAACAGAGCCCTTGTGTCTCTGTGTTCGCGGTAGTCCAACCACAAAGTCAATGCTCACATTTTCCCAGGGAGCCACTGGAACAGGAAGTGGAGTGTACAATCTGGTGTTTTGACCATGAGTTTTGGCAATATGACAAACTCTACACCTTTCCACATGTTTTGCAACGTCGCGAGACATATGTGGCCAATAAAAATGTTTCCCAATCAGTGATAGAGTTTTGTCTCAGTAAAAGTGTCCCGCTAAACCACCATCATGAGCCTCTGCAATGATAACTTCCCTCAAAAAAAATTCTGGAATGCAAAGTCGTATTCCTTTGAAGATAAATCCTTCTTGCAAAACATAAGAGTCACAAGATCCATCCGAGCAGTCAAACCAGATCTTTTTAAAGAAAGGATCATCTTGATACAATTCTTTCAACACTTCAAACCCCAATGCTTCACTTTCATAGTGTTTAGGAAAGCATGTCGCATGCTCTAAGCATCTGCTACTTGATTCAACTTGCCTGACCGGTGCTTGATTTGAAAAGTACAGGTTTGCAAGAATTCAACCTACTTTGCATGCCTATTTTGAGTTGTCCATTAATAAATCACAGCTCCTCATGATCAGAAAAGAGAATGAACTCTTTATAAATGAGATAATGCCTCCAGTGATTCAAGGCTCGAAATATAGCATAAAATTCTTTGTCATAGGTAGAATACCTTGAGTGAGCATGATTTAATTTTTCATTGAAAAAGGCAATAGGTTTACCTTCTTGGTTGAGCACAACACCTATCCCGATATTCGATGCATCACAATCCACTTCGAACACTCTGTTGAAATCAGGAAGCACAATAATAAGAGCCTCGGTCATCTTCTTCTTTATCAATTCAAAACTCTCCTGTGCTTCTGGATTCCATTGAAAACTTCATCCTTTTAAGCACACTGTAATTGGAGTGATAATAGTACTGAATCATCTGATAAAACGCCAATAGAAAGAAGCCAAGTCATGGAAATTTCGAATGTCATGGTGTTGTGGGAATTGGCCAACTTGTAATAGCTTCAACCTTATTAGATAAATCTCTTTGCTTGGAATTTTGAACCTTCAAGAAAGATTTTTGAAGATAATGATGTGGCAGAAACTTTTTCTTTAGTTCTTTCTTCATCTTGTCCCACGTCTTGATTCGTTTCTTTCCTTTGCGAATTCTCTGTTTCTTCAAATGTTCACACCAATGTGAAGCGTGTTTTTTTTACTTAATAGCCACTAACTTCAACAAATTTGGGTAAAGAAAATTTGTTATAAGTGAAAGCTTGTGCAAAAGCCTAAGTGCCATAGATTCTGGAGTGTAGCAACAAAGACATGCGTAGTAGTCGGTAGGCATGGGTATCAACAATGCACAAATGTAGGAGCTATAAGGAGTGGAGCAGAGTTCCAAATTCACTTGAATGTTTGTGAGTGGAATGGAGTGAAAGTGAGAGTGATGTTCAAGGCACACAGGTGGACTAGCAAAAGTATGACAGGACGTTCATACACTCTGATGTCTGAAGACATGCCAAGTGCTAACACATGGAGTACATTGTGGTGCCGACAACAGGGTCATTTGAAAATATGAAGACATTGAAAAAAGATGTGGTAGAATGTTGGTGTTAAATCATACGTACATTTAAAAAACTACGCACAAAAGGCTTCTGTGGAAATATTTTGAAGTTTATGACAGGACAGTGTCACAAGAACTATTTAAGCACCGTCAGAATCTAGTTTATTTAGGCTTGGTCTAATTTACTCATTTGAGTGAACTGACTTTTTAAACTATAAGCCCAACTTAAGTAGAGATTGTGTGGTTAAGATGAAGAGCGCGGAGCTGCTCTGATGCATGGTTTAGTCAGGCTAAACAGGCCAGTTCTGAAATTGACCTGGAAAAGGATTGTGGGGGGACGAAACTGTGGTGTTAAAGATGGAGGTTCTCACCAGTGACAAACATGCCCTTTTCTAGTTGTTCGGCTAATGAAGAATGTCACGTTAGTGAAAATGATAGGGGCAATCTCCCACTTCCAATGCCTCCTCTTCCGGTTCATGCTCTCATCTATTGCTTTGAACCTTTAATGAGATGAAACCTCAGCTTCTTATTCTAAAGGGTAGAATGCATTCTTCTATGCTGTAACACCAAAGAGGCGGTTTTTCTTGTGGTCCTTATTCCTCTTAGTCCATGACACTATCTACCTTCCTTGTCCCAGTCATAAGTTCTGATTCTGAAATGCCAGTTCACTCAGATCAGAATATCTTAACGAGCATGTAGATTTCCCCTAGAAATCTCAACTAGTTGATATGCTTGAGTGGACTTTATTTTTCATGGCATTTATAGCTCATCCACCTGCACTTTTCAGCATTATGTCTAAGTTCCATCATTCACATGGTACCACTCTTTATAGTTAATTTATGCTAAGACTTAGTCTGAGAACAGCTTGCTTTATTAGTTATCAGAGTGAAATATAGTAGTTGTTGGATTCTTGTGAGAAGTTCTTCGTCCATCCAACTTTTAGTCTATAAGAACCCATGTATAAAGTATACTCTTTACACAGCATTCTTCTGTTTGATTTTTTCTCTTTTTATCTCCTAGGCGGCTAGGTCCCTCGTGGAATTTCTTATGACATGAAAATGTCCTGTTCATATTGCTTGGCAATCTAAAACGCTCCCTTGTACTGTAAATTCTAATCGTGCATGTTCTTAAGTCATCAGCATTTAAACTTAATTTGCATTCTACAGAAGTCCTAACTTCATAGGCTATCGTGTTAATTGTTTGACTAACATTTGTATCAAAGAAAATTGTTACATCAGATCAAATCTTACAGGAAATTTTAGTAGATCTCCAAGATCTTGCAGTTATTTACTTATAAAATCACTATAAAGTAATTTAATTCACCAAAGACAATAAAATGAAACGGAAGCTCTTCATTGAATTATTGCAGACAACAAGATCCCTTTACTTCAAACTGGATTAGAGACTAGTTGCCATGGGGCCAACAGATTAGTTGCAAGGTGGTTGCAGAAATAAATGTAGCCACCTAATTGATGCAAACTCAGGAAGCTCCCATTGCCATAAACTTGAACTTGCAACTTAAAACATTCCTTCCTGAACAGTTCTTTTCATAAAAATGGATGCTAAATTGAATTTCAATGAAATTTCAAAAAAGCGATACTGGACCAAGTCTCCTACTTTCTCTACCTCTTCCTGCTCTCTTGCACAAGGTACACATGTCACGTGGACTGCCATGTACTCGCTTCATTGCTGTCAATATTGCCATCATGATCAAATTCCTTATCCCTTCTATAGCGAGCCAGTGCTATTCAATTCTGTCCATGTCCTGGACTAAATTCTGTCCCTGTGTGTAGAAACGTTTCAGTTTCGTTAGATTGGTATGATCGTACACCATCTCTATTTATGGATGCTACTCATGCCCGGTTATTATGCTAAGAGTACTATAAAACTCATGCAGAAATCAGACCTGCTCTTAGATCTGTCATGCTAAGATACCTTCCTTTAAACTCGTGCAGAAATCTGACAACCTTTTCTTGGTTCTATATGCTATGAAACTATGAGTACTGTAAAACTCATGCAGAAATCAAATAATCTCTTGGATATGTAATGCTAATAGGACTGTAAGCCTGTAAGACAAACGCAGAAATGAGACTTCTTCTTAGATTTGATGTAAACTTGTTAGCTGGACAAATTCTGCAAAATAAATTATTATCTTAATAAATAACCATGTTAAGGACATTCTGATGCTCAAATAAACACTTGAATAAACTAAGAAAGTGAAAATCCATGAAAATAAATAATTATATCTTTGCATGAAAAGAAAAGAAAATTATACATTTCATGGTAAGAGATTGACACACAGATCCATACTGAAGATACAATGGCCTCAGGAATGAATCTTTAACAAAGGAGAGGTAGCTGAACTCCATCTTTTCTTTTGCACATGCATGCTTGTTTGGGAGATCATAAAAAATCACAAGTTCAACAACAATATCTAGTCCATGTAAAGTGAATTTGATGCACGCACAGGACGCAACTGAGAGACTGAGCGTGTAGCAAAAGTTTGTTGTGAGTGCACTGAGTCCAAATCTGTCACCTTAGTCTCTGCTAGGAACCTTGACATTGGCACGACAAAATCAGACCTTTGTGGCCTCCTTTCATTCAACTTCTTCTGAGGCATCTTGTGTGCTTCGGCTACAACCTTCACCGCTTTGTGGCTCCTGCAACCCGACAACATGCCAGGCCGGCGTTTTGGAACTTCTTTGCTCATTTCTACCTTGGTACTAGTGTTTGTGTTTTTTGCGCAAGCAGTAAGTACCTCAGGATTAACAGTTATTGACTTTTGTTCTTCACAATCTGAGGCCACTGAAAAATTGGCAGCACTAACAGTAACAACGCTCCAGTCAATGCTTACTTCGCTAGGTTCATAACATGTACTTGGGCTCATACAGCCAGACGTGCCGTCTGATCCTTGGCGTCCGAGAAATGGATTTATATTGCTTGATAAGCTTTTGATTTCAAATAAGTCCGAACTCGAATCACTATCATTGTAATCCTCGATTTTCATTCCTCCACCAATGCTAGGAATTACTTGAGTATCCTCAACCCTGGGATTGGCATCCCAACTCAACATGTTCAACCTCCTCTCTAGGCTCAAGGCTATATCCTCCTTGTCCAATACAGGGGACCCAAATACTTCTAGTGATTTGCATCCAGCCTCGACTTCAAACTGCCTCTCCAGTTTCAGATTTTCTACACCAGAATTTGGAGTAGCAAAACTAAAACCATCAAAGTTCTTGGATGGATTTTCTTCTGCAAGCCAGGATTGGGGGGGTAATGTGGTTTGCTTGATGTTGATGGGTGCTTTGGAGATCGCTCTTCCATGAACTTCTCCCACCTCAAATTTTTTCTTTTGATATTCATCAATGTCAACAAATTTCTTACCGGCACAAACGCAGTTACATCCTAGTGTGGCGAAAAATCTCTTACCATTCGATTTGTATTGTCGACTAGGAGACGGTTCTCTTAAAACACCCATTAACAAAGCGCTTTGGCTGTTCCAACTCACTTCAGAGCAAGTACTAGGAGTTCCTGGTCTCATATTTGGCTTCATTTGATGCACAACAATCCTGTCATCTTCCTTAGGGTGGAGCTTCATTCCAACCTTCTCCCTTATCCTAGTTTTTTCCTGTTCATCCATTTTACTGTTGAAGTACTTCTCTGCACTGAAGACACTGATTTCCCCATCAGGCTTTTTTCTTCCTAGGCTTGCTTGGTAAAATGGTTCCACCGGTATGGTAATGGTGGGTGACAGGTTCTCGGCTGATTCTGCAAGTTTTAGTACGAAGGCTTCTTCATTGCCATTAAGGTAAGAAGAAAATGAAGCATCCCGGGAATTTCCGTAGGACAACGTATTGGAGAGGTTTTCATTGTAGGTTGATGCAGAAGTGACCATTGCCATGGGGTTTAAGGAGTTCATCTTTACAACAAACAAAGGCACTGAGATGGAACTTAAAGAGCTAGCTAATCTTTATAAAAACACTTGAAAGGTGTGATAAGGAGAAGAGACACAAGAAAAGAAATTTGGTTTTGGGATCTTATCAAGGAGAAAAATAAAGAGAGACCAACATGAGTCGATGAGTGCTATGAGCTTCTGACACTCTTAATATTACTCTTTACAACACAAATCATTCAAGTGAAGCACAAGGTGGTTGACCAAAGTATAGAGAAGAAAATAGTTAAAGTTCAAAGAAAGCTTGAGATGATCTTGCAAGAGCCAAAGAAAAAACCAAAAGGGAGGGAAGAAACCAGTGAACTTTTCAAAAGAAGCAATGATGTAGGTGATAGGGCCTCTACCAAAAAGGAGGAATTTGGTTTATTTAGCTTGACAGGATGAAAAGAGATGAGGACTTCTCACTGGCAGAAAACAATAAGATAGACAGGAAAAAGAAGAATTTTTCTCTCTCTTCAACTAGTGAGATTTGGGAGAACACAAACCTGGAAGGGCTTTATAATGCACATGTAAGAGTATTCGGGTTGCCAAGGCACTAACCCAATTTTAATTCTACTAACCGGGGTCAAAGTTTTCGGGTGGGGGTCGAGTTGGATTTGGGTTGCACCCTATGCGCTTGAAACTGAGTGTAGTTTATAACAGTGCTAGTGATCCACAACTTGCCAAACCCTACTAAGTAATCCAGATCAGTTGACATGGAATTCCCTGCTTGGTTTACAGAAAATCAACTGCAAACACAAATAATTTTTCAAAAACTTCAAAGAAAAATAAAAATAAAATTATAGCGATTGCAGAGTTTGCTTTAGTGACAACTTGACAGTCTATTCAACCATTTCCTCCAACACTATCACCACCACCATCAACCACCGTCACCACCACGCAACCATATTTGTTACCACCACCACTACTTGTACTATCACCACCATCAAAACTACAATCACCACCAATATAAGCACCACGATGTAACAATTAATCATTATCTTTTGGGAAATATGATTTCCCACTTCTAGTCCACAATTTCCGAAATTGGTAGATTTATGGGCACAGGACACAGGTACCATGGAGATGAGCATTTTTTCATTAAGAATTATGAATGAAATGCAAGAACAGAGGTTTTGGTAGCGAAAATAACACCATTCAATATTGTCAGAGAAGAGAATCACAAATCATAGTTCTTCTATTGCCAAAAAAAAAAAGTGGAACTAGTGATTGTTCATTGAACAAATATGGGAGTAAGTTACAAAAAGGGCCATTTAAGAGACTCTTCTACTCACAAACCATGCATTTGACAAGTACAAACAATTCATTTGCTTGCTGATAGCTATAATCAAAGTGGGTAGAAGACTCTGCAGCTTTCTTGGTGATCTGCTGGAAAAAACTCGTCGATGATCTCAGTACTAAAGTGTTCCTTAAACACACTCTAACAGGTGGCTCTGAAGTGCAAGGTTGATTCTTCTAGGCTGGGAATCAATTGAGCCAATGGTTCCATCTTTCAGATAGTATAACACCCATTTTTTTCAATCATTCATTGCAGCTCATGCTGTGTCATAATGTAGATTGGTACGAGTCCACTTCATCTTCACTAAGGATTCCCTGCAACAAATTCAATCAATTAGTAATTCTATTAGGATGAATTTAATTAATGAAATTGTTATTGTATAGCTATCGGAAAACCAATATTAGGAACAGCATAAGTTATTTAATCATTCTTACCATCTTGGTCATGTCCATGAGTGTAGATCCCATATTGTCGAAGTATGTACAAAGACTGGACTGGGAAGGAGGCACTTCATGAGTTATACCCATAAGAACAAATGCCATTAATCCTCCAGGTACTAGTTCTTGAGCCCTAGCATGCAAGAATAACTCTCTGTCCTCAGTGAATTGAGCTGAATAAGCTTCCACAACTTCCTTCAATGCTTTTCCGTAACTAATTCTCCCTTTGTTCCATGCAAGAGACTTCCTGTCTAATACTACATTTGGAACCTTAGACATCCAATGAAATGAATAAGATGTACTGGCAAAGAGGCCTTGGGAATTACTCTGGTGTGGAAAGCCCTTGGTACTCCAGCCTCGAAGTAGTTCTTGTTGGGAAGGAGGGACTCAACGAGTGTCGAAATAATTGGAGACGTGGTCACTAAAGTACACTTGGAATTCAGGAACATCAGAATCGGGGAACTGTTTTTTGTATTGAGCTCTACAGCTTCAACTACATTCTGTACTACCTTGAATATTGGGTCCACTGGAACATCCGAAATCAGCAATAGTAAAGAGGTTTGAAGAAGCAGACCCTTGCATATCAAGCTTCTCTGAGATCATCTCATCAATCATTTCCTTTGCCTTTTGAACTCCTCCCCTCTGCACAATTTTACCAACAAGCATGGTTGCATTCAGTATAATGGATTGGTAAGGAAAGCTGATTCTTAATGTTTTTAAGCTAGAGAGTGCAATAATAAAGAAGAATACCGATATGAAGATTTGTTACTGCAGCTGTAAGTGCCATCACCACCATTCATGGGGAAATGATTCTGCTGATACATTTTCCATCTCTCCAAATTAATTTGATTCTCATTTTGCTTACTCTTAGTTGCTTACTTGATTGTTTTTCAGTAAGAAAACCTCTGGATGTGTATATAGATTGCTAGTAGTTCAGATTTGAACTTCAACATCTTTTTTTTTTTTTTCAAAACAAAACAATAACGATAAAATACAATACAATAGTAAGATCGATCTGTATAAGTCAATGTGTGAATTGCTAAAAACGCCATGGATATTAATTATGTGTGTTTATTGTCCTGATAAACAGAAGATATACTGCACAAAATCGGCATGATGTTTCGACATGATACACTTTCTGGTTGACAACCCCTCCATGGTAATTGTGAAACAGGAAACTGTTTGGACTTCTGTTTGAAACAGAAAACTGTTTGGACTTCTGGAAACTGTTTTGTGAAACAGGAAACTGATCTTGAATTGTTCTACTCAAGATTGTGAAGATTCAAAAGTGCTACGATTTTTTTGTGCACAAGTTGTTTGAAGAAAAATCGTAGTGAAACTTCTTGTCTAGAAAGTCACAGATTTTGTTTGCAATGACATCCAAGGTGAGCAAGGCACATGTGGGGAAGTATGAAATCAAGAAATTTAATGGTAAGAACGATTTCGGATATTGGAGAATACAAATGAGAAATTTGCTTATTTCTCAGAAATTACATAAGGCATTACTAGGGAAGGATAAAAAGGCTGAAACCATGTCAGATGATGAATGAGAAGATTTGGATTTGAAGGCTCGTGCTGCTATTTGTTTGTATCTGGATAGAGACAACTCCTATCTCGATATAGATCTACGGTGCCTGGTTTGCACCAGGCATATGGCCGGTGCACTTAGAAAAAGCTCTTAATTGATTAGATCCTTGTGGTACTTGTGTGCAATTGTTGTTATCTACCCGCTTCCGCAATAAGGCGCAACAGTAACACCATTAACTTCTTTTTATTTGTGAGGAAGGCCTTCCACTTCTCCAAATCACCGAGCCGAATTTTGAGGGTATTTGCAAACATTTCATGTCAATCAATTGTTTAATGTCAAAGGGACGTACTATGAAGGACTTCTCCTGGGTGGAGGGGCTGTTTCTGGCAATGCTCGGACGGATGTAATGTTTGAACTCTACACTTATAACTATTTTAGGGATTAATTTGGTATTTCATATAATAAATACATGGGCGGGTTTGAAAATAATTTCTTTTGGGGTGTATAGGTTGAAAACCCTACTACACCCGGGAGTAAGTGATCTCAAATCTCTCTGTAGTTATATCTTTTCCAACAAAAGCGAAGTTTACCGGCCATCACTACCCGTTCATCACCATCACAAGACCCAAATTGGGTGGACAGGAGCATTGTGACAAGGGGCCATGGGTGGGTGGGTCATCTGATGGTTGTGTTGGTGGATGGAAACTCGTCAAAAACACCCCATCAGAAGTTGTTATATAAACTAGAAGAAGGTCATGTAGTAAGACCCCCACTCGATTTCTTTTCGGGTCTAGTTCTGAGACCTAAACAGAGAAGTAGTTGTGCATAATTTATGAGACTTTGTCCCAAATCCTCTAAGGAAGCAGGAAATGAGATGCTAGTATTGAAGAACACAAGGTTTTCTAATTTAGTAGAAACAAAGCAAAAGAAACTTCTGCTTCTACAAAAGGATTATATTAAAAAAAACAACTCCTAAAAGTAACACATTGGTGACCCTCCCTAGAATTTAAGTGGTCCAGCTGATTTTAGCAGGTAGACCCAAGGAATGTTCGGTTATGGATCTAGCCAGATCTGCTAATGTTACCATGCATGCGTAAGCTCCGTCAAGTGTTTTATGAAAAACCTGGGTCTAATGGATAAACGGGTCTAGCTCGAAGAAGTTTGGTAAACATGGTTTGAGGCAATTAAACATTCCAAGGGCACCTAGCTAGGTTGAAATTGGTCAATGCTTTGGGAAAAAAGGCTTTCTGAGTTTAGCGAGGACAAGGCAATGGCTTTGGTCCCTTATCTAGATCTAGATGGGATTGGGTGGCGGGGAACCCAGGTTGAATATGTGAAAAAGGATTTGCAGAAGATGATGAAATCAGTTTGGCTGAATATCTAGATGGGATGGGGTGGTGGATTATGCAATTAATGTTGTCAACTTCTGCTGTGTGAATTTCTGTTTTTTTTTTTTTTATTTTTTTTTTATGAGCAAACTGGATTGGATAGAGAACGCCCTTGATTAATTAGTTAATAATAATAAGTTGCCATTGATGTAGCTCATTTTGAAGATATGCTGAGTTAGTGGTATGACAGCCACAAGTACATTGACAAAACTTGATGCTTAATCTTGAGGAGCACAGTGTCATCGCATACGGGACCTTTTTGCATGCTAATTTGTATACTAACTCGGATGTCTTGGCTGAATACTGTAGCAAACCGTTGAAGATGGTACTTGCTTTCAAGTCTTAAATATCAATCGGGGCAACAGAAAAATTGAAACAATCTTGCATGTATAATCCTGAAACTTTCTCCAACATCTGTTCAATGTTCTTTACATAATAGTAGTGACATTATAATGGCCCTTAATACAGCACTTCTATCGGCTAGCAAAAGGAAATATCTAAGAACTGTGTAACAAACAAATCAACTTGTTTGAACAGAGGTTGTTGCAAGTCCATCTGGAAATCGGCTTCACCTACTACCTGCTCTTCCAGCAATCTGTTTCATTCGAGTAGCTGGAATTGGAACTATCTAATCTATTTCAAAAGACTCTAGAAAATTACCCTCCTGATGTTTCAATCAAAACTCATCCCCACAGCATCTCTAGCCACTAGGAGATCTAATTCATTGCCACCGTCATTAAACAATTTAGCATGCTGACTCCGAGCCAGCTACATAAATAATGCGACTACAGTGCTGGCAAACTTCTCAATAGCCAACGTCGCCGCAAATATCTCTTCATTTTGAACTCAACCGCGCAATCACCCAAACGAATGTTTTTAAGATCTCCCAACAGCGTCTTGGCTTCCACTGACATAGGTTTGAACCTTCATAATGGTTTTCAGCCAACTCATCCCCAATCTGAGAGCACATCTTTAGAATGACAAGCTGGATTCGAGTGCTTTTCACCATTTTGGTTTCAAATCAAATTGGATAGAAACAAATCATCTGGGATTACTGAATGAAGCTCATGTAATTTGGAGAAATCAGAGAAAACATAGCATATGGATATGATTTGAGAGAGAGAGAGAGTAAAGAAGGGAGTTAAGGAAGGCTTTGCAGTGTAACAGGGAAGGCACTATAATCACTTCTCTTGTAGTCTGTTGGCTTGTAAAGTAAAAGCATGGGCTTGCTCCACATTTTGACAAATCCACACGCACAGAAAAACCTAAAGAAACACCCAAAGGATCTCCTAAATCTTTTAGATAACCTCTAGAGACCAATTTTCAGTATCCAAGCGCCTACATAGCTCAGTCATAATAGTTAACCGGAGAGACATGTTTCTCGCAATAAAAAATGCCTATAGATATTCAGAGAATAAATTATACCCATTCACAATATAACCTGACAGTTTGAGGAGAGATGTCTTGGATGTATAAACTATAAAATTAAATAAAGCTCACTGTACATAAGAAGTTAACATCAAAAGACTGTAAATGTCCTAACCATCAGGTCATTGTTCTATCTCCTTTAAAAATGTTCACGTTTGCTTTGCAGCCATCTATCTCCTTTGAATGGCCATTCCAGCTGAAAAACCTACATATTTGTTTCTATCCCAAATTATCACCTTAAAGTGGGGGTGTCTACAACCCAGTACTGTTTGACAGCTACCAGTATCTTCTCACTGATGAGGGGACCATCCTCATGGTCAATCATTTTGGTATTCCATCTCATCCCACTAACAATCTTCTTCACCTTCACCAGCTCATCAACATTGTCTCGTATTATGACTGCCCCTTCTGGCCGCAGAATACGGTCCATCTCTAGGAGTATGTCTTCAATGTTGCATCTGGTTTGGTTCATATTATGTCAGAGAGTCATCAATAAACAAACAAATAGGCTTGAACAGAGTTTCAGTATAAAATAGAACCAATATTTTATTGGTTTAAGACTATTGAATTGATCGCTTGGTGCTTGGGACCAAGGATTGTGTTTTACGAAAAGAAAAATGGGCGAAAAAAAGTTACATTTTTTCGAGGGTTTTTTTTTAAAAAAATTTCGAGGTTTTTTCCGTAAATTTCGGGGGGTTTTTTTTCGTAAAAATACAAAAACTAGCTACCCAAGCTTACATTTTTTAGGGGTTTTTGGAAAATTTTCGGGTTTTTTTTCTAATTATTTATTGATTTTTGAAACCGCCCCCTAATTTTCTAATTATCATTTCTTCTGCTTATATATTGATTTTTGAAACCACCCCTTGATTTTTTAATTATATACCGATTTCATGTTTGTTTCATTTCTTGGTATTTAGACTTTATTTAAAGTGTTTAACAGACTTTTTTACTTGCATCTTATTTTTTTCTACATATTTCATATACCCTCGAAATTCATTATATATATTTTATGTATCCTCGAAAACTTTTACATTTTTTCTTTATACACCAAAATATTTCTCGAAATATTTTTTAAAATCAGGAGACCGAAATTAACTCGAAAAATGAAATCACAATCCTTGCTTGGGAGTTGGGACGATAATAAACCATGGAACTGCATATAAGATTTTTTTATATGAGAGATACCAGGGCAGAGCTTAATGTTGAGGGGTTTGTCTAAACAACAGAACCCATCACAGCATGAACTACATTCCTTTACTTGCAAGTAACACCATGCTGATGTTACACATGTGAACGTTGTATGCATTAGGGCTGAACAAAAAACCGATCAAACCGATTGGTTCGGTTTAAATTCGGTTCGGATCGGTTTCAGTTTTAAAAATTCAAAACCGAAGTGGTCGGTTCGGTTTTCGGTTTCTATGTGATTTTAACCGACCAAACCGAACCGACCAAATATATATAATAAATAATATATATTTTATATATAAATAATATAATATGTTTAAAATATTTGGTTCGGTTCGATTTTAGTCGGTTCGGTTACGGTTTGCATAAATTAGAATCGGTTCGGTTTCATATCGGTTTAAAAATTTTAAAACCTACCTAAGTCGGTTCGGTTCACGGTTTAGGTGAAAAACCGAACCGACGGTTCGGTTTTCAACCCTAGTATGCATAAAACAAAGAGAAAACCAAAGTAAACTTGATAATGTAGATGGCATGCAAAGAAAAGCTTTGAACAGACTTACTTTTCCTTGTACAAGCTGAAAACACTGTGAGCATGAATGAGGTCATATGTACGTGGATATGTTGAGAACGCTTCACACCTGAAATGAAGCATAAAATTAGACATGCCAGGAGAAAGATGAAAATTTAAGAAAGGATAGGATTGATCATGCTTGCAATGAATATTTTAATTTTTGTGGAGGAAAAGAAGTACAAACTTGGGCAGAAAGTGCCTATTATACTAAGAGGTCATATCAACAGGAGGAGGACTTCAGCTTGCAACAGATCAATTTGGTATAGCAGGCAGCCTACATATGTAGAGTATCCGTGTTCCAACAGCAACCTCTGGTAAAAGTAACAAAGGATGTCCATAGGATCAACACAGACATAAGTTTTTGCCTGTGTTTGAATCATGCCTATTCCATGGGAAAGATGAAAAATTATAATAAGAGCAAGGTTAATCATGCTTGCAATAGTGTTTTCAGTATTTGTGAGCAATCTCATCAAGTTTATCATTATTTCTCTAAGAGGCCATATCAAGTTGATCTGATTTGCAAGATAAAGTCCTTATGGTCAAGTGGCCAGAAATCAACACAATAACCAAGGCTGATCTCCTACGCTAAATCCAGGAAACTATCATTGCTACATACACAGAAAACAGATGGGAACTACTCACTAATAGTTACATAAAGCATACATCAAGTGTTTTGAGCAGGATGACGAGATTTATTTTTTGGGGATCAAAAAAGTAAAATAAATTCCTCCAGGAGTTAGAAAATATACCAGTCATGGTATATGCCAATCAATCCTCGCTCGTATATGACACCCAGTGTATTCTTCTCAGCAATTGTTGGCACGACATTCATTACCCATAATTTGGAAGAATCAATTGCTGCCGCGAAACTTCCAAACCCTGCATTCATATCCATAATGTTGCGGTATCTCCCAGAATCAATGATATTAATTATCTTCTTGTAAGCATGTAAATGCTTCATCCAAACTTTCTTGTCTTCCAGGTATGTCTCAACTGAGACTCCAGCAATAGATCCACTAGCTATTCTAGGAGGGACAGCACTGAGCCTTTCAGGAAAAGTTTTCAGCTCTCCTCCAGACACTTCATCTTGACTTTCCACTACACGATAAGGGGTTATGCATGGCTCCATCTTTTTGTACCTAAAGTGTCAGAAAAGATAAACCTTAAATATAAAAAGAATCCCACAGAAAATAAATAAAATGATAACTTCTATAAAAACAGACAGAGAAATGCATGTTGTTATGAAAAGGAATACTTTTGAGGGTATGGTTGCAAAGAATTTGATTCTCAGGTAAGTAGGGTGCACTCATTTGTGATCTCATATTGGAGTTAGATTCTAAGATTTCTTACCATGTATGGAAATTAGATGATTTGGGGAGGGACCAAAGAATTTGATGCCCGCAGAAATGAAATTGCATAACCATCTTCAACCTCCCTTCTTCTCTCCTCCTTCCCTCTCCCCTTTTCTCCCCCTCTTCCTTCCAACCAAACAAACCTTAGATTTTATTGAGAACATTATAGTGTTAAAGTGCAAGTATAAAAGAAACATAAAAATCCCAAGCAAGCTATGATACAATCTTTGGCACCATCCCCATAGTAAAAAAAAGAAAAGAAAAAAGGAGGCCCTTGTACAACCTTATTTTACATTTTTTTCATTCTGTGTCTGCTAAATTTTGAAATAACTAAAAAGAAATAAAATCCAAGAAACTCAAGATGGGCACCAGATGGAGAAATCAACTTTCATCAATAAAAATGAGGTTTTCACAAAGAAACCCTAAAGTGAGAAGGTTGCATGATCACTGAAAGAAGATACATGCAGACCATACAGTTTAAAAAGATTGGTCTAATCAAATAAACTCCTGAAAGACTACCTCAAACGTTCACCCAATGCCAAGAGCTTTGATTTCCTTGCAAATGGAACCCACCTATCTCTTTCCTTTGAAAATATGACTGTTTCTTTCTTTCCACAGCATCAACAAAACTGCCAGCAGAAGTCTGTCCCAGAGGCCACATGATCCACAAAATGCCATATTACGGCAGAAGTCACTTATTTAATTTGATATCAAAATACAAAAGTGAACTACTGTCTGCTAACTGTATCCTAGAGTGGTCTTTTTCATAAAATAAAAAATTACAGAAATTAGCTAGGAATAAAATGGGAATCTTTACTTAGTTCTCTGCTGGCCGTGCAGGGCCCACTCACATACAACTGATATATGTCGTAGGGCCACTTCCTTCCCCCAACTTGAAAGAAGCAGTCCTGGAGATTACGGGGTTGGACCATAAGAAAGGAAATGTTGGCCTCTTAACTTGCATTTGTAATGGCTCTCCAACACCGCAATGAAAACCCACACCAAAAACTTTCATCGATCCAAGAACAAATGGACAGAACAAATGTCCAAATCCAAGAACAACTCAGGTTGCAGTTGTACTTTCGAGAATATGAGACTCATAATGCATAAATTATGCTGAAAATTCCTCCAACTGATGGTCAGCAAATAAGTTCCAAGTGGACTGATATTTTCAAAAAGGACAAAGGAATGGCAAGGCCTAAAGAAATTCTTGGAGGTTTGAGGAACTCTTCATAGGTTTGCAGTTGACCCTTTGTCGAACCAATGCAGGTGGTGTTCTGGGCTTACCATAATATAAATGGCCATGGGTTTGAGCCCAAGAAAAATAGGAGGTGTTAAGCATGATTCACAAAGTCATCCACAAAAGGCAATATGATGCTTTTAAGGGATTCTAAAGGCCAAGGCTTGCAACCATCTCCGGATTCCAAGTGAAGCAGGAGGATATATTGGCCCCCATAGTCTCCAATATGCAGATGACACAATTCTTTTTCTCAATCACACAGTTGAGGAACTAAGGTGCACTCAGTCCAATCTTATTTGGTTCATCCCAACAAACATAGGGTGATGTGGAACCTGATTCACAAAGTCATCCGCAAAGGGGGGGCATGACAGCTTCTCGAAGATGGATTCAAAAGGCCAAAGATTCCAACCATATCTCTGGATTCCAAGTAAATCATAATCCAAGTGAAGCAAGAAGGTATATTATTTTCCATTCTCCAATCTGGGGATGACATAACTATTCTCCTTCTCTCAATCTTATTGTTGAGGATTGAGGAATTAACGTACACGTGGTCCACTCATATTTGGTTCTTTCTTTGAAATAGCACCGTTGACGATGAGGAACTCTTGAACACTATTGAGGAATTAAGGTACAGCATATACTCGTTCCATTCTTATTTGGTTCAAATCAGTATCAGGAATCAAAAGGATAATTTTCATAAAATCTGCAATTATCACATATATATAGCCACTCTTATACCCGATTGGTGTCATTTCCCTGTCTAAGTGAGCTTGTAGCTTTGCTTGTTTGCCAAGCAGGTGTCTCCAGGAGTATTTCTCCCAATTAAATACTTAAGTTTCTGCATAGATTATAAATAAAAGGACCAAAAAGCATGGCATCACGTGGTGGAGAGGATTAGAGACAAGTAGATCTGGAAAAGGAGAAGCATTACAAAAGTTGGGCAGGTTACCCTCCTAGCACCCTATAGTTGTTATGTCAAAAACCAACTCACATATATATAGCCAAAAGATCAAGAAGATTTTCCTTAGGGAACCTCCTCGACTACAAATGATTCCATCTTATTAGTTGGGATGGGGTTTGTAGGCCTAAATAAAAAGGGGTTGGGAATAACGAGTGAAGGAATTTAATCGCCTTTGCTTGAAAAGTGGTTATGGAGATTTGGAAGCAGTATGGTTATGGAGAAGAAATGTGGCAGCAAAACTTAGATAATTATGGATGGTTCGCCAGCCAATCAACTCCTCATAGGTGTGTGCAAGGAGAGTCGTCATGAACCTCAAATCCAAATTGCATGTCTTTTGAGGTAAACAATGACTTTAAGCTAGAATTTGACGAAGTATTCAACATGTTGATAGCTAGTTTCACTTCTGTCTCGGAAGAGCAGGTTTCTTGGACTATAGATCCTCATCATCATTTTAATGACTGGGGACTCCGAAAGGTTGCTGCTCGGATTGGTTTGCAAGAGAATGTTTGAATCCTGCTGCTGATTCATCGGTTTGGGACCAAACAAAAAGACTCGGTGTTAAAAGCTGCTACGATTATTTGCCATTAGCGCAAATCCAAGCCCAGCAGGTGATGATAGAGGTTAACTTTTTGGCTTTGCGTCTATGGAAAAAACAAGTTCAACCAAAGACAAATTTCTTGGTTTGGGTGTTAGCGCTTTGTAGGGTCTTACAATCAACAAGCGTTGCTTGTGTGAAGAAGTGTTGTTGCTTGTGTGAAGCTGATGAATTAGGTTTCTTTTAGGAATAGTATTTCTTAATTATATTCTAATAAAATCTATATAGTAACAATCGAAATAAGGACATTGTTTCTTATTAGAATATATAATAGGACATTGTTTTTTATTAGGTTTAGGTTTCTTTTTTGTTAGAGAAGTTAGGTTAGTTATAAATAGGAGCATAGGTGGTTCATTGTAATCAGTTGAATATTTTATTTCTTAATTATTTTCCTTTAATTTTATCGTGGTTAGTTCGAATTGTTAGCTTATTTGAATCATTGTTCTATTTATTTCGATTATTGTTCTTTTATTTTATCAATTGGTATCAGAGTTGAACAATTTTTTTTGTTTTGTTCGATTTTTTTTTTTAAATGACAGAAGAAGAGAGACTACATGAGGATGTACCTGATATTCGCATAATTCAGGACACCACTAAAGGCAGAATTCAGGGCAACAATAAAGGTTAGAGTTCGCAGAATTCAGGGCAAACATAGATTGGATCTTTGACAAGGACATGGGACAGACCCAAGCAGCACCATTGGCAGCGCCACAAGGGCCTGCACCTAGCACCATCAATGGCGGCACCAAAGGCCAACAACCCCTCCCCACTCTCGATCGCCTAGTCGCCTCCCCACGACCTCCCAAGGCGATACAAATATAGACCCTCAACCCTCACTGCAACGTTCGCCACATGCCATCGTCCAACCAAATCAATCACATCACCCCCACTTTCACCGCCGATCGAAAACTTCCCCACTTTTAGGTCAACCATCCAGGCCGATCACTGATCACTCAACACAACCCGTCTCCTTCGATCAACCACCAACTCAGCCTCATTTCAGCTTCGATCAAATCTCTGCCTCAGTCAATCGAACTTCACACAAAACTGCCCCTCACCTCGTTGTTCCTTCACCCTCAATCGTCTTGTCCGACCCCCTCCTCAAACCACTCGGCCTCTGTGGAAACCCCTTCCCTCCATCCCAGCCCTTCCTTCAGTCAATTGACTTCCCTCACACTTTCTTCTTGTTTCTGTCGATTTGGGAAAGAATAAAGCCCAATTTTCATCCAAGTCTTTGCTGAAAATTTTATATCCAGTCCCTGGCCCTCAAAATTTTATTTAAGTCTCTGGGCCCTTTATGGTATTTATACGCCACGCATCCGTTAGTACCACCTATATTTCGGATCCAATTTGGAACACTTTCGTGGCTAATTTTGGGGAGAAGTTTGCGCGCCTTATTCAGTTCATGAAGTGGGTATCCTTTGCGAACCAACGAATGCCTTTGGCTGATTACCCTAATTGAAGACATATATAAAAAGACAACTTCCTTGGTTGATGACAATGGCTGAGAATTGGTCGTCGATGATATTTAAGATTTAGGAAACAAAAAAATTGTGATCTCCGGAAAACCTCTTCACCCCTATTGGCATTCCTTGACAATGAGGATACAGTGGCTACAAACATTTAAATGTATTTACCAAAATCACTATCTTTTTCCACCTCTACATCCTATCATCCTCAACAAACATGTAAAAAAAATACCTCATATTTCCATACCAGTCTTTTCTGTCAATGGGGGATAGATCAATGAAAGGTTTTGAATGAAAGTTCCGGTGGGTCAGTGTAGCCACTGTTGAAGGAGAAGGTAGGATGATGAACCAATTGGGTTGGAGATAATCAAATTATGTTTGAGTCATGGTTTTCTTTTCCTTTCAAATTGTCGTTGTATCATAACTCTATTTTGGTCAAGAACACAATCTAAACTGACAAAGGAGAGATACAAGATAACAGGAGAGAAAGAGATATACAGAAACAGGAATATAATCAACTATTTGCATACAAACAAGATGTTTTGAAGATGTCTTCTTCAAACTGTAAATACAATCGTGGGCTCTCCGAGTGTTACCTCTCAAATGGTGCCTTAACACGATTCTAAAAACAGATCTTGGAAGAGTTTTAATGAAATCTAACAGATATATAAATATGCTTTTATTGAAAATTAAAAATAATGTACAGGAGACTTATAGGATAGGAGAGGAAAGCTTACAGGGATAAAAGTCTTAGGGATACATAGCAAGATTGGGGTTCTAATTCCGTCTGTCTTACAAAAGAAACTTAGATGCTTATTTATACTTGAAATTTCATGATGCATAGAACAATCGATAAAACTTCTTTTTTATCAGTTGAATAATTGATCTGTACAGAATTCCAGATACCAGAATGGTATCGGACCAATTGGATTGTTGTAGAATCAGGTAGACGCTATTTGAGGATACCACCGTACCCTTGGTTTGACGCATCTGTTTCTACAATCTTGAAGGCCTTGGGATCTGAGATGCCTAAACAAGAAAGACAGACTTGGGCTTTGACTTGACGCACTATTTGAGAATGAGCTTCAGTCCATGGACCTGGATTTTTCTTAAGTCTATTGTAAAGGGGCTTAAGTAAAACACGGAGGCTTTTATAGAAATCAGCAACATAATTTAAAGATCCAAGAAATCTTTGTAATTGGGTTTTATCTCGAATTTCATCAGGAAACTTGTCTGCAAAATCAATTGCTCTTGAAATGGGAGTGACCATACCATGAGAAATCTTGTGACCTAGAAATCTAACATTTGTTTGAAAAAGATTGATTTTGTTTGGGGATAAGACCAAACCATTGTTGCGAATACATTTTTCAAATTGATATAAGTGTTTCCAATGGGCGGCAACCGATTCAGAGAAAATGAGTATATCATCGATATACACAATTGTAAAATGGAAAAAAGGATAGAGAATTTCATTCATGATATTCTGAAATTCACTCGGTGCATTCTTGAGACCAAAGGGCATTACATTCCATTCGTAATGTCCAAAGGGAACATTGAAGGCGGTTTTGTACCGATCCTTAGGATGAATCTGAATTTGCCAAAATCCAGATTTCAAATCAAACTTAGAGAATACACATGCAGAGTGTAGTCTCTTAAGAAGATCTCTTTGATGAGGAATGAGATATCTGATCCATTGTAAAACCCGATTAAGGGACTTATAGTTGATAACCAGTCGAGGACTTCATCTTTCAAGCTCTGCAGCTTTTCTGACATAAAAAGCTGAACAACTCCATGGTGATTTGGAGTGTCGAATGAGGTGCTTATCCAGCATTGCTGAATTTCTTGTTTGCAATATTCCATAAGCTCAGAATTCATTTGAATAGGTCTGGCTTTGGTTGGAATTTTGCTTTCATCAAAACCTGGTTCATAAGGAAGATGAACACAGTGTTGTTTCCTAAACCAGAAGGCATTAGGCAAGTTAGAACATAACTCAGTTTTGAGATGTTCTTGGTATTGGACAATCTGGGATTGTAATTTAGGATCTTGAATTTGTTCTTCAATTCTTTTATACGCAATTTGTTGTTTAAGAGAGTTTAAATGTTGTTTCTGAGAAATGAAGTTAAGAAATTGAACCTGTCGATTCATTTGATTAACTTCAAATATTTCAGGTTTAAACAAAAACTTAAACTCGACATCAATGCCTAAATAGGTAGCTTTAATACCATCTTTAGTAACTGTAAACGGAGAAATCGCAGCTATAAAAGGTGTTCCTAAAATCATTTTCTGTTCCATGTTTTGAACAAGGAGAAAATGTTGTTTGATACAAACTTTGTCTTTACAAATGTGTGCATTTGTAAGTTTGTATTGGATTTTTAATTGAGAATTGTTTGTGGTATACAATTTTTGGTTTGTGATGGTAAAGTATTATGCTGGAACAATACCTTCTTGGATACAGTTCATGTCTGCTCCTGAGTCAATCAGGGCAATAGTTGATATCAAGATTTCTTTCTTGATAAATAGATGGACAGACACATACCATTTCTGGATAGTCACCTGATGTGGGATGCATTGTTTGAGAGTGCGTAAAAATTGAGGTTTAGACTCTTCTTCTTGAGGGACGTCGTGAGGGACAGGCTCCGAAGAAGAAGCTTCGTAAGGAACTGTTTGAAGATCTTGGACTTTAAGATCTAATAACAGTTGAGATTGTTTAAGTAAAGCAATATCTTTTTTGATACCTTAGGTGAACAACAAGCCATTTTACAAGCAATTAAAGTTGGCCCTGATGGTCAGCAATTGAAAACTGAAACTGGTCAATTTATTCCTGACTCTGTAATCACTTTGATTGTTAGCATATTAAAACATTTTATTGGAGATCCGGGTGAATTTCAAGGTAAATCAAAAGATTTGCTAATGGTTCACAAATGTCCAACCCTTGGCCATTTCCGATGGTATAAGGACATTTTCCTCAAAAAAGTTATGCAACAAGCTGAAGCAAGTAATCCCTTTTGGAAACGAAAATTTCTTTCAGGTTTACCTGCTATCTTTGCAGAAACAGTTCGGAATAAATTACAAGGAATGTATCAAGGAGATATTCCATATGAACGTCTTACATATGGCGATCTCATCTCTTTTATTAATAAATGTGCTCTGCAAATATGTAATGATCTTAGGCTAAAGCATCAGCTTAAGAAGCAACATATTCATGGGCCTAAAGAACTTGGTGATTTCTGCCAGCAATATGGATTTGAAGACTTTCGAGTACCCAATTCGAAATCCCAATCCAAGCAACTATACAAATTTCATCCAGCAAGACAGTACAAATCTAAAAAACCCTATGGGCCTAAACAACCCAAGAATTTAGATAAGTACTACAGTAAGCCCAAAAGGCATGGGACTCATAAGCCCAAGCCTGAGCAATTTAAAAAACAGCACAAGCCCAATCCAACTTCAAAGCCAGTTTGCTTTAAGTGTGGACGTCCAGGTCATTATGCAAAAAATTGCAGAACGGCCCAAAAGATTCAAGCTTTACAAGCCTCTGAAGACATAAAAAACATGTTTCTCAATGTTTTAATGGATTCAAAAGTTGATTCTTCTGATGAAGAGTTTTAGCTCTTCAATATCAATCGTTTCACGTCAGATTCAGACGTTTCTGACAATTCTGATGCATGTGCAGAAGCCTGCCATTGCAAAACTGTCAATATGTTGTCTAACAAAAATCAATCTAGCATCCTGTTAGATTTTGTTGATAAAATTGAAGATCCCAGTCTTAAAATTGAATACCTTCAACACATTAAGACATCAATCTCCAAGCCTAAAGACATGCTTGAGGTTGTTAACCCTTTCTACAGTCACAAGGAAGTAATAGACAGATTCAAAAGATCGTCTACTGCCTCATCCCTTGTCAGTATCTCTGACCTCCAACATGAAGTAAACAATATCAAAAAGGATATTGCTTTACTTAAACAATCTCAACTGTTATTAGATCTTAAAGTCCAAGATCTTCAAACAGTTCCTTACGAAGCTTCTTCTTCGGAGCCTGTCCCTCACGACGTCCCTCAAGAAGAAGAGCCTAAACCTCAATTTTTACGCACTCTCAAATAATGCATACCACATCAGGTGACTATTCAGAAATGGTATGTGTCTGTCCATCTGTTTATCAAGAAAGAAATCTTGATATCAGCTATTGCCCTGATTGACTCAGGAGCAGACATGAACTGTATACCATCACAAACCAAAAATTTCTTTACCATCACAAACCAAAAATTGTATACCACAAACAATTCTCAATTAAAAATCCAATACAAACTTACAAATGCACACATTTGTAAAGACAAAGTTTGTATCAAGCAGCATTTTCTCCTTGTTCAAAACATGGAACATAAAATGATTTTAGGAACACCTTTTATAGCTGCGATTTCTCCGTTTATAGTTACTAAAGATGGTATTAAAGCTACCTATTTAGGCATTGATGTCGAGTTTAAGTTTTTGTTTAAACCTGAAATATTTGAAGTTAATCAAATGAATCGACAGGTTCAATTTCTTAACTTCATTTCTCAGAAACAACAACATTTAAACTCTCTTAAACAAGAAATTGCGTATAAAAGAATTGAAGAACAAATTCAAGATCCTAAATTACAATCCCAGATTGTCCAATACCAAGAACATCTCAAAACTGAGTTATGTTCTAACTTGCCTAATGCCTTCTGGTTTAGGAAACAACACTGTGTTCATCTTCCTTATGAACCAGGTTTTGATGAAAGCAAAATTCCAACCAAAGCCAGACCTATTCAAATGAATTCTGAGCTTATGGAATATTGCAAACAAGAAATTCAGCAATTGCTGGATAAGCACCTCATTCGACACTCCAAATCACCATGGAGTTGTTCAGCTTTTTATGTCAGAAAAGCTGCAGAGCTTGAAAGATGAAGTCCTCGACTGGTTATCAACTATAAGTCCCTTAATCGGGTTTTACAATGGATCAGATATCTCATTCCTCATCAAAGAGATCTTCTTAAGAGACTACACTCTGCATGTGTATTCTCTAAGTTTGATTTGAAATCTGGATTTTGGCAAATTCAGATTCATCCTAAGGATCGGTACAAAACCGCCTTCAATGTTCCCTTTGGACATTACGAATGGAATGTAATGCCCTTTGGTCTCAAGAATGCACCGAGTGAATTTCAAAATATCATGAATGAAATTCTCTCTCCTTTTTCCCATTTTACAATTGTGTATATCGATGATATACTCGTTTTCTCTGAATCGGTTGCCGTCCATTGGAAACACTTGTATCAATTTGAAAAATGTATTCGCAACAATGGTTTGGTCTTATCCCCAACCAAAATCAATCTTTTTCAAACAAATGTTAGATTTCTAGGTTACAAGATTTCTCATGGTATGGTCACTCCCATTTAAAGAGCAATTGATTTTGCAGACAAGTTTCCTGATGAAATTCGGGATAAAACCCAATTACAAAGATTTCTTGGATCTTTAAATTATGTTGTTGATTTCTATAAAGGCCTCCGTGTTTTACTTAAGCCCCTTTACAATAGACTTAAGAAAAATTCAGGTCCATGGACTGAAGCTCATTCTCAAATAGTGTGTCAAGTCAAAGCCCAAGTCAAGAGTCTTCCTTGTTTAGGCATCTCAGATCCCAAGGCCTTCAAGATTGTAGAAACAGATGCGTCCAACCAAGGGTATGGTGGTATCCTCAAACAGCGTCTACCTGATTCTACAACAATCCAATTGGTCCAATACCATTCTGGTATCTGGAATTCTGTACAGATCAATTATTCAATTGTTAAAAAAGAAGTTTTATCGATTGTTCTATGCATCATGAAATTTCAAGATGATTTAACAAATCAAAAATTTCTTTTACGAGTTGATTGCAAATCTGCCAAAGAGATTTTAACTAAAGACGTTTTAAATCTCGTTTCAAAACAGATTTTCGCCAGATGACAAGGTTTGATTTCTGCATTCGATTTTGACATCGAATATATAAAGGGAGCAGACAATTCTCTTGCTAACTTCCTCCTCACAAGAGAATTTCTTCAAAAATGAGTTCGTAGAACTCATCTTCTTCACAAGTCCCTTCTGCACGACCTCAATTCAAGTCCCAATATGCTATGCCGCCTTCTGCGACACAGCAAAAGCCCCCTTTTTCTTATGCAACAACCCTTACCAATCCTTTTCAGCATCTTCAGGAAGCTGAATCAAGTTCAACAATGGCCTCCTTCCAGAAGCCTCAAATTCATGCAAATCAATATGTGACAAAGACATGTCTCGAGCCTCTTCTCATGCTCGAATCAAGTCTTTATCCCCTCATCAAGGACCCTCAAGCAATTGCCCGTCATGTCTTCTCTTCACAAATGCTCTATGAAGAAGCTGATGGTCTCAAATCTCAAAGATTTTATGAGTTCATCCTCGTCGACACAGACTCTGTGGTGATAACTCATAACAAAGAGAAATCTAATTCAGACAAGATTTCTCATTCCAAGTGTCAAATCTTGAAGATCATGACAGAAGCTGACTGGAAGCAACATCCGAGCTCCCACAAGAAGTTTTCTGTCAACTTTCTTCTTGCATCTTTTAATTACCAAGATTACAAGCAAGCATGGAATCGAGTTTTTCTCGTTCCCTCACAGAATTGCTCACATTCATGGTTTTTCTTCTTCTGCAAGAAATTTAAGCAAGCAACAATTCCTTTATGGTTCCAACACTCATGGTGGAATCATTTCGGCGCTGAAGATGGGATTCTTCCTCCTCCAGTCAACGAAGGATGGACCCTTTTCAAATCCAAGTTCCAACCACCCGCTCCTGTCCCTCAGCAAGTCCTGTTGCTGTGGTTCTTTATCAAGTTCAATCTGACATGGATCTCCTGTTGGGATTTCTCTGTCTCTGCACTTACCACTATCAATCAGTCAGCTCAACCGCCTCTATGGTTTTGCCGGCGTTTCAAGATCAAATGGTGGTCGACTTTTGACCACAGTCATGCTACAGAAGGAGTCTTAAGGTTCTTCTCTGGACAGTCCATTCCTGCTGCTCCAATCATGAAGCCCTCCAAGGTTCCAACTCAAGCAAAGCTTCTTAAGGATCATATTAAGAAGCAACTGCAAGGAAAGCCAACAAGAGCCCAGCTCCTTGAGACTCTCCATGATAGCTTCAGAAAATTCAGAGGAAGACGATGAAGCTACAGAGTCTTTTAGCGGGCCCTCCAATGAAGACGACTGTTATGGCATCTTTCCACCATTCACGCCAGTCTGACCCCACAATAATAATGGTGTCCCTCCATTATTTCAAGCAACTGCCAGCACTCGCCAGCAGACAAAATTCTTTCGGCCACAGTACCTGACAACATCTTTCTTTTACTGTTTACATGAGGACGCGTGTATCTACAGTTGATCCACTCATCCAAAACGTCAAAAGGCGAATAGTGAAGTATCTTCCACAGTTCTCCTTTCCATTATTACAAGAAGCCAAGCAAAGGATAAGCATCTAGCTCATCCTCCACTCAAGCTTTGGAGAAGCCTTATCTCTTCTCATTTCAAGTATAAATAAGCATCTAAGTTTCTTTTGTAAGACAGACGGAATTAGAACCCCAATCTTGCTATGTATCCCTAAGACTTTTATCCCTGTAAGCTTTCCTCTCCTATCCTGTAAGTCTCCTGTACATTATTTTTAATTTTCAATAAAAGCATATTTATATATCTGTTAGATTTCATTAAAACTCTTCCAAGATCTGTTTTTAGAATCGTGTTAAGGCACCATTTGAGAGGTAACACTCGGAGAGCCCACGATTGTATTTACAGTTTGAAGAAGACATCTTCAAAACATCTTGTTTGTATGCAAATAGTTGATTATATTCCTGTTTTTGTATATCTCTTTCTCTCCTGTTATCTTGTATCTCTCCTTTGTCAGTTTAGATTGTGTTCTTGACAGTTGTCTTGGGATGAAATTGGTATGCCACTGTTGAAGGGGAAGGTAGGATGATGAACCAATTGGGTTGGAGATAATCAAATTATGTTTGAGTCATGGTTTTCTTTATTTTTCTTTTCCTTTCAGATTGTCGTTGTATCATAACTCTATTTTGGAATGAATATGAATCATAACATTTACAAAAATAATTATAATAACAACAATAATTGTTGTTGTTATTATAGTTAGTATTATTATTATCATTATTTTATTTTTTATCAACAAAATAAAAGTCATATTATTATTATTAAAAAAAATATTGAAATCTTCTCCAACTAATTGGTGCACCACTTTAAGCATATAAAAGAAAAAATTGCATAAGTATTGTTCAAGTAAACGAATATTTGAAATATAAATTTACCAGACATCATCTTCATTGGTTGTTTCACACATATTTGTGCTTGAATCATCTCTACTCGGACATGAATCAGCATTCACTCCCTTTTGCCAGATTGCAACTCCATCCTTCTCATGCTTCTTTTCCCAGCAAAGTCGTTTTGCAATCTCTTCAATCTGTCTCTGTTCCTCTGCAAGATCCTCCTTAGGACGCTGCCATGCTTGGTAATGATTTTTCCAGTCAATGGGAGGCCCAGAGAGTACCCAGTAGCCGCCAGGCCTTAGAACACGATCCACTTCCATCATGTACAGCCCATCTGCAAAGAAACAAGTCCAACACTTCTATGAGTAAGTCCAAGGATTTCCTTGTGAGAAAGACCAAGGTGCACGTTGCCTTTCCCAGATAATAGCTATATAATGCCTTGATAATAAAGGTCATGAAGATCATACAGATTTCACATTGGACTAACCATTTGCTCCCCAGGGTATTAAGCATCGAGAACAATGAGCCATATCAAATGCTCTACATGGGTAAGGGAGCTTTATGGTTCCAAGCACACCAATAACAGCTGGCACACCTCTTTCCAAAGCAAACTGAACTTGTGCTTCATGCGAGTCTCTTGGTGCAAATGACATGGCAATTACATTTCTTTTTAACAGGTAAGCACCCCAGCTCGCAACCTAAAAATATTTTCTCGTTTTAAGATTATCATAAAATTAACAAAGACTATGTATCAAGCCTAGGCATTTTCCAATTGAAAAAAATTGACTGAACAAACATGTGAATAAACAAAACATACCCCACACCCGGTGTCTAGTGCAGTTCTGACTGTTCCGTTTTCAAGTGGGATAACTGATGCAAGCTCATCAATGTAGGTATCTGCCCCCTGAGGAAACTGTGTACCTCCACCCGGGAACCGAAACACGTTACCCTCGTATTGAATCCAATTCTGGATAGCCTTCTCAATTGTTAAACTCTTGTATGGAGCATTAGCATAGGGTACATAATCACGACTTTTTGGCCAAGGAAATGGGGTCAAGTAGCCCTTGGGTGCAGGAATGAGGCAACAAAGCTTTTGCTTCTCTGATGGACAATGTCTTTCTCTATAAATCATATTTTCTCTGTGAAATTTCATCGCGAGTTTTCTATCTTGGCAGGGCGTGTGATCAACATACTTACCACTGCAAGGCTTAAATACTTTGACTTCCGAACCTGCTGGTGCATCAGCAAGTGTTGCACCATCTTCACCAATGTGATGGGTTTCAAAACTTAGGTTGGATACGCAGTCTGCCTGCTGCATAATTGCTGCAGCTATGGTGTCTCCCTTCCCAAAGCCACTCTTCCGCCATACACCCAATAGATAAAAGAAAGAGCACAAACCAATGAGAATGAATACAGACACTGAGGTCCTTGTTCTACTGTCGCCTGAATTTATTTTCATCGCCATTTGTCACCTGAAATCAATAAATGCATAACAGAAGTAACAAATAAGTACAGAACCGAAAGAACCAAAAAATCTATCTAGTTAGGCATTCAAAATAAAATGATCAATCATCAAAACATTTCCTCTGGAAAGAACAACTAGGAACGAGCCCACGGATGCGACAAAGTTTAATGTTTACATCCACAGCTCAAACTATGTGTTGTGTGTTTTACTATATACAATAAACATATTGAAATTGATATGATATGCCGGTAAAGAAGAAGTAAATTCTAAAATACATAGGATGATACCCATTCAACAAAATTCAGTCATTGTGAGATTTATGTAATCACTAGCTTGAATTCCTAACAGAAAACGATTGGCGAATTTGAGGACGCCCCAAATCAAATCATTTGAAAAGAAAAGGATCAAAATTGGTAAGTGCTCATCAGTAAAAAGCAATAGCAGAAATAGGATTTGTAACATGAATCAATAACAACCAGAATTCAGGAAAAGTTGAGCATAAAAACTCAATCAAAAGAAGTGAAAGGAGTATTTTGAACAGAATCAAAGATTGTACTTGAATAGAGAAAAGGAGATATGGGGACATCTTACCTGAAAAGTGAATTGTTTAGAGAAATGGGTATTGTTTGAGAACCTCAGCGAACTCTACTTTTTGGGTCGATTTAGAGAAGAAAGAGCGGGGGGAAGGGAAGGAGTGTTTTAAGAGTTCGAGAGGGATAGAGTTCATTCGTATAGAAGAAGCCAAGGGATGGAGTCTCTTTTCTATATAGAAGAGAGAAGGGAAATGACTAGTGTGTTCTTCTCCAAGTGTTTCATAAATCAATCCACAATAACTAGTGTAGTGCATATGAAAACGAAGGAGAAGAAAACGACGATGATGCATACATAGACTAAAGAGAGAGAGATATTAACCCAGCGGTGGAGTCTAACTTGGCAACTATATTTGTTTGGAGTAATTCTAGATGTCGAGGGTTTGGGCGAGGGAGGGTGGAGCGCACATGCATTGTAAAAAAAAAAAAAAAAAAATGCGGGAAATCGAAAATTTGGGGGAGAAGAAAGAGGGAATGGCCGAGCTCTCCCATTTTCATTCTCAAAGCTCAGAGCCAGCCCTCCCTCTCCCTCTCCCTCTCCCCATTTTCCACCTCTCCACCCTCTCCTCCAACGAAGCTCTCCCTCTCCACCTTCTCCCCATCATCGACTCAAACGAAGTCAGAGAAGAAGCTTCGTCGTCCCTTCCCTCGCCGAAAAGCTCAGACTCGAAGAAAAACTCTCCCCAACTGAAAAATTCAACCGAAGGTAAGTCTCCCCTTCATTTTCACCTTCTTTCTAGGGTTTCTCTCTCTCGTTGTTGCTTCTCTAGGGTTTCTTTCTATGTTCTAGATCTAGGGTTTCTCTCTCTCGGTGTTGCTTCTCTTCTTCTTCTTCACCTTCTTTCTGTGTTTGTTGTTGGTGGTGGTGTTTGGGGTTTGCTAGTTAGGGTTCGGATTTAGGGGGGGCATTTCTGGTTAATTTGTTACTCATATTTGATTAATTTTTTTCTGATTTAAAATGGGTTGAAATTGTTTTGTTGTAATTTCAGTTATTTCTTGAGAGATGGGTCAGGAGGTTGCACTCTGAAGAGTGATGGGTTCCTGCAGTTGAAGAGTGATGGGTTCCTACAGTTGAAGCAGATGAAATTGCCCGATACATCGAATTCGTTTATTGATAGTAGTCTGAGTCTCAAGGAATGTGAAGCAGAGTGCAAGAGGAATTGTTCTTGTAAAGCTTACACAAATTTGGAGATTACTGATGGAGGGAGTGGTTGTAGTATTTGGGTTGATAATTTAGTTGACCTGCGGGATTTCAATGTTGGGGGCCAAGACCTATATGTTCGAGTGAAGGATTCGCTACTAGGTATATTTACTTGCCATCAATTATAGAATTGCTTATATCAACAATGCTTTGATTTGGATTGTATATGTTCTGCTTTATCCCTTAGTAGCATGTAATCTCAAGGTTTTATTTTATTTTTTTGAAAATCCCTTAATTGAGTCATAAATTATTTGTCATCAGGGAGTGGTGCCAACAAAGATTCCACAAATGATTCTAAGAAGAAGAAACCAGTAATGTTGATAGTTATTGCTACCGTGGTTCCAACAATTTTTCTATTAGTTCTCGGCTTGTGTCTTGCGTTGAGGAAGAAAATAATGATAACTATGCCAATAAAGGCAATCAGAAAAAGAGGTAAAGAGAAATTTTTTTAATTTCAATGAAATGTGCTTACCATGAATTCTCATTGATCATACTGAAATTTCACATATCTTTTACTCTTTGAACCAGTTTCTCACGAGGGAAGTCAAGAATTACCATTATTCGATTTGGTTAAAACGGGTAGTAGAGATTATTCCAGTGAAAGCAAAGATGAACTTGACTTACCTGTATTTGGTTTATATACAGTGGAAATAGCAACATACAACTTCTCTAATGCAAACAAGCTTGGGGAGGGTGGTTTTGGTTCTGTATATAAGGTAAGTTACCAGCTTGATAGAATTTAATTTCAGCTAATATATATTATTCTGAAAGTACTTCCAAATGATTTTAGTTGTATGATTCATATCAATAGGGTATGCTAGAAGATGGACAGCAAATAGCCGTGAAAAGACTATCGAAGAATTCAACACAAGGAGTTGAAGAATTCAAAAATGAAGTTGTGTTAATCGCCAGACTTCAACACAGAAACCTTGTTAGGCTTTTAGGGTGTTGCATTGAAGGAGATGAAAAGATTTTAATCTATGAATACTTGCAAAACAAAAGTTTAGACTCCATTCTATTTGGTTAGTAGTCCACTAGTCCTACAATTCTTGTTTTCATCTTCTTAATTTATTGTAGTTTTCTTTGGCAGTGTCGCTCACCCAGCTCCCGGGATTCCGGATGGTTTGATCCAAGAGATGTATAACCATAGCCATGGTGTCTCAAAGGAAGGTCTTAGCTTGTACATTAATCAGAAACTTTTTAAGACCATGAATGGAGCTGTTCAGTATCTTAAAGATGCAGAGAGAGCGTACTTCATCATCCTTGTTGAGTTCCCCTTGGTTCACCGTCGCACCCGAGGTGACAAATGAGATTCTAACTGTCATCATTATTTCACAATAAACCTCAACAACCTGACTTGGCGGTGTATTTACTTCGGAGAATAGCTTGTTCAAAGATTCAGGTGGGAGTGTGTGTTTGCTCAGGAGAATAGCTTGCTGAAGACTTGGGTAGGAGACCAAGATGTCTTGAAAGACTCTAGTTGACCAAGACGTTGTCTTCTTATCTGGAAATGTTAGTTGGTTCACAACATACTCAAACACTGTCAAAGTGAGTGTTGTAAATTGCGATATTTCTTTGTACATTATTATAAGTCTTGGTGAGTTCAAGTAAATCATAAAATTTCTACTGATGCTTTCACATTCTATAGAGGATCATTTTCAAAACTTTTCGAACTGTGAAAGTTCTTCCTGGTAATGGACCTTTTCAAAGCTGAAAACTTTTGTCTATATGGTTGATTTGATCAGGCTTAACTTTGGATTAAACATGGGCTAGTACCCCTGACCCGCATGACTTGCACCCACGAATGGGGGTCTTATCGTTAATGCACTTTTAACTTATTAATATAAATTATGTTACGGATCTTATAAAGGTGTTGTGCGAGGTGAAGCATTACTAACAACAAAACAATGGCAGCTTTAGGTGAAGCCCTTCACTAACAGCTCTGGCAGAGCTTTCAATTGTAATGGATCATTCTGTCACAGAGCTTTTTACCAATTGTTGTTGATCATACAGTACAACTTAAAGATCAATCAACAAAATACAATATTAAAAATTCAGAAGTTGTCTATATGATGAAGGCTTTGCTGCTTTTTCTACTTGACAACAACATTTTAACGCTTGTAGCAATAAAAGAATTTTCCTAAACGCAATTCTTGCCAAAATTATGGTATTCACTGCGACAACAAAATTGTCATCACCTTAAGTTACATGTTCAGTTTGTAATGAGAGTGCTAAATCTTTCTAATAAGTGGATGGAATTCTGACTATACATCTCAACTAACACCCAGAAATTCTAAACCTGTTGCTGAAGGCGTCAAACCATACTGAGACAAATACTGAGCATTATAAAACTTGCTCAAGTGCCTCAGTCCATTATCGCACAAAATTGTCACAATTGTGTGTCCAGGGCCAATTGACTGTGCTACATGAACAGCTCCCACACAGTTCATAGCGGAAGAACTTCCAACAAAAAGCCCATCGTTCCTCAGCAAAAACCTGATAGCGAAATCCAATTTATTAGACATTTAAGTGAGGTGGAGTCGGACAATTAGAAATGTCGTGCCCTCCACCACAATGATGTGTAGTAGTTACCTCGACATTTCTACAGCTTCCATGTCTGTTCCACGGAAGGCTCCATCAAGTTCCGCCATCATGAAGTTCTTGGTTAGTCTGTTGATTCTGATTCCTTCGGTTACAGTGTCAAATGGGTTTTTCAGTCTCTTTCCTTCAGCCTCCTCTCTGGTGTACATCACCCCTCTTGTCACTTTATTGAACAGGCCAGACCCAGGAGGATCAACCAGAAAACACTTGATGTTAGCATTCTTTTCCTGCAGAAGATGAACAACAATTTTAATGCGGCATCACAAGATTATAGGCTCTGAACGTGGAAAACTTGGCTGGCTCAGATAGATCTCTTTTCAATTTATTATGCCCAGCCAACATGCAAGAAAAAGATCTGTTTGCATGAAGAACTTACTACCAAAACCAATTATAGTGAGAAAAAAAAAACATGAGACAGACCAAAATGAAGTGTTAAGGGACTTGAACATTATGTGTTATGAGACACACTCTAATCCAATGCAAGAAATGTGAAATTTCAGTATGATCAATGAGAATTCATGATAAGCACATTTCATTGAAATTAAAATTTTCCTCTTTACCTCTTTTTCTGATTGCCTTTATTGGCATAGTTATCATTATTTTCTTACTCAACGCAAGACACAAGCCGAGAACGAATAGAAAAATTGTTGGAACCACGGTAGCAATAACTATCAACATTACTGGTTTCTTCTTCTTAGAATCATTTGTGGAATCTTTGTTGGCACCACTCCCTGATGACAAATAATTTATGACTCAATTAAGGGATTTTCAAAAAAATAAAATAAAACCTTGAGATTACATGCTACTAAGGGATAAAGCAGAACATATACAATCCAAATCAAAGCATTGTTGATATAAGCAATTCTATAATTGATGGCAAGTAAACATACCTAGTAGCGAATCCTTCACTCGAACATATAGGTCTTGGCCCCCAACATTGAAATCCCGCAGGTCAACTAAATTATCAACCCAAATACTACAACCACTCCCTCCATCAGTAATCTCCAAATTTGTGTAAGCTTTACAAGAACAATTCCTCTTGCACTCTGCTTCACATTCCTTGAGACTCAGACTACTATCAATAAACGAATTCGATGTATCGGGCAATTTCATCTGCTTCAACTGTAGGAACCCATCACTCTTCAACTGCAGGAACCCATCACTCTTCAGAGTGCAACCTCCTGACCCATCTCTCAAGAAATAACTGAAATTACAACAAAACAATTTCAACCCATTTTAAATCAGAAAAAAATTAATCAAATATGAGTAACAAATTAACCAGAAATGCCCCCCCTAAATCCGAACCCTAACTAGCAAACCCCAAACACCACCACCAACAACAAACACAGAAAGAAGGTGAAGAAGAAGAGAAGCAACACCGAGAGAGAGAAACCCTAGATCTAGAACATAGAAAGAAACCCTAGAGAAGCAACAACGAGAGAGAGAAACCCTAGAAAGAAGGTGAAAATGAAGGGGAGACTTACCTTCGGTTGAATTTTTCAGTTGGGGAGAGTTTTTCTTCGAGTCTGAGCTTTTCGGCGAGGGAAGGGACGACGAAGCTTCTTCTCTGACTTCGTTTGAGTCGATGATGGGGAGAAGGTGGAGAGGGAGAGCTTCGTTGGAGGAGAGGGTGGAGAGGTGGAAAATGGGGAGAGGGAGAGGGAGGGCTGGCTCTGAGCTTTGAGAATGAAAATGGGAGAGCTCGGCCATTCCCTCTTTCTTCTCCCCCAAATTTTCGATTTCCCGCATTTTTTTTTTTTTTTTTTTTACAATGCATGTGCGCTCCACCCTCCCTCGCCCAAAACCTCGCCCAAACCCTCGACATCTAGAATTACTCATACCAATCCAACTATAGAGACCTCCAACTTGATTTACAGTGGGTTTTCAAATACTTCAAGATCTACATCTAAAACTGTTAGAACAAAATCACAAGGCAGAGCATAACCCAGATTGAATTGTAGCTTTTCTAGTGCAGATTAGAAGTATTCTTCTTTAAGTGGTGGATTAGATAACAAGGGAAGTAAGTCTCATGTATTGTCTAGCTTTATAGCAAATGCAGCAGCTGGAGAAATGGTGAAGCACCAAATGCCTCGTCAGTCTCATCATCTCAACAGAACTGTAATCTCCTTTCCACGCAATTTTTTTACTCGTTCATTTTGTGGGTGGGTGTGTTTGAATTGTTTTATGTTTCTGGTTTTGGTGGTTTGTAATTGTAGGGTTTCTTTGGGGTGTTTATAGAGAGGAAGAGGAGGGGTCGTGGGGAGGGGAGAGGGAAGCAGCCAGGAAGGGGTGGTGGTGTTTTCGAAACAGAAAGATGGAGAGGAGGTGGGGAGGGAGAGGAAGGCGAGGATTGGGGGTGGTGGACGGAGATGGGGTAGTAGGGGAGGGGCAGTGATGGCGGGGAGTTTTAATCAGAGAAATAAAGGAAGGAAGGAGAGGGATGCGTGGGTTGGGGAAGAATGTGAGTTTTTTTAATAATCGTTAAATTTTTCTCGAGATATGTCTATTATTTTTAATTAGACCTTTTGATCTACTTCGAGATGTACTATTTGACATGCAAAACATTTAATCTCCGTCTTAGATTTTTTCAGGGTATTTCGATCATCTAAGTATGTATAGTTTGAAAACAGACGATCAACACACGTTGACTGCTAGTCTTGAGAGCAAAGTACAATACCGATTTATTCTCGATTAACCTTGTATTTATTATAAGAGGAAAGTGCAAATGACCATAAAATTAATTATTTTATCCTAATTTTCAGCAAAATAATTAAAAAAGAATTCATAATCTCTATAAATTTCATTCCCTATTTGAATTCCTAATATTCTCTCTAATTTTCTTTCTCTATTATCTTTCAACTTTCTCTCTTTCATCTTCTGTATAAAAAAAAATTAAAAAAAATTACCTTTATACACACAAAACCCATAGAGAACACAAAAAACTTTGGAGATAATTATAGAATAAATTACAGAAATACAAATTACGAAAAAAAACATTTTGAGCGTCTTAAAAAATTATTTAAATTTTTGGATTAATTTTGCCAAACTAAAGGCCAAGAAAAAAAAATCGTAAATGGAGCTAATATTTAATATATATATATATATTTATTATTATTCTTATTATTATTTTTGTAGTTCATGCATTTCATTCTTTATAAAATTTGTTGGTCTCAAGAATTTACATAGAGAAGATGAAGAAGATAAAAGAGAGTGGAGATAAAATAGGGAAAAATGAATTTGAAGAGAATATTGGATTATTATTAAAAAAAAAAAATTTAATTGGGATTTCTAAAGTAGATTAGTTTTAACATTAGTTAGATAATCAAATTCAAAACAATTTAATGGCTGAAATTGCTAGACCGTTGACCCTGATTTACCATAGGGTCGACAAATTAGGACTCGTGAAAAACGTACCTTGCATGCATTACTTCACCGACTTTTTTTTAGCTATCACCATGTAAAAGTTTGAAACCCACCCGACGCACCTACATGCATAATACAGTCATGCGTGTGTGGTTTTGTTTAAGTAATCGAAACACATCACCATACTCAAAGCTTAAATGGGTCCAAGCTTTTAAGTGTTTTTCTTTTCTTCTTTTCCCATTCTCTATCAAAGAACCAAGGTATTACAGTTTGCATCATATGCATAAGGATGCACATACCAAAACTTCTCAACCATCAATTAAGAAATACAGAAAGTATAGCCAATGTCAAACAAATTTCAATTGTAGATATTCCAAAAATCCATTAACAACCATCTGTTTACAGATATACTGAAGATGGTCAAAATCAAATTTTTAATAGCACCACTTTGACTTCTACAATTTATTTATTTATTTATTATTAATTTCTCTCTTTACAAAAATTCATTCTCTATACTTGACATTACCCTATGCAGAATTCTCGAAAGAATACCGAATCAGATCAAAATTTATAGATTGCAGAAAATAATTGAATTCTTATTAGGAACTTGTCGCCTCCAAAACCAGTGGTAGCTCTAAATCCTCATTGCCCCTCTTAATCTTTAGTAATCTTTGTCTCCCTCATTTTAGTCATCTAAAACCTTGGATAACTTTGCTTTGCTCTCACCTGTCCAAAACACAATACAAAATATTATGCTTTGCAGATACCATACATATTCCTGCTAATAACAATATAAAACAAGAAAAATCTATACATCCACTTTGTCATGTACTCCTTTCATATTTATTTCCCCTCCCCCTCCCTTTTATATTGAATTTAATATTTAAAAAGTCACATCACGTCAACCAAACATCAATCCCCACTCAATGATCACAAAGTCTATCTTGTATTTTCATTTTTAAGTCCATCTTGTATAACCATTTTTTCTCAATTATTTTATTTTATTTTTTATTTTCCTTTTTGTCTTCCTTGTTATGTCTATGGATAGGTAGGGTACTAACATCCCTTATGCTAGCCTAAGATAACATCAGCTAGAACTTATGGATATGGATGTTCATGAGAAGAATGTAAAACTTTGTCACAAGACAACTTACAGGTTTCTCGTTGACAGCAACAATGACATCTCCAGGTACTATATTTCCAGCAAAACCTCTTGTTGTTGCAAGTAATCCAGCTTTGGCAGCAACACTATTTCCAGGAACCTGGCAACAAAAATCAATAATTTCTAGCAATTTATAAACTGCATAAACCCAAGAAATGAAGTTAATTACAGGACCTCACAGTAACCTATCACACAATATCATTGGACAAACATAAAATTCTGACAACATACCTGCATAGCTCCATTTTCAAATATTTAGTTAATTTGCTATTAGATCTGGAGCTATCTCCACATTCAAACCAACACGAACAACCTAACAAGGATGAAACGACAAAATTTTGAATCAAATAGATGCTTGATAATTTTGTACTCTATTGTGGTGACGCGGTCCAGGCGTGCCTGATTTGTGACAGCCAAAAGTTGTGCAAAAAACAAGAAAATAAAGAACCGATCTAAACAGATATGGCACCAATTCCAGAAACTCGAGACAGGACAGAATCAGATTTTTCAATAGACATTAGCAATTTAATTTAAAGTAGGATTAGGATTTAATTTCGTTTAGTTGTTGGGTCGGGTGTAAGTAAGCCCATAATAGAATACGTGGAGATTGGGCCCCAATATCATTTAGGGTTACATTGCCTGATTTGCAAGCTAGATTTAGTATAAAAGGCCAATAAGCCATTGCTTGTAATTGGTTGTATGATGAATATGAATTGAGTTTATCTTTATATTAGTTTAATTGTAGATTTAGGTTAATTAGATTAGTTGTAGATTTCATTATTTGGTATCAGAGCCGACGCTCTTGGATTTGTGGGTTCGATTTGAAGAAGATTGAAGAGAAATACGAGATAAGAAAGAAATCTTGATTGAAGATTGTTGAAAAAAAAATTGGCATTGTTAATCGGCACTGTTTACTAGCCAGGTTGTTTACACCTAGAACCGGTCAGAGCACCTCAACAGTTTAAAAAATAATAAAATAGTGCCCCATATTATTTCCAATATCCATAACTCTATTCTCCCATACCCAATGTCAAGTTTTTTGTTTATAGAATCAAATTTTTTTTTTGTACATGGCTCTGTAATTCTTTGATTCTTCGCGATCCATCCTCTATTAACAATTTCGGGAACCCTATATATATATTATGACATGGATCAGATCGATCATTTTTTGAATCTTTATATATTCAATTGTCTCGGCACTGGAATAGATTTTTATATTTTTATATTTTTTCTACATAATTCTTGACAATCCTGTATTTTTTAATCTTCTTGAAGACCCTCAGGATAATTTTTTTGTTGTTCAAACCAAAGGTAGTGATGGCTTTGGGTTGTACCAAGTCTGAAACCAAATGGATTTATTTTTTGTCCCATAAAACCTCGCACCCATCACTAGCCCATAGCATTTTGCCTCCAAATATAGCCTCATATAGAAAACATTCATACTTATCTTGAATATCTATATACTTTGCTTCTTCGGGTCGTCACTATCCCTCCGAGGCTACCAGCCGTCTCCCTTCCCGTCTCCATGCCAATATTGACGCCGGGCAGAATAACGATTATTCTGCAGGCTAGTTCAACAGATAATTCACAGGAAAAAGAACACAAGAGATTCGCCCAAAACACAGAGAAACACCTCTAATATTCAATTAAAATTATTCAAATCAAAAGTCTCTTACAATATTGAGGAAAAACTCTATTTATAGTGCTCAAATAACTTTGATAATAAGCAGCCTATTCCTAAAAGAAAAAATAGAATCAAATACTAAAATAACAATCAGTCTATTCCTAAAATAAAAAGTAAAGCCTAATCCTAAAAGAAAACTAAAAAGACTCCTAATTAAATTGAAAGACTACGAATAAGTTATTTAGTAAATAACTTTGAGAGCAAATTATAAACCCTAAAAACCCAAATTAGGAACCCTAGAAACCCTTCTGCATCAAATATCAATCCCCAAATCCAATCCAATAATCCGCGGTGTCTAATACCCATAACCAATTTTACTATCCTACACTACAATACAACTATATCCCCTCTTACGCCCAACCTGAACTCGTTTTTCCTATATCAACACCCCCAGTGACTAACGACATAAACCCCACTATCACCTCCATTGTGATGCAGGCGACGGAGAACATTTTGAGAAAAGTCGAAGACCAGCTGACTACCTCCTTTGACGCATTTTCAGTGACTGCAGAGAACAAGAAAAGGCAAGGGCAGAGGAAAGTTGACTACAACCACGATATTGGCTATACCACATCCGTCGACTTCCAAGGTCTCATTTGGTTCCACCGTCACATGTCATTGACTTCCAAAAAGCGAGTCATTTGACTTGTGCGATTTCTTCCCTAGTTTTTGTCAAGAGGATGATGAGGTCCTTATAGATAGGGTTGTTAATCGGTTCAAACGGTTCGAAATTATGCTAAAACCGAAATCGAACCGAGCTTAGGTTCGATTTTCGGTTCGGTTTTCCAATTTTCAAATATAAAAACCAAACTGTGCAATTCGGTTTGATTTTTATTCGGTCTTTTCATAATAAGTTGTTCACTTTGTTTCCAGTTATTCATGATTTCATTGTGGGATAAAAAAAAATAGATGGGAATTAAAAAAGAGAATGAGAGTAAAAGAAAGAGAAATAGTGGTGGGAATTAAAAATGAGAAAAAGAAATGGTGGTTGGGAATTGATTTAAAGAGAGAGAGAGAGAGTTGAATTAAAAAAGAGAAAGGGAGAGAGAGAAAGAGAATTGAATTAAAAATGAGAGGTATGCTATGGGTAGGGTGCGTTGGAAATTGGAATGGATGGGAAGAAAGAGAGAATTGAAATTAAAATAAAAAATGTAGGAATTGAATTAAAAATGAGAAGTATGGCTATGGGTAGAGTGCATTGGAAATTTGAATGGTAGAAAATGGGAATTAAAATTAGAAAAAAACTCACTTCGGTTCGGTTTGATTTTTTCGGGTGTTAAAAAAACCAAAACCGCAATCGAACCGAATGCATTCGGTTCGGTTCTATTTTCTACAATTTAGTTTTGGTTTTGCTTTCGGTTCGGTTTGTTTCGATTTGATTCGATCGATTCGGCCGGTTTTTGAAAACTAATTAACACCCCTACCTATAGAGACAAAGATAGTAAGTGACGATGATTATGTTAATCCATATTGGAAATTTTTTGTGTACGAGCTTATGCGTAGGAGCCTTTTCAGCAGATTTATTGCAACTTATGGTTCTTCAAGTCAACTTGCAACTTTTTTAAGTTGGTGCTATCTATGGCAAGTGTACATCGTGACAAGGTTTGAGATCGACTACTCGAGTGCACTTCGCGTCGTGTTTTGTAACCGGCTGCTTGTGTTCATCGTACTTCTTCGATTTCAAGTTCGAGGACGAGCTTCTTCAACCCAGGGAGGAAGATGTATAGTAGGATTAGGATTTCATTTATTTAATTTAGTTTAGTTGTTGGGTCTAGCATAAGTAAGCCCATAATAGAATAAGCAGAGATTAGACTCAATAGCATTTAGGATTAGATTACTTGATTTGCAAGCTCGGTTAGTACAAATAAGGTCAATAGGTCATTGCTTGTAGTTGGTTGAATGATAAAAAGGAATTGATTTATTTATTTATTTATTTTTATTAGTTCTAGATTTCATTACTTAAGTCTTCAGTCAAAAACCCTGTTGTAAACTAGATGTGTGCTAAGTTTGAGACGGTATGAATTGAATACCTAAACGCAAATTTCAATCAAACGTGAAAGTTGTACTAGCAATCTTTACCACTGTCAACTGAGCCACTCTCAAATTTATGCCAAGTTAACGGTTTTTTTTTCCTTTTCTTTTCGTTTACCTGAATAGCAAGAAAATAAATTGAGGCGTCCAGCGAGAAGTGAAGAATTTTTACCTGTTTGGGTGAATGTTGTAGTGTTAATCCCTATCAAATTTCCCTTAAGAGTCTAGAAGTGGGCATCCACTGCCAATGTCCAAAATTAGAAAATTAACTCACTTGATGTAGCCACTAAGAATACAATTCATCATAGATCTCCTAGAAAAAAATCATTAAGAGGAAAAAGGAAGATGTAAAGGATGAATCATTCACTGAATCACCATTGCCCATTCTAAAATAACTAAAGCTATAATCAGTGGATGATCTTGTAGATTTGCAAAAGGAAGCTACTGAATGGAGAAGCTTATGAATCACTTAACTAAAGGGGCATCCTAAGCATTTAATCTAATGTTACTTTTTCATCATAATTTGTGATGAAATATGGGAGCGACATAGTGATTTACAAGGGTTAAATTTTTTTCAAATAGTTGGATCTATATTTAATGCGAAAACAGAATGACCACACACCATACACATACTAAAGTAAGAGTCTTTTGATGAAACCCCATGTTAGACCCCAAAACCAAACTGTTCCCAAAATACTAATAAGTAGCTGCTCCATTTCTTTCTTCTTCCCTTGGAAGTTCTATTATCTCCTTCTCTCCATATTGCATTCAATATGGCAATAACAACCTGTGACTCCCAAGTCCATAATGCTGGTGGGTTGGGGCAGGTTCTGTTGAGCACTCAATAGCCCATAGCAACTTCTTACATAAAAAACTTGGACTCAAGTTTCCACAACCACAGGTCTGCCTGATGCAGTAACTGTTTTGATTCCAGTTCCAGCAACTGGAGTAGGGGCAATTGCCTCAGTTCTTCCCATCTGTTAACCTTCTTCTCAATGCTAAGTCCCAACTCCCAAGCCATCTGACCATTTGTCTATTTGGCGAACGAAGCGACCGTGCTCTCTATTTCTTTCATGAGATTCTGTAAAACAGGTTCTATAGTGATTTGTCCGCCAACCATGCATCTCTCCAAGAGTTTACTCGGTTGCTATTGTTCACTCCAAAGTGATGTGAGTTCGAAATTTATCATTGAGATTTCAGACCATCTTGAGCATCCATAACTTGAGTTTACTGGGGGAGTACTAACTCAACTTTGCGACCCCATATTTTTCTGGATTCAACCTTCTCCACAGTGCATCTTCCTCCTTCCAAACCTCCACAACCATTTCAAAAGCAAGGCTTGGTCGAATTCCTTCATTCTACTTACACCCAAACCACTTTTGTCTTTTGACCTAACCATGTCCCAATCAGTAAGATGATATTTTTGTTTTGAGTTCGACATTCCACATGGAAAATCCCTGCACGCCCTTTCCATTTTTGTTGCCAATCGACATTGCATTTGTGGAGGTAAACATAAGGAATAGTAGTATACTTGAGAGTGTGCTCTTAGTAAGTACTGTAACTCATCCTTCCCTCTAGATGTATCTCCGCTTCCATACTGCCAAATTATTACGAATCCACTCCACCACTTGATCTCGTTCTACAATCCTTGTATTTATGGCCAAATGGGAGGCACGAGTATCTAGAAGGGAGGAACCTGTACATGTAGAATGTGAGCAAGATCAGCTATATCAGGCACATTACCAACTGGGAATAGAGTAGCTTTTGAGAAGTTTAGCTTTGCGTCTTTTCGTGTGTATAATAACTTATTACATAAAAAATTTAATTGCTAAAAGTAGCTTTTTGTCCTTTTGTGAGATTCACCCTGCCCCACCCCATACTCTTCTCAGACTTCCATAACATGAACCTGAACCTATGCAACCCCAGGTGTCATGTAAGTGTTCATAAATATATATAAGGTGTAACGTAAGTAGGTTTCCTAGGTTGCTTTTAGATTGAGATACGTTTAAATCTCATTTTAAAGGCACTTTGTTAGCTTTTTCTCATTTTCTCTTTGAGAGGATGGTTTCCCCTCTTCTGCTATAGGGATTCATTGTACTCTTTTCTCTAGGGTTGAACAAATAACCGAACAAACCGATGAAACCGATCTAACTGAACCAAGTATTTCGGTTCGGTTATTCCTATTTTCGGTTTGGTTTTGGTTCTTAAATATTGGAAACCGATCAACTCGGTTTGTTTTTAAAATATAGTAACCGATAGAACCAAACCGACCGACTATTCTCAATATTTATGCAAATTTAAAGTTAATCTCTTGGGACAGCTAAAGTCTAAAGTTGTACAACTCTATCAGTAAAAACTTTAATTAAAGAATACCTACCTATATAGGCTATAGTGATTTGCGTAGGCTATAGAAATTTGTGTGTGTGATAATAAATGAATAAATAACCTTTCTCTAACTTTATTTCTCTTATTCCTATGTAAAAGAGTTAAACTCAATACATCAACCACTTAGCGAAACCATTGTTGTTTTCTTTTTCTCCCTCTCACATCAATTGGAAAAACAAGACAAAAATCATTAGCAAAACCGTTGCTCTTTTCTTTTTCTAAAAAACATTAGAAAAGCCACTACTCTTTTCTTTTTCTCTCTCTCACATCAATGGAAAAAACAAGAACGGCTGCATTTTCTCCCTCTCACACCAATGGATAAGCAATGAGGTGAATCGGTCTCGTCAAAGCCCCAAATTGGGCTTGGGATTTTGGTTGCTTCCCGCCCTAATGCGCCTCGATCAAATTCACATTTTCTTCGCCTCTCCCCTTCTTCTCCATTGAATGGTTTTATAAACCGGTAAAACTGAACAAACTAAAGCACTTCGGTTCGGCTCGATTTTTTGAAACCGACCTCATCGGTTCGGTTGGCGGTTTCAGCCTGAAACTGAACTATCGGGTCAGTTTTCAACCCTATTTTTCTCCTTGATGCAATGGATTTTGACCCTTTCAATGGAATAGTAGATAAGAAAATGCTTAACATTATAAGTGAAGTTTTAGCATACAAATCAGGTTTTCTATTAGTAATATATTTGCGAACATAATTATGCGCACATAATACCCAACCAACTTGTAACCCAATACCTGGCACTCAGGTTCAACACACTCAGGCTCATCAGTGGGTTTGATTGGCTTGTTTAGAGTGATTCCAAGTTTGGGGCTTGGAATAGGACTTTACCCAACCTAACAGGCTGAACTACATTTCATGCTTGGAACAGTTTGGGCCTTGGCATAGGCCTTTACCCAACCTAACAGGCTGAATTTCATACTTTCATGCTTTTGGAATTTGAAGCACCCAAACAAAACCTGTTACCCAGTTTGATTGCTGCATCTGTCTGAATACCCCCACCAATTGTCACTCCAATTTGCCTAAAAATTTCTCGATTCAGTCCACTAATAACTCCAACAGTCAGGGTGTGATCAAAACCAAATGAGTTTCCAATTGCTAAGCACTGTGGACCAACTCGCAGAGCAGAAGATAAACCTACATTCATTGGCCGCAGCAAATCTTGAGAGGCTTCCACCTTGCATGTCAAAGATCAGAACCCACCTTAACTTTACAGCGTAGATGAACAATATGATTTTTTTTTTAGTAATAATGTGTACTGACAAATCTGTTCTAACATTCATTTTGCTAAACATTACGCTCGTTCGTAGATTGATTTAAGTAAATCCACTAATGTGCAGTGGCGGAGCTACCTTGCCTCTTTTGGTACTCATTGCTTGGTTTGGTTCATGGTGGGCTAAAGCTAAAATTATGGAACTGGTGGGGCACTCCAAGTGGAAATCAACGATATATTGTGCTCTTCCACTCGACTTAGAATTTCCGTATAGTTTTACAATTGTCTTTGTATTTGTTTGTTGAAGATTTTAGTGGGCCGGAAAAGGAAAAGGAAAATGAGAGGTAGGAATTTACCTCTAGTTAATTAACTAGATGCATTTTTGTCATAAAAAATTGCGCTATCCATATTCAAATATATATATATATATATACAAATAGTAACAACAGTAATTTATTTTAAAATATAAATAAATAATTAAAAAAAAAGTTATGTTGATAGTTATTATATCATTAAAAGTTACGGCCTGTGAAACAATATTGCTTATAAATAAACAACTCAAAGCACACCAAAGTTGTATGCCAGTCATTAACAAGGATGTTGCCCAGTAAACACCTTTGGTTTTACAGGTTTCAAACCAGCGAGATCATGGAATTTTAAGTTTCCTGTTACCATTTCTAGCACACACATAACAACCCCCCCCCCTATCTTAATAGAGACTTTGGATCCAAGGATATAGTGTTTCCAAACTCGAAGGCAATGGACAATGGCCAGCAGCTCCCCCCTCCCCCCCCCCCCCCCCCCGCCCCCAACAACAGCTGAACATGAATTTAGTTCTTATAACTAGAATATTTGGCAATTTCAAGGTAGAGACTATTTTGCAACTTTTTTTTCTTGTTTACTTTCCTTTTTTATTACTTTTCTCCTATTATTAAGCTTGGAGAATTTATAACCAACTTGAAAATATCATTGTTTTCGAGTATTAGGAACACTATCACTCAATTTAGTACTGTAAGAAAAATCAGAATCTTGCAATTTTAAAAAACATGATTCGTTTTCGTATCAAGAACAATTTGAAAATATCGTTGTTTTGGAGTACATGTTTAGGAACGCTATCATTTAAGTTAGTACTGTATCAGGATCTTAAAATATTACAAAACATGATTTGTTCTCGTATCAAGAAATTGTTTCATACTCGTGTTACACAGAAGGCACCGTGAAAACTGCCAACCAGATAATCTTACAACCCTAAGGACAAAAATGGTTAGCTCAAAATTATATTGGTATTATTTACTTTATTCATAATATTATAATAATAAATAAAATCAAAACAAAATAATTAGATAATTAGAATTTTTATTTGGATTCATTATTTTTCTTTAATTTAGATTTGGATGAATGTCTTTAGAGATAACCCGAAGCGGAGAGAAAGCAAGAGAGTCTTTTTTGTATAAGAACAGGATATGTCATATCGAAATAGAATTGAAAATAGAATCTAGTCTTCTAATGCAAGTAAGCGTAAATAGGATTTTCTATTCAATGCATCCTGAAAAGCGACATGACCACAGCAAAAAACTAGGCAATTCGATAAACATTCATTGTTAATTCGACAAAATTTATGGATCTTAATAATATTGTGTAGCTCATAAGGCAGACGGAACTTAAGAGCATAGAGTCTATTACCCATAAATTTTTACAAAAAGTTAATAAATACCTTCAAAACAGCAAGATCTTTATCCTGGTCTGCACCAATCAACTTACCCACAAAATCCTTTTGCACCCTTCCAAAAGAAAGCAGAATCAGATATATAAGATGCTAGAATAATCATGTATAAGAACTGTTTATCCTCAACTAATAATATATCATAATTCAATGTATGGAATGAAACATTGATTAGTGTTTAGTCACCCATCAGATGAAAGAATATTAACAGGCGCAACAGCTTGGATTCCTCAAAAGCGCGTTACCAACAACCATAAAGGATGAAAAGTAGAATGTAACACACGGTATAAAATGTTCTGGTTCTAACCTTAATAAAAACAACCATTTATCCAGTGTACCGAAGCTCACAACAGAAGGTATTTTATCTTCAACAGACAAGCTAAGTATTCTTTTTTTTTTAACTATCATCACCATGACAATTTGTCACGATATGTCCCTCTTCATCCCAAACTACTCCAGAACCATTTCCTTCAGGAACCTTGGTGCAAGTGAGAGAACCGTTTCACATTACATATAATGCCAAATGAAATGTTGTTAAAGCACTATAAATATAATAGCATGTTAATCATTTAAAAAAGAAAGGTTTATTTTGAAATTAACTGCCAAGTTATTTCGAAACTCAACTTTGTACCCTACATTTAGCACCACTTATCATTCTCTACTATGTATTCTGATACTGTGTCCATCTAACCCATCTAGCATTTGATAGTTATAAAAAAAAAATAAAAAATAAAAAAGGTTAAAAGGTATTATAGGTAGAACAATGTGAATTTTCATAGTTATGGATATAACGGTAATTTTATTGCGATAGATTTTTTGTTATGGTATATTAGTGATTTCACTGTTATAAACTTAGGCGTATATTTTTAATTTAATCGAGTTTTGTTGTTGTTGTTGTTTTTTTTTTTTTTTTTTTTTTTTGATAGGTTAAAATTTGTTGTATATGAGTTTTAAGAGTATTTCTAACAATGCTTACCTAGAAAATAATTTTCTTGGGATGGGTCAGAAAAAAAAATCATGTGGACCTGGAAAATTGTTTTCCTACTTATGTGACTAATCAAACACCGGAATATGACAGTTTACCCAAAAAAATGATTTTCCAACAGAATTTCCATGCAATCAAACAAATCCTTAACTATATATATAGGAGGAGTAACTTCTTCAATAGTTACAGATGGATCCCCCAAAGCCAGGGCTGCCACTCAAATTCACAACTTAACTTGTATTCATAGCGCAAATGCATGAACCAACAGCAAGCACATCAACTCAAAGTATGTGAATTGATATACAACACTGAGAATAGAGTCAAAACTTAAATTGCAAAAAACCACCAGAGCTTCAGTATTGTTTAAGCAAGCTGCTAAACCTTCAGGGTGTTTTGATGGTAGATTGTGGTTTCTAGAAACCTTTAAATACAAGGACACCTCCAGTCTCTAAGAAGTCTCAACAATTTTCAATCAACCTTCCCATGGATGGGAGCGTAATGGTTCTTGACCTCTAGCTCGTCAACATATGGTGTAATCTTAGTCATTTGTGTCATCTCCTTACGTCTATAAACAAGAGGTCATTCACTGATAACATCCAAGATTTAAGATAATACACCGGGTCATGTAGAACCCTTCTATTGTGATCTCTATTTTGAGTTATTGTACTTAAGGTTTATTTTAATGAAAAAGAAAAAATGCCTCTAGGCACTTTGGCACGCTTTGCATAACCACTGATTTTTTACTTTGCACGTTTGGTATTTGAATGAAGATTTGAAGTGAGAATCGCATCATCTATGTTGTGCCAACAAACATTTCTTTTGACGCCATTATCAACATACACCATGCAGTAATTAACCATGCGACGCCTTCAAGGTTCAGCAACCAACTCAAAAGTTTCAAGGACACTGCCAAGTAATCCTTTTCAAAATTTTTAGAAAGCTGAAGACATTAAGGGTGTGCTTGGTTGGAATCATATTCCATGAGTATCTATGAGGGGACCCCAACATATCGCTAAATTGAGGTAAAACTCATTATTCATCGTTAGATTTTACGCTAAATGGTGGGAATGAAAGTCTCATTGTCCACTAAAGCATATGATTCTCATCATTGAACTATTGATCGATTGGTGAGTGAAACTCAAATTAGCCTTAATTGCTGGGGTGAGAATTCTCATGTAATAAGATTTCATGCAACCCGGCACACCCTAAGTTCAGTTATACTGTACTAGAGATAAATAAACATTTATAAGCCCTAAATGACTAAAAGAATGGACAGAGCTGAAGATTGCGAACCTGAAAAGTACATTGAAGGATTAGACCATAAAGACGCGAAAACTTGCAAACAACATATATCTTCGTGCACTGAGAAGAACAATACCATTAATGCACATCACTTCAGAGAGCACTTTGTGTCCATCCTTCACTTGGCTTAAAACCCACCCATGACCCATTACAAGCACAAATACGATTCAGCAGATATCATCCAAGAGAGATGTTGAGGAAGTGAACTAACGTCTGGAGTGAGATGGGTTGATGGGGAGAATTGTGGAGAGAGTGAGAATCTGTCTCTTCGTGAGAGCGAATTGAGGAAACTCCGTCGAAGAACATTTCTCTACGACCGAACCGTCTCAGGGTTTAGAGTCCATGAGACCGAAAACTGCAAGCTGATACTTGCAGCAGCATTTGTGCGAGGAATGCAGAGTGTGTGTTTGATGGAGAGAGATTAAAATTAATTTAGTAGTTTTTTAATAGTTATTTATGTATGCGAATATTTAATAGTTATTTATAATTTTAAGGGTTTATATATAGTTTACAAATAATTAAGACTTTTAAATAAATTATGTTAGAGGCTTAAGTATAATTAACAATATTTGAGAGGAGCAAGTTTTGATCATAATTTGAATTTGGGAGGTTAAATATTTTTCATTTAAAATTACAAAATTACCCATGGTCACTATTCACCTACCTATTGGGCAATCCAAAAATCAAGACGAAGACATACAAAAACATTGTTATATAGTTTAGATGGATGGAAGCCCCACTGAGGTCGAGGTGTTATACTTGACTAACTCGAGAGATCTAGAATATCAAGATTTTTAGAAACATTCAGTTTTTATTTTATTTCATCTTTTCCAATTATGATCTATTTCAAATTTCAATAAACATCTGCTTGTTTATTGAATCCAATTTTGTGAATCATGTGGGCTCCACTCGATGATCACTGAGTCCAGTGCTCTCACCATGCCACATACAATTATTGACTTGTTCAAACCCGAGTAACTAGATAATGAAACAATATCTCCATGTTTGAAGCTTATCACATCTATTTTTTATGCAAGCCTTTCAATCATCGCATGCAATTAGGGATTTGAAAATCTAAGTAATATTTTATTATTTGTAGATATATTCTTTATGGTTAAAAATTCATAATTAATTATGTATAAATCACCACAGTTGAGCTGTCGCAAAATGTTAGTAAGTATTTAACAAATTTGATTGATTTTATGGATATAACTCTATTTTTGGCATAAAGTTTGACTGAACTGTGAATTCATTATTAGTTTTGGAAGTCATTCATTGATTTGAACGCCTAACTACTAAGAATCTTATTTCATCGATATCAGCAGAAGAAAGTTGATTATGAGAGTCGTTCAAGTGCACGAGTTGCTTAGTTTGGAGTTGAAACTCAGAGTAGTTAGGATAGCACAAATTTCTATAATTATATGGAGAATAATATGGACGCACTTGTCAGCAAATACATCCATCTTTGTCGGACACGCTAAAACGAGGACCTAAATCAAACATCTAATGGGGTTTTGGTTTAATATTTCCTCTCTCTTACCAAACTCAAGTGAAGCAAGCTCCCACATAATTGAAAGCTCCAGGGACGGATTGTAGAGGTGCACGATTCCAACTGTATGGAACATATAAGATAAATCATCATTTCACAGTGACATTGCATCGAAAAAATAAATGCAAAAGAGTTACCTTATGCTTAAAACAAACGAACACAACTTTATCAATTAACATATGCACCCTCGCAAGAGCCTTCATTGCGAGGAGGATGTTAAAGAGAGTTCTCTAGATAGGGAATTCCCAGCAAGATGAATGATCAATCTCCAAATTTGTTCGAGCATTTCCTTTTGGCTTGGGAAACCGGTTGAAGTAGAACATTTTATGAGATGATGACAACGATAAGCAATAAGAGTTTGCAAAATTAGATATTGCATTTTTTTTAACTAAAAACTTGTCGTGTTTGTTCGCAGTCCAGAGAATAATTTATGGTTGTTCAGTATGCTTTAAATGAATGTCAAGAATATTTAGCGCCACTAAATCCAGGAAGAGGGATGTAATAACCTATTTATTTTCTTACTATCAACCAATGGATGACTCATTTGAAAATGGATGTTGCACTCACATCCTCCTATGTATCTAAATTTAAAAACCAATGGATAAGTTATGTAAAAAATTGATAGACGTGATAGCTTGAAGTTGAGGATGTGAGTAAACATGGGGTGTAGATGGAGCTTGAGGTGTAGGATGTGAGTTAGCAAGATGTGTAAAAATTAAACTTGAGGTGGAGGATATGGTGGATAAATTACATTCTTTTGATTCAAATTTGTGACACATAGTGACCTATGTGTCTAAATTGGATAACCAGTAGATGATTAAAGCCACTGGGTCTAGGTTAACTAGCAATATAATCCCACTTGTATAAGTGTTTCGTTTTGCCTGAAACTGTATCATTCACTAAAAAATTCATACATATCTTATCCAATCTCTTAGGGATATAGATTAGAATAATACAAGATTTCAATATTTTAATAGTCTGTATCTATTCGAGAAAATGAGGAGGGCACTCAAATACTTACATCCTTAATTGTAATCTTGGTACTCATGATTCGGCTAAACATTTTTATGGAATATGTTGCGAACGTTCAAGCTAAAATATAAAATGCACAGGCTAGCCAAAGGAAGACAATAAGACTAAATGATAATTTTGATAACATGGGTTTCATCAAGGGATGTTCTGCAGAAGATTGCAACGTCGACCGCCTAAAATAAGTAGTTGATTGAATTACAACATTTTCTAATTTTGATGACGAATTTGGGAGTTTTATTTTGTCTTTTGAAGAGTTTCATTTTAATATAACTTAGAACATTATCAACTTTTTTTTAATAAATTTAACACTTATTTATTATGATTATTCCTATCATTTTCCAAGTTTTGCGAATGGGTCCATGTTAGAGTTTGGGTCCCAATGCCACATTGACTATGTTAAACATCTAAGTTTCGTCACTCCAAATTATATGTTTCCCCTTGACCATAATGAGCTAGTCAAATATCAAAACAAATAAACAACAAAATCAGAAAAATCAAAGGGCCACCAACATATATAGCTAAAGAATAAGGTGATGCGCTATACTGCGAGATTTCGTGAGAACTCAGAGAGTGATTATGATAGTGAGGCAAAAAAAAAGCTTAGTTGCAATGATATGTTGTGAGTTACGGTTTTATGTTTCAATTGACATGTTGGTCATGTCATTTAAATAACGAAATTACAATTTTACCCTGCACAACTCATAAGCACACACACAACCACTAATCGTCCTAGCCTTCGACCTTTACAATGATAGAGATATGTTAGTGTTCATATGCAATCCCTGGGAACTATAAATCTACCATGATAATGTATTTTTTCATGACAGATTGTATCATTTTATTGGAATGATTTGTTGTATAAAAGTTTAAATATCCCTAGAAAGCAAGAATATTTTTTTATGATAAAATACTCCATTGCAGTAAGTCTTGTTTTTGCATATTTGTATAAGGGATTAAAGACAATTAAATAAATGAGTAACCTCCTTGTCTATATTTGTTTGATCATGCAAAGATTGCACTAGAAAATGATGGTATCCCCGCATTACCAATGTCAGTAGAAGAGATTGAGGATTTCACGTATGATAGGAAGGAGGGGCAGTGCTGCAAAAGTAGAAAGAAAACAAACAAATAGTGATATCCAAGACATGAATTGCACGCATATGGGGTGTTGCCATCGAGTTTAACTTGAGTTTAGTTTCTTTTGTTCTTATAATCAATTGGTAAAGCAAATTCTTTCTGTTGAGAATTTGTTTTAGGGTCAGATATTTCCACATTGGATTGAATTGGCCTGATGAAAGGATAAATTATATTTTTATTTTTATGATAGAGATAATTGAATGGATCTGATCAATGAGAGCCTATTTATGATAAAAATAAGCATAAATGACAATGTATTTTATGTGTTCTACCTCATCTTTTTTATGCACTAGAATAATGTGAGTTTCTATTTGTAGAAAACAATATGAAACAATTGTTTATAACTTATACTTGTGAGGTAATGTTTTAGTCAAATGCGCCAATAGTATTTGTGTTTAGTAAATTGGGCTTTAGGGAATAAACTCAGATCATTGATAGAATACAAAAGAATTTGTTTATTGAACAATTAAAGAAAGTTTACATTATGGAGAAAATTTATTTGTCTTTACTATTTAATTGTTGAAAAGACAACACTTCATAGACTTTTTTTGTTCTTGTCTCAGAGTTGGGGTTTTGCGGTAAAACAAATTGTCGTACTCAGTTTAAGAATTAAAGTACAAAGATTAGATATTCATAGATCCATCAAAATCTTTTATTTCTTACCTCCCAAATAGTTAAGATTGCTAGGGGTTGAAACCATTTGAAACTATGAAATTCTCAATGTTTAAATTTATCACAAGGCTGGAGCTCCTTTTGACATTTGTAGTTCAAAAATTGAACTGACTATTTATTAATCAACTTCGTTTCACAATTAAGTTTTAATTTCTATTCATTTAATTATTTATTTATTGTTATTGTTGGCTTTATTTTAATGTTTCATATACCACTTTGTATGGTGTTTATCCTCTCTAACAATATACACTTCGGTGAATTCACATGGAAGCTATTATTTGCACCCTTACTCTGTTCCCTACTAATTGCGTAGAAAGAAAAGCAGTTGCCCTTTCCCCTCGTAGGGTTCCTTTTTCACACTCACATAAAACATTTCATTTTCCCTCCAAAAAAATTACTCACAACAACTGTGGAGTAAGTATAATAAGACATATGTTGATATTATGGTGTGAATTTGTCTATGCTCATGCCATAATATTTGCAAGGAAATACAAACCCACGTAAAATTTTATGTGTTAAAGTTTAGTGGAATCCATTTTTTTTCAAAAGGAAAATAGATGAGACTTCAACTGAAGTTTAGTTAGATTTGAATTAAGGGGATTAATTCAGAGGGTCGATTCGGTCTACAAACACTATCAAGCTTTGATTTCACCCCATTACAATTTAATGGAGTCTAAATTGAGTCAATGAGACTTCAACTGAAGTTCGGTTCGGCTTGATGAGCTTAAATTGAAGTCCATTAAAGCTTAACTAAGATACCCGTAATTTCTTATCTAGCACAATTTATGTATTTTTCTAGAATCAAATACTTACAAAATCATAGTAAGTGACAAGTGTGAATGAAATTTGATATATTTTACATAGTGATGCAGTCATTTTTCGTTCCCTACTTTGACCTTGACCTGCAAACCTGCTGACCTGCACAAGGAACACACGTGAGCCACAGACCATCGTTGTGGTGGCTGATGACACTCCGATGCTAAAGTCAGACAAGGATCTGAGCAAGGTGTAATGTTGTAAACAAAGAATTTGTATCGTACCTTAGCTTACCAACCTCATGTCTAATTTATAGTGCTAGAGTCATGGTTTGACCAGGCCATCAGTGGCGTAGTTTAGGGAATGAGATCTTCGTGGAAATCCTTCTCTAATTAGGAGTTGTGCTTTGGAGGGGAGTTTCCCTGTTGCCTTGTGCTCCTAGATACACAGGAGATAGTTTCCAATCAGAGAGTAGTTCGTAGATGAAAGTTTCCATGTGTGACATGTACTCTGGGATTTGCTTCCTAGTTGGAAGCGAATAGCTGTTGTAATTGCCCATCCGAAGCTGATCCTCGAGATTCTTTTCTTAGCAGGGCTTACGGGTATTGAGGATGGTTGTGAGACACGTGGGCTTAGCAGGCCGTAATGAGTTGGGTCCATCTGACGAACTGCATTGAGTGGGCTTAGAACCGCTTGGGTCGGATCAGTATTGGGCTGATACTAGGGCCTATCATTCCTCGAGATCATCATGACATGTGTCGATCCCTAGCGAGTTGTCGTCACCAGACTCCCACTTCCTAAAACATCAACATCCGCGCTGGGCGGACTAGGAGTGGGATGAACCAGAAGTTGTCGTCATCAGTCAAAGCTGACTGAGCTTACCTGGTTAGGTGAGGGCTTCGCTTGCTGAGGGCTTGCGAGCCTATGTCCGCAGGCATAGTGCATCGTGCAGACACAATTCTTTTTGAAGAAACAAAAGTACCTTAAATCAGTTGGTGATATGCAGGTGTGATCCGTGTGTCAGAAGTGACTAAGGTTTCTGATGCTCGTGTCAGGCACGTGGTAGGATACCGCTTGAATAGTGGGTTGAGCCCATGGGCCCATATTTTGTTGTAAGATTAAGACGTTATGTGTACAACGTAGATTGCATGTGGACACGCGTATGGCGTAGATCACGAGACGGTTGAGTATCAGTTACTCCCCCAATTAATGGGGTTGTGTGCAGCATCATTAATGGGATGAATGTGGTCCTATGCAGTTTCCTTGGGAATTGCCGTCTCCTCACTTCCCATACGGTATTCAATGCTGACAGTTAATGCTAAAGAGTCTATTTGGTGAACTGCTATGTCTATATAGTGGTGTTTCTTCATTGTTGTGGGCGTCACCTTCCGTAGAGCATACTTCTTTTAATGTTCTTACTTGAGGAACATGTTTTGGGTTTTCCAAAGGCTGAAGGGAGATCTCCAAATTTGGAGTCTTCGAATGTTCTGACATTTGCGCCGATAAGTCATGATAAGACTTGTTGCTATGCGTGGTCACCTGCTCTGGGTGAACACCTAATTGGTTCACCGAGACCTTGTAATTTTTTCCTGTATTGCAAAGGGACGAGCCTGTCGTTTATGTGTTAGTGTCCGTAGCTGCTCCAGGGCACCAAATTTCAAAGATAACACCAGCAACCATTTTCGGAGCGGTTGCCTCCACCACTTCTCGATTAACCTCGTTGACTCGCCTTGCACTGGAATTCGGGATCTTGGGCTGGGTGGAGTTGGGATGGCCTGTTGGAGTGGGACATTGACTTCTGGATGTTCCTTTCATCCCTTCAGCGGGAGGGTGCACTTGATCTATTTCAACTTGATACTCATCCCAAGTTCGTCTGGTCGAGCGGATCGAGTGTATGAGTTGGCCGTAGCTTCGACTGGTGTTTTGCAGTGCCCCTGATTGCTGATTTTGTACCACCTCAGACCATATTTGAGGGGTATGTCTGTAAAGGCGTTGAATTGAGCGCGTTATTTCATCATGTTCTTGCTCATGCCAATCTTTCATCCTACTCTTGTTCATGGGTAACGTTCGTCGGAGAGCTTGCAGAGCTTATTTTCGGTACCTTAGCTGTCGCTTCTAAGTCTTCCTATGTACTTGGATTGTTCAAGCGAGTCTTTATTGTATGTTGCAACGAATCTGGTTGCTATAGTTTGTAGTCTTTTGTACCCGCCTTTGTGCGATCATTGTTACATCTTTCCAGTAATCAATAGAATGTGATTTTTTTTTCTTAAATGATTGCAAATCAAATAAGTTGCTAAGAACTAAAACCCTACATTGACTATGGAAAGGAAAATAAACAACTTAAATAGACTAATTGTCGGCAGAGAGAGGTCGATCCAGCCATGAAGTGAATTCGCATGGCCCTAGTTGGATCGTTGGTATCTTTAGTTAATTGCCTCGCTTCGTTGAGGTTACTGAAGAGTAAACCTTGCGTGGGAGTTTGTTTCTGTGCCAATTGTTTGTCGGCGGGTCGTACTCCCGTCTGTATTGACATCTTCGTTTTGCTGGGTTGAAGAGTGAGTTGCTCATGTACCGCTTGAAAGTCCCCCATTTATGAGGTTAGCCACCGCTGTTCAGATTTCGTCTCCACGTAGGTGGAATGATTCTTCCACAGACTTTGGTTTTGGCTTTAGTACAAATCACCTCGTGGGCTCCAATTGGATTTGGGAACATTCTATCTGCTTCAATGCAGCGTAATGGCGGCCTCGTGCCTTTGGTTGGTCCCCACATATTGTTCCTTCCGAGTGGTTAGCGGTATACTTAACGCACTGGTGAAGGGTGGAGACTACTGCTTCCATCTGGTGGAGGTCTTCTCAGGATAAGGTTGTAGGTAGACGACGCGTCTACTACCATTTCCTGGACTTTTTCTCAGTTGTGACTCTCCTACCACTATTGCTAACCTTATCTTCCCTATCGGGAAGCATTTTTCTCTGCTGAATCCAATCAGTGAATAGTCAGAGGATGTCATATTTATCTCCTTGAAGTCCATACTGCGAAACGCGTTGTAGAACATGACATTGAGAGAGATTCCCGTGTCTACCAGAGCCCTCTTCACTTCCCACCTTGCAATGGAGACCGATATGATGAGAGCGTCATTGTGAGGTGTGCGGACGCCTTCGAGGTATTTGTTTGTAAAGGTTAAGGTGGGCATGGGGCTTTGCACCCTCGAGTAGTAAACGCGTATGTCCTCCTCTGCAAGCTGCATCCGCATCTCCAATAGAGTCTACTTGTGAGACCTGTTTGACTAATCTTCATCTGTTTCGACTCCATGAAGGATATAGATTATGCCCGGAGTCTCCTTAATATCCTTGACTGTCTCCCCCCTATCCCTAGGTTGTTTTGGTCGCTTCTCAGAACTCAGAAATTCCTTTAGTTTGCCACTGCGGATCCAGTACTCGATCTCGTACCTTAGACTTTTGCAGTCGTTGGTGTCATGGCCGCCCTCCTTGTGGTATGAGCAGTACTTGTTTGTCACATTTGGAGGGGTCTCCACACTGCTTCGGGGGCTAAGGGCGGAGCCAGGATTACAGATAAAAGGGGGCAAACAGTACATAACTATTTACGAAAATACTAAAAAATTGGATTTTTACAATTATATTTTGCAATCAGGGTGACATGTCGTGATCGTGAAAAAATGATGATTAATTCAACCATACAAACAATATACATGACATGATTAATTCAATTGTAGCTAGCTAATTAAAAGCTTCCCTTTTTACTTGAAGAAAACAAAAGCATGCATAGTGGTATAAGATGAGAGTTGGCAAGGAGCAGACCTCTGACTTTGAGGTAGCAGGACGGTATAGTCCAAGTCCAAGGAGTAGAAGCAGCAGTAGCTTGACTGGACTGGATGGATTCAAGTGAATTTGTTAGACAATAATTTTATTTTTGGAATCCTCCTTCCTCTTCTCCTCCTGCTTTATATGTTCGTCTGTCTCCTCTTCTTTGAAAATCACTCCTGAGTTAGAGCCTCCGAGGATAACACTTACACAACCAACCCACTCTCTTTTGTCTTCTTATTCTTGTTTGTCTTCTCATAAGGGAAATATATGTGTGTATAGAGAGAGATAGAGCTTTCTCCTTTTGGGCTAGCTCAGGTGAAGCATACAAACAACAACTTAACTGAATCGACCTACGACCATCGTGTTTTTCCAACCGCCCCAAACCCAAATGATTACTTTTAATTTTGAAAGATCAGATCCCAACCCCCAATTAATCTAATGTGTTAACTAATATTTTATCACTCTTACCACCATATGCTAGATGAGTCAGAGGTAAGATGATCATAATTCTTTCTTTTCTTTATTTTTTTAACAAAACAAAAGAAAACCTATGATGATGACGATGTAAAATTTCCTCGACCGGTCCCCAACCCAATTAAAATTTTTGATATGAATATAATCACATGGGAAGCAAACCCACCATGTATGGTACCTTTCTTCTGGTTTCTTTGTAGCTCTCTGTGTGTGTAGGGGGTGAATGGATTAAATGAGTTTGTAGGAATTAAGAGAGAGAGGGGGAGATTAAAAAAAGAGAAAGAAAGAGAGAGGGTGGGAATTAAAAAAAAAATAGATATTAAAAAAATAGAGAGATTGAGTGGGATTGGGATTGGTGAGGGTGGAGTTAGAAGTCAAGATTTCATAAAGGGGGGCAACATAAAATTTTAAAGGGGAGCAATGTAAAAAATATGAGTAATATAATGAAAATTTTTAAAAAGATAAGGGGGTCAATTGCCCCCCTTACTTAACACATGGATCCGCCCATGGGGGCCACTTTAGATCTTTCCAGTTTTTTCATGGAATTTAAGACGTCTGATAGGCTAGAATTAAGGGGGGTCATGGATCCAGATTCAACTTAGTTGGAAGCTTTCTCGAGCCTAGCCTGGCCAGGGTCTGACCTATTGTCATTGAGCTTTCGCTTGCTCCTTTATTCGTCCTCTCGCCTTCTTCCCTCATTTCTATTCTTCACGGTTTTCATCTCTTCTAAAGTTATGTACCTTTGGGCGCCCTTCAGGAGTTTCGTCATATCCAAAGGGGGTTCAAAGGTGAGGAAGTCATAAAGTTTTTCCTCTTTTAGGCCCGCGGTAAAAGTCGTCACGGCTGTATCGTCGCAGCAGCCGTCAATGAGCGTTAGCTTGTCGTTGAAGCGCCTGACACACTCTCTGGGTGTCTCACTGGATTTCTGCTTCAGAGAGAGTATGTGGTGCATGCCTTTCCAAAGACGCGACTCCCGACAAAGCGCGTCAGGAACTCCTTCGCCAGCGTCTTGAATGAGTCGATTGACTTTGGCAAGAGGCTATGGAACCATGTTAATGCTGACTTCTTTAGGTTAGTAGGGAAAGTTTTGCACATCACCGACTTGGATCCTTTTTTGAGTGCCATTACATGATGGTAATGGCGTAGGTGATCAAATGAGTTGGTGGTCCCGTCATAAAAGTCGAGCTTTGGAGGTGTGAACTTCTTTGGAAGAGCCTCATTCATGATACGGTCCACGAATGGTGGAATAGAAAGACGATATAACACGTCTGGGTCGTGTGTTCCTTTGCGGAAGGGGTTCTGCGGGGCGAGTCTGTCTGCCCTAAAAGTCGATTCCGCGTTGGCTGCGCCGTCTCCTCTGTTCCAATGAGAACTAGCAGGGGCGTGACTCTCCTGTGCTTGCTCTCTGTTGTCTTCCGAAGATTGAGGTCTGTGCTGCTCCTGATCTCCATTAGCGGGTGGAGGGTTCTGCTGTACGAGAGCCTCCACTGCTTTGGCAATTTGTTGTATTTGAGATGACAACAAATCTATCCTGGTGTCTGTCATTGTTGTTGCTGGCGCGGGGGTGTGAGTCTGATGCCCGTGTGTCACCAGCACCGCTGAAAAGTGTCAGTCTGAGCGTTTGACGTGTCCCCTTGTTCTCCATTGTTGCATGATCTAGTAGTCACCATCTCTTTGTATTTTGAAGAGAGATGATGTTAGTGAAAGGGTAGGAACTTTGTCGTCCCCACGGATGACGCCAAACTGATGCAATCATTTTTCGCTCCCTGCTTTGACCTTGACCTGCAAACCTGCTGACCTGCACAAGGAACGCACGTGAGCCACGAACCACCGTTGTGGTGGCTGATGACACTCCAATGCTAAAGTCAGACAAGGATCTGAGCAATGTGTAATATTTTAGACAGGGAATTTGTAGCGTACCTTAGCTTACCAACCTCACGTCTTATTTATAGTGCTGGAGTCATGGTTTGACCAGACAATCAGTGGTGTAGTTTAGGGAAGGAGATATTTGTGGAGATTTTTATCTAATTAGGAGTTGTGCTTTGGAGGGGAGTTTCCATTTTAGCTTTGTGCTCCTAGATACGCGGGAGATAGTTCCCAATCAGAGAGTAGTCCATAAATGGAAGTTTCCATGTGTGAAATGTACTCTGGTATTTGCTTTCTAGTTTGAAGCGAAAAGCTGCTGTAATTGCCCATCTGAAACTGAACCTCGAGATACTTGCCTTAGCAGGGCTTACGGGTATTGAGAATGGTTGTGAGATACGTGGGCTTAGCATGTCGTAATGAGTTGGGTCCGTCTGGCGGACTGCATTGAGCAGACTTAGAACCGCTTGGGGCAGATTAGTGTTGGGCTGACGCTAGGGCTATCATTCCTTGAGATCATCATGACACGTGTACAGCGCATATGAGGGATCGTTTTGGTGTATCATCACATAGCGATTTTCTTTAGATTCTTCAAAACATTTTAGGTTCTGAAGCAAAACCCAGTTATAATTATATTAATTGAATCCATCGCTCATCTATATATTTTTTGCTAAAACTTATATAGCAATTCCGAAAATTCGAGATAGTTTAACCTTATATTATACACACAACAATATGATCCATTGGATTCATAAATTTGACCACTTTGACCTTACTTGAGTTGTTTATCTTTATTAGGATTTTTAATATTTTCATTAGAATCTCTAGTTCTATCAAAGATGCATGTGTAAACTATAAACCTAGTGTCTCATTTGTCTCATGTCTCACATGTTATTTTCCACCTAATTCAAGCAGCCACCACATGTTACTAAACAATTAAACATTTATCAAAATAATATATGTATTGACAAAATAAGACTTGCCTACATAGCACATGGTTTACCATGTGTAAGGTACATGTTACTTAGATTTTATCCAATAGTATTTGTACAGCACAAATTTCTTGCAACACATTGGACATTTTGAGTTCTAGGTGGCACAAAACTCTTACTCATAAACTTTATTTATCTAGTAGTCTCTAATAAATTATTTATATTATTAAAAACCAATCTTCCTATAAATAGAATCTTTCTCCGTTAAATCATTCATTTCCAATTTCATTATACTTTTAGTTTTCCCTACATCCATCAAACCGAGTAGGAGCTAACCAATGATGTAATATGAGCCTACAAGTGGATAATTCCAATGATATTCTAAGCATCTTTGCTTAAGCCTTTTGATGTAGGTAAAACCAACCATTTTTATTTTTCATCATTTAGTTTGCTACAATACATGTTTGGTACGTGTAGAGAAAATATCATCTAGTTTTTTTAGCATCATATTAAAATAACATATATGTCTATGATATATAGTTTAGGTCTTCACAAATGATTTTTATAAGATGTCATGATTTGTAAAAATGGTGATGTCATGGTTTTGAAAATAATGTAAAATATTTATTATCTTACATAATGTATAAGAGAAAATATAAGGACATTTTATCCTTGCACATATATTACATACAACACAATTAATTTAAGATTATTAATTAGTGTCAAAATAATATATTTATAATTGGAAAGCTAAAAGGATTGCAATATGTGGAAAATATGACTTTGGAAATAAAGTTATTTATGTTATGCTTTAAATATTTAAGTAAAGTAACAAAAGTGTAGGGTTTATGTATGCATCGAGTGCGGATATCTGATACATGTGAAAATGGAATATGAGGAGTGAATTATTAAAATAAATGTGGAGATGATTAATTAATGATGTTGTTGGTCATATGTTAAATATTGATGTTATGGAGAAATAGTGTGTGGTATTGGGTGTCCGAATAGGTTGTTGCTTGTTTGTAGTTTTTACTTATAAAAATAAAAATTTTAAGAAATAGAATAAATGACATGCACGATATAATAATATTAGATATTAGAATGGTAACTTTAGAAAAAGTCTGATGAGTTCCTTGTAGGTAATTCACCAAGCATTCAGGATTAGTGCATTAATCAGAATATAATTGGAGATTTTCTTACCTTTGGTGGTATAAGTACCATTTTGACTATACATCGTAAATAATATTTGAAAAATCTCAGTTTCTTCTCTTAGAACCATATGTATAAAGGTAGTAGTTGCTTGATGTTAGAATCAGAACGGTCACATGCACGCCTGATAGACACGAGACGTGTGTTGGAGGTACGATCCCCTACTGGGATTGTTCTGAGGTGCCTTGGTGAGTCTACCATTGTCAAACGTTTGTCCGATGGTAAGACTAATGGCGATTTGAGCTGGAAAATGTAGTAATTAGTTACACTTAGGCCTCATGGTGTGAAATGGGTGCTTACAGTGGCTCCCACCTGAAAATCAGGAAACAACGGTGAGGTTCTAAACCGGTTAAGTATTGGAACAATTCTTGTATCAATAACTTTTGTCGGAGTTGTATAACAGATATGATCTAACTGGTTCTAGGGAGTGAATTATAGACATAGATGCAGAGGCATGTATTTGTAACATTGAATTTGTCACCTTAACATGAATTGTATGACATGACATCTCAAGATGAATTAGTTATAGCGGTTTCTTGTACAATGATTTGAAAATCTTGAAATTACCTAATGAGTGAATTTGTTCCATCAATACTATGATGACCCTTATCAGGTTGTGGCCTCCAAGACATATCCTACTGGTTCGTTTATAAATTCAATGGAAGCTGAGAAACCATGCTAGGTTGTTATTCCACTTAGCATCCATCGTATTTTCACATTGTTTTTCTAAAGTCATTAAATTATGTACTTAGGATGGATGATCTTCAATATTAAATGAGATTTTCATTATGTATTTTCCTTTTATATTTGTAATCGATTATGTTATAAGACATGATAGTTGTATTATTAAACTTGTATTTCAGAATTAACTACAATAAATGTCTTTCAGCTTTGATTAATCTAAATTTGATTACTTGGTCCATGAAATATCACATGAGGTACAAAATCATGTTATCTAGGAACCAATCAGTTTAGTTCACGACTCGAAATCTACTAGGTCGATTTTGGGGCATGTCATTAACAAATCTTGCCAAAGTGTGACAATGGTGTTTTAGAAAAGATCTTGCAAAAAAAAAAAAAAGTTGGTTAAGATGAACAACTATTGTTTGTCTTCTCTGGTAAGTCTCCGGTACGGTTTTGACAACTAACTCACCTAAACCCTAGAAAACTCTGAGGGTAAACCTCAAACACTATTTTTGGATACTAAAACGCCAATACCACCTTCAAACCCTTGGTTTAAAGTGCGAGAATGTAAGACGAGGGAGAGATAACTAAAAAAGTGATCGGAGACTTACTCAACTGTTTGGAGAACGATCGGAGTTGTTGAGTTTCCATTCCTTCACAAAATGCCTCGATAGTGCGTCCAAATAATCCCCATGACCAGAATAAAGTTGTTGGGGCCTAAAACCTTTTGATTCCTTCGCGAAACATTGAGATTCAACAGAAGAAAAGGGTTTGAGTTTGTACCGATAAGAGATGGTGTTTTCAAGTTTACTCAAAAAATCGTGTTTTCCATATTTTATGTGTGGAGTAAATTGTGGGCGTGGTTAGTAATTTATATGGGTGTGGAAATTGTGGGTGTGAATAGTAACTCCAAATACTCATTTCATGCACAATTCATAGTATCTTCTACATGATTTGATTTCCCAATGATAATTTCATTAGAAGCAATGTCATTTTCATGACTCCAAATGTCTCGACTTGATCAATTCAAACTTTTGTCGCAAGAGACCAACATACTTTAGTCATGGCCTCATTATGTGAGTTGACGGTCTAGTTTTACGGTAAGTTGACATGTGTTTAGCATGTGATCAAGATAAATCTGGTATAATTTGTGTGAATTAAATCTTTTGTTGAGAGGTGTCTTCTGAATTGTACAAATGAACCATGAATAGAGAACTCAAAAGTAGTTACAAACAAATAACTTCCTTATCTATAATTCAAAAACCTATACCTAAACCAAGTATTGTGATTTCGTTTTTTGAGTTAATTTCAATCTCATGATTTTAAGAAATATTTCAATGTGTAAAGAAGAAAGATGAAAATTTTTCGAGGATACATAAAATATATAATGAATTTCAAGGGTACATGAAATACGTGAAATAAGATGCAAGTAAATAAATCTATGAAACACATTAAATGAAGCCTAAATACCTATAATAAGAAAAATCAGGGGGTACTTTCAATATTCAATATATAAGTGAAAGAAATGATAATTAGAAAATTAGGGGATTGTTTCAAAAAATAATTAATTAATTAATTAAAAGAAATGATGATTAAAAAAACCCCCAAAAGTTACGGAAAAAAAAAACTCCGAAAATTTTTGAAAAAATGTAATTTTCAGCATTTGGTTTTTTATATTTTTACGAAAAAACCCTGAAATTTACGAAAAAAAACCTCAAATTTTTTGAAAAACCCATAAAAAATGTAAATTTTTTTTCGCTATTTTTCTTTTTGTAATTTCAAAAAAATGAAAATCTCAACGAAATTTCGCGAAAACACAATCCTTGATCTAAACTACATAGCGTGAGTTCCCCTTAGGAACAATGCTTTGTATGCCTTCGAATTGAATATTGGGTTGCCCAAATGCCCTCTGAATTCTATCATTTTTACAAAAAAACCCAACGGGCGGGTGAACTGTTATTAGAGGTAATTTGGTACCTTAAAAAAATAACGATAAACTTTTAAACTAAACAGTAATGGTTGTTCGATTCCATCAACACCCTCCCAATTTCATTTTTTTTTCCAGAGAAAACCATAAAAGGATAAACAGTGACCAAGGGTAATTGTGTACATTAAATATTTTTTTTGAATATAATATTATTTTAACATCATTATTGATGCGTCCAAAATATGGCCTCCTATAGATTTGACTTGCAAAAAAAATGTTAGATTGCTAAAAACCACCTGTTTGGCGGCCGAAGGCACTCCTATGCTTAAGTCGGTAACTCTGTTGAAGATGGAGATAAATCTGGACATAACTCAGTTAAAATTGCATACCTTTGTCGAATTAGCTTATATAATGGTCGTTATCAATTCTATGCGTGACTTAAGCATAAGGCTCATCGGGGGGAGACGTTCTTTGTAACAGTCTCCCCCTTTATGATGATGTATCTCTGAGGAGTAACTCCCTTCACGAATTTTTTTCTCTGTAATGTTCTTCCTTATTAAGGGAGAACTTTATTGGACCTAGATTTGAGCCTCTAATTATGAATTGTTCTGATGGGCCCAGTTTGAGCTTCTATGACTAGATCCGCCCTTTTTGGATTTTGTGATTTGGCCTGGTCATGAGATATTTGGTCCTCGTTATGGGCGATCTCTGCCACGTGTATGGTCACGATGGTAGTCTTATTTGATGTATCTTTATTCTACTCCCCTCTCAGTTAGTGGGTATGCTGATGTGACCATTAACTCGGTGATAGTTGGACTTTCGATTTCATCATTACATTGCATTTAATGTTGTTAGCAGCTTTTGATGAGGTTGGTATTCTGATATCTCGTTCATCCATCCATTTTCGCGCGCATTTTGGGACTTTGTGCAGCCATCATATCTCGCACGTCATCCTATGAGTTGTCTCATCGTTGTTCAGCTCTATAAAAGGGAGCGTGATAGCTTTGCTTATTTCTTTACGCTATCTTTGAAATTAGGGTTTATTTTTCTCTCTTCTTTTTTTATGTATTCGATCCTTCATTCCTTTTCAATGTCTACCAGCAATATATTAGATGGTGAGGCAATCAACGCTTGTGAAATGTTCTTTTCGCCAAAGAAGGCTTCGCGGGCAACATTGGTGAGTGATCGTTTCGAGTAGTCTTTTCCATCCGACCTTGAGATAGTTCTGCCTATGCAGAACGATAGTCCTTGTCGTCCAAGGACTCGATATATTGTGCTTTATCCGTGTATGTTCCAATTTGGGCTTCGATTTTCAGTCTCAGATATATTTTGGGACTATTTAGATTTTCTGGGCATTCATCCATCCCAAATGGGTCCCAATGGCCAGAGGGTGATGGTTTCTATTAATGCGAGCGTCGTTCTTACAAGCATTCCCTTGACTATTAGGGTTTTGCATTCGGTGGTTGGACTTGCAGTGATTAACAATATTTGTTTTATCCCCCCCCCACATGTTTTGGAAAACTTAATGACGATTACATGGATTGGTCGTGGTTTTGGTTTTATGCTTATGTCAAATCCGGTCACTTTAGCTTGCAGGGTCGACAGATTGGTTTTTTCGAGTCCCCAACAAATGGAAGGATCTGCAGTTGGCTGTCAAGGAATAGGCAATTAGTGACTTTTTAAGGCTTCCTGTGGTTGTTGTGGAGTCGTTTTTTGATGCGGATATTGTGGCTTGTACACTATGATCGAGGCGAAACGGGCTTTGCTCACTGAATCCCAATCTATTGAGATTGATGCTCGCACTGATCCTGTTGGTTTAGTAATGCTATCATTGATAGGAAAGTGAGCTCTGACAGGGCTGTTACGGATCTCGATGCTCATGTTAGCATTGGTGTTGTTGGCCTAGCTATTAGGAAGAGGAAGCTTTCGAGGCTTGCTAGTCTGTCGAAGCATTCGGCGATAAGCTTTGGTTATGTTCCCAAGAGTAAACGGCTTTCTAGTTCCACTCATGGTACTACTCGGACTGCTCCTCGTCAGAGTTCGTCTGACAAGGAGGGTAGGAAAGAGGATAACATTTCTTTCAATGAAGTCGAGGAGATGAATCTAGCGATAGCGATGAGCAATTAGGAGGTAACCCGTCCGTTAGACGATAATGAGAAGAGGCTTTTTTCGGCTTATTGACAACAAGATGTTTCAACTTGTTATGGAGCGGTCTAAGGATCTGAATACGACAAAGACTTTGGCCGACTTTGAATTTAGTCCATCATACAAGCAGGAGGTCACCGATCGTGGTCAAAGTTCTGAAGCTCTTCCTCTTCCCTTTTCTCCCATTTTTGTTGATAATGTAGTGGAGTTCCCTGTTTCTCCTCTTGTCCGACTGACTTCTGTTATTGTTCCTGCCACTTGTTCCACTCCTACCACGCCCGCTTCACAACGAAAAGGCAATAGTGATTTTTTTGTTATCACTACTACTTCGACCGTTCTTCCGACTGTTGAGGGTGGATCGTCTATACTTCTTGATCTTCGAGTTCTTCATCCACGGACTAGTTGGAAAGAGCCCAACCCATAAGACATTTGTATTAAGTCGGATGAGAAGTTTAGTTGGTTTACTGAGATTGATGTGCATGATAGTGCACACAATTTGATCAATGAGTGGCATAGACAAACAATGGAGATGGCTTTGATGCATGTACGTGAGCCTAACAATCATCTCGACCACGGCCTTAAACAAATAATGGATGGGATGAATCACCTCACTTATGCTAGGGTGATGGGGTTGGACTATCAGGCTGCTCGTGGTCAGGTGATTGCTTTCGAGAGGAAGATGGCTACACCGTTACTGGTGTTTTCGCATGTTCTTTCTCAGTTGGACACATTGAAAGCGTAGTTCGCGGAATAGGAGAAAACAACTGGGGTTGTTCAGGCCTCTCTAAGGGAGGTAGAAGCTGCATGAGATGGATCCTCTATTGAGCTTGACTCCTCGATGGCTGAGTTGAACGGAGTTCGTGCTCGGCTGGATGGGGTGGAGAGGGAGCTATTTGTTGAGAAGGATGATCATGATGAGGTTATGCGTTCTGTTATTGAGCAATTCGTCAGTCGTAAGGTTGCCAAGGAGCGGGTGGAACAATTAACAACTCTGTTTGATGATGTTAAGTCTGATATTGTTGACCACTGTTGAAGGACAACTTATTTCAACCAAGAATGAGCTTATTGCAACAAAAAATAAACTGAAGATTGCAGAAGCGGCGGATTGGAGGAGAGTTGTTGACGGACAAATCAACCTTCTCGACTACGTTGAGAGGGATGGTCTTGATTTGTCTAGGTATCATGGTTCAGTCGACCAAGTTTTTGAGAATGATGATGGCGAGGAACGTATTCCAGACCCACAAAGTGATCCGGTGGATGAAGAACCACCATTTCCCCTCCCTCCGATCTTGCTTCATCATTTATTTTCGCCATCGAAGAGAGAGTTTTGTCTCTTCTTGTTGCTGACGTTGTTGCCTCTCTTCCATCAAATGCTCCTGCTGGTGATTCTTTGATCACCTCTACTGTGTTCTTCTCCAACTGTTCTATCTTCTTCTCCGAATGTAACAAAATAGCTTTATGAATGAAATTTTTTCCCAATGACATTTTTGTGTTATTATTGTATTTATTGTTTGCTGACTTGCATGTTCCTCCTTCGTAGTCGTAATTTGTTTATTTTCTTGGATCAATCACGTTATCCCATCGTATATGATAATTGTGTGTTAACTTTGTTACTCATACTTTCTGTACTTTGGCAATTTAGGCTTGTCTGTATTTTTGTCTTTGCGCTTATTTGTTGTTCGTCTGAAGCTTTCATTTATTTGATATTGTCGATTGGGCCGATAAGCTTTACTAGTTTTTTTTACTCATTCTACTTCGTAATCTGACATGTTGGCCGCTCCGGAATGTTTCTTGAGTAAGTCTTGACTTGTGCATCAAGGCTTTTTGTAGATGTACTTCGTGGTCTGACGTATTGGTCGGGCCATAAGGTTTTACTAACACATCTTGACTTATATGTCTAAATTTTTGCTTTGTGGTCCGACGTATTGGTCGGCCAAAAGGTTTTTTACGAATATGTCTTGACTTACACATCCAGATGTTTACTTCATGATTCGACATATTGGTTGCCCAGAAGGTTTTTATGAATATGTCTTGAGACTCTTGACTTACACGACCAGGCTTTTACTTCGTTGTCCGACATATTGGTCGGTCCGAAGTTTTGATGAGTAAGTTGACTTGTATGTCCTAACTTTTACTTTGTTGTCCGACGTATTGGTCGGACCGAAGTTTTTACAAGTAAGTAGACTTGTATGTCCTCACTTTTACTTCGTTGTCCGACATATTGGTCGGTCCAAAGTTTTTACGAGTAAATTGACTTGTATGTCCTAACTTTTATAGATTCACTTCATGGTTGATCAGACTAAAAGTTTGTTGTTTACGTCCGACTTACACATCCCGACCTTTTGTTTGTGGCTCGACATTTTAATCGTGCTAATTATTTTGCATTGTCTGGCTTTGACGCCTTAACTTTGTTGTTTGAACGTAAGATGGTGGGTTTGACCTCGGAGTTTTATTGATATGCCTGCTTCAAATCTATAGTCGTAGTAGTTGTTTTTTTATTGTCCAGAGCTTCTTATAACGTTGTGTTGTGGCGTAGGATCCGCTCGTGGATATGCATTGTGTTTCTCTGTTTGACTGTTGCTTGATTGATGTCGTTCCTTATGATGATAGGGGGTTGATTTTTGTGTGGTCTTGTTGTTTAAGGAATACTCATGTCTAATTTTAGATCGGATTTGGTTTCGTATCGCCCTAGAGTTTGCTTTGGTGTTGCTTTGTCTTGAATTGGTTGTGTTTGTCGTTAACTCGTTCGATGCAATTTCTTCTTTCATGATTCTCCTGTAGTTTTGATAGTTTTCATCACGTATACTATCATCGCGAGGTAGCTAATGAACTCATAATGCTTATTGATCAAATCCTTGAGTGTGTGCTCTTGATTCTTCTTGGCAACCAGGTGAGCAGAGTAGACTCCAGTGCCAAATTGTCCAATCATGCTCACATCAGTGCCAACTGCCAAGGCTTCCATGAACTTTTAGATTTCAGACCTCGTAATCGTATCAGGTTTATTCGCTGAATCAAATTTGTTTACGTTGGTTCCGTTGTCAATAATAGAGGAGGCGTTATTGGCCTTGTTAGGTATAATGTGGATCAAGCTCGCGTTCGTCAGTGAGGCCCCAAACTCAATTAGTTGGTTGATCTCCGCCTGAAGTGCAAACTTCTCTGTGTTTCCCGTTGTGAGTTGTTGTAGTGGTTCTTCTCACATCATTCAATGATGTTAGTGCTCCTACATCAATATATATCAACTCGAGTGGGCGGTACCACTGGTCACTTCTTTGATCGGCCAGATTGTTCATTTCCTCCAGCTATGCGGTGTAGGGTGTATATCAGTTCTTCGGGTTGTTCTTTTGATTCTACAGCGGCATCAACCTTCTCTTTCCCTTTGGACTGCTTGTCTGGCAGCCCGACGAATTCCTTGAGTCGCCCACTTTGAATCCAATGTTTAATTTCGTCTTTTAAATTGTAGTAGTCTTCAGTGTCGTGCCCGTGATCCTTATAGAAAGAGCAGTACTTGCTTTTATCTCGCTCATCCAAGTATCCTCTCATTTTGAGTGGCCAGTTGATGTCCTCCCATTTTTCCATGGACTTTAGTAACTTGCTCGACTCATTTTCAAAGTCGTGTATGGTTTATACATCTTCTTCACCACACTTGTCACTCGTTCATGCCTGGGCCTTGAAGATTGCAGCGTTCTGGGCTCATGTTGGTTGAATTTGGACCACCTGTTGATTTGATGCCTTTTTAAGTGAGTGTTCTCCTCCCGGGGTATGTCATATCTCCTTCTTTTTTCTCACATTTCTCGCCTTTTTGATTGGCCCTCCCTTTTTGATTCGTTTTTATTTTTTTTCTGCTGACATCTCCTTGAGGGTGATGTGTTTCTAAGCGGTCTTCAACAAGGTTGCCATATTCTTCGGAGGGTCGAGATTCAGAGCGTTGTAAAATTATCTTCTTTTTAGTCCGACGGTGAAGGTAGCAATGGTCGTGTCGTCACTGCACCCATCAATCATGGTGAATTCATTAGTAAAACTAGTAACATACCCCTTTATAGTTTCTTCGGGCTTCTGTCTGATGTGAAACAAGTAGTGTTGGGCCTTTCTCATCCGTTGACCACCGATGAACCTAAGGAAGTGGCTAGCGCTTGGAAGGAGTTTATCGACCATGGTGGTAAGCTGTTGAACCAACTCATTGTTGTGGAGGTGAGACTGGACGGAAATGTTCGACATAGGATGGACTTTGTGTTTTCTTTCATTGACATCAAATGGTGAAAGTGTTGCAGATGGTCTGTCGGGTCGATGGTGCCATCGTACGCCTCAAACTTTGGTCGATTGAACTTTTTTGGTAAAGGAGTCACCACGAGCGCGTCAGAGAATGACGGTCTGACCAATTCGTATAGCATGTTAAGATATGTGACCCCAATCCTAAATGGAACTTGTGCAGGGATCCCGTCATTATGAGGGTCATCTTCTAGTGGTTCACTGCTTTCAAGATTCATTTGCTGAACTTCTACAAAAACTTCATTGTTCTCTCGGACGCGGTTGACAGAGTTTTGTTGGGGCAGTGCTTGGACAGGGCCGACAGATTGAACACGTTCTTGGGTGAGTTTGTCCACCACTTTGATCAGAATATCTATTTGGGTCATGAGTAGATCCACGTGAGGATCCATGGCAGTGCCGCCAGATGTTTGAGATGACTGAGCTGCTACTCCATTTTAAGGCTCTCTATCACCAGGCATGGTTGGCCCAGTTATCACTGGGTTTGAAGCATGTGTTGTAGGTAATGCGACTTCATCAGTGGAAGGATTGCTTTGATTGTTGTTGGGTTGAGGGTTTGTTCAGGGCTCCATTTATTTAAAAAACTCTTTACTCGATGATTGGAACTGAGGAAGTTTCCAACTACAAACTCTCTTCTTGAAAGGAAACTGTCGTTCCCCACAGACGACGCCAAACCGATGCGTCCAAAATCAGGTCTCATGTAGATCTGACCTGTAAAACAAATGTTAAATTGCCAAAGACCACCTGTTTGGTGGCCGAAGGCACTCTGATGCTTAAATTAGTAACTCTGTTGGAGATGGAGATAAATTTGGACAGAACTCAGTTAAAATTGCATACCTTTGTCGAATGTTCCCTTTAACTTATATGATAGTCATCATCAATTCTCTGCGACTTAAGCATGTGAGGCTCATCGAGGGGAAATGTTCTTTGTAACAGTCTCCTCCTTTATGAAGATGCGTATCTGGGGGAATAAGTTCATCCATGACTATTTTTCTCTGTAACGTTCTTCTTATTAAATGATAACTTTGTTGGACCTGGATTTGGGTATCTGATTATGAGTTGTTTTGATGAGCCCTGTTTGGGCTTTTATGACTGAATTCACCCTTTTTGGGCTTTGTGATTCAGCCTGATCTTGAGATATTTAGTCCTCGTGATGGGCGATCTCAGCCACATGTATGGTCGCAATGATAGTCTTATTTGATATATCATCAATTACGATGCACAATACTTTGTCTCTCACGAGCAAAATTGATATGTGGGTGAATAGCGATAAAAGATATTTGTGTCTTTCAAACACGAATAAACATTTTGAAACAATAAACAATATTACATATGTTTACTATCGCACCCTTCAAACCAGCCTCTCATAAACATTTTTAAATTATACCTACGAGCCTATCATAATTTAACTGAAGCCCCCCAATTTTCTATATATTATAAAATGCCCTTACATCTAACTTTTTTATTTTCTATTGTGTCCTTCACATTTCATAATTTTACAATCAAAACTAGTCCATCTTAAACATTGATTAATCATACTTAAGCCCCTAATATAATTTATTTAAAGTTATGTAATTATTTATAAACTATACATATACCCTTAATATTTGGAAATTCAATAATATTTGAAAAAGTATTGAATATCCACGCACGTAAATGCGTTTACTCCTAGTAACCGACTCCATATCATCTTGGGCCTAACAAGGTTTTTGAATCTCTAAGGGTGTGTTTGATTTTTTAGCACTCAAGGGAAAATGAAAACTTTACCTCCAAAGTTGTATTTTCCAACGTTTGATTTTTTTGAGTCAATGAAAAAAATACCTGCTATGAAAACTTTACCCACCTTCATGTGGGAAAAGTATATTGAGGGTTCAACGAGGAAAAAATTCCATCCTCGCCACGCGACCTCATCTCTCCCTTCCATTTCTCCACTCGACCTTTCCACGCTCGATCTCTCCATGCTCGATCTCTGAACTCTCTTTAATTCACCGAACTCTGTATCTCCACACTGGATCTGAATTCTCCACACTGGATCTAAACTCTCCACACTCTGGATCTGATCTCTCCATACTCTGGATCTGAACTCTCTCAGTGTCACAGTTGTGACTTAAGAAATGATTCAAAGAAGAAATTCTACTCAATCGTATTCGAAAAGGGTAAGATAGAACACACCTTCTCTAGTTCCAGATAACTCAGAGACCTTCCGAAACTTCACTCAATACATACTCTCTTCTACTCCTCTTCTCCTCAATTTATAACTAGAGTTCTAACAAAATTACAAAATATCGAACAACAACCTAACACATGAAACGATTCTCTCCACTCAACTAAAAACAAAAATTGCAATTTTACCCTTGCTAAAACTTCCATTTGAATTTTGGCGCCTGTTCTTCGGGCCTTCTTATTTGTCTCTATTTTTGGTTCTTTTTAGCTCTTCAACCATGACAATACCTACTGCTCCGCAACGTCCTTGTCCTCAAGGACGAAAATTAGGGAAGTTGGCACCGATATTGGACCAATTTTCCCAAGTTGCATCATCATTTGAAGCATTGGACCATTGAATTAGAACTTGAGTCTCCACTTTATTGTTACGGGGAATTTGTCAGCGAGCTAAAATTACAGTTGGCTCAACCTTCATTTTACCAAGAGAGTCGACAAGGGGAAGTTGTGTAATGGTAGATACAGTAGAGCCAAGCTTCTGCTTCAATTGGGATACGTGGAATACATTATGTATTTTGGAATGTGCAAGGAGCTGTAAGCGATATGCCACAGTCCCTACCTTATCCATTTCTTGAAATGGGCCGTAGAATCTGGCTGATAGCTTAAGATTTTTGTGCATGTTGACGGACGTTTGTCTGTATGGTTGCAGTCTGAGATAAACCCAGTCTCCTACAGCAAAGCTTTTATCCACCCTATTTTTATCGGCGTACATCTTCATCCTCTCTTGTGCTTAGTGTAACTTTTCTTTGATCAATTGGAACATTTGTTCCCTCTCCTTGAAGTAGTGTTGCACATCAACCACATCCAATGATGTAATAGGTGGAAGGGCAAGCAATGGAGGTGAATACCCGTAAAGGGTGTGGAAAGGGGTGGATTGAAGGATGGTGTGGAAGGCTGTGTTGAACCAATGTTCCGCTAAGTAGAGCCATCTTGCCCATTGTGAGGGAGCATCACCAGTCATACACCGAAGATAAATCTATAAGCATGAGTTGGTGCGCTTTGTCTGTCCATCCGATTGAGGGTGATATGTTGTGCTCAAGGCCAAGCTTATTCTTAGAGCGCCAAATAAATTTTGCCAAAAGGCACTCATAAAGATTTTGTCCCCGTCTGATACAATGGTGGAGGGTAGACCATGTAGCTTATAAACATGCTGCAAGAATTCTTCCGCAACCTTTGTCGCAGTAAAAGGGTGGCATAGGGCAATGAAATGGTTGTACTTTGTTAGTCTGTCAACTACTACTAGTATTATTGTTTTGTGTTGTGATGGGGGAAGGCCTTCTATGAAATCCATAGATATATGTTGCCACGCGTGCGTAGGCACTGGGAGAGGCTGTAATAGTCCTCCATAGGCTGACTGATCGACCATATTATGTTGGCATATTTCATAGTTGGTGATGAGAGTAATGAGCTACGTTTTCATGCCTCCCCAGAAAAAAAATATTGGGCCAACTTTTTGTACGTAGCCTGAATGCCTGAGTGACCGCCTACTGGAAAAGAGTGTAGTGACTGCATGACCTGTGTTCTAAGAGATCCTTGAGCACCAATGTAGATTTTGTCTTTATGTTTTAGTAGCCCTTGAGTATAAGTAAAGTTGGGGATAGAACTAGGATTGATTGCCAATTGCTGAATATATGTTTGTGCTATTTCATCTTCAACATAACTAGCTACCACGTCATTCAGCCATTGAGGTGTAATACTTGAGATTGCATGTAACTGTCCAGTCTCTTCAGTGAACCTTGAAAGTGCATCGATAGCCTTGTTGTCAATACCATTTTTATATTGTATTTCGTAATCATATCCCAATAGCTTAGCAAGCCATCTCTGCTGTAAAATTGTGGTTACTTTCTGTGAAAGAAGATGCCGTATACTCTGATGATCTGTAAGAATGAAGAACTTAGATCCAAGGAGATACGACCTCCACTTGTGAACTGGAAGTACTATAGCTAATAATTTCTTTTCGTATGTGGAAAGAACTAAATTGTTTGGACCTAAAGCTTGGCTGAAGAAGGCAATAGGTATGCCTCTGTGACAATACTGCTCCAACTCCACATGAACACACATCAGTCTCCAAAGTGAATGGGACCGTACAATCTGGAAGAGTGAGGACAACGGAGTTGCACATAGCATTTTTCAGAGTCTCAAATGCTTCCTGAGTTGTTTGAGTCCAATTAAAATTGTTCTTCTTCAACAAATCAATTAGGGGCTATGCTATAAACCCGTAATGGCATATAAACTTCCTGTAATAGCCTGTGAGGCCCAGGAAACCACGTAATTGCTTGAGTGTCTGTGGAGTAGGCCATCTCACCATAGCTTCGATCTTTTGTGGGTCAGCTTCCACCCCTGGTTGGCTGATAATATGGCCAAGATATTCTAGTCTTGGCTGAATGAAAAAGCATTTATTGAGCTTAGCATATAGATGATGCTTTCTGAGTGTAGCTAGGGTTGTGTGAAGATGAGAAAAATGGAGAGATAATGAGGGACTATGGACTAAAATGTCATCAAAAAACACTAAAATGAACTTCCTTAGAAAGGGTTGGAAGATGTGGTTCATTAGTGCTTGAAAGGTGGTCGGGGCATTGGTTAAACCGAATGACATCACTTTGAACTCAAAGTGACCATGGTGGGTCTTGAATGCAGTTTTATAAATGTCGAGGGGTGGACACGGATTTGATGGTACCCCGACCTAAGATCCAACTTGGAGAACACTGTGGCTCCATATAGTTCATCTAGTAGCTCATCTATCAAAGGCATAGGGAATCTATACTTGATAGTAATGTCATTCAACCTTTGGTAGTCCACACAGAACCGCCAAGTCTCATCCTTCTTTTTAACTAAAAGGATTGGAGCTGCGAATGGGCTGTGAGAGTGTTGAATGAGGTCGACCTTGAGCATCTCTTGAATGAGTTGCTCTACCACAATTTTTTTTTTTTGCATATATGGGATTTTGTATGGTTTTTGTGTAGGGGGTGAGATATTAGGCTTAAGGGGTATTTTGTGATCCAATGCTCTAGTAGGAGGTAAGGTCGTGAGTATTTGGAATACATCCTGGAAATCCAACAGTAACTGATCCAGCCTTGGATTGGATTGAGGTATTATGGACGTCTCCTTAGTAATAGAGAAAAATTGTCCCACAAAGCAGGAGGTATTTTTATTTATTTATTTATTTTTATATAAACTTGGTTAACTCTATTGATTCCATGAGGTGAAGAAACCCCTCATTTGTAGTTCCTTGTAGTGTCACTGACCTCCCATCAATAGTCAAGGCGAGTTGTAGCTTCTGAAGATTAATGATGATGTCTCCATATGGTTTTAGTCAATCCCCACCCAAGACCATGTCGTATCCTCCTAATGGAAGTACCCTTATAGATCCTTCAAATTCCATACCATGCATACTCCAATGTAGATTTTGACAGATGGCACTACTTAGGAGTTGTTGACCATTGGTTACCCTTACACCATCTGAGGTGTCAACTTGGTTGGCCAATTGGTTTCTTTCACCACTCTTGGATCAATAAAGGAATGCATACTTCCTATATCCACTAGAATAGAAATGGCTTTCTTCTTGAGTACCCCTTTAAGAAGAATGGTGTTAATAGTAGGGGTGGGCATCCCATCCCACGATCCCGTTCCCGTCCCGATCCCGTCCCGTCCCGATCTAGAATGGGATGGGATGGGATGAAGATTTTCAATCCCGCCAATCCCGTCCCGTCCCGAAGTAATTTATTAATATTTTTATTTAATTATTTATTTTAGAATTGTGAATGCCCATACAAATATACTGATCACAGGACCAGTCTGGCCCATGGATTGTGGTGGAACACCACCATCTGGGAGTCCTACATGCTCAAGTGAAACAACAGATTGTTGAGGACCTTGAGGTGGGACACAACCTCCTGGAATACCAATATCAGCTATCACAATAACCCTGTTTGAAATGTTCACTTAAGGTTTTGCAAATTAATGTTTGAAATGTTTGATGTTGCTAGGTTTTGTATATTGATGTTGCTAGCTAGTAAGTTGGAAAGTCGATTAAGTTATGTTCATCTGGTCATTTAGGTTTTATTTATTCAGTCCTTCAGTTTGTTAGTTTATTAATACATTCAGTATATTCAGTAATTCATACCTGACAACAATTCATCATATACATTCAGTAAGCAGAAATGTTTGAAATGTTCAAATTCATACCTGACAGCAATTCATCATATACATTCAGTAAGCATAAATGTTTGAAATGTTCAAATTCATACCTGACAGCAATTCAGTAAGCAATTCATATACATTCAGTAAGCAGATATATTCAGCAGATACATTCAGTAAGCAATTCATCATATACATTCAGTAAGCAAATACATTCAGGTTTAAAGCACAAACCACCCGACTGTAAAGGCGAAGAACGAGTCCAACCATACTTTCAGCAGCAAAATTGGCAAATATACCTAGTTGATAATATGTTCAAAATGTATTCTCCAGATTAGCACGCTGATCCCGTCCCGTCCCGATCCCGTATGAACGGGATGGGATAGGGATGGGTATATCTCGTCCCATCCCGTCCCGTGCCCACCCCTAGTTAATAGAATAACTCCCATGTATAGCATGTAGAGATACTTCCATCTCTGTATGCACTTTCTGTATTCAATCCTCAGTCACAATAGAATTATCAGCTTCTTCCCCCGCTAATTCCTTATCAGATACAATCAAATAGATGTGTTGTTTTTTACATACATGACCCTGTCGATATTGTTCATCACAGTGGTAGCATATATAGCCCCTTATCTCTTCTCGCCCTCATATGAGCTTGGGTCATTCTTTTAATCGGTGGTATATAAGAGAGTAGGGTGGTTTGGCAGGGTGTTGATCGTAGGGAGGGTGGACAGTCCTATTTTGATTGTTTGAATATGAATTGGTGATGGGTGTAGAAGACACTGTCTGAGACCGTGGTGAGAATTTAGAGTTGGTAGTGTGAGTAAAGCTAGGAGTTATGTGTATGGGTTGCATAGAAGTGTAGTTTTGAGTTCTGGGTAGGGCTGAACAAAAAACCGATCAAACCGACCGAACCGATTGGTTCGGTTTAAATTCGGTTTGGATCGGTTTCGATTTAAAAAAACTCAAAATCGAAGTGGTCGGTTCGCTTTTCAATTTCTATGTGATTTTAACCGACCAAATATATATAATAAATAATATATATTTTATATATAAATAATACAATATGTTTAAAATAGTCGGTCGGTTCTATTTCGGTTTTGGTTCGATTTTAGTCGGTTCGGTTCGGTTACGGTTTGCATAAATTAAAATCGGTTCGATTTCGGATCGGTTTTGTTAATGGTCGGTTCGGTTTCGATTTGAAAATTTTAAAACCGACCTAAGTCGGTTCGGTTCACGGTTTAGGTAAAAAACCGAACTGTCGGTTCGGTTTTCAGCCCTAGTTTTGGGTGTAGTAAGGTGCCCAACCGTTGTTTCATGCATTTGAGCCAATGTGAAGGCCTGGATCAAAGAAGTTGGTTGAAACATTTGCACTAATGCCTTAATCTCTGGTTTCAGTCCTCTAAGGAAGCTTAATACAAAATATGTAGGGTCCAAATGCTTATTGTTGTTTATCATGAGGGACTTCAATTCTTCGAAACGATCGTAATACTCTTCAACTGATGTTTCTTGTTTAAGCTTATTGAATGAACCAACAAAATTTTCTGAGGCTGAAACTTCAAACCTTTCGCATAGATCCCCATGGAATTGGCCCAGCTGAGCATTTAATTGCATACCTGATAGTCTAAAAACCAAACTTTTGTTCTTCCATTCAAATGGATAGATGTGATAGCCACCTTGTTTTCGTTTCCAACTTGATAGAACTCAAAGTATCGATCACATTTTTTGATCCATGACCATGAATTTACCCCATCACAATGTGGAAATTCAAGTTTAGGAAGTCTGGAATACATACCCTGGCCCTCCAATTGAGCATGGAGAGAAGTTCCCCTGTGGAACTCCCTAGATCCACAGATATGTGAATTAGGGTAGTGCTACTATTAGCAACTCCAACATCCTTGTGAGTAGGGGTGGGCACGGGACGGGATGGGACGAGATATACCCATCCCGTTCATACGGGATCGGGACGAGACGGGATCAACGTTCTAATCTTCTTCACTTGCAGTCTGAGTCTAAGTCTGCTGGAACTGCTGGACTGCAGTCTGCTGGCCTGGAACTGCTGCCCTCTTTAACTAACAAGCGAATTTCACAAAAGTACTCGGATTCCAGTAACAAAATACATGTTGAGTATTGTTTATTAGGTGGTAGATACAAACAGAATAACATGCTCTATACTTCACATGGAAGTATCTTGTTAATAGTATACAAGGTAGCAACCTTGCTTGAGGATACAAAATTTAGAAAAACTAATTAAATTAGCAGGACAAAAAAAAATTCCTTCTCTTTTACATTAAATATATATTTCCTGTTTTGCTGATAAATTTATAAAAAAAAATACATATGAGATTCTTGGCCTTTATGCTGCTTTCTCCTTAAAATAATAAGATATTTGTAAACCTTATATACTAAGAAGCATTGGAAAATTTGACATCATCATGATAAGTTTTCAGCAGGAGTAGAATCCAGGCAATGTTTGTCAAATAGTAACTTACATTTGCAGAAAGTGGATCAAGCAACTCCATGCCAGCAATGTCCAGAGAATGGCAAGAAGCTAATAACCCACCACAACCTGCATGGACCCTAGAAGGCCCACAAGAAAATCCACGCCTAGACTGCTCTTCTAATGCAAGCCATGCAAATGGCCCATCACCATATTCAGCATCTAAGGAGACATCAACTAACGAAGTAGCTTGTTGGACAAGCAAAACCAATGCATCAAGAAGGTTCTGGAGAGGTTGCGTTTGCCCATGCATAACCATAATTTCCTCATTGAATGACTTGTCATTAAGAGACAACGTGTTTTCCATAGTTGACAAACTTGCAGATTTTGCTCCTTTAGGACCTCCAATAGAGCGCCAAACACCAATAGAAGCATTCATGGTTCCATCAAGCATTCCTTTGTCAAAATCACCTGCTATTCTGACTGGAATGCAGTCTGTTTTCTTTGTCTCATACCTGTTAGATATCCTGTCTCCCATGGTAATTGGGTCATCTGGAGTCTGATCCAAAACAATATTTCCCTTTCCAGTTGACAGCCCAGTTGGTCCTAAATTAGAGTAGGATAAGAGCGTATGTCTTATCCTGCACATAGTGGCTTGGAACATGATACATTCAGCTTCAGCAGCAAGCACACTCTTTAGAGGAAGTAGAAGATGGCCAACTTCGGTGGCATTTCCAGTTTCCTTCCCCTGAGAAGATCTGAGAGCATTTACTGAACAAAATCAGACAAAGAAGATTGTGTAACATGGACCTTCACAACCAAAGGTTCATTCCAGTCAACCTTCATATCCTATATTTTGGTGTTCATCTTGGGATCTAAAATAAATAATTAAATAAAAATATTAATAATTAATATTAATAAATTAGTTCGGGACGGGATCGAAATGAAATTATTCAATCCCATTAAGACCCGGAAAAATCGGGACAGGACGGGACGGGAACGGGATCGCGGGATGGGATGCCCACCCCTACTTGTGAGTGTTCAGTATTTGAAACAATTATTCCATTTTTGTTGCCAATTGTTGTCCCTGTGCTTCATCGCAACCCGTTTCAATTATGCTTTCATAAGTTCCATTTGTCCCACAGTTTCTAATTGACTCTTCTTAGTTTCCTTTACCATGGCCCCCGTTTCTTTAGCCCTTGTTTCCATGTTCACTATAATATGGGATTTGTAAGCTTGCTCTGATACCAATTGTCACAGTCGTGACTTAAGAAATGATTCAAAGAAGAAATTCTACTCAATCGTATTCGAAAAGGGTAAGATAGAACACACCTTCTCTAGTTCTAGAGAACTTAGAAACCTTCCAAAACTTCACTCAATATATACCCTCTTCTACTCCTTTTCTCCTCTATTTATAACTAGAGTTCTAACATAATTATAAAATATCAAATAACAACCTGACACGTGAAACGATTCTCTCCACTCAACTAAAACAAGAATTACAATTTTACCCTTGCTAAAACTTCCATTTGAATTTTGGCGCGTGTTCATCGCGCCTTCTTCTTTGTCTCCATTTTTTGTTCTTTTCAGCTCTTCAACCATGACACTCAGATACCCTTCTCTGTCCTTTGGGGTTTTCTCTATTACATGGAAGAGGAAGAGTGAAAGAGAAGCCAAGCAGCTCAGACACACTAGATCTTCTTTCAGGTTTCTGATTCAAGTATAAATTTGAACTTTTTCTTTTGATGTTTTTCGTTGTTGGGTAATCTTCTTAAAGGGTTTATTCAGGTATAAACCAATGGTATTTCTTCTTTTCTTCTTAAATGGGTTTTGAAAGACGAAGATTGGGTGAGTTTGGTTTGAGAGTACTTACACATCCCTGCAAAGGTAAAAAAGAGGAATGAACAGTAGGGTTAGTGAGAAACAAAGGTTTTTGTGCTTAAAATGGTGTTTGGGTTTTGAGAGAGGGAGCTTACCTTGAATGATGAAGAGATGTGATTTAGTCTAGTTGGAATGGGAGAGGAGAGGGAGAGAAGAAAAACAACCATGGTGAAACAAGAACACAAGGTTCATCCTTTGAATGGAATGGAATGGATAGATAGATAGGGGATTTTTTTTCAATTTCTTGGTTTTGTTCTTCAAGATGAGATGAGATCAAATGGAAAATTAGATAATGTTTGTTTTTCCTTTGCATAATCAGTGCAAAAAATTTTGTGTGAAATTTTTTTCATTGAGAATGATGATAATGGAACTAAAGAGATGAAAATGATGTGAACCAGATTTAGCAGTTTAGTTCTGAAGCATTATATGGTCATAACCAATTGAGAATGGGGGTGTTCACTTTTGCCTCTTTATCTACCCCAATCTCCATCTCCTCAGTCTAATTCAAGAAAAATCAAACTGAGGAGCTACTGACCCTTCATATGTTTTTTATACAGTAGAAGTTGAAGAAGATGGTAATCTTCTTTTAATACTTTGACTTATGGGCTAGACTCATAATAAAGATTGCTTAAGATTTTAGGAGTTCTAATGTCAAAGTGCAGTAGATAATTAAGTGTAGTCTAGAAACACGCTGATTGTTGAGCATGTCTTCGGGGTTTCTTTTACTAGATTATTGAAAACAATAATTTAGAATCAATGTCATGGATTTTATTGAAGTTTCTGGAGCAACATTTTCCTGAACTCATCTTGTTTATTTCTACAGAATCTGCTGGACTTGTTTCTTTTAATTTTAATTTTGTTTCATTTTACTCGACTGAGTATCTGGATCTCACATAATTATCTTTTTGACTCTTTTATGTCTGAGTTCTTTGCATATAAAATTTTCATGAACTGCACTTAAGGATGATAAATATGAGATTGCTTACTAATATAATGAATTTGGATTCTTGCAATGCCATAATGATCATACATTGTGTTCTACTTGTAAAACGAGGGTGCACAATAGCTACCCTACATGTAGATAAGAGCTTGGAGATATAAAGTGTTTAGTGCTAGAAAAAGTAGCAGAATCCTTTGAATTGCCATACAAATATGGTTCCCTGGGCTGTCAAGAGATTTTCCCCTATTACACCAAGCTGAAGCATGAGGATATCCATACAATTGTCCATATGCAGGATCTGAGTGCTCGGTTGGAGGGGATATCCCTTTTCTGGTTTTCCATCTAAGAGATGACCACAAGGTAGACATGCATTAGAAGTGAATGAAGTTATATATGATTTCATTCAGTCATTCCATTAGAAAAGAGAAATCCATACTGGTAATTCGGTTAAATTTGCTTGTATTATTGGTCAATCTAGCTACCCCTATCTATTTTCGATGATGATGCACTCATTTTACACCATTTGGTTGGATTTGTAGGTGGTGGGGTGAGAACACATGAAGTGAGGATCAAATAATGCAGAGGAGATCATGGTGCTTAGCAAGAAAATTTTGTGCAGTAGCTTTTGTTGGAGTTTGTATAACAAATAACAAATAATGAAGAGAAATGATGTGTTTGAATTAAGAAAGGATGTGTCTTTTGCACTTCAAGCCTTGTTTTGAATTAAGAAAGGATGTGTCTGATCAACACACCCTTTTGTTATCTCTATATATTAAAAAGAAAAACGAGTTCTTCAACACATTAATTTTTTCTAGAGTTATTCATTCTTCTTCACTTCTGAGAGAGATCACATTCGGTAAATTCGCCAAAGCCAACACCCTTGTGCTACGGTGTTGGTATTAAATAGTTGAATCCTTGTAGTCAGACGCCTAAAGAACTACAACACCGAGTAGGAGCGAATTTTGTCTATAGGACCTAGTATATCCGCTAGCCTCTATCTAAAAATTAAGACGTACCAACTCCGCCAATTCAAGATAGTGATATTTGCAAAACAAATTAGTAGAATTATTTATTTTATTTGATTTCGTTGTAATCAATTTATAATGCAAATAATATTTGTATTGTTATATTATTTATTTCAAATAAATTTATACATTGTTCCAGCTTTTTACTCACAAACTGATTGTTTTGAAGTATTGTGTTTGTGGTTAAAAAAAAAGTGTGTGATGAGTGAGATCTAAGAGGTGGTTTTGTTATGTTTTGAATTGTATTGTTGTATTATGGGTATGATCTGAGCCTAATAAGTTGGACTCTTGTTCAATATTTGTAGGGTCTTTTTTGTACTATTAATGTGTCTATGGAAGTTGAGGATGTTGAGAAACCCCCTTCCTTGTTTGCAATATGGAATGTATGGAAATGTCTTTTTTTTTTCCAATTCATGGTGTTGCAATGAAATTGATATTGGATTTTAATGCAATTGATGCTTAACATTGCTAACGATCTTGAATGTGAGATAATTGGATGACAACTCGTCTCGTATCTTCTGAGAAACGTAAGAGGTTGTATAATATAAGTTATATGTCTCTACTATGTTTATATGATGCATATGTTCAATTTATTTGACATAATAATAACTTAGGCTTAAAATAAATTCATCATTGAAAAGAATTCCACAATCATGGAAAATTACAATTTTTTTTTTCTTTGAAAAATCAAACAGCGGAAAAAAATTAAGTGAAAAACTTTATCACATTTTTGGGGGTAATTTGACTTTGCCCCCCATTATAAATAACTAATTAATAAGTAGACTCATCATTAATCACTATTGCAGTTACCCCCTTGACAAACGGTCAACGTCCAAAGACCGTCAATTTTCAAAGCAGATTACCAAAATGTCCATCAGAAATAAGAAGGCTGAGATTGAATCTTTCATATCTCAAACATTTCATATTGAGGAAAATCCCAAGGCACAACTGAAATTGTAATCGTGTCTCGAGGAAAATCCAACAGTTGATTTTAAAAAATCTTTCATTTTAGACAATTCATCTCGAGGAAAATCTAATGGTCCAAATTTAATATTACACACATCTCTAGGTAAATCCAATGGTCCAAATTTATTTATGCACGCATTTTTAGAGAAATCTGACATTCCAATACACATCTCAAGAAAATTTCTAAAGCCCATCACGCATCTCGAGGGACCCTAACGCTTTAGATTTATTTGTGCACACATCTCAAGGAATCTGACGGCTAGAATTTATTTGTGTGCACATCTCGAGGAGATCTGACTATTCAACACACACCTCGAGGTAAGAAACTAACAGTCCAACACACATCTCGATGAAGCTATGACGGTTTAGATATATTTTGCACGCACCTCGAGAAAACCTTGACTTCTGAATAATTTTAATTTAATTTTGCCCTTAACCCTATAAAATAAATTTTAATTTAGTTTTGCCTCCTGAAACTGATTAGACCTGAGAGATGATCAATGAAATTTTGATTATCTTCCTCCTCCTCCCCCTCCCTAATTTTCCTCCCTTTATTTCTCCTCTATCTCGCAGCCTCGCCATCACCTTCCCCTTCATCCTCCTTCATCTTCCTCATTCCTCCACTTCCTCCTTCATCCCCCTTCCTCCACTGTTTCATAACCCCTATAATAAAGTTAGGGCTTCATTCATCATTCCTCCACTTCCTCATTCCTCCCCCTTCATTTCTTAGGACTGTTATGTTTCAGGGTGCAAAATTAAATTCAAATTTATTTCAGGAGGCAAAATTAAATTAAAATTTATTCAGACATCAGATTCCTTGAGATGCGTTCACGAAAAAATCTGAGTCATTAGATTGTCCCCGAAACGTGTGTTGTATCGGTAAAATTTTCTCGAGGTTACATTTCCCCAAGATGCATGCACGAAGCAATTTGACTCGTCAGAGTTTCTCGAGATACGTGTACAAATAAATCCGATTTGTCAGATTTTTCTGAGATGCGTGTTGGACCGTTAGATTTTCACGAGATGCGTGTTGAGTTTTCAAAATTTTTCGAGATGTGTGCTGAACCGTAAGATTTCCTCGAGATGCATGCATAATTAAGTTTGGACCGTTAGATTTTACATAGAGATGTGTGTAATATTAAATTGGACCGTTAGATTTTTCTCGAGATGAGTTGATTAAGATGAAAGATTTTTAAAATCAATTGTTGGATTTTCCTCGAGATGAGATGTCCGAAATACGAATGATTCAATCTCAACCTTTGATTTCTGAGGGGCATTTTGGTAATCTGCTTTGAAAATTGACGGTCTTTGGATGTTGACCGCTAGTCAAAGGGGTAACTGAAATAGTGATTAATGATGAGTCTTACTTATTAATTAACTATTTATAATAGGAGGCAAAATGCAAATTTTTTTTTTTTTTCTTTGAAAAATCAAACAGTGGAACAATCTTTTTACCATTGAAAACTTTATTTTCCATGTAAATTTTTCCGAAAATCAAATGCACCCTAAGAGTAAGACAAAATAGTCTAGTACAAACTTTGGGTGAAACCGGTTTGTGACTTGTGAGTAAAATTTCAGGTTTTAGCCGAAGCAAGAGTAGCGGTTTTTGCGCGTCAACCAAGCTAAGACGTGAATATGCCCCTTTTAATAACCAAAAGAAGAGAAGACCATACTTTGGGGTTTTCTTAGTGGCATATCCAGCAGGGACAGGGTTGGGTATATATATATGCCTCTCAATAAAGAAGGTGGGTGGAACCCGAAATTAGAGATAGCGATAAATACGTAGTAATCTACGGTCTACGGTCCGCGTAGAAATACAAAAAAAATACGACCTCTTCATCAGTCCAGGAGTGGGCCCCTCTCTCGTGCCTCGCGTTATTTTTGTCTCTCTCTCTCCTCTTTGCGGCGACTGGAACCCCCCCCCCCCCCCCACTCCACCCCAACCCCCAAAGAATAAGAAAACCCTATTGGAGTCTCATATTCTTCCTCCTCTTCTTCTGTATTGGCTCTCTCGTCTTCGTCTTCGTCTTCGTTGAAGCAAAAGCTTGGAATTTGAGGTTCCATGGCGACAGGGAGCGGCGAAGGGTCGTCATACGAAGGAGGAGTTGGTGGGAAGTTCCGTAAGAGGGCGGCGGTTCGAAGATCCTCCACGCCCTACGATCGACCCCCCACTGCAATCAGGAAGACCTCCGAAGCTGGCCGGGCCAGTTGGCTCTTGAAGCTCGTCGACCCCGCCTCCAAAATCATCACTACTAGTGCTCACAAGCTCTTCTCTTCCGTCTTCCGCAATAACAACAACAAAAATCTCCCTGCTTTGCACCCCGTTCCAGGTTCGCTTTCACTCTCGCTGCATTTCTTTCGCTCATTTCTTGTTTTTGCCTTGTTTACGAGGGTCTGTGTTTGTTGGTCGACCTGGGGGGTGTTTGCTTTTCTAGGGTTTATCTTGTTTTATTTTTCCTAACTGTCTACTACAAGTTAAAGTTTTGATGAAAATTGATGATTTTGATCTCCTTTAAGGGTCAATTGGAGATTTTTATGGTTTGGGGGCAATTCAAATTTTGGGGAATGTAGTTCACTGTTAGGGTGGTTGGTTCATTTTGAATTGGATAAAATGCAGAGCTTTTATGTTTAAATTGCATTTTGAGTTTGACTGATTCAAGGGCCTTAATTTACTTTACTGGTATGCCTGCTGCATTTCAGTGTGATATTATTTCAAAAGGACCGAAACTTTTAAGAGCTTGTTCTCATTAGCATAAGCAATACCAATGAAACTAGACATACTATTGAGCTTCAGAGTGAGCTGTATAATGATGATTCTTCGTTCACAGTCTACAACCTTTGTTTCTTCAAGTCCATTATTAAGCTCTTTCAGGTGTAGGTCGTCTTGCTACTAGCTTCAAAAATTTGAAACTGTGTTTCCACTTTAGCTTGCTAGTGTCATGTGCAATTTCATTGAAAGTTTGAACATAATACAGCTATAATTACTTTTTCAGTATTTTTTTGATGCCATGTCATATCCCTATGCCAATTGTTTACATCAACAATCTTGTAGTCTAGCTAGTTTTATCGTCACAAATTGGGAAGAATGCTATGAAAGAATCATATGGGTTGTCACATCAAAATTTTGCAGTCCTTAATTTTCGTTATTGTTTGGTTAATTGCTGATCATACTTTTATGGTTTATGTCATGACAGAGGCAAACCATGAATCACAGGATGAACCCCCCGAAGTGGTCTCCCATGTAAGTCAGAAAATATGTTCTTATTTTCATGTTTTGTGGAACTCTATATGTTGCATTACTTACTCGGTGGGATACATAGATAACATTTTCCCGATGGTTCCATTTCATACTTTGTCTTGTCAGATTCTTATGATTTCTCAATACATTTGATATTCAACAAAATGAATACGTTTTGTTACTATAAAGCACGCTGGAGAGATCTTAATCAAGAAATCAGTAGAAAGAAAAAGATTTTAGTGAGCATCTGTTAACTCATGATCACATTAGTACAGTTAAATATCAATGATTTAACTTAAGCCGGGCTGAGTATGGAATAGAGGAAGAAGAGAAAAGAAGGCGAAGGGCTGAGTATGGAATAGAGGAAGAAGAGAAAAGAAGGCGAAGAAGGAATGAGAGAAGACTGGGATAAAAAAACATGGTGACTATTTGTGCAACTCTTGCCTTGTGTCTCATATGCATAAAAGCACACATCTTATTTACCCAATTGTACCCGGCTCCTTTAAGGTGCCCCAAATGACTTGCACCATAGTTTTCTATTCTTGCTAGCATTGCAGTTAAAACGGCGTTATCGCCGATATAATGTTTAATGGGGGTGAGCCGTTACGTTATGATATTATCGTGTTATGATATCACAACTCCGATATAACAACATTATATGGCCGTTATTGGGATAACATTTTTTTTCAATTACGCCTTTTTAACGTTTTGTTCTAATACATTAAAAGAAAAATGACCCATCAAACCAGAACACTAGACTCATAAGAAAGAAGGACCAGAGCTCGCCGTCGCAATCAACAGAGAACCATACCTCGTCGTTTGGCAAATAACGAGAGAAGGGAAGAAGACGAAGAGTCGATCGCACTCTCTATTGCTATTTCACTCTCATACGAAGGAAGATGTTTTTATTAATTTTTTTGTTTTTGAATTTAATGTTATAAACATGATTTACTTTTTTGATTCTATAATACATTAATACTTTGTGGAGACATTAAAAATATATTTAAAAAACTATTCCGTTATATACCGTCATATCCCGGTATATCCTATTATAACCTATAACGCTCTTGGACCGTTATGGGTTCGTTATCCGTTTTAACTGCATAGCTTGCTAGCAAATTGTCCAACACATTGTATAGATAGTACTTATCGAGCCGTTTTCTTGCTCTATTTAAACTAGAACTACAACTTATAAGCACATAAATCAATCTCATTCTGGGAGACACCCAAAAAGCCAAAATGGTATAAAAAGGCATTCTAAACAGTCTTTGACATTGCAGGAATATGTGATCCATAAGCTTGTACTCACACCCAGTAAGTGTTGCTTCCGCAATTTTTTCAATTTCTCAATCGTCAACATATATCTTTTGGGTGGGAATGTTCATCCAAACCACTTTAGGGATCTTCTCAGACACCTCCTTTCTTGAAGACCACCTTTCCTGAAATGGGGGATTTGACCAAAACTTCAAAAGTCATCCCCAATGTTATGTATTATCAGTAAAATTCATGAGCGGTACATTTGTAAATTGAGTATTATTTGGGTAATCTGGTCTTTTCTCACGTGTCTTGTATTCTGAAGTTTCACAGTTTTAGTTGAACATATAATAAAAAATTGAATTTGAAATTAGAATTAAATTTGAGACTCTGAATCGTCGCTCGTGTATGGTGTATGCTCTTAACAATTCTGAATTTTTATGTGCAGAATTCTACTGGACCAAAAGAACGAGGCAGCAATGAAGGGTACAAGTTGCATTCTGGTTCTGAACCTAATGTGATTAATGACCTTGAACAAATTTTGAAGCAGAAGACTTTTACAAGGCAAGTATTACCAGGAATCAAAACACGTTATCAATTGCATGGTTAATATGATTTGAACTCATCTCTTACATTCAGTATTGTGCGCTCAGCTGTTGTTCTGTCAGTTCTGTATTTTGCTTACAATAGTCCTGTAATCTATTTCTAAACTTGTCTTTATCTGAAGCAATTGGGCAAGGACAAGCTTTAAAAATTGCTACAAATGCTGGTGGGGCAAACTTAAAATATTTTGGTGCTTTCATCCCTCTAGATTAGCTTTAAAATAAGTGTAAGCCTCATATATATATATATATATATTCTAAATTTACTATAAATAAGTCAACACAGAATATCGTGTAACTGAATCATTGAAAATTCCAAACTATCTGCAACTAAGGCTTGTTTCTCAGTTCTTGAGCGTAGAGAGGGCATAACACAGTAAGCCTCCAAATGTGAAGCGTAAAACTATGTTGTATATAAGCCGGAATGTAAGCCTTTGGGCGTTGCAAGCTATGTAGTCTCGGGTGATGCCTAGGCGGGCTATACTTGACCTCACTGCCTCGTCTTGCCTAGGTGTCTTCTAAATGTTAAAAAGAAAAGAATGTAGTAATAAGCGCTGGCCTAGGCTAAAGCCTTTGGCTTGACTACAATTTTTATTTTTCAATCATTGGCTTGTAGCCTTTTTCCCAGGGTGCTAGGCGAGCCTAGGTGAGCTGGGCGCCCAGGACAGACACCTTTCCTCGCGCCACGGACTACATAGGTTGCAACTAAGTCTCGCCTCGAGGTACAGGGTTCCCACGTTTTTAAAATCACTGACAGCTATTCTATATGCTTTAATGTAGGGAGGTGGACCATCCTTTTTGATGTCTGCAGTAATTTCTAATGTGGACCTGTTTGTGTTTTTCCTTTCTTTTTAATCAACCTATTTATTTATTTATTTATTTTTTTTAAATTTTAATTTCCATGCAGAGCCGAGATTGACCGCTTGACAGAGTTACTGCAATCTAAAACTGTAGAAGTATCTGCCGAGGGTAAAAAGAAAAGGGTTGAACCAAGTACGTCGGAGTTGGCTGCAGCACATGGGACCATAGATAATGTTCCTGCTCCCTTAAATCAAAGCCAAAGCATTTACAAGCAAACTTTAACTCCTGCCGTCCAATCAACTGTAAGATGCCATATATATTGTCTCAAGATAAATGAAAAAAAAAGTGTAGTTGTTTCTGTGTAAAGATCTTAAACAATCATGTAAATTACCTTGTCCCTGTTTTTACACTTCCTGCCTGATGTCTTTGCAGTTCCTGGAAGAGGATGTTACTGCACCAGCTGAACTTGCAAAAGCCTATATGGGCAGTAGGACTGTAACCCCATCAAAGTTAGGCTTGTGCAGTCAGGCATCTAGAGAAGCCGTGGCTACTCTAAACAATTTGCCTTTTTCTCTCAAATCACCTGATATGTCCCTTGTGTCAAAGTCAGCTGTTAATTATAACAATGCCCCCAGGATTTCTGGAAATGGTTATCTTATACCAGGGCTTCGGGGTAGATCTGCATTATACAGTATGGCTCGTACACCGTACTCAAGGATTCATCATACTTCTACCCAGAAGGTATGTATGAAGTTGGAAATAAATTTCTTAGTTTACTTTTATTTGCAAATTCTCATTTCACATTTTTTTCAGGATGCCGGGTTCATGACAGAAGCGAGCCCTTCATGGGAGAACAACATGCTTTCTGTTGGTAAACAGGTGGGTCTACATTTCTTGTTTTGAGAATTGGTGTTTGGACTATTTCATATAATATTATTTTGAGTGATTTTATTATCATAGGTTATGATTTCATTGATATAGGTATCAAAGCGAAGGAGTTCGGTTTTAGACAGTGATATTGGATCCATTGGCCCCATACGTAGGATTCGTCAGAAGACCATGATGTCTCCATCTACAAATATGAAGTTGAGAACTCCTGGGAATTATCTTTCCATTCCTGCAACTTCATCTGGTTCAAAAGTTGGTCAAGTTGAACGAAAGTATAATAATTCAGAGCGCAGCCCTTTGGAAAACGGGGAGAACATTGCAAGTACGAGCTGTGCTTCTGTTCCCCAACAATCCACTGAGACGGCTCGAAAGATACTCCAGGAGCTTGATAAGCTTGTGTCTTCTCCCAAAGAGAAGTCACCCGAACTCAAGTTGGCTACGGCGTTGGAGACATCATCCACTAAATTGACGCAAAATATGTTGCGTGGAAAGGCTCTCAAAAGCATGGAAACTGTCGACTCATCAAAGTTACTGCGTGGTACTGCAGATGGTGTTGGTAATAATAATCATGTAGTTGGTGTCCGAGATTCAACTTCTCAAATTCAAATGATCAATGAAAATGGTCCTAATAAAGGTTCCATTTTGAAAGATAAGGGTGCTATAGCGAATGAGCTAGCCAAAGCAGTGCCTACTGAAGATACCAGGCCTAATGCCATGACAGCAGATAAAGTCATTCCCAGCATCGATGCAAGTCCTTCCCAAAAAAAGCGAGCGTTCAAAATGAGTGCACATGAGGTGTGTAGTTCTTATAAAGAAATGCTGTTGAATGAGGAATTATGCATCAAGTTGTTTGCTAAGATATTCTTGCCAATTGTGATAGAATGCCTTTAGGTTTCTTAACAGAAAGCTTTTACGTTTCTTACATCGGTGAAAATTGTTGGCCATGTTCACCAACACGAATCTGATACAAAACTCACCATTGAAGTGTAAATGTCTTTGATATTGGGAGTACGTCAACTTGAATTTGATGGGGACATGTTCACCAATTTGTACACGTGTTGGACATGTTCGCTAACTTGAATTTGATGCGGACACTCCGTGTTTCGTGATGGGAGTAAATCATGTTTTACACAACAAATTTAAAAAAATAAATAGAATGTCCTTGTTAAATAGTTCAGAGAAGCCGGAAGTGTCTTTTTATTTGTTTTTATTATTTCCATGAAGAGCGCGTAGAGTCGTATTTAATATATCTTTGATATTCCTAGGACATAATCCTAGTCAAGTCTAGCCTGTCCAGATGATACTTGCTATCTTATTTTATCAGAGTTTATTTATTTGTTTCTTTGACCAACCAAAAGCTACTCCCTACTAGCATACCAAATTTTTAAAAGGAAAAAATTTGATAAGATAATCATCAATCAGATTGAAAAAAAGAAGATTTAGAAGATAATTTATTTCTCATACCTATTTGATTGTTTGTCACAATTTTTTCTTGTGTCCAATATTTGTGTTGGCAACGTGGCATATAGTTTAGAGGTATAAGAAGCTTTGTGTATGTTCCTCATGGAACCAGCTGATTTGGGCATAGTTTTCTTGTTTATTCCTGTTATGTTCCTGATATTGTTACTGATATGTTGATTGCTTGTAGGATTATTTGGACCTTGATGAGGTTATATTCAGTACCGGAGTTGGTTCTAGCACTTTCACCACTGATAAAGGAAATCTGGATACTTCTCTGGTGGAAATTAGGGCGAGTATAGCGGAGACTGTAACTGTGGAGAAACCTCTTGTTTCTTCCTTTGATATTAATTCTCCCACCAGTGAAATAATGAAAAAATCCAATGATATTGGATCTTCTGATTTCCCCCAAACCGCAGAAAAGGATTCTGGGTTCAACTTCTATGATACACATGCTTCCGTTGCACTCCATGAACCAGCTGCTTCCACTCCTCAGTGTACTTTTTCTAGTCTACCAGCTTCATCTATTGTATCAACTAGTGCTTCTGTGTTCAGTTTTGGCCCTAGTAGCACTGATAAAACTACCACATTTACATTCTCTACATCTGTTGCTACTGAATCTCCAGCTCCTAAGTTTGGTGCTAGTGATTCATCACTTCCAAAATTTGGTTTGCCAACAGAGACATTGAGCAGGTCAGTCTTTTAACTAAGATGTTTCTATGACTTCGTATTCCTTTTCTTTTGCTGTTTTTTTTTTCTTCCTGTTGAGGGCCTTATGTTGGCAATCATGGATGCCAAGTCGTTTTACTAATGCTTTACTTATTTATTACCATGTTGTAATGGATAACTTGATTGAATCCTACTTTGTTAATTTTGCCTCATCATTTTGAAAAATATAACCATCTTTTTTTTGTCGAGGAAGTTGTGTAATTAAATGCTAATTTTCAACTTATAGTCCTGTTGGATGACCTTATTTTTTTACTGAAATTGATCATTTTCAGCTTGAATTTTAAGTACATTTGTAGCATTATCTTGGTGTTGGATGTATGTTTATGATTTTCTCATCTAAATCGCATAGGTCATGTTTGGTGCATAGATTCCAACACCATGGAACTTCAGGAGGAGTGAAAGGATTATGAAATGAATAGATGACATTACAATTCCCATTTATTCCATGGGATAGGATTATGTGCAACCAAACATCCCCTTGGTGTATAGAGTTTGCCTTGTGATGGGATTGTTATTACTTAGGTTTTTGCAGCAAGTGATGTGGTGCTCTTTGACACAAGTTGCAATTTGTATCAATGTTTGTACGTTTACCATTTTAATCATTTTGCGTCAAGAATATGGGACTACTTAAATTTTAAGTGTACGTGTTGTCTCATATCAACATGCATTTAAATTTCTAATATCATTAGGTTCTTAGGTAGGTAAGGCCTTGAGGTGTGGCCAGAGTGAACAATAAAAAAAGGAAAAATAATATTCTACAACAAGCATTGTAGTCAGGCGACCGCCTAGACGCACCTCAAGGCGTTTTTACATAATTTCGCCTCAAAATGAGGCAATGCAGTTCGGTGAAATGAGGCGTCCGCCTTGGATAAAATGGTTGCAGTCAGCCCATTTACAACACAATTGCAGCAAAAGAGGTTGCAACCTACTCTATAATAGAGTTTTATGTTTCTTAGTGTAATACTTGTTGTTCGTTGTTGCTGCTGTCACAGATTCAAGAGTTTTTTAAGTTTTGATAAATGTTATTTTTTAGAAATATTTTTTGGAGAAAACATATGTTTTGATCAATCTGTGATAAGCATTAATCTTGATTTTTCATAGCATAGTTGAATGATTTTATGCTTTTGAAATACCAATAGTGACCATATTTGTCGATTTCTACTTACCATTTCAACAATTTCTTCTAACAAATGCTCAATATTATCAAGTTTCTATTCTTTCAAGATTATTGATTTTTAATGATTTAGTAGATGTTGCAAGTTACTTAACACTTATGTAGTGCATCTTTTCGCTATGCTATGCAACTTTATTATATTTCAATTTCGATTCTAGGTAGTTGTGTCACATTTGTACATATTTGCTTATGATACTTATCAAAATGATGATGTATATTAGTATATTACTATATTAATATGTTTCAATTTATTCTAAAAAATCTTTTAAAAATGTTAAGACCGCCTCAGTTGCCTCGCCTACCGCCTCACGCCTTAGGCGTTTTCGGGCCCGTCTGCCTCGCCTCCGCCTCAACGCCTTAACTACAATGACAACAAGTATGCCATTCACTTGTTAACTAACAATCAGGCTATAATTTAAGCATGTCACACCTTCACAATCTCGTAGGCTAGTTGTAGGTCATAACTTAATCACTTTAAGTTAATTAAGGAAAATATATAAATAAATAAAATGAAACACGACGATGGTAGAAAATAAGGAACAAGTTGTATGAAGGAATCAAGGAAGGATTAAAATGATGAAAAAAGCAATGGTTAGTGTTATAACAAAGGAGGTAGGGAAAGATTATAGAAAAAATAGAAACTGGATGAAGAATACAAAAGAAAAGGAAAGAGCAATATATGTACCTGTGGTCAATCTCTGTCCTGATCGATGCCCCTTTATCTTCAACTTTATGCTCAAATGAAAATCAGGCGTGTAATGTGGAGGGGTTTTTTGAGGTGGAATACAAAAGAAGTATTGTGAGGGTCTCTAGGTAGATAAACCGTTACAGGATTATATAAAGAATTGGGTACATTGCACTCCAAGGTTTCATTGGATTTGTTAAGAGCCATTATTGAACCTATTCAATTCCATCGAAACTTGCATAAAATTATTCAATTCTAATTTGTTGAGTAGAAAGTAGGATGAGGACCTGACCTCTGTGAAGAGGTGAGGACTTTGCTGCTGAACCCAAAAATATATAAATAATTAAATATATGTATATATCTACAAAAGTATACATCAAAGATGAGTATTCAGCGCTAGAGCATCCCATCTATACATGCCGTCCAAAGAATTGTACTTCTCTGGATTATTCCTAGTTACAATCCCACAAAAGTGCTTAAGTGTGGGGAAACCCAAGGATTTGGAACCTAGCTACCAAGAAAATGCATAATGAAAGAGGTGAAAAACCACTAAGCAATTCACCAAGGTGTATCTCTCTTTGGTACCCACTCTTGCTCCCCTGATCCTTGGCCTGAAGCAGAAGAAGCTGAGCACCTTGGTTGCCTTTGCGTCCCCTCAACTCAATTGAGCCAACACTATTAATGTGCATGCATGTGCGCTAGTGTGGAAGTTAATTTACAACTATTGCGGCTAAAACTCTCCTGTTATGAGTTTCTATTTGCCATGCCCTTTTATGTGATTTGCTCTATTTTTTTTTGCTGTGGTTGTCATTCAAATATTTCGAGGGATCTTTACTAACATTTTTATGTGTCATCTGCGGCAGTGCCACTCAAGCTGCTAGGAGTCAAACTGCTCCGAACACTGTAGAATTTGATAAAGGCAGCAAAGATGGAAATCAAAAGACAGGAGATCTATTTACAAAATCAGAAAATGCCGGGTCTACTGCCATATCTTCTTCAACTACTCCATTATTCTCTTTCGGGGCTTCTAACAGTAACACAAGTCCGAAAAATGGACCCTTTGCTTCCACATCACTATTCTCAGCGGCTGCTGCTCCATCAGCTTCAGATGCATCTAAATGCAATGACTTCTCCAGCACTTCTAATGCTTCCACCACTACTGCTGACGTGACAAGGAACAGTGTGTCTGCTTCTGGTGAAAACTCTACATCATCCGTGCCTTCATTGTTCCAGTTTGGATCAGGTGGTGCTGCAGCACCAGCTAAATCAGTTTCAGCACCATTACAGTCGGTGTCTACATCTACACCTTCATTGTTCCAATTTGGATCGGGTATTGCTGTGGCACTAGCTAAATCAATTTCAGCGCCATTACAGTCAGCGTCTTCTGGTGTAATGCCTACAGATTCCGACTTGAAGACCAAGAATACCTTGCCATTTGGCAATCTTAATGGTTCTCTTTTTGGGACAACATCTGCATCTTCAGGATCAGGTGGTGGCAATTATGTTTTTGGATCTTCTGCCTCATCTTCAAAGCCCCTTTCATCTGATAATAATCAGTTCCAAAGTTCTAGTACCTCGGCAGCAGCTTCTGGGTCTTCCTTTTCTGTTCTGACAGCTCCGGCGTCTATGCTTGTTCCAACCTCGCAGAGTATGGCTATGCAATTTACTTCATTGTCACCAACTTTTGGGTTGAACGGATCTTCCTCGTTCAACTCTGGTAGTTCTATATTTGGTTCTTCTTCCAGTGGCAAACTGTTTGGTTCCAGTTCTGGCTTTACAACTTCAACTATGTTCTCTAGCAGTGCTGGTTTTACGTCTAGTTTATTCAGCTCCACTGCACAGACAAGTGCTGGTTCTGCGTCTAGTTTGTTCAGCTCCATTGCACAGACAAATGCTGGTTCTACGTCTAGTTTGTTCAGCTCCACTGCACAGATAAGTGCTGGTTCTGGTTCTTTTAGCTCTGGTTCTGGTTCTGCATCCATTTTGTTTGGTTCCTCGTCGCAGCCTGCTACATCATCCATCTTTGGCTCTGGATTTGGCTCTACATCTTCTTCGACAGGTTTTGCTTTTGGATCATCCTTGTCAGTATCAGCTACTGTGGGTAGTGCACCAATGACCTTTGGCTCCTCTATTGGTGCCTCTTCAACTCCTATGTTCTCATTCTCTTCAGCTACTCCAACCTCTTCAGCCCCCAACTCTTCAGCATTCCCCGTATTTGCAGCTTCTACTGCAGCTACAACATTTGGTTCTGCTTCACCAGGCAACGATCAGATGAACATGGAGGACAGCATGGCTGAAGATACGATGCAGGCATCTCCCCATACGGTTTCAGCATTTGGACAGCTAGCAAATTCACCTCAGTCTAATTTCGTGTTTGGCTCTGCATCGGGACCAAACATTTTTCAAATGAATGGCCAACAACCTCCTGCAACTCCACAAAATCAGTCCCCATTTCAGGCATCGGGTAGCCTTGGAATTTCTGCGGGCGGAAGCTTCTCATTGGGTACCACTACAGGTGGTGACAAAACTGGTCGAAAGATAATAAAAGTTAGACGAGACAGGACGCGGAAAAGGTAGGTCATCCATGGGATGGGCTTATTCCCAGTGTATTATATTATTGTTGCAAGTGAAGCACAGGTTCTGTTATTGCCTGATAGTACTTTGTGTGCACCTGCTGCTTGCTAGTGCTAGTTGGGCTCGAGATAATTCAATTAGATTTCAAGTTTGAATGACTTTCTCCACCGATTTCTGAGTCTGGTTTTGTTTGCTATGGATCCAATTTTGGTTTTTGTCATGGGAACATGTATAGTATAGAGCATTTTGTAATCTTGGGAAGGGGTGCAGAGCAGGCACTTTTACTGGTACTGTTAACCAAGCTGCTTTCTGTACGTTGTAACAGAGAAAAAAGATTGGTTTGTATCCTTAATGCCCTAGAAGCAAAACCCATCAATTTTAGTTACTTTTATGAGCAATCGACTCTTGGCTATGGCAATTTGGTGTTAACCAAACTGCTTTCTGTATGTTGTAACCTAGAAAAAAGATTGATTAAGTTTGATGATCTGAAAGTTGGAACTTGTTAGCATCCCTTGACATGGATCTGAAGTAGGAGACTCCATTGGAGATGGGGACGTGCGGTCATATTATCTACGGAAAGCAACCTGAACCACTTTGCAAGCTGATGGTATGTTTTTAATTAATAATCACGCAGCAAAGCGACAAGTTCGTCCTGCTCTGTCAACATGTTAAACTCTTACAAAGAACAAATATGAGCAATTTAAAGAGGACGAGAGTTATTATGGATCAAAATTGCTTCACAGATGGGACTGAACGCCTAGGTTTATTGGTTACAATATAGGGTTCATCAGAAGAATAACGAGTTAAATCATTTAATGGTGAAGGCAAAAAGACCGTTGGACACAGATGTACAATTCATGTCATTCATCTAAATCTAAATTCTGTCATTTTGAGGAAAGAGTTTTCTTTGGGAATAGAATGTGAATCTATAGCATTTTTTTATGGGATGAGTTTTCTAAATATCTGTATTTTGTCATACCCAAAGGAGAAATTAATGAGTAAGTTTAAACTTTAAAGAAAGGCCCCACTTTTTTACACCACCAATTCCCCTCTTGGACATCATCTCCACCTTTCTGTCTAATGCCATCACTTTTTTGTCTAACACCACCACCACCTGCTCTTTAACACCACCAATATAAATCTCAAAATTCAAAATTTTATCTCCCCTTTCACCCTCTCTTCTCAAGAACAAAATAGAACAGCAGTAGCGACAATGTCATTGCCCGGTGCTGGCCGCACCGCCTTGCCGTCAACTACACCGCCCCCCGCCTTCTTTCTCTCCTCTGTCATTTCTTTTATCTTCTTCTCTCTTCTCAGGAACAACTACAGGGACAAAACAATATCAACCACCCTGTCCCGCCTGCCACACCTCCTTTTTTTTCCATTGCCCTCACAAAAACATTTGACCCTTGCCTTGACCTCTGTGAGTGGGGAACCTGTCCCCGCACATGGCTCTGCCTGCCGCACCACCCCATTCCTCCTTTTTTAATTAAATATTTTTTTTTATCTTTTCCTTTGCCCTTACACGTGCCTCTGCGAAGATAGGTTCCATCCTCGTGGGGTCATGCGAGGACAAAAAGATTGGCCCTTGCCTTGACCTCTATGAGTGGGGAATCTGTCCCCGCACAGGCCTCCACGAGAATTGGTTCCCCATTCGCAGAGGTCAATGCAAGGGCAAAGGAAAAAAAAGAGGAGGGGAGGGGAGGGGCAAGGCGGGGTGATGGTGGTGCTTCATCCCTGTTATTATTTTTGAGAAGAAAGGAGAAGAAAAGGGGAGGAGAGAAAGAAGGCGGGGAACGGAGGTGTGGCCGGCGGTGGGCGAGCGGGGTGGTGGTGATGTTGTTGTTCCTGAAAGAGAAGACAGGTGGTGATGTTCTTTAGCAAAAAAATTGGTGGTGGCGTGCAAAAAGGGATTTGATGGTGTCAAAAAGTCACCGCCTAAAAAAATACTGATGGGTGAAAGAATAACATAATAGAGCTTGGACAATTTCTAGGATGGAGTAGCTTTATCACTTGAGAATAAGTTCAAGTGTTGCTTCAAAAATTTCTGCCACTGAGTTGTAGCATGTGTAATTATTCAACTTGATCAGCAAAAAGCCTACATTATGCCCAAATGAAGAGGACAAAATTATATGATGAGGCATGTTATCAACCCTAATACAAATGGCCCATTCCTCGACAATAGGTTTCATAGTTTGACTATGTCCACTCTGACAAGTCAGGGAATAGATGGTCTGACTAAAAGAATAGAAATGGCATATTTTAGATATGAATGTTAAAGTGGACTAAAATGGGTCCTGGATGAGAATTTGCAGAGAAACTCCTCTTTGGGGATTGAATATAAATTTGAGTTTTTATGATATGAAGTTGGTTCACTCTCCATTAACATCCAAGAAATTGGTCAAACAAAGTTGTTTATTATTAAAAATAAACCACTAGTACGTTGGAAGCTTGCTTTGTCTTAAGATACAAGTCTCATAATGAGAAGTATGAAAACTAAATTACTTGGAGAATCTCCATAATTGCTGATTTTATAGTCTCTTGAGATCCTTGACTTTGGAGTTAAAAAAAACCTCAAAAATGGGTTCAAGAAGGGAAGTGTCTAGCAGTAAATTAAAGGCCTCCATTGAAAAACCACTTCATTGACTTGTGTTTCTTGGTAGTTGTTCTTGCTCATGCATCTTCATCAACTTTGGGAAAATGAAGTCTTCATTACAGCTCCCCGAAAAGGCGGCTGAAGCTTCGGAAGCAAACCATTTACTTCCATGCATATAGTGACTTGGAGTTGAGTGATTGTGTACTAGATTATGTATTTTAATGTGTTCATGTTGCAATTTTGCCTCGATGTTATAAATAAGTCTTTGGAGGAGAGTCCTTGTGTTTTAGCTGGTCTGGTTCTGAATATCTTGGTTTTCAAGTCTGTCTGCTATATCTAGTTTTCATCTCTTTTGTTTCATAGTTTTACTTAAAGATGTTGGGAGTTGTGGATGCAGTACGATGCTTACATGTTTGTTTCCAACATGACATTAATGAGTTACTTTTATCCTTGTTTCTGCAAGAAGAGTTGGCAACAACAGGCGAACAGGAATGGTACTTTTACTGTCCTAGAGACCGGAAGTTTAGGAACAGTGCAAGGCCTAATCGAGTAACGGAGGCAGGGTTTTGGAAAGCAACTGGAACAGACAGACCCATCTACTCCTCTGATCAAGGTACCAAGTGCATTGGCTTGAAAAAGTCGCTTGTGTTCTACAGAGGCAGAGCTTCTAAAGGGATAAAAACTGACTGGATGATGCATGAGTTCAGGCTGCCTTCTCTGCCTGCCAACTTGGCCACACGCAAGAAAACTAGCCACAACAACCTTCCTCCTATGGTATCCAATATATGCTCTATAATATTCATCAATAAAAAGTGATACCGCCATTTATCTTGACTGATCGGTTTGTTATTTGTTTGGTGTACAGGATTCATGGGCTATTTGTAGGATATTCTTCAAGAAAACCAACTCTGTTGCACAGAGAGCTCTGTCTCACTCTTGTATCTCTTCACTGCCTGTGAACATGGGGTCTGATGTACAAACCAGTAGTAGTACAGGCATCAATCGATCAAGTTTGGAGAACATTACTTCTTGTGCAACTGATTTACCATCATCCTCTAGTAGTACTACTAATTTGTCTCCTATAAATTTTGGCTTGCCATCTTTCCTTTCATTTATGAATGGAGACCCTCCCATGTTCTCAACTGATCTTGATCTCATGAAAGACCCTTCAAAGTCCACGAACGATGTTGCTTCCATGCTGCTAAACCTGTCCCCTGCCTTACTTGGTGACATGGGTAAAGCTTCTGACAGTATAGACTTGGCGATGGTTCAACACCAGTATTCAACTGACTTTTCTATGCCAAGGGAGATTCAAAAGAACGTGCATATGGGAGAAGGTCCATACATGGGACAGGACCATACGACATCCTATGGATTACAAGAGTATCCCTCAAATCTGTGTGATGCTTGGAGGTCCAATATGCTATGGGATTATTTGTCATCTCCTACTGAAATGTCCATAAATTATTCAAATGTAAGTGGTACACTTGATTGAATTAATCTGTAAACTTCGGAATTACAAGCCAATGCCAGCTTTGAGCTATAAGTCAGTAGTTTATTGGTAATCATCTTCTGTTTGCATAATGTTGTTTGTTCTCATTCCTTCATTTTTACATTTTAAAGCTTCTTCTTGTTTCAGACTCGATGATTCCATGAACAGTTATAATTGGTCAAGTGTATATATATATATATACAGCCCTTAATCGTTTAATCTTATGAATGTGATTCCAGTGTTTCCTTTAATCTTGTGGTTATCAAAGTAACATATAGCTCTAGTAGTTAATTTTGTAGTTTGTTTGCTGATATAAAGATTGATGAAGCATTTGAGAAGATATTCGACTATAATGAAATAATGCAAAACACTAATACTGGTTGGGAGAGGAAAGTGAGACTGTTCACCTAAAACAACATTTTACGATACCATGTAAGATCATAAGAAGAAATAAGACTACCTCATGAACTTGAGAGTAACAACTCTGAAAAAGGACTTAGTTGAGGACCGAAGAAAGTAAATTTGTCAGTCATGCTAAATGTTTAGCACTGGTCACAGGTTTGTATCGACCAAAAACTAATTGTTTGTTAAAATACGATATAGTCTAGAGTTGCATAATTATAGGGAACTTTGGGTTTTACATGTTGAATGCCATAATTCGACATTCCTTGTTTTAGACTTTGAGTGATGTTTTAGTATATAGTCACATAGAGGAGCGATAAAAGGGCAGAAAGACAAGCTAATATCAGTAAAATGGTCATTAGGGTTTTTACAACATTATTTTTTATGGTTGTTTGTCATCACTTTGAGAATCAGCTCTTTAATATATGTTTCGGACAAAATCATTCAAAAGGGTTAAATACCAAAAATGTACAAAATACTAGAGAACCAAGATTTTGCATATATTAAGCTTCATTTAGAGTTGAACTTTGCTAGGGAACTGGGATTTTGCAACCATGTTTGGAACGTGGTGATGTGGCATGATATGTGAGGATGATGTATTACCTTGAGATGCATGTTTCCAGATCATGACACCAGAGTTGCAAACTCTGGTTCCCTAGCAAAGTTCAACTCTAAATGAAGCCTAATATATATTTTTAGAACCACGATATTTGAAAACTAGGATTTTGCAATCATGTTTGGAACGGAAAGATAATTTTTTTTCTCGGTAGAATTAAACTCTAAACAAAAAATACTTAAGAACCGGGATTTGCAACCGTGTTTGGAACATAAAGATTACCAAGGTGTCACTTCATAATCTAAAAATATATATTAAATTTCATTTTGGAGTTGAGCTTTGCTAGGGAACCGAGATTTTACAACCATGTTTGGAACAAGGTCACGTTGCATTAGGGGTGGGCATGGGATGAAATGGGACGGGATTGACCTCCTTCCTATCCCATCTTGTACCTTCGAGATCGGGACGGGATAGACCTCATCCTGACCTTTCCCATCTCAAACGGGTTCGGGACGGGATTAACATGTTTTAATTTGTAAGTAGAGAAAAGTATAAAATGCTACTAAAAACTAACGCGTGGGAGGAAAGCGATAGGCCCATGTATGTATGAACAACGACAAATTCCTTTTGGTTGATTCCAAGTCTGTAACATAAGTTAAACAAATTTGATGCAAGTATTTATAAACATCAATTTTATGAATTCAAGACCACAGTAGGATGAATAATTAACTCTGTTTAAAGTAGTTCAATGGTTAAACATTTAGCAGACATGAAGAAACAAAGGGATCAAATGATGAACCAATTTAAAATGTTTTGAGAGCCTTGATACACCCTTTTGTTTGGGTTCATAGTATATGACTAAATTCTAAATGTTTTACCAGAATGTATGTATGTTTTGGACACATAAGATACACACACTGTAAAGTTGCACGTTACAAAGAGGAAAAAATACTACCCAACCCCAATTACAAGAGCATTCCTAATAAATCTATTAAAATTATTAATAAATATTAAAAAAAATTCAATTCGGGAAGGGACGAGATGGGCGAGATTGAAAATCTTCACCCCGATCTCTAGATCGGGATGGAATGAGATTGATTAATCCCAATAAGACTCGGAAAAATCGGGATGGGATCGGGATGAAATTGGGATGCCCACCCCTATGTTGCATGATCTGTTAGGATGATGTATTCCTTGAGATGCGGGTTTCTAGATCGTGACATCAGAGTTGCAAAACTCTGGTTCCCTAGCATTGTTCAACTCAAAATGAAGCCTAATATATATTTAGAACCACGATACTTGAGAACCAAGATTTTGCAACCATGTTTGGAACGAAAAGATAAATTTATTTTTCCAGTACGTTCTCTTGTAAACTCTAAACAAAAATACTTGAGAACTAGGATTTTGCAATAACATAGAGATTACCTAGGTGTAACTTCATAATCTAAAAATATATATTAGGCTTCATTTAGAGTTGAACTTTGCTAGGGAACTGGGATTTTGCAACCATGTTTGGAACATAGTAACATGGCACGATGTATGAGGATGAATTATTCCTCGAGATGCATGTTTCTAGATCGTGACACTAGACTTGCAAAACTCTGGTTCCCTAGCAAAGTTCTATTCTAAATGAAGGCTAATATATATTTTTAGAACCAGGATTTTGCAACCATGTTTGGAATAGAAAGATAAATTTTTTTTTTCCGATACATTCATTTGTAAACTCTAAACAAAAATATTTGAGAACCAAGATTTTGCAACTGTGTTTGGAACATAAAGATTACCACGGTGTTACTTCATAATCTAAAAAATAAATATCAGGCTTCATTTAGAGTTGAACTTTGCTAGGGAACCAGAATTTTGCAACCATGTTTGGAATAAGGTGACGTGGCACGATCTGTGAGGATGATGTATTCCTTGAGATGCGTGTTTCCAGATCGTGACACCCAAGTTTCAAAACTTTGGTTCCCTAGCAAAGTTCAACTCTAAATGTAGCCTAATATATATTTTTAGATTTATTGGTTTTTTTCAACACATTCAGAAGTAACACCATGGTTATCTTTGTAATATCTATTTTTTTTATTATACTATACTAGGGGGCCGACACACTCTACGTGCGCGTATATTCAGTATTGATCTATTTGAAAATTAATAAATGTAAATTAAAATTTTGGGTGTTTTGGCTAAAAATTTAAGTTGGCTAACAAAATATTATACTAAATTGGAGACATTAGTTAAAAAAATCATTACACTCGCCGATTATGATAGTATGCATTCATATGGAATAAGTATTCTAAAAATTATTTATCAAAAAACACAAATACCCTTTGATAATGTTTATGTAGTATTGATTTTGCTTGTAAATATATTAAAAAATGTGAGGGCAGTTGTGGAAAACCAAACAATTGGTGAGAGGATAAAAATGGGAAGGAAGTGTTAGGGTAAGGGTTAATTTAGGAAACCATTCCCTATAAACTAATAAAGCAAGTGATATTTTTTTTTCAAATTGAAAATTAATTAATGTAAATAAATAGTCGATATTTCGTATGTGTAAAAAAATTCTTTATACAATCTTGTTTCATGATTAAAAAGAGGAATTAAAGAAATAAAGTGAACTTGTTGGTCTTAGTTGTAGGCATCTTTTAAAGTGAAACGTGGCAAGTTGAAAGATTATTAACACCTTTACAAAGCTACCCCAAGAGCTTCGTCTTGTAATAAGTTGAAAGATGTAATAAAGTTTATTTGGAAGGGCATTTTGGAAAGTTAAAAAAATGTTCATGACACACGCGAGTCACTGTTCCTCAAGTCAATTTTAGTTATAGGTGTTAGGATTTTTCCAACACATTCCGTGGTAATTGTGAACACATTATGTTGTAATTGTAAATGCAAACAATTTCAGGATATGATGTCAACTGCAAATCGATTGTTAGTAAATTAAACTATTATACTACATTTGGAAATATAATAAAATCCATTATTGTAAAAGCGTCTCAAATGTGGTCAAACTCTTTGACCCGCTCGTCTTCTCCAATATAACTACTAAATAAATTATATCACTAGGTAAGTCTTCATCTATGATGAAAATTTCTCTTTCCTTTGCTCCTATTACGAAATTTTATTATTATTATTATTATTATTATTATTATTATTATTGTTATTATTATTATTATTATTATTATTATTATTATTATTATTATTATTATTATTATTATTATTATTATTTTTCTAGCCGATGAATCAGTTTTGTTCTCCTTGACCTACACAAGGAACACACGTGAGCCAAAGATCACCGTTGTGGCAGCCGATGACACTCCGATGCTAAAGTCAGACAAGGTTTGAGAAAGGTGTAATGCTTGAAAGTGGGTTCTGTAGCGCACCTTTGTTCCTCAACCTTGTTTTCTATTTATCATGCAAGAGTCCTTGTTCGACTATGCTTTTGGTGGCGTGGTTTAAGGAAAAATATCTGTTAGAGATCATTTCCCTGTGGATTGTTGTCCATGCAAGAAAGTTTTAATGCACAACTTATACTCTGGTATTTGTTTCTTGATAGGAGTCAACGTATTGCTGGCATGCCTGTCTTAGGTCAAACTCCTAGATACTTGCCTTATTTGGTCTTATGAGTATTGGGCTTGACCATATGACTTATAGGCTTAATATCCTTGTTGATTGGGTCCAACCTCCTGGTACCCGCCTCAGTGGGCTTGGAGTAATCTGGGCTTTGGGCCGAACCAGGGCTGACACTCACTTGGAGGCCCATGCTGGCTTGATCATCATGACACGTGTACGGTGCAGATCGCTAGATGGTTCGGTGTATCATCTGTTACTCCCCTCGAGTTAGTAGGCTAGCTTGTAGGTCTATTAAGTCACGTCGGGAGGGAACTGGACAGTTGTGATGATTGAGCCTGAAACGTTTTCTCGAGAGACACACATCATTAAATGGGTATGTGACAGCTAAAAAAGGCGTGAATCCTTACTTCAAGCTTTCGTACGTATATGCAGTGTTGAGTTTCTTTACTTCTGCAATTTTTTAGAGACCCTGTTTTGTTGCTTCGCTCATGCGTTCTTGCTTTGCTCAATTCCTGTTTTCGCAAGTGTTAATCGAAGATTCATACGTTCTTCAATGGCGGATCAAAATCAATTCCTAATAAACTAGTCGCCAAAGGCATTGCGTTTTTCAAAGAAAGGTTAATTTCAGAGGTGGATTTTGTGAATCTCTGCGAGAAGTATCGAATCCCTGACGATCTGGATTTTTTTACCTTGGGAGCTGTTCAGACACCCTTGTTTGCCCTGAGTGGATTTGTTTGCTTGCACACGGGTATGCTTCAATCGGGCGTTTGTTTTCCTGTTATCAAGGAAATTTGGCATTTCTTAGCGACCTTGGCATTCCGCCCACTCAGCTGGTGTCAAACGGGTACAAAATCGTGATCGCCGTTCTAATCAGGGCGAAAGATGCTGGCCATCGACTGTCTTCGAGGGCGATCCAATTGCTCACCTCTCCTCGGTTGAACGAGCATGATGTCTGTGTGTTGAGGTCACCGACTTGTTTGGGCACCTTGCGTGATGGTTACAAGTTCTGGCAGAAGTATTGTTTTATGGATTTTGCGAACTTGAAATATTTTGAGCTTGACGGTCGTCCGATCGATCGGAAGTTCAAATAACTAAGTGAGTGTAATACCTTTTTTATTCCAATTGTGTTGACTGCATATTGAACTGTTATTTGTGTTTTTGTAGAAATTTTTTCTACAACACCCCTCTCTTCAGAAGGTAAAGAAGCCTTGGACCAATTTGATGATTTGCCCTGAATGAGGATGGAAAATGTTGTACAGCCTGAGAGTAGCGGATTGTCAGACTACTAGCATGTGTCTCCCACTCTTTTCCGAGTTTCAAAACCGAAGTCTGCTGGCGGACCTTCTTCGAATAAATGGAAGCTTCCGAAGGTCAAGATCCCTAGCCCGTCAAGGAAGGCAGAGTTGGATGCAACACTTCCCTCGTCTCAGCTTTCTAAGAATCCTCACATTGCGGCTAAGCTTGCTTCCAGGCTATTGGCCCCCTCAGAGGATGAGGGTTAAAAATTGCGAGGCAAGAACTTGCCGTGTCCGCTGGGGCAAAAGTTGTCACATCTGAAAGGCAATATGCTCAGGCTAAAACTCCCATTTCCCTTCCCGACTTGGAGAGTGAGTATCTAAAAATGGTGGGGGTGGATGACATAACGAAGCTAAGCATTGAGCAGGTGAAGATTTGAACAACTTGCTGTTGCAGGCAGGAATGGTTGCTTCATCCGATGCTGGTTAGAATCGTCCTTTATTTTTGAAGGACTTTAAATACAACCTTTGCTTGGATCAAGAGTCCCCTCAACTTGGCGAAAGGTCCCCCGACCGTCGTCCCTACGACAAAAGGTCCCCTCCCCGTCGTCTGTACTATCTTCCTTCTGGTTTCCAACCTCTGCTGAACATGGCAGTCGATTCAAGGAGTGATACTCTTCCTTCTTCCCCTTCAACTGCTTCCAGATCAGTGGGTGATAAGGTGTCGACCGCTGCGAGCAAGGGGAAAACGGTAGAAGAGGCCCCTAATGCGGTGAAGACGACGAGAGTGGTGTTGGCGTGATTGCGGACCCTAAAGATCTTCATCCAAATGCGTGGATATCTCTTTGCCCCGGATATGGTAAATATGAGCAATCAGGCCGGCATTAGGAAGTGGACATTTATTATGCTTTCAGGAAGCATATTAGTAAGTGTTACGATTGGCTAGCTAATCGTATCTATACCAAGTTGTCGTTGCTAGGATGGAGGCATAGACATCTGATGCTGGGGATGTCGTATCTATACCAAGTTGTCGTTGCTAGGACGGAGGTAGAGGCCACTCATGAGAGAGTGCACACCATGGAACGAGTTTTTGCACATATGCAGAAGTCGTATTCAGATGCTCTTTGCGTGATTGAGCAGTTGAAAAAACAGCTTGAAGGTTAGGCTGATCAGGCGGGTGTTGTTTCAAGCCGAAAGCCTGCTGAATCGGAGGTCCATATGGAGATCTTGCAGACAAGATTGGAGACTCAGAGGGTCTGCTCGGAGTCACTTGAGTCTGATTTGGAATGTGATGTCTGTGAAGGGCATGTTGGAGGTGGAGCTGAATCACGCCCAACGTGACTTGAAGCTTGCCAGGGAGTTCATGGCCAAGATGCAATATGAGATTCAAGCTCTGAATGTTGAGATGAACAACTGGAAATCTGAATGGGATGCCCGATGTCGGCAGTTGGAGGTCGACATTGCTTTTACCGCCAAGCTTGCAATGACGACAGAAGAACAACTCCTATTGACACAAAATGAGCTCAGCTCGATCAAAGATAAGCTAAGTACTATGCAATCCAGAGCTGATGCATTGATGGCCAGGCTGAAGTTGGCAGAGCGAGAGTTCACAGAGTCAAAGGCTCGCGAGGAGGGGCTTCTCAAGGCTCAAGGCAAGTTCCAATTTAGTAGAGTGGTGAAAGGAAGGCTAGAGTTGTTAGAGTTGATGGAAGAGGATCAAGCTGATTGGGATCTCTCTTACTACAGAAAAGCGACCTACGCGGAGTTCGAAGAAGCTTCTAATTAGTAGTAAGAAAAGGATGACTAAGATCAGGGTGTTAATGCTTTAGTACGCGCAAATCCGTACTCTACTTCTTCTCCCGCTAAGCCCAACTCTACTGTATTTGAACATCCTCCTTATAAGGAGTGAACTATGTATTTCCCAAGTCATTAATGCAAGAAAGTCTGCTAAGTAACGCTTTGTACTTGTACTTTCTATATGTTTACTGCCGAGTCTTCTTTGTGTTGCCTTGCCATGGTGTTGGTCTTTGGACAAGAAATTTTGCTGACTCAGGCAACTATCTAGTTGATCTATTAATGAGAGTTATGTCCGCTCAACCTGCAATTGCTCTTGAAGTCAGACAATTTTGGCCTAGACTCTTAAGAAATCTAGAAGTTATCTTGGCCAAACCTTGTAGGTTGGCTAAACTCTACGCAACGGAGTGAAAATAATCTTGGTGGACCAGAGATCATTCAAATTCATAAGTTAATCACACTTTTGATTCCTTAAGCCATCTTAATCCCCTCCTGGCGGATTCGGTTGTAGAGCATATCAAAAGTTGTATTCACCAGTCTTAATGAACTGACTAAACTTTGGTCAAGTTCGGCCATCATTGTCCACTGTTGGACAATGATCCCTGGCAAGTCATTTTTGTCGGGATTCACAAGCTCCGACTAGATTCCCACCTTTTAAGTCGTCTTTGTCCAGTCTTGGTGGAGTAGGCTGTAGAGCGGACCAAAATTTGTCTTCATCAATCTTACTGACTAAACTTTGGTCGAGTTCGGCTATCATTGTCTATGGTCGGACAATGACCCCTGGCAACTCATTTTTGCCAGGCTTCATGAGATCTGACTAGACTTCCACTTTCTAAGCCATCTTTGTTTGTTCTTGATGGACTAGGCGTTAGAGCGAACCAAAAGTTGTCTTCATCAGTCTTAATGAACTGACTAAACTTTTGTCAAGTTCGACCATCATTGTCTATGGTCGGACAATGATCCCTGGCAAGTCATCTTTGGCATGTTTCATGAGCTTTGACTAGACTTCCATTTTCTAAGCCATCATTGTCCGTTCTTAGCAGATTAGGCCTTAGAGCGGATTAGAAGTTGTTTTCATCAGTCTTAATGAACTGACTAAACTTTGGTCATGTTTGGCCATCATTGTCTATAGTCGGACAATGATCCCTGGCAAGTCATATTTGTCAGGCTTCATGAGCTGTAACTAGATTTCCACTTTCTAAGCCATCTTTGTCCGTTCTTGGCGGACTAGGCCTTAGAGCGGACCGAAAGTTTTCTCATCAGTCTTACTGACTAAACTTTGGTCGAGTTCGACCATCATTGTCTATGGTCGGACAATGATCCCTGGCGAGTCATCTTTGTCAGACTTCATGAGATCTGACTAGACCCTTACTTTCTAAGTCATCTTTGTCCGTTCTTGGCAGAGTAGACCTTAGAACGGACCAGAAGTTGTCTTCATCAGTCTTGATGAACTGACTAAACTTTGGTCGAGTTTGGCCATCATTGTCTATGGTCGGACAATGATTCCTAGCAAGTCATCTTTGTCAGGCTTTATGAGCTCTGACTAGACTCCCACTTTCTAAGCCATCTTTGTCTGTTTTTGGCGGACTAGGCCTTAGAGTGGACTAGAAGTTGTCTTCATCAGTCTTGATGAACTGACTAAACTTTGGTCGAGTTCGGCCATCATACGACCTTGGGCGTATAAGTCTGACTTGGGTGTCCTGACTTACTTAATTCACCTAGTAGTCCGTCATGGTGGTCGGACCAGTAGGTCGACTACAATCGATTAACCAGATTTTCAGCCAAATTTAATGAACAGTAGTGGAACTTTAATATAGCAAATACCTTGAGTTTATTGATAATATCTCTTTAGGTGTTTTACATTCCATGGCCACTTAAAGCCTTCGCTGTTTATGTTTTCTAACCAGCATGTACGTGGCCTGTTGACCTTAGTCACTTTGTAGGGTCATTCCCAATTTGGATTTAGCTTGCCGCGCCTGGTTCCTTAGTGTTTTATTGAGTTATTCCGAGTACCCAGTCTCCCACTTTGAACTCTCGCGGGTTGACCTTACTGGGCCATTCTTTGTCCTATGGGTTAGATCAGGTTAGCGCTTATTTGGGCTTTTGCCATTTTGTTGATGAGATCATTATGCCACGTGTACGGAGTAGATTGCGAGATGGTTAGACAGTTTGGTGTATCATCGACTATTCCCCTAGTTAATAGGGTTGCGTTTAGTTCCATTAATTCAATATTTGTAGACTGGTGTAGTTATACTTGAAACCATCGCCTCTTAATTCCTTATGTAGTAGTTAATACAGATGCGACTACTGGGTGACTTCATTTTGTGAACCGTCGTTCCTATATATAGGTTGGTTCTCGTAGTTTCAAGTATTGCCATGAACATTATAGAACGTGTTTCTCAATTGCGTCTTTCCAGAAAATGCGCTTTGGTCTCGCCAAAGGATGAATGAAGATATTCGTTGATGGAAACTTCGAATGTTCAGACGTTTGCAGTGATGAGTCTTATCAATACCTGCTATTAGATGAAGCCACCTGATTTGAGTTAGCTTCCAGTGGTTCCATGGGACCTCTTAATTTCTTTGCAAATCGTGAAGAAGAAGTATCGACTCCCCCTAGGGGCAAAGTTTGTCCTTCATCTTGAAGAACTGACTTTGTTTCACCCCAGGCATCCTTTTTTTGAGGGATGACCCCCGCATCCAACTTTGGGTCCTTTTGCTTTCACTTCCAAATCGTTTTTGAAGGCAGATTGGCGGAGCAAAGTACCAACGTGTGCCGACAGCCAACTTTGAGGAGGCCGTTTATTTTTTCTTAACTTCCAAGTTCTCTGGATCCTTACTCGCTCCTTGCTTTGCATCAAGATTAGATATTTGTGGCATGTAAACTTTTATACTAGTCGTCAAGCTTTGTAACAACTTTTTAGTAATCAATAAAGTCTATTTTTTAGAATTCACTTTTCTTTTATTCCCTGAATGATTGTGGATCATATTGGCTTGTTCGAACAACTCTTCTGGACTGTGAAAAAAAAAGAATGAGACATTTTAACTCTAAGTGGGGACTGCGTTAATCTGGTCCTGAAGGAGACGCATGTGGTTTTGACTCAGACTGTGTAGTTCCCTTGACGAAATAGCATGCTTCGTTGATGATAGCGAAGTCATTGAAGAGTGATCTTTATGTGGGCAGGCCATGTCTTGTTGGTTGCCCGCTTTTTGAGTATGCGTTGGTCTGTCGAAGTATTACCACTTAGCTTTGTATAGAATTGGAGTGACAGACGGATAGTCTTTCAGGACTAGATCCTGACGCATTATTTAGTTGAGTTTTGGTGGTCTTGTCTTGGTCCGTATGAACTAGAACGGTTAGATGAGTTGAGTCGTCTATATAGACCTCCATGATTATGCCAATTTGCTCCTTGAACATCTGGCAGTCGTTGATGCGTTGCTCCCGCATTCTTTAGATCGAATGACCTTACTCGTTAATGGTATGTAACTCTTTCAGATATGAATGAGGCATTTTCTTGGTCTGGGGGGGGGGGTGCATTTTGTATCTGGTTGTATTCGAAATAAGTGTCCATGAAGCTTAGAAGGTTGTGTTTGGACGTGGCGTCCACGATCTGATCAATGTGAGGAAGTGGAAAACTATTTTTTGGACGAGCCTTATTTGGGCATGTGCAATCCACACGGACTCTCCACTTTCCACTCTTATTTTTCGCCAATATGGTATTCACTAGTCAGTTTGAGTACCCGTGCTTCCTTAATCATGTCAGCGTTAAGTAGCCTTTGTACTTCTTCATTGATGATCCAGTTTCGTTCGAGGGCCATGGTACTATTCTTCTGCTTGATCAGCTTCCACTCAGGGTCAACTTCCAGTTGATGGGTGATCACGGATGGGTCAATTCCCACCACGTCCCGCATCGTCCAGGCGAAGATTTCTTGATTCTCCCTCAACTTCTTTATCAGTCATTCCACCAATTCTTTGCTCAAGCGGGAACCTATTTGGTCGGCTCTATTGGTATTTGGGCTATCAAGGTTAACGGCCGACTGACTCCCCCTCTGGCTGGCGGACATTAGGTTTTTCCCTCAGACTGATTGGAGTCTCATCATCCGAGCGGGGAGAATATTCTCTCTTATCTGAGCTCGAGCTTTGAGATGTCTAATCCGCGGGCCCAGACTGTGATTGCTAACAAAAATACATTAGGAATCACTAATGAATTGTCACAAACATTGAAAAAAAGAAAGATCAAGGCATTGTGAATGGAATGAGTTTGGTCAAAGTAGCTAAGAAACGCCTAGAGTTGATGCGAGATGATGGATGGAACAATTTGCTAGATGAACTTTCCTTATTTTGTAATAAAAACATGATATAGAAATGCCTAACTTGGATGAATTTATGTTGCTCGGGGACAGTCATGACGTAATGTTGAAAAGGTAACAAACATGCATCGTTATCGGGTTCAGTTATTTAATGTTGTTATTAATTTACAACTTCAAAGGCTCAACAACCGTTTCAATGAAGTGAATACTGAGTTGATTTTATGTCTTTCGTGTTTGAGTCCAAATGATTTCTTTTCGGATTTTGATAAGGGAAAACTGATTCGTTTTGCTCAGTTTTATCCAAATGATTTCTCAGAAGTACAACTCGATGTTCTTGATAATCAGTTGAAGACATTTATCATTGATGTGAGGTCGAAAAGCGAGTTCTTGAAGTTGACAGGAATTATCAATCTTGCTAAAAAGATGGTAAGGACAAAAAATGAATTTTGTATCCTTTGATCTATAGGCTTATTATTTTAGCCTTAATATTACCAGTTGCAACTGCCAGTGTCATAGAGCTTTTTCTGCTATGAGGTTTGTCAAGAATTGATTATCTAATCGCATGGGAAATCAATGGATGGTAGATAGTTTGATACATATGTTGAGAAATATATATTTAATGGCATCAATGATGAGGTGATTATGAAGCATTCCCAGAACATGAGAACCCGTAGAGAGCTTCTACCTAAATCTATTATGCATCTACATTGACTCATTAAGTATGTTTCTCTTGTACTACTTTTGAAACTTTGTTTTAATCATATTTATCTATTTATTTTAAGAATTAAATTATCTATGATTTATTTATTTTTTTGCCCCCCTTTGTCTGCAATCTTGGATCCGCCCATGTTCATGCATTAATAATTGGTTTAGTTTTCTCCAATATCTCATCTCTGTTTATCACAACAACAGTAATGGCTTTTATAGGTATGGGGATCCTAAACAAAGCTATAGTAATGGTTGGATATGTGTAATCCCATTCCATTCATTTATCCTTTAAAAAAATTTTATAATTTTTTTTTATAATGGAAATTTCATTCAAAGCTTCAAGAGATAATCGGGTCTAAGATCTCCCTACCGATCCAATTATTTAAATTAGATTCATATATGAAATAAAATCATAACCAACATATATGGGAAAATTGATGCAAATTAATCATTGTTTATTATCAGTGAAACTATGATTTCCTAATCAAATTCACAGAGGATAAACGCTAAGAATTGTTCATGACATGTATATAGGTGAACATATAGAGGTATGATATCCTGTTGTGAAACCATGTTACTTGCTGCAATGTTTTAATCATTGTTACAACAAAATAATGGTCACTGATTGTTACTTGTATCTGGATACAATACGAAGGAGTGGTTACATTTTTCTTTGTTCAATGAGTCCTAATACATTTTTGATTACTTGTTTTGCCCAAAATGAACGGTTGGGTAGGTCGTTATCTTGCTTCACACAGTTGGGTTCTGTAGCATCTTAGTTCCTCAACCTTGTGCCCTATTTATCATGCAAGAGTCCTTATTTAGCTATGCCTTTAGTGACGCGGTTTAAGGAAGGATATTTGCTGGAGATTTTTTCCTTGTTTAGAGTTGTCCGTACAAGATACTTTTCATGCACCACTTATACTCTGATGTTTGTTTCCTAATAGGAGTCAATGTATTACTCTCCTGCCCGTCTTAGGTCAAACTCCAAGATACTTGATGATACACCAAATCGTCCTGTAATCTACTATGTACATGTGGCATGATGATATCGTTAACAAAGTGGAGCCGACCCAAGTAAGCGCCTAATCCGATCCAGCCCATCAAACATAAACCCAAGCCCAGATCACTCCAAGCCCACTGAGGCGAGTATCTGAGAATTGGACCTGAACGTCAAGGCTTTATCCAACCCATAAGTCAAATGGTCAAGCTCAAAACCCGTAAGACCAAATAAAGCAAGTATCTGGGAGTTTGACCTAAGACAGGCAGGCCAGTAAGACATTGACTCCTACTAGGAAACCAACATCCGAGTATAAGTCGTGCATGGAAACTCTCTTGCATGGACAACTTCAACAAGGAAAGGATCTCCAGCATATATCATTCCTTAAACCATGCCACCAAAGGCATAGCCAAACAAAGACTCTCGCTTTATAAATATGGCACAAGGTTGAGGAACTAAGGTACACTACGAAACCCTAATCTCAAGCGATACATCCTTCTCTGCACCTTATCTGACTTTAGCATCAGAGTGTCACCAGCCATCACAACGGTGGTCTTTGGCTCACGTTTGTTCTTTTTGCATGTCAAGGTCAAGAAGAACGAAAATTGATCTATCAGTTTTGCGCTGTCTGTGGGGAACGATGAGTTCCTAAGATAAAAGAAGTAACGACCCTTTATTACAATTCGAGAAAATGGTAGCCACAAAATCTCGTACTAATGGTGAGATCACCGAGCCTTCAAATGCTCGAGCTGCCACAATACCACTAGTTTCGGTTGTGCCAGCCATGGGGGAGAACAACTCCAGGACCCCGCGCCGGTGGTAGCCACGACGGACTCTAGGGTGGATCAGCTCTTAGCCCAAGTACAACAGATTGCTCGGGTGGTGGAAATGCTTGCTCAACAGAATCAACAATCTATAGGCGATGACAGGGTGGCAGAAAGGACCCTGTCCCCGCAAGAGAACATGGAGCGCGTTCAGGAGAGCCACAATGGCTCCGCTGGTTCTCAAGGGACCAAGGATGGAGAGAACCCGGGGAATTGAGTGGTCTATGGAAACTCGGCTTCTAAGGCTGACAAGCCCACCATCCTCCCATTCACTGATCAAGTTGTAAACGCGTCACTGCCTAAGAAGTTTAGCCCCCAAAGCTGGAATTCTATGACGAGACAGCGGACTCGTCCGACAACATACGCCATTACCATCATGTGATGGCGTTGAAGGAATGATCTAAAGCAGTAATGGGCCGAACATTTCCCACCAGCTTGAAGAAAGCATCTCTGACTTGGTTTCTTAGTCTCCCCTAAGGTCGATTGAATCGTTTCAGACGCTGGCCAAAGCTTTTATCACTCGCTTTGTGGGCAGCCAGCGGATAAGGAAGGGACCGAATTTCTTGCTCAGCCTAAAGCAAAATCCAAATGAAACACTGAGGGAGTACGTCACCCACTTCAATGATGGGTTAACTTTGATCGACGTCTGTAGCGACGACACCTGTAACGACCCGCTCCCACATGACACCATATTGTCCGCTTTGGGCTACAAACCGGCCCGCACGGCTTTAAAACGCGTGTTATCATGTAGAGCGACCTCGCACACTTAAAGCACATCCCCCTCCCGCACCCAGGCGATATGGGACTATGATCCCCCTTGTAGCTCGTCCAACCCCTCTTGGCCTATTGGGCCCTCTACCCTCACCCTCACCCTCACCTCAGATCCGCCCACTTAGGGTCTCACAATCCACCCCCCTTAAGGCCAAACGTCCTCGTTGGCCACACAGGCACCCACAACGTCCACGTCGCCAGAGGGCCCACCAACACGTGGCATACTTTCGGCTGGGTCAGGCTCTGATACCAACTGTAACGACCCGCTCCCACATGACACCATATTGTCCGCTTTGGGCTACCAACCGGCCCGCACGGCTTTAAAATGCGTGTTATCATGTAGAGCGACCTCGCACACTTAAAGCACATCCCCCTCCCGCACCCAGGCGATATGGGACTATGATCCCCCTTGTAGCTCGTCCAACCCCTCTTGGCCTATTGGGCCCTCTACCCTCACCCTCACCTCAGGTCCGCCCACTTAGGGTCTCACAACACCTCCATCCCACCTTTCACCTTAGGTCTGAAAGGAGGCCATCTCTACAACTTCCTCATCCTGGAGCTCTCGATGGACATGGCAGACCTACTAAAAAGTGCTCAAAAGTACATCACCACAAGGAGATGTGGGCCGCTAAAAAAGGGGCGAGAGTGAAAAGAAATATTCCCCTAGCACTCAAGATAAAAAGGAAGTGAGGAAGCAGAAGGAGGACGACAAGAGCAAGAGTAAGCGGAGTGATACTAAGTCGGACTCTGATCGGATAAGGCAAGAAAAAGCCTCTAACTTTGTCGGATCCAGAAACGTCTCCCACACTCCCTCAACGCTTGTTTGTCCGACATCCTCGCTACCATTAAAAATTGGGGAGACGTGAAGTTGTCTTCCAAACTCAGGGGAGATTTGTCCTAGCGAGATAATGGCAAATATTGTTCCTTTATTTACAAAGACAACGATCACAATACTGAAAATTGCAAGCATCTAAAAAACGAGATCGAATACTAGATTAAGAAGGGAAAACTCAAAGAATTCCTGACCTCGGATTAGAGACAAGACCAGGGGAAGGAAAAAGAAGAGGTCGTAAAGAAGTAGAAGAAAAGGCGACCGACATTATATATGTCTCACATGAGGTATGTTCGGAAGGTGAGCAATCAACACTCCCAAAAGAGGATGTTCCACGAGATGCGAACTCAGCCCTATGAAGACCGACAAGTACAATACGCTCGTGTTGAGAGCCCGAGCCCACCACTGACATTTACGGATAAAGACCTTCAGGGAGTCCACTTTCATTATAATGGTGCCCTAGTTATCTCAATCCTGAGAGCGAAATGGGAAGTGAAGAGATCTTTGGTAGACACGGGGAGTTCCCTGAACATCTTATTCCTCAATGCATTTCTTAATATGCAGCTGAAAGAGGAGAACTTGATGCCCGCCAGTCACTTCATAATTGGGTTTAGTGGGGAGAAATGCTTTCCCATCGAGAAGATTAGGCTGACGGTAGTAGGAGCAGCCACAACTGCATAAAGTCTTGTTCGAGGAGTTCATGCTTGTCGATGCCCCATCCACCAAAAATATCATCTTGGGAAGGCTTTGGCTCCATCAGATGGAGGCAGTAGTTTCCACTTTGCATCAGTGCAGTAAGTACCCTGCCAATCATGAGGTAGGGACTATTCGAGGAGACCAACCATTGGCAAGAGACTGGCATTATGCAACATTAAAGCAACCGGACAACTAGTAATCACAGTTTGGGCCCGCGGGTCAAACATCTCAGAGCCTGGGCTCAGAGATGAAAGAAGAGTCTCCCCGCTCGGATGATGGGGCTCCAGTCAGTCCGAGGGGAAGACCGAATGTTTTCCAGCTAGAGGAGAAGCCAGTCACGATATACCTTAATAGCCCTGATAACAGCAGAGCCGTCCAGATAGGTTCCCGCCTGAGCAAAGCATTGGCGGAACGACTGATAAGGCTATTGAAGGAGAATTAATACATCTTTGCCTGGACGATGTGGGACATGGTGAGAATTGACCCCTTCATAATCACCCATCGACTTGAAGTTAACCCTGAGCGGAAACCAATGAGGTAGAAAAAAAGACTTATGGCCCCCGAACGAAATCGGATCATCAATGAAGAGGTACCAAAGGCTACTTAGCGCCAACATGATTAAGAAGGCATGGTCTACAGACTGGCTGGCGAATACCATTTTGGTGAAAAAAAATGGGAAGTGGAGAGTCTGTGTGGATTACACAAGCCTGAACAAGGCTTGTCCGAAAGACAACTTTCCACTTTCTCGTATCGATCAGATCGTGGACGCCACGTCCGGACATAACCTTCTAAGCTTGATGGACTCTTATTCTGAATATAACCCGATACAAATGCACCCCCAGACCAAGAGATGGCCTCCTTCATAACTAAAAGAGAGATATACTGCTATTGGGTGATGTAGTTCGGTTAGAAAAATGCACGAGCAACATATCAACGACTGGTAAATCGGATGTTCAACGAGCTAATTGGCAGAAAGATGGAGGTCTATATAGACGACATGCTGGTCAAAAGTTCCCGTAGTCCAAATCACATCATCGACCTAGCTGAAGCGTTAAATCAATTCCACAAGTATCGGATGAAACTCAATCCACAGAAATGCACCTTTGTGGTGGAATTAGACAAGTTCCTGGGTTACATAGTGAATCGAAGAGGGATAGAGGCCAATTCGAAACAAATTCAAGCTCTTCTAAACATGAACTCTCCGACCACCATTAAGGAAGTTCAGGGCGACTCTCGAGAAAGCCGTCAGGTTTGGATTCCCTACCTCCACCAACGAAGTAGAATACGAAGCGGCGAAACCCTCTTGTTCAGTCTGAAGCTTGCCAAAGGGATCAGAAAAGGCGAGCTGACTGTGTACAGTGACTCCCGTCTGATAGTCAACCAGGTTAAAGGGGAATTCAGCCGCAAAGATCCTAGGATGTTGGCTTACCACAAGAAAGTGATCAGTAACATAAGCATATTCAAAAGGTTAGAGCTCCTACGATGTCCCAACCAGGATAACGAAAAGGTTGTCGCACTGGCCAGAAAGGCCTCAGCTATGACTGAGGCTGCAAACGGACTCATCGAGTTCCAAGAAAAATCAAGTCCGGAAGAAGAAAAATCCAGTGATGCCTGCGCGACAGGCGAAGAGATAAACTGGATGAATCCCATCATCGAGTACATAAAAAACGTAGTCCTCTTAATAGAGAAGACAAAAGCTAGAAGGCTACAAAAACAGGGCAACACGATACACTATCCTGAATGACAAGTTTTAAAGAAGGTCACCCCTTATTTGATGCCTGACCAGCTCAGAGGCGGACTACGTTCTTTGAGAAATTCATGAGGGCATTTGTGGCAACAACCCAGGCTGGAGAACCCTAGCCCACAAGGCCCTAACCTTAGGGTACTATTGGCCGAAGATTCAACAAGATGCCAAGGACATTGTCAGAAAATGCGACAAGTGTCAGAGGTTTGCGCCATACATGCACATGCCCGCTCAACCCTTGTCTCTATTGACCAGCCCATGGCCCTTCACACAGTGGGGAGTGGATATTGTTGGGCCACTTCCCATCTTCGCTAAAAAGAGGTTCCTCCTTGTAGCTGTGGATTTCTTCCCCAAATGTTTGAAGTGGAGCCCTGGCCAAGATAGGCAAAAATCAAATTGAGAATTTCATATGGGCATCCATCGTCTGCAGATTCGACATCCCAAGGACACTAGCCGGTGACAATGGGACTCAATTTGAAGGCAAAAAGGTTAAAAAAAACTATGTAATAACCTCAACATCGGCCACCACTACTCCTCAGAGGGCACGCCCAGGCTAACGGACAGGCAGAAGTCACCAACAGGACCATCTTGAAAGCGCTCAAAAGAAAACTTGATGCGGCCAAAGGCCTGTGAGTCTCAGAGCTACTAGGAATTCTCCAGGCGTATTGGACCACCAAAAGAACTCTTACTGGGGAAAGATAATTTTCTCTAGCTTACGGATTGGAATCAATGATCCCAGTCAAATTCGGAATGCCAACATTCAGAACAGAGGAGTTCAGATTTGACGACAACGATGAGGCTTTGCGAGTCGAACTAAATCTCCTCGAGGAAAAAAGAAACGAAGCTTCTGCCAAGATAGCTGCCTCCCAACAGAGAATGGCTTAATACCATAATAACAAGTTCAAGCCTTGAGAGTTCAAAATGGGAGTTTTGGTACTCAGAAGAACCCAGCAGAACATTAAGGAACCAAGGACAGACAAGCTAAATCCAAACAGGGAAAGACCCTACTGAGTGACTAAGATCAACAGGCCAAGTACATATTGGTTAGAAAACATGAACAACGAAGGCCTTAAGCGGCCATGGAATGTAGAGCACCTAAAGAAATATTATCAATGAATTTAAGGTATTTTCTTTACTAAAGTTTCACTGTTGTTCATTAAATTTGGCTAGAAAGCTAGTCAATTTATTACAATGTGACTTGAGTGTCAAACCTGTTGGTCTGACTTCCATGTTAGACCACTAGGCGAGTTAAATAAGTCGGGACAACTAAGTCAGACTTATACACCTAAGGCTATATGAGTAGGGATGGCAACGGGGCGAATTTGGGAAAATCCATCCCCGTCTCACTGGAGATCGCGGATCCCCGAATCTGCCCTGGATATTCGTTGATATAATTTTTTAAAAACTATCCCCGCTCCGATCGAATTGGTGGATATCTGCCCTGTCCCGATTATCTGCTTATTTTTTTAATTTTTTAATTTTTAAAAAGGTCATCAATTCAAATTTTAAGAGAAGAAATCTAATATCTGAACCAAGAGTAAGTCTAGCCAGCCAGGTTTGCTGGCCACTTTTCGGCCAAGTCTTGGCTTTTTTGCAGTTTTTACCCCTTCTCTTTAAAACACAACCACAAACACTACCTATAAAAGGGGTAGAATTGTAAAAAAGCCAAGACTTGGCCCAAAAGTGACTAGCAAACTTGACTGGCCAAAATTGTTGCTGAACCAATAAACATGTCGTAATCTCTCCAAAACATGAACGCATGTTCTTATATATTTACTACCCAGGTCTCTCAAACAAACAGTCTGCCCACAAAAAGATCGTACAAATAAATCATCTGATTCATATGATCCCAATCTTGTTTGCAATATCCAATGGATCGAAATCTAGTGTCAACCTCACATATGCCTTCTTGGTATCATCAGGCTTGATCAAAGTGAATGTCATACATCTTCACAACATTAATAATCTTCTTCTTGTCAGCCCTGATGTCAACAATAAAAACCAAACTGTTGTTATCTTAAATCTTATTCATGGCAGAGTCAGTTGTAAGTGGAAAATGGCAGAGTCAGCTGTAAGCGGAAAATTCAAGATCGAAAACCAAACAAAACACATAAACCCAAAAACATCAAGTCTGCAATCAAGCATGTTCCTACAAATCCATCCCAAAAACATCAAGCTTGTTCCTGCAACCCAAAAACATCAGTTGTAAGCGGATACTTCAATGATCAAGCTTGTTCCTATAAATCCATCCGAAGGGATCATCAGGCTTGCAATCAAAAACCAAACAAAACACATAAAAATCCTAATTCCCCAATTTCATAAAAACCCAAAAACATCAAAATCGAAAAACTACAAAAAATCACAGCGTTCCAAAGCATGATATTGTTGTCCTGTGGAGTGGACAACAAAAACGAAGCTTTATGGCTTCCAAGATTGAAACCCTTAAGTTTTCCCTGAAAACAAAGTGTACGAATGGGAGAGAGGTGAAAATAGAAAAGAAAAGAAGAAGATACAGCGAAGAAAAAGAAGAATCAGTGAAGAATAAGAAGATTTAGGGAAGAAGATACAACGAAGAAGATTCAGAGTAGAAGAAGAAGAAGATCCAGCGAAGAAGATACAACGAAGAAGAAGAAGAAGAATCTGTAAAGAAGAAAAAGATTCAGAACTGGTGGTGGTGGATGGTGTCTGGTGGTGATAGAGGCGAAGGATAGGTGATTGAGATTGGAAAATTAGGGTTAGGGTTTTTTCTCAAAGCCTTTTTCTATAAAGGAATAAGGGCATTTTAGTAATAACATGTACATAAACAGATATCCGTGAAGCGGATATGGCCAAATCTGTATCTGCCCCAAAACAGTGACGGGTAAAATTTTGACCCCTAAAACCGTCCCAAAACCTGTTAAAGAAAAACCAATTCGGCCCAAACGATGCGGGGCGGAGCAGATATCTGCAAAAAAATGCTCCACTGCCATCCCTACATTTGAGCAAGATGCCTTGTGAGGGATCATTGTCCGACCATAGACAATGATGGCCAAACTCGACCAAAGTTTAGTCAGCTCATGGAGACTTATAAAGACAGCTTCTTGTCCGCTTTACAACCTAGTCCACCAAAAACGATCAAAGATGGCTTAGAAAGTGGAAGTCTAGTCAGAGCTCATAAAGCCTGATCAAAATGATTTGTCAGGGATCATTTTCCGACCATAGACAATGATGACGGACAATGATGGCCAAACTTGACCAAAGTTTAGTCAGCTCATAGAGACTGATGAAGACAACTTTTGGTCCGCTCTACAGCTTAGTCCGCCAAGAACGGACAAAGATGACTTAGAAAGTGGTAGTCTAGTCAGAGCTCATGAAATCTGATCAATATGACTTGCCAAGGATCATTGTCCGACCATAGGCAATAATGGCCTAAGTTGACCAAAGTTTAGTTGGCTCATGAAAGCTGGTGATAGCTTCTGGTCAACCCTACATTCTAGTCCGCCAAGAACAAACAAATATGGCTTAAGAAGTGGGAGTCTAGTCAGAGCTCATGAAGCCCGACCAAAATGATTTTCCAGGGATCATTGTCCGACCATAGACAATGATGACCAGACTTGACCAAAGTTTAGTTAGCTTATGAAGACCGATGAAGATAACTTTTGGTCCACTCTAATGCCTAGTCCGCCAATAGCGGATTAAGATGGCTTGAGAAATGAAAAGTATAATTGACTTATGAATTCGAATGATCTCTGGTCCGTCGTGTAGAGTTTAGGAAACTCACAGGGTCTGGCCAAGATAACTTCTGGACCTCCCAAAAGTCTAGACCAAAGCTGTTTGACTTCAAGAACGCATACAAGTTGAGTGGTCAGAATTCACGGGAACAAATTAACTAGATAGTTTCCAGAATTAATGAAATTTCTTGTTTAAAGACCAACACCAATGCAAGGCAACACAGAAAATATTCAACTGGAAAATTCTAAAAATGCAAGTACCAAGTGTTACTCAACAAATTTTTCTTTCACTAATGATTTAGAAAATACATAATTTATTCCTTATCACGAGGAGGTTCAAATACATTGGGGTTGGGCTTAACAGGAGAAGAAGCAGTGGATGGTTCTGTGTGTACTACAGCTTCAGCACATTGATCCAGATCATCCTCTTCAAACTCTACATAGGCCGCCTATCTGTAGTAGGAAAGATCCCAATCAGCATGATCCTCTTCCATTAGCTCCAACATCTCCAACCTTCCTTTTACAACTTTGCTAAACTGGAACGTGCCCTAAGAAGCTTCTCCTCGCGAGCTTTCGACTTTGCAAGCTCTTGTTCTGACTGTTTCAATCTGCTCGTCAAGGCATCAACTCTAGATTGCTCAGTACATAACTTGTCCTTGACTGAGCTAAGCTTATTTTGTGCCAGGAGGAGTTACTCTTTTGTCGTCCTTACGCTTTTAGAATTGAATGCAACATCAACCTCCATTTGATGACATCGGACAACCTATTATGATTCCTTGTTGCTCTTCTCAACGCTAAGAGGCTGCATCTCAGACCGCACCTTGGATACAGTCTCCTAGGCAAGCTTTAGGTCATGTCGAGCACATTTAAACTCCTCTTCTAGTCTGTCTATCACAGATATCACCTTTGCCAAATCGGTCTCAACCAATTCCAAGCGAACCCTCTGAGACTCCAATTTTGCCTTCAAGGCCTCCAAATGTATCTCTGATTGAGCGGACCTCTGGCTTGACCTAGCATCCGCTTGATCAGCCTGGCCTTCAAGCTGCTTCTTTAGTAACTCAATCTTGCGGAGAGCGTCTGAATACGACTTCTATAGATGTGCAAAAGCTCGTTCCATGGTGTACACTCTCTTACAAGCAGCCTCAACCTCCGTCCCAGCAACGACAACTTGGTTTAGATACGACATCCCAACATCAAGTGTCTTTGTCCCTTGTCCAGATGCTCACCCAGTGAATCCCTTTCTGGCATCGGAGCATGATTGGCTGGCCAATCGTCCCACTTACTTATATGCTTCTTGGAAGCATAAGAAATGTCCACCTCCTGATGTCAGTCCTGATTCCTCAATTTCACTACATTTGGAGCAAAAAGACTAATCCACGCATCTGGATGAAGATCTTTTTGGCCCACAAACACACCAACATTGCCATTCGCCGCATTCACAGCGTCTGGAACCTCCTTCACTGCTTTCTTCTTACTCACAACGACTGTCTCCATCTCACATGCCAATTCATGAGCAATTGAAAGGGAGGAAGGCAAGGAATCACTCTGCGGATCGATAGCCACTCAAAGTGGAGGATGAGAACAGGTGGGAGGACAGTTCACCGTAGGGACGATGATCAGGCAATTTTTCTTCAGATTGAGTGGACTCTGACTCCAAAGAAGGATTATATTTGAAGTCCTTCAGAGAAAAATGGCGAGTCTTGCTGCATCGATGGAGGCAACCATTCCTACCTGCAACAGAAGATTGTTCAAGATGTCGGTTTGCTTAGAGCTCAACTTAGTCACATCATCCACCCTACCATCGTCAAATACTCATTCTCCAAGTTGGGCAGGGAAACAGGAGACTTAGTCAAAATATCTTGTCCCTCGAACATGAAAACTTTCGCTCTAGCGGACACATCAAGCTCCTACTCCACCACATTTAACCCCTTATCCAAAGGGGCCAATAGCCTGGAAGCAGCCTTGGTCCCAGTTTGATGCTTCTTAGAAAGCAGGAATGGGGGGAGCACTGCATCCAACTCCACCTTCCTTGACGGACTAGGAATCTTCACTTTTGCAAGCTTCCTCTTCTTCGAAGGAGCCCCACCAGGCTTTGATTTCGGGATTCTGAAAATAATTGAAGCCTCATGTTAGTAATCCCATAGTCCGCTATGCTTGATGTTGTCAGGCTTCACAACATCTTCAATCATCATGAAGGAAAAATCAGAGAATTGATCCAATGCTTCTCTTTCTTCTAAAGAAAATGAAGCTGTCGAAATTTTTTTTGCAAAAAACATAAATAATAGTTCAATATGCAGTCAACGAACCTCGGAGCAAAAAAGGTCTTATACTCACTCATTTGTTTGAACTTCAGATTGATCAGATGACCGTCTAGTTCTGCAGAAGCCACAAAGCAATACTTCTGCCAAGACATTAAATCATTAGGCAGAGCGCCTAGACAAAACGGTGACCGCAACAAACAGACCATGTGGTCGTTCAACTAGGGAGAGGTCAGTAGTTGGATCACCCTCGGAGTCAATCGGAGTCCCGCATCCTTCGCTCTGATCAGCATAGCAATCAGAACCCTGTACCCGTTTGGTATCAACTAGGCTGGAGGGATACCAAGGTACGCTAAGAAGCATTAAATATATTCAATAACAGGAAAATGAAGGTCTGATTGAAACATACCCTTGTGCAAGCAAATGAGTCCGCTCGGAGGAGACACCGGAGTCTGACCAGGTCCCAAAGCGAAGAGATCCAGATCATTGGGAATCTGATATCTCTCGCGAAGATCCACCAAACCTACCTGAGAAATTAACTTCTCCTTGAAGAACTCACAAAATTTGGCGACTTGATCATCATAAAGTTGACTCTGACTTGCCATTGAGGAATGTATGAACCATCGATTGTGCTAGCGAAAACGGAGATTGATAAAAGCGATAGAACAGAGCAAAAAAACATGGGGGAGTCTCTGAAGAATTGCAGAAGTAAATAAATAAATAAATCAACTTTGCAGGGAAAAAGACTTGTATAAATGTGAAAAGGCACACCTTTATTGGGCAGTCACATACCCAATTAATGATGGGCGCCGCTCGAAGGAACGTTTCAGCCTCAATCATCATGACAGTCCAATTCCCTCATGAAGTGACTTAGTGGAGCGACAGACTGGCCCACTAACTCGGGGAGAACAGTTAATGATACACCAAACCGTCTTGTAATCTACTCCGTACATGTGGCATGATGATCTCGTTAACAGAGTGGAACGAGCCCAAGTAAACGCCTAATCTGATCCAGGCCATCAAATATGGAACCAAGCCTAGATCACTCCAAGCTCACTAAGGCAAGTATCTGGGAGTTGGACCCAAACGTCAAGGTTGTATCCAGCCCATAAGTCAAATGGTCAAACCCATAACCCGTAAAACCAAATAAGGCAAGTAGCTAGGAGATTGACCTAAGACAGGCAAGCTAGTAAGACGTTGACTCCTACTAGGAAACAAACATCAGAGTATAAGTCGTGCATTGAAACTCTCCTACATGGACAACTCTCAACAATGAAAGGATCTCCAGCAGATATCATTCTTTAAACTACGCCACCACATAGCCGAGCAACGACTCTCGCATGATAAATAGGACACAAAGTTGGGGAACTAAGGTATGCTACAGAACCCCAATCTCAAGCAATACATCCTTCTCTGCGCCTTGTCTGACTTTAGAATCAGAGTGTAATCGGCCGCCACAACGGTGGTCTTTGGCTCACGTTTGTTCCTTGTGTAGGTCAAGGTCAAGGAGAACGTGAATTGATCTATTAGAGAAGATAATTAGCAATGCTCTATCAATTTGGTTATGCTCCTTTGAAATCAACTGAAAATTCTCCCAAGGGTGTATTTAGTTTCATGAAATCCTATTTCATGAGGAACCATCTACATCTAAGCTAATTTGAAGTTCACTCACCAATCCACTATTAGATTTTGTGGTGGGATAAAAATCCCATAACCATGGAAATCACATGCTTTGGGGGACCAAAGAGTGTGATTCTCATGTTTACAAGATTTCCATTCCCACAATTGATTGTAAAATGTAATGGTGGATAATGAGTACCACCCCAATTTAACTTTAAATGTAGGGGTCCTCTCATAGATTCTAATGGAATATGCTTCCATCCAACCAAACATACCATGAGAGCTCTTCATGTTGAGGTATGCCCTATGCATACACTAAAGGTTCCTGTACAAGGAAAACCTTAAAAGTCGGAGAAACCCTCACCCAACTCTTGCTAGATTGTTAGTAAGAGCGAGGATCCTTCATTTCTGGGCTAACATTTTTGAACAGTGAATAAGCTGCAAGAGAAGCTTGGTTTGTTAGAAGATGAATCTGGAGTTTTCCTTGGTTTGGTGAGAAATTTTCAGTTCTGGACTTGGCAGGGATTATTTAATTGAAGCCTCGAGAATTTTTTTTTCAAGGGTGGTTCAAGCAGATGAATCCACATCACCAACAATCAAAATTTTAAATGACACAACACAAACCATGAGATAAGCAAACTGGATGTTTTATGATCTAAGGTATAATAGCTATTTTTCTAAAATCAAGCTGGATGGCTAAAGTGATGAGACAAAAAAATGGGAGAGCAGACAAAACAGAGACCACTTTCACGGTTTCACCAATCAAAACTCTCTGCCCAGAAGATTTTGCTTGAAACGATTATAATGATTTAACTTAATCACTTTTAGCATATAGTCTGTGAAGTTGTAGCATTTTTCCAAAATTTGAAACTTAAATTTGATTACATAACAGCTTTAAGGGAAATTTGTACTCGAGCAAAACCAGTCATAATATGCATACTAAAATAGCACAAACAATATCATCACAAAACACAGTGTAAGAATCGACTTTCACGTGGAAACTGTAAATCAAAGTTTGAAACTAAGCCAGGAGAAATGAGTATCAAAACAAAACATCCTTGGATGACTAATCATATCTTAACCATGAATCTTCATTATCATTTGCCAAACTCAAAATTTTCTTTCCACTATAGAGTTGAACTAAAAGTAGTTCCTAGTTCCAATCACTTCGAGGTTGTCTTTTCCTTGGCCTTCTGGATCTTCAACACTTTCTTCACAATCTTTTGTTCCTCCACAAGAAAAGCTCGGATGATTCTACAGGAGAAAAAAACATGAATTTAAAAAAAAAACACACACACACACACAAACACCAACATTCCATAAGACAGTCCACATTCTACGTGCTAGGAAGTTCAAGCAATAATAATGAATAACATCGGTGTAAAAATTTATGGGTTGCCAATGTTTATCCATTTAAAAAAATTTGCAGATACTCTTGAAGTTTACCAAACGTCACAATTTGTCCACGTGTATTACAGAATATTATTGATTACTAATGGAAAATCCACAAAATTGACTTACCTTTCCCTGACAGCGCCACCGGACAACACCCCACCATAAGCACGGTTCACAGTCCTCCTATTTCTAGATAACCGGGACCTCTTGTACTCAGCAGGTCTCAAATGAGGAATCTACAGCAAAAATTCAAAAGTTCATTTATAAGATCAAAATAGTGAAGATGGAAGAATCAAATTCAAGAACATAACGGTGAAAGGGAAACAACAGGAAATGAATCACAACCTAATTCAAAACCAAAACAAGAGTACATCGCAATTTTCCATATATACTTTCAGTGACAACATAGTTAGAGAGATGTTATCATACAATAGCTCTAGACTGCAGGAGAATATATATTGGAATAGAAGAGCTAATATACAATTCAGCAATAGATTGTGAATGCAATTTCACCCACGCTTTTAAGTAGGGTCAACCTTTTCTATTTATTGGTTAGAACTATGAAATACAGATTGACCTACACCCATGATATGACATGAGTACTTCTAGTGTGACATTGAAAATCTACTTTCATTTTGAAATTTTGATGTAGTAGCTAACGTGGCGTCTTCTCATTGGCTCAAATTTATTAGTTTTTCAAAAGTCGCATGACATTTGAAAACCCAATAAATGTGAACAATGGAAAAAAAAACATAACAAGAGCCACATCATGAAAAGTAAATTTTCAATGTCAAATAGAAACTTTCCATGTACACCCATGAGAGACGTCATTCACCCTAATTAAACTCTTCCTACAAACCCCTTACACCAGCCATAGAAAAAAAATATTTATTGCTAATAAAACTCTGACAACATGATGAAAGAGACTTTTTTTAATAGGGATATCATCATTAAGCCAAAACATAATACACAGTACACGAAATGGCCTCAGCCCTTCCTACAAGCTCGTTAGACCAGATCAATTTAAGTTTTTGATTTTATCATTACGATGATCTGGTCCTACACGTGGAAGTATGTTGAAACCATAAAATTGCAACTTTTGTTCGGCTAACGAACCAGAGTCAAATTAGGAACTAAAGCCAAAAGGTTTATATCCGTCTCTTCTCTTCAACATTGACCTGGCAACATGATACTTCACCATTACAAACCCCAAAATCAAAATCATCCTCTTAACCTGCATGCACACTTGGCCTGAATCCCTCTGTTATGAACCACATGCAGTGCCGATCGTAGGAGTTTAGGGGACTGTGCGAAGACTAAAACTGGTCTCCTTTAATGTTTACTAACAGAAATTGAATGGGGGCATTTCTGATTTGGGGACCCTTTTCACGTACAAAGCAAAAATAAATATTTCAATACATAATATATTTATCAATAATAATTGAGTTTGTGATGCTTTGAATTTGGGGGCCTTTTTTACACAGACAACGAAACTAAATAGATATATACGCGTTTAAAAAAAATTGTACTATCTTGGATTAGGGAGCTTGAACCTATGACTCTCTATAAAAGAAATTAATTTAAAAAAAATACTGAAGGGAGGAACTTGAACCTATGACCTTTTCTAAAAAGGTAGGAATAATGATTAGTGGAGCAACAAGAAAATTTGGTTATGTTTACTAGCATATTTTTTAATATAAATATATAAAAAAAATCCTTAAAAAATAAAAATTGAGGCTCTCTGGATTCGGGGCGCCGTGCACGGTTAATTTTCCCGCACATGTCCAAGGGCATGCCTGACCAATAGCAATTCTCTTTTTGCACAAACATGGACACATCGCTAAGATTTTAATTTTCCAAAAATGACAACTGATGTAAAAACAATGTGATTCCGAGTTCCGACATTAAGTCACATTGTAGAATGAACACAGCGGTATATGGAAGTGATAAGTATCAGTTATTTTTTATGAATTGGAATCATGTTAGCAATATCCCATGTGCTTACTGGGTACAAAGGGGATCAAGTTTAAGACAAATACTTGAAGAATTGCTTTGCTTTCACCATGTACACACATTTTCATTGTTTACCCAATTCTTAGAAATCTACTTATTTTAAGCCTAAAAGCTATAATTTCCTTCCTTTAACTAGTAATGAATTGAAGAAGAAACAAACCTAAGCCGTAATGCTTGTGACACAAGAAAAACAACAAGCAAAGTAAAGAAAGAAAACAAAAAAGTTAAAGAGGAGTTATTAGAATAGAAAAGCAAGGAAGCGAGCAAGGCATACATACATACCCCTTGGATCCTCTTGCCAGTAACAGGGCACTTAGGTCCACTTGCCCTCTTCTTTGTACTCTGGTACACAAGCTTTCCTCCTGCACGAAAGCAAACCATACATGTTAAGTTAGAACAACAACATGAAACAGTATCGATTAGGGTTTAAAGATCGATCTTTGACGCTTACCAGGGGTTTTGACGACCCTGTTCTGGTTCGATTTGGTGGCATAGCTGTGGCGCTTGCGGTAAGTTAGTCGCTGAACCATTTTCGCTCTCTTCTTCTTCTTCTTCTTCTTACGTTACACCGCTTAGCTGCTCCAAGTCAAAGAGGTTTGTTGTCGTTGTTTGGAGGAGACGCGCAACTAAAAGGGGTGTTGGCCTTAGCCTTTGATTGTTCTACATCCTACGCTCCCAACTTCCCTTTCCCATTTTTAGGGTTTTTGGGAGCTACCACCATTTGGTACCAACGTTTTTCCCTTGATCATCCACATATTTAGATAATAAAATAATAACAAGGGTTATTTTTTTTTTTTTTTTTTTTTGGGATCTATTTGGTTTATTATAATAGACTTTAAAATTCAATTTAAAAATTATTTCAGTCTGGGTCCAAAATGAAATAGTCAACTAATTTGACTAATAAATATTTATTGACAGAACAACATTACCCTTTATAAAATCAAAGGTTCAGATTTAAGAAAAAACAAAATCAATCTTGATGAGATGTTAATGAACTAAAAGAATCTCGAGATGAATTTGTATTTCAAGGCGAGATAAGTGATTTCTTCCCGTTTCATTCCACCATCCCCATCCCTATGAAAGAACTCACACGAGCCCTCATTTTTCTCAAATCCACAACCCCATCATTACCAATGCCCAAACCACCATAGCCCCCTCTCCCAACCAACACGCTCACTCACTTCACTCAAAATTTCTCTCTATGTTGTTCAATTCCTAAGTTTTTAAGATAATACAAGAATCGAACATGTCAATGTATTCGTCCTATGTGTTGTGTTCCATCGATCCTTGTTGCTATTGCAAAAAAAGTTGCGGCAATTCATCAACCAACCTTTCTTTTGCTTTGTTGTCTTCGATGATACAACTTATCCTCCCCATTCCAACCAACCGACTAGCCAAGTACAAACCAATAGGGGTGGGCACGGGACGGGATGGGACGAGATATACCCATCCCTATCCCATCCCGTCCATACGGGATCGGGACGGGACGGGATGGGAAAAACCCCATCCCGACCTCGTCCCATCCCAAACGGGTTCGGGACGGGACGGGATCAGCGTGCCAATCTTCTTCAATCTGAACTTGTAGCTCTTGTTCTGAACCAGAACATGGTTTGTGATGAGTGTATTTGCTTCCCGGCTATTTGGTTTTATCTAAAATTTGAACCTTTTACACAATTCATGTGATTGCTCTTGGAAAATCTCCAGTTCATGTGGTAACATACTACAATGATCCATGTCTTTAAGTTACTCTGTCATTACCCACACTACATTATATACTGTCTCTGCTTAATAAATTGTTTCTGTTAATGATGTTTTGGTCATGCAATACTGATACTTGCATGGACCAGCTTCAGCTTAATAGTCACAACCTCCGCCAGTGGAGAATCTGATCGACTTTGTTTAGGTTAAATACATAATGCCCTTTTTCATATAAAGTGTTTTTACAATAGTCTTCTTTTAGTTCTCTAAAAGACCAAAATCACCCCCACGAGTCTTTCTCTGGCATCTCACATTCTTTCTTGTCTGTGAATGTGATTAAGAAAAACTGATCACATAGCGCATGAGTCGACCCATGTGTTTTAAGTTTCCACTTCATTGCATCACTCAGTTTCTCTTCTTGCTATATTACTAATGTTTCAATCCTGCTTACTTCGCCGTTAACCATACTTGCATGGACCAGCTTCAACTCACTGGCTGCAGCCTCCTCTGGTGGAGAATCTGATCGACTGGCACTGCTCGTCTTCAAGGACAGTGATCCACTTGGAGCACTCAGTTCTTGGAACAACTCATTGCACCCTGTGTGGACATTGTGACAGTCTTACTCCTGAAATCTCAAAAGCTTGAAGGTATACTCTCTCCACACACAGGAAACCTTTCATTTCTTAGAATACCAGCCCTTTCTATTAACAACTTTCAATTAGATCATTGTATGTGCTATTATGGCAAGAAAATACAATTTTCAACTTGACTCTATACACATTCATTAAGCGAACTTGATAAGTTTTAAAATAAATAATTAAATAAAAATATTAATAAATTAGTTCGGGACGGGACGGGATTGGCGGGATTGAAAATCTTCATCCCATCCCATCCCATTCTAGATCGGGACGGGACGGGATCGGGATGAAATTTTTCAATCCCATTAAGACCCGAAAAAATCGGGACGGGACGGGACGGGATCGGGACGGGAACGGGATCGCGGGATGGGATGCCCACCCCTACAAACCAACACGATTCCATTATCTAAAACCTTGATTCCTCTCTAAGCAAAAACCCTATTTCATTCTTTGCGTTTTCTAAGCTCTCAAGCAGTCAGCAGCAGATGTTGAGAATTGGAAAACTTATTTACTCTCTCTCACTTTGTCACTAAAGATTACAATGCAACCACCTCAAAATGGTTGGACTCCGCCCCGCTACTAAACTAGCTTGGCCAGAGGTGATTGTTCGGAGTAGCAGCTGCGTGATTGAATACGAGATATGGATGAATACAAGAGGTTGGAGTTAAAAAGAGTCTTTTTGAAATCGTGGTGTTTGAATTGAACAAGGAGTAGATTTGGGGATTTGCAGTGGGATTTGAGAAGGTAAATCAGTAGTTGTGGAAAAGAAAACAATATTTTTTTTCTTTTTTCAATCATAACCATTTATCTCACCTCGAAATACAATTTCATCTCGAGGTTCTTTGAGTCCATTAAGATATCATCTAGATTGATTTTATTTGTTTTTTAAATCTGGACCTTTGATTTTATCAATGGAGGATAATGTTGTTGCATCAATAAATTTTGCTAATCAAATGAGTTGACTATGTGATTTTGGACCCCAAACTCAAATAGATTTTAAATTTGATCCCCAAAGTCAATTATGATAAACAAAATGGACCCCAAAATCAAATGACCCTAATAATAATAATATGTAAAAGAATAAAAGAAAGTTCCCCAAAAGGGTTCTAAAATGTCATTACCCAAATGCTAGCAAGTTTTAGTAGAGTTTTGCGTAAAAGAACTCCCTTATTTAACAAATAGCTATTTTTACTTCCACATTGATTTCTTCGTTACTCGAGTTGGATAGATGGACATTTGTGTTGCATTGTCGACAAAATTACAAATGAACCATGTTCAACCAAAAAATTCTCAAAGCCTTTTTGAAGTGTTTGGCTTATGAGATGAACATGTACTATTGTATGTTCAGTTTTGACACGACCCAAAATAAGATGAATATGATAAGTATATGCAACAAGACATGTATGTTAATATACCATAGTTCACTTGATTTTACGTTATGTAGGTAACTCATACACGACTTTTTTTTGTGAAGTTGGGGAGATGGTTCAAGTAATGATCTAAACAAAGAACTAATGGAGCTGTGGAACTAGCATATTTACAACAGATCTCTAAGAATATGAAGAAAAAAAAATTGTTACAACTAACACATAATTACAACGTGTTTTTCCCCGATGAGCATTGCATAACTCTAACAATTTGGAATTTGATTTTAGCAAAAAACACTGACACCAACGAGAAATGGGAATCCTTCACCGTTGAGTAGGTAGGATTGGTTGATTATATCTACAACATATACCATGGTGTCCATGGCCTCATATCTTAGAGGATTGACCGATGGCCTTAAGCACTAATGGCCATTTGATCGCTGATATAATCGAGGTTGAACATTCTTCGTTTAAGAAGTATCTGCGCGCGCATGTCATTATACTATGAGTTTTACCATAGTAACAACATAACATATTTATTTTAGATTACCAAACAAAAGTGCAAGAGTTTATGTTTGTAGGTGTTCCAAACAAGAAAGCTTGAGTTTATGTAAAGGCTATAAATAAACGCTCATTAGTGTTTATGTATTTCGTTCATTAGGGAATAATTTGTTTGTTTTATGGAATACACGCTAACTATCTTTCTTTTTTTGTTGGCAATTTTGGCGCAAATTTTGTTGCATTTTGGGTTGTGATAGGTATTCATGCTTATATTGGAATTTGATAAATAACATCTTTTTATACGCCAAAGGGGTAGTGGTCAAGTGGTTAAGGAGTTGTGGACTTGTTCCACAGGTCCTTGCTTCGAGACCCACTGGAGGCATCTTTATTTCGGGGTGATATTTCGACCAGTAGGTCGCATCTCGGGAGTAGGTTACGGATCCTATGCTGAAAAAACCGGCTTGCCTTTCAAAAAAAAAAAAAATACCGGCTTGCCTTTCAAAAAAAAAAAAAAAAAAAAAAAAAAAAAACATCTTTTTATACCATCTAAGAGGTGGTATAAGCCGGGATTTCTATTTTATACTACCTATGTTATCCAAAACTTTGTTCAAATGGTATAAATTAGGAAACTTCCTTGATTTTCAATTTGTAATATTGGAAATAGTTTTAATGCCTAAATACTAGCACAAATTTAGGTGTGACTGTCGATTGGAAGGAGAGATTGGGTGAAGTAAATGGGAGAGATAATAGAGAGATGGAGAATTTAATATGTTGTGGTCTGAAATAATTTTTAGAATGGGAATTGGACCATAAGGGTCCAAAATTGACTTTGGGTGATGATTTAAGGACCCGCTTGGTTTTCAGTAGAGGTGAGCACAGTTTGGTTTGGTTCGATTCGATTCAGTGCCAACCCCATACCAGTACCATTCCCACATTTTAACTTTGGTTCGGTATGATTCGGTTTTTGGAGATTTTTTAAATTGGTTCCATATCGTATCGTACCGGTCTAGATCGGTATGATTCAATACCGATTTCGATTCGTTTCAAATTAAATAAAAAAACTAAAATAAAAACAAAAACCATTCCCAAGCCTTTGTGCAAACATTCACTACAAGAAAAAGTCTCATCAATAGCGTTTCAAAACCGCTATGGTATCCTACTATAGCGGTTTAGTAACCGCTATGACAGCCAACGCTATAAAAGAAACACGGGCTATCATAGCGTTTTTAAACCGCTATGGTAGGTAGACTATTTATAGCGGTTTTAAAACGCTATGGTAGACTATACATAGCAGTTTAAAAACGCTATGGAAGACTATAAAACCGCTATGGAATAATCTACTATAGCGTTTTAAAACCGCTATGGTAGACTATACATAGCAGTTTAAAAACGCTATGGCAGACTATAAAACCGCTATGGAATAGTCTACTATAGCGTTTTAAAACCGCTATGGTAGACTATACATAGCAGTTTAGAAACGCTATGGCAGACTATAAAACCGCTATGGAATAGTCTACTATAGCGTTTTAAAACCGCTATTTATAGTCTACCATATCGTTTGAAAACTGCTATAAAACGTTCTTATATACTATACCATAGCGGTTTTGAAACGCTACGGTATGTTTATATCCTTTAAAAATGATATTGTAGACTAATATTATAGCGTTTATTGTATATTATTTTATAGCGTTTTGAAAAGCTATTAATCAACATTTTTCTTGTAGAAGAGCCAGTTCACCGTAATCTGGAAACTTGAAAAGGAAAGTAGATCAAGACACAAGATTATGGAATACATTTTATTGACAACAAATTTGAATAATAGCTTGAAAATGTACCAATACAAAACCATTCATGGTGCACAATAATTCTCTCGAAAACAGGAAGGGGAGCAACTAACTACTGCAGAATATACAACACAACACTTGCCTACTCTTGGATTTCAGTTAGATGCTTCTAAAGTGAATGATATTCACATAATTATTACATAATATGTCCCTTAATTTATACATGTTAGTGTTTCGATTATTATATTTTATAGTAATTATTTCGTTTTCATGTCTTTGTAGGAATTTGAGCGTAAACAATGAAATCACATTAAAGCGACAAGTTAAGGAACGACAATTAGTCGATTCCAACGGTGGTATAAAGCAGTCACAAACCTAAACCCAAAACCTAATTCATAACCTAAACCCAATCCATACCCTAAACCCAAACCTAAGCCCAATCCTTCTCCTACCCTCATTTCATCCCTATTATTTTCTATAAATAGAGGAGGATAGGGTAAGAAAGGGGAGGAGGAAGAGAAGGGAAAAGAAGAAAATTAGAAATCAAAACCTCTTCCTCAATGGAGATTTCCTCAAAGGAGCTCCTCTCTCAAAGGTGATTCAGAATCACCCTCACCACTCATCCATCTCTCACTCACTCCACTCACTCAGCACACAGTCACCTCGCTACCGCAGTCGCCTCGCCATCGCCACCACCGAGCTCCGCAACCGCCACCGTCACCACCGTGAAACAGGGGTGTGACAACCCTGTTTCACGTCCAATTTTCCCTCCACCACCACTCTCTGCTCCTCTCCCCTGTCCACACAACCGCCACCACCTCCGCACGAGTCCCACCACCACAACAGACCACGACTCGCCGCGACAGAACCACCGCAACCACGCCGCGAAACAGAGCCGCACCGCGACTCTGTTCCGCCTCGCAGACCCTGTTTCCCATCATTTCTCGGCCTCTCTTCGTCTCGAGCTTCTTCCTGACTCCCTCTCTCGCGACCACCGTCACGACCAGACCGAGCAATTCCGCCACCACTTCGCGAGACAGCGTTCGCAACTCAGAAACAGGGAGCTCCTGTCCTCGTTTTCATTCTCTGTTTTTGCGGTTTTATTGGTGTTTCCTCACCCTCTATTTCTCTTTTTCAGGTTCTGGAGATGATTTGAGGACGAGGAAGGCCGCGAGGAGCGAAGGAAAGCCGCGAGAACAGGCGCTGTCGCGCTGGAGAAGACGACCGGGCGAGGCAGTACTGTAGCAGTACTGTAGCGAGGGCGGGAGAAAGAGTCAAATTCGGTAATTCAGCTATTCACACCCCCGGTTTTGCTCTGTACCACCACAGAGCGTTTTGGGACTATTTCCTCGGGATTCGTGCACAACCACTTGCTGACCTGCTGAGTGCCACCACATCGAGTTTGTGACGAACTAAATGGGTTGTATAAATTAATTTGATTCATTTTACTGAATTGTGTACTTAATTGTTAATTGCAATTTATTTCTGAATTTTTGATAAATTGCTTTCACCTTGCATGTTCGAGTAATTAAACTTGATATGTTTGGTAGTTAGAATTACCCTTTATCAATATTCAAAGCATGTGCTAAAAATATTAAGCTTAAACTTTGATTAAGTGTGCCTTAAAAAGACACTTAATACTTGGTAAAAGCGTATTTGCTTGAAATACTTTGTTAAGGTTTAAAAGAACATGATATAATTTAAATTGGATTTTAACGATCACATATTCGGTGTAAGCAAAGGATTTTCATCCCTAAAGCTTCTCGTAAATTCAGTAATTTAGATTAAATAATTTTGCTAACTCATTGGTGAGTCCAAGCCCACCAAACCCATCTCATTTCATCTATCTTTTATTTTTCCTATTTTTAATTTATTTCTAGTTTAGATTCAAAAATGCTGTAACCCCATTTTCCATTTAAATTAGTTTAATTAAATTCTAAAATTTCAATTGCATCCACCTTCTTCGTGGGATCGACCCGTACTTGCCGTTGTCTACCAGTTAGGCACCGTGCACTTGCGGTTATTACAAGTGGGTCAAATTAACCTATTAATTTAGGTTAGTTAAACCCGCATCAGTGAATCAGCATAATCAACAAATTGATTTGCACCTGATGCATCAGCAGTAATGAATGGCAGGTTGATGTCAGTCTGAGATGTGGACGAGAGTTCTATTTTAGCCTTCTCAGCTAGGAGTCTTTACAGGGCCAATCTATTCTTTGAGAGATCAATACCCTACGTCCTCTTGAATTCACTGTCCAAATAATCAAGCAGTGTGTTGTCAAAATCCTCTCCACCCAAGAAAGTGTCACCATTTGTTGCTTTTACTGCAAAAACACCCTTAGAGATTTGAAGCTAGGATAGAAACATAAAAGTTCCACCACCAGAATCGAAGGTTGCTATGAGACCTTCCTTGTCATTTAACCCATAAGATAATGCTGCTGTAGCTGGCTCTTTGATAATTCTCTGTACATCATCAAGACCAGCAATTCTTCCGGCATCCTTAATTTGTTGCTTGTTGATCTCTGAGCATCATTGAAATATGCAGGAACAAAATGATCAGCTTGAGAAAAAAACTATATAAGCTGTCAAAAAATGCACCAAAAACCAACCTCTTCATTACTTTCTTCTGCTTGTTTTTCTGTTCTTGGTAGAATGTCGAGAAAATCATGAAGCAGTAGTATATTTTCCTGTAACAAAACAGTGGAGAATTTGTTCACGAACCATAATCAACAGATGGCGACACCACAGATTGTCCCTGCAGTCGTTCCTCACAGCTGTTCCAGGGTCTGTCACGACCCAACAAATTCATCCAGAGCCGCACAGGAAAACAGGAGCCATGGTGCTCAAGGACAGATGCTAGATTTTGTCTAGCAACAGAATCAACGGTACTTGGGCGCTTCTCAAAAACCAATGGACGCGAACCTTTTTCAAGTGTAGATCGCCTACCCACAGATTGTTCATTTATTTCCATGATCAATACTTCAACCTGTAAAACCATATGATTAAAACCTACATCACTGACTAAATCCACATAGGAAAGGCTAAAGGTTTTCCTTCTCAACCTGATTTGAAGATTCCTTTTTGTATCCCCCAAATGCAACTAGGAAGACCTTCTCATTTTCATTCACCAAACTGTGCCCCTCAGTTCAGTTGCTTGCACATGGAAATTCATTCACCATGAAGCTCTACATTAGATAAATAGACACTGCAACCAAACTGTGCCCCTCAGTTCAGCTGCTTGCACTCTAGTCCTTTGATCAAGCAGATACCATCCTCTAGTCAATCAATTCTAACTGATATATTTATAAATAAAGAGCTTCTTTCATACCTTCGAAAATGGATTGAACTTGGCCCCAAGCTTGCCTGCAGAAAATTGTATACAAAGAGTAACAAATGAGACACTTCAACAGATGCAGAGGTTGAAAAACTAGTCTTTCCATTGCTTATTGTACATAACAGTGTTATGTTAGTTATCATAATGTCATTTGGATGCTCGTAAGTGACGAATAAAGCTGCTGTGAAAAAACACCTACACCAGTTTCTCCAAAAGACACCCTGCAAAGAGTAGAAATCAAGCTGAATGTTAATTAACTTCTTAGACCAATTTCTATCATTATTTGAGGATGAGAGAAATCACTCAAAATTTTAAACTACAGAGCTAGAAAAGAATTTACTTTTTGCCAAGGTATCTTGAAGAAGTTGACTACAAACTGTCCACAACAATGCATACCTGTGCATGCTTGATAAATTCACCTCCCAGAAAATGCTTAAGAAAAATCACCTATTGAAGAGAGATTTGAGAAATCTAGATGAATTGGAACTTCTGAAACCAAAACATCTATCTATTCAAGAGTCCATAAAGGTGTTACCTGAATTCTTTGAGACGATGTTGATACCTTCAGCTGATTGCGACCAATCTTTACAATAGTTTCTGGACAACATCAACAGCAACAGCAACAGCAACAGCAGATGCAACAGGAGCTGCAGCTCCAGCAGCAACAGCCACGTCAACAGAAGCAGCAGCAGCAACAACAACAACAACTATTACTGCCAGACAGCTATCATCGGGCGATCAAAGGTCGTACATAGGTTTAAGCCTTCAATTCTCGAATTTGTCTCTCAAACACCATCCACTAGGCTGAACTCTGTCCATCTACAAAAACCAACACTTTTCTGTCCATCTACAAAACCACCCGCCACCTCCCAGGTCCTTGCCAAACCAACCACCAGTATCCCTCATACCCACTGGCACCACACATAATTCCTACAGTCATTGTCACAAAGCACCCTTCAAAGTCACCCGTGCAGTCATATCACTCAAAGAACACTTATTTTAGCTAAACAACCAAGCAGCTGCATCAATTTAAACTAGGTAGGATGGCTATTCAACAATGGGGCAATTAAGCTCCTAAGAAAAACATGAGTAAGCCATAGGTTCTTGTGCACACATTTGAGAAGGAGAAAAGAAAAAAAAAAAAAAAAAAAAACTTAGAATTTGAATTTTCAAGGACAGATGATAACATCATCACATGAGGAAAGATTAAAGAATTGTAAATTCTTCAAATGACCAAACAGATTTTGTTTAAAGGTACTAATCCCACAAGATTACAATGAAAGCTAGCAAGGCTGCCAACAAGGGAGCCTTGTACCACAACAAAAAACATTGTACTTATCAGAAGATGGCTCGGTACTATTCTTTTTCTATCAGAAAAAAAAAAATTGATATAAGGTTTTGAAAAATTAGTAATTGGACCTAAACAATATTTTGACCACAACATAAGAATGCATATGAATATGAAAAGAGTATCACCATATTTTCTGCTAATCGAGCCAATCCTTTTCGGCTGCATGTGTGTGGGATTTGCTTACGCCTCATTGCTTTATACTTATCACTTACAGCCTGAAATTGTATTACTTTAGCATGATTTTAACTGAATTATAATGATTTACCATATAATATAATATTACAACTAGTTTTAAAACATACCTTAAATGATGGACTAGTTTTTGTCTTGATGAACTTTATCCACTCTGCTCTACTTTGAATGTTTTTAGGCTGAAGCGCAAGTCTTTCTTCTTCATTAGCTGCTTCTTTTATTTGGCTGACTAACCGTGATTTTGAGGCCCTCCATATACATCCCATCGATTTAAATACGAAAGCCTTTTGCCATTCTGTGTCCAAATCGAATCTTGCCTGGAGTTTATATAAAATTATCACTAAGTAACTCAATACTGGTAATTTTACTGTAAGAGTTCTATCACAACTTGTGTATACTTAAATGTACATTTCATTGAATTGTAAGAGTTCATAATACCTGAATTGATCTCCACAAGATTACTTTTACGTCATTACCAAGCTTCCTCCAATCGCATAATGTTACAGGTACGTGCTCTCGTACAAGTGGACCTAAAAAAGAAGACAAACTAATTGACCCCGCTCCACATGGTTCACCTTTATCTGTAAATTCAACATGAACTCGACTTGCCGCCTCTACAGCAATATCTCTCATTTTGGTTGAACCCCTAGGTTTCTTAACTCCCATCGGGTCTGCAATTGACTCTTGTGCTTCTTGTGCATTTTTTTCGACCACTTCTTTGGACGCCGATGGTTGTATATGTTGGAGATTAGGTTCATGACTCTCATGTTGTTGGGTCAAAGTCTGTTGACATGCTTCTGGACCTTTTGATACATTCTTATCCGTTCCTTCTGAGACATTGGATGTTTTTCTGGGTATCAAAGCACGTTTCCTTTTGTGAGATAGGTCGTTCTTTTTGGCTTCATCAACCATTGTTGTTCACCTGTCTAAGACAAAAAAGTTGATCATTTCAGTATATGTAATGCATTTATAAGCTTAATCATATAATGAAAACAAAACTGAATAGACAACATATGAAATATGTGTAAATAATATATAAAAATAAATACACTTTTGATAAAGCAGCCAAAACACAAGCTAAATAAAGATGAAGGTTAAGACCATATATTACACAAATATGCCCTCACAATAAAGATGAAGGTTAAGAACATTAATTACACAAATATGCCCTCACAATTCTCCCTCACATATCTAACTTCACCACTAGACTCCTCAATGTCCATGTCAACTTCTAGTGGTATTGAACCTTCTGCACTTTCGTCATCGGCCTCTAACTCATGGAAACCTCTTGGTGGTGCTTTCATTACAACATACCAATTAGAAGAATCATCTTCTCTTGAATAAAAGACTTGTTTTGCTTGAGATGCTAAAATATATGGATCTCTTGCAAATGATACTTGACTTTGATGGAGGTTCACGAGGGTTAATCCATCTTCAACTTTAACACCATTACCTTTGTTTGCCCAATGACACCTAAATACCGGAACGTAGAATACATGATAGTCTAGTAATATTATATCCGTCAATACTCCATAGTAAGTAACCCAATCAAACACTTGTGCAATATCTTTTGCGCTTGCCCTACACATGCTGGTTGCCTCATAAATAATCCCACTATTTTGGGTTTCCCGGTCGACATCTTTTGTGTGAAAACGTTGCCCATTGATAATATACCCAGAAAAAGACAATGCACTATTCCGTGGACCATATGCAATCCATTTCAATGTGTCCGAGTCATCTTTTGAATCAATAGGAATCTGTTAAAGTATAGAAATGAAATTAAGAGATAAAAAGTAAGTAGTTATAAAATTAAACACAAACTAAGGTAATAAAAACTTGGAAGATTTAAGCGAACCTTATTTTTTATCCATTCTGCAAATTTTTCAGTATGTTTATTCCAAAGTAAGGTTGCATCGCGTGTAAGACGTTTGTTTGATTCTTGTAAAACCTCCAAGTGCATGCTAGTAGGAAAGAAAACTGAATAAGTAAAATGGTTATGGTGTACCGATAGAGATCTAACATCTGTGAATTTCATTTTACTTACTCTAAATATGGATCCACCACCGCTGTATTCATCAACACAACTTGATGTGCAAGTTTTTTTTCTCTATCGGTTAGTGTGATCGATGTGGCTCTAGAAATTGGACGGCCTTCCAAAATAACTTCATTTGCAAAATCAGTATTGCGAACTTCTTTTTCCTCCACTTGTATTGTTTTTTTCAAAAATTCGCTACAAAAACTTATGCACTCTTCTGCAAGATATGATTCGGCGATAGACCCCTCTGGCCGTGCAGGATTCCTAACGTAATCTTTCAGTGTTTTCATATATCTGTACATAAATAACTTATAAGTTATTCAACATATTAAGGTTCAAACAGAACTATTCGGACTAAAAAATAAGGAATGATTCCTTACCTCTCAAAGGGATACATCCAACGAAAATGAACAGGTCCACATAATCTAGCTTCTCTTCCTAGATGAACCGTTAAGTGTACTATAATATCAAAAAAAGAAGGTGGAAAAAACCTTTCAAGCATGCATACAGTTTCAATGACGTCTTCCTCCAATATTTCTAATTTCTCTCTATCTATAACACGCTGACACAACCTATTGAAGAATGCACATAACCGAAGTACTGCATTTCTAGGCCCTTTTGGAAGTAATCCTCGTAAAGCAACCGGCAACAACTGTTGCATTAGAACATGATAATCATGGGACTTCAGGCCAATGACCTTGCATTCCTCACAAGATACACACCGCCCAATGTTTGAACAATAGCCATCAGCTCCCTTGAAGTCATATAATCTCTTGCAAAATTTCTTCTTTTCAGACCTTGAAAATGTCCATGGAGCAGGTGGAAGGTATGTTCTGCTTCCATGAGGTTGTGGATGCAGGTCCTTCCGTATTTGCATATCATGTAAGTCCTTACGAGCATTAACCCCATCTTTTGACTTTCCACAATGCAACATTGTGCCTATAATGCTTTCACAAACATTTTTTTCGACATGCATTACGTCTAAATTATGACGTAATGGAAGTTCCTACAAAAACATGAACGTAACCATTAATACTTATTTTTTTAGACCATTACTGAATATAAAAAAAGCTAAGCGATTAAAGACCTAAAAACTAACCTCCCAATATGGTAAATCGAAAAAGATTGACCTTTTCTTCCACCTTGATAGCTCATCATGATCATCATCATCGTCATTGCCATCAACATCGTCATCACCATTATCATCAGCATCAACATCTTTAGCATTATCATTTCTCTTTCTTTTTTTCTTATGACATTTTCCAAAATCATTTGGAAAATTCTTAAGAGCAATAGAAATGTTCCGACCAGACAAGATTCTAGGCTTCCTTCCATGTTCCACATTGTTATCAAACCAAGCCTTCTTTCCTCGATATTCATGTGTGGGTGACAGAAATTTTCTATGACCCATGTATGCAAATTTCTTACTGTGTGTTAACCATCTGTAGTGCGTATTTTTGCCACAAAGAGGACATGCCTTTTTACCTTTTGTACAACATCCAGCGAGGTTTCCATATGCTGGAAAATCACTTATGGTCCATAGCAAAAGTGCTTTGAGATTAAAAATATTTTCACCAAACGCATCATATGCCTCCACTCCATTGTGCCACAAATGTTGCAAGTCTTCTATAAGTGGCTGTAAGTAGACGTCTATGTCATTTCCAGGTTGCTTTGGACCCGGAATCAATAGTGTTAACATGATATTCTCTTTCTTCATGCACAACGCAGGAGGCAAATTGTAATTAACTAGCATCACTGGCCAACAACTGTATTTAGAGCTTAACATGGAAAAAGGATTAAAACCATCAGTAGAAAGACCAAGTCTGAGATTGCGTGGATCAGCTGCAAATGATTCCCATTTATCATTAACCAATTCCCATGTTACAGAATCAACAGGGTGCCGCATTTTTCCATCTGTGCTTTTATTATTGAAATGCCACCTTAAATCTGCAGCCATTTTTTCAGACCTAAACATCCTTTTGAATCTTGAAATTATAGGAAAGTACCTCAAAACTTTAACTGGAATACCTTTTCTAATCTTTTTGGTCCTCTTATTTTTCTTCCATCTTGAAGCACCACATTTAGGACAATTGTCCAAGTCCTTGTACTCTTTTCTAAATAGACTGCAATCATTCTCACAAGCATGAATCTTTTCATAACTAATCTCAAATGACTTGAGAAACTTTTTAACCGAGTAAAATGACTTCAAAAGTACATTGTCCTGTGGAAGCATGTCTGCCAATGTCTCAAGAAGCTCACTAAAACTTTTATTAGACCATCCACTTTGAGTTTTAAGTCGATATAAAGCTACAATGGCTGATAACTTGTTGTAATTTGAACAGTTCGGGTACAAAGGGGTTTCTGCATCTTTTAGTTTTTCTATAAAATCATCAGCATTTATGGATTTAGTAGGCTCAATGTAGTCTTCATTAACCAACTCAGTAGGCTTCAAATATTCTTCATCAAAAAAGTGGGCAACTCTATATAAGTTATATGTCTCGTCGTTCCACATTTTTTCAGGAATAAAATCATCATTCATAATTATCTTCTCCCCATGCTCATACCAATCTTTACTTTGTTTGTACTTCGCATCCATTCCCCTTATAACCAAATGTTCAACAGCAGTACTGCCACATTGATGCTCTAGATTGCGACAATCTACGCAAGGGCATAATATCATTTTAGGATTTCCCAAGTTGTTTGTAACCATTTTCACAAAATTCCATGCTCCTTTCTCGTACTCAGGATCAACTCTATGACAAGAAAGACTAGAAAAATATTTTGCTCTAAGACCTCAGACATTTCTAATTCTATAATAAATATCTAACTACGCACAACTAAATTTGTACCTGTGCAGACCCACCCAACCTTTATCCAGCATCATATTTTCTTGTAGTACTCAGCCCAACAAATTCTAAAATTCAAACAAATAACTACTTAAATCTTCATGGGGTAATTGAAAGTTTCATATATATATATATATATAAGCAGTACTTGAATGGAAGTCCAATTTCATACTAAATACATATTCATATCCGTTCTGAAAGCATTACAAACTGGCAGCATAAATGTTAAACGTAAACACAAAAATTAAAATCACACAATGCTACAACATAAATGTGATGAAGGGGTTCAAATTGGATAAATTTTGGCCTTTTCATAGCACTAAGTGAAAAAATGTTATTGTCATATGCTAGTAATGAGCAATTGTTGTGTAGTAGTGAATGTCATATTTTCAAGGAAATCGTAAGTATAATGCATTCAGAATATATGTAAGAAACTTTTGAATGATACCCAACCGCTAAATACCTAGTTTGGATTGGTATACCCCCTATTTACACTAAATCGCCGACTAATCGGTGATTAATCGCCAAATAAATAACCAAGACATCAGTACGCACTCTGCTAACTTTTATCAACTAAAGTTTTTATGCATTCACTGTCTAAAAGCAAAGAAAATACTAATGATCACATTACTATTCATGGATAGAAGGTAAAAGTTGCATCTGGGAGGCTACCCTAGCAAGAGAAATAAAGGGACAATAACTATAAATTACTTAATTATTGTCAAAGAGGTTATGTACGTAACTACATATGGAAGTTCAACGAAAATAATAAATTGTTACCCCAAATGAGCGCATTACTATAAAGAGAGGGAAAAAAGGTTAAAATGTCAAAAGATAAATATATAAATAAATAAAACCAAAATATTTTTTTCTGAATTGTCTATAGAAATATTCAAGATACCCTAAAAGCTGAAATCATTTTATCACAAACGGTCAAAGAGAAATATGTTACCCTACTCATATGCCTATACCAAGACACAGAAAGAGGAGAAATAAGAACAAAGAGAACAAAAAAAATAAAGAAGATTAGAAGAGAAGAGTGTGAAACTGAAGAAAAGGACACTCTTGAAGATCTTTGTTATCAACTTTGCTATAGTTTTCCTCATATTTCTTACTAGAATAGTTTATATGTTGATGGTTTATAGCTTCAACATGTATTAGTGTCCATCATTTTCCTGTGGTACACACATTATGTAGAGGGCTTGCGAAAAACAGGTTATTAACAAATTGACTGATTAATTAATCCTGTCTCGTACTTGGACCAATTAGGTCTAATTGACAATTACTACATACTGGTGGACTAGTGACGGGACACCTCCAGCCTCTTGAAAAAGCCTTAATGGAACAGTGCATCACCCACACCATACCAAAACTGCGGCCAAAATATGTTGCCATACCTCACCAACCCAATAACAATGAAAGTGTAAGTGGGAAAATTTTTGCATGCTCAAAGCAGACAAACCATGTCAATATCCATGCCTCTATGAGAAGCTTCAATAGATGGAGGCCAATTCCAATCCAACAATTCTAGACTTACTACTCCAAATCACAGTGAAGGAAGCCACCCTCCAAGGCATTATTTTTCTCTACACCAACTTCATTAAAAAGTTAACCCCAATTCCTTACTCCGCCCAAGTAATTATAAAAATTCCCTCTCCTCCATGCCACCTAAAAGAGAAAAATTATGAATACAGGCAAAATTATAGAAATTTCCTCTTATTTGCTCTCTAAACAAAGATTATGAATACAAAAGTAAGAATTTTTTTAAAATTGAGGTTTTAATGCAATTAATTCCATTCCAACCCAACTTTATTGTTATCTCTTCTTCTCAACTAGGGTTTTATGTGCCACCAATCAGTCACTAGACACTAGGTTTAGATTAAAAAAAAATGTGAAGAGAAAATAAGCATGCAAAAAGAGGAGTGTGGAGAGTTACCAAGAGTGCTTGCGGCATCTGCTATAGAGAGAGAGTACAAACAATTTGAGATTTTATCAATAATAAAAGATAATATGCTTTTATAATTAAAAATAAAAGACTTACATGAAAGAGAAGGATTACAGTGGTGATGAACATAGGAAAAGAGAGAGCTACTAGCTGCTAAGGGTTACATCAGGGATGGGGTTTTATCGCTACAAAGGTCTTATCCCCAAATGTCTAGGATGAGCTGAAACAAATTTAAATGTTATTAAGGTTTATATGTATTTTAATTATGGAAGGATCATATAAGTTAATGGGTGTGTTGATACATGATATGAAATTCCTTAATGGGTGTGTTGGCCCTCACATTCCTTGTTCATATTGCAATAAATAAAACTTGTTGACATAAATAAATTTTATGCTTTTGTTGTCGCTTTAACCATTTATGAGCAACATTTTAAGATTTATGCGGTGCAACAAGGCCTAATTGACTGAAATACATGTAAAAGAAACGAGTTTTTGTTATGAACTGACTTACTGAAGCTATTTTGATGCTATTTCTGCAGGACGGAAGCAATCCTATTCAGTTCACAGACAGATTCCTCAGCAATAGATGGAGTAGTCTTGGCAAATTTTAGCAATGCTGGCAAAGAAAGGAGATAAAGGATTATAAATTTGCAACTGTAACACTAAATTTGTAGAAGCAATTGAAGTGAGATGTATTGAATGACAAGAGGGCTATTCGAGATGCCCAATCTCCTGTAGAGCAATTGCTCAATGTACAATCTGTTTACAAATGAATGTTCTCCTATTTATACAAGTAGCTAACATACACTAACAATACTGACAACAATGCTAACAGAGCAACTAACACCCATCTAACAGAGCTAACAACCTGACAGAGCAACTAACCCCATTTCTAACAGAGCTAACAACCTGACAGAGCAACCTGACATAAAACCGACAAATCTAGAATTCGTGATAACAGAATCCCTCCAACTAGTCTTATTCATCACTTGTAATTACTAATTACTGATATGGCTTAGGAACACTTCAATGGGGTACAACTGCATCCCATCAGTAATCTTCCCAAAAACAGTAACATTCCCAAAAACTGTAACAGTAACTGCAAAGTCAAGCAGTAGTTGTATCCAATACTATTTGAATGCTCAAGTGGTACAATGGGTACATTGTTATTTAAAGATAAATGTTTCACACGCCAGAGCTAGAAAAGCAGTGATCCATATCAATATACACATAAAAAATGGGAAATTCTAACTCACTGGAACCAGGTTCCAGCAACATGCATATATGATTACAGAAGTAATTATGAAACTAGAAAAGACCAAAACATCAAAATGCTAAGAGGTGGACACAAAAAAATAGTATGTCTGCGAAGATATTGAAGTATTGCACATATGGTGCTTCACATGTTTTAATGCACCGAGAAACAAGGTAATTGCTCCACATGAAAATGCACCCAACAATTATACTCTCAATCAGAATGAGAAGGAAACATAGAACCCTAAGAAATTTCAAGAAAAATGCAGGAATTTTACTCAAAATGAAGAACTACACAACTCAACCAAATTAATACTCTAATAAGGAAATCAAAGAGGAAAGGGAAAAAATTTCAATTCGAGAATTACCTATCTGAAAAATTGATCCTTCAATCAACCAAAACTGATACAAATACTGATCCTTCAAAGCCTTCCAAACACTTCCACAATTACTTCATGAACTGATACAAATTACTTCATAAACTGATACAAATTAAAAATCGTTAGGGTTTGCGGTGAAAGCAAAACAGGAGAGATTGAGTGTGTTGAGAATCAGATACCGACCTGAAACGGAGAGCGAGAGCACGTACGGCGAGGAGTAGAACACGTTGGAGAGGGAGAAACAGAACGGAGAGGGAGAGCGATCGGAGAGGGACAGCAGGACGGAGAGGGAGAGCGATCGGAGAGGGAGAGGGAGAGCGATCGGAGAGGCAGAGCAGAATGCAGAGGGAGAGGGAGAGCGATCGGAGAGGCAGAGCAGAATGCAGAGGGAGAGGGAGACAGATCGAGAAGGAGAGTGGGATTTGAGCGGGATTCTTCTTCCTTCCTTCCCTCTTCTTTGTTATGCTTTTATTTTATTTTTCGATTCGCGCGGGATAGTTGGCGCCCAGCGAAATCAAGTCCCGCCTTCATAGCATTTCATTTAGCACAAATGAAATTGGCCATTGATAGCTTTTTACAATTTTTTATAGGGTTTTGAATAGCATTTTTGCCACATTGAACAAATCAGGTAGATTTTTTATAGCACTTTATTTAAAAACGCTATGGTCATATGCTATTATTGACCATTTGTGTTGTAGTGCATTTGCTTATAGAAAGTTGCACCATATACTCTACAAACCCATTACCAATGACCATGTTGCACCTTGTCTTCACTTCCATCCAAACCCATCCCTAAATCATTCGAAACCCATCAACTATGAAGTCATCTTAATCATTCTTTCCATAAACAACTCCATTACCATTGACCCTTCAATCAAACCCAACAAATTGGTATCCACGGGGTCTGAGTTGCAATCTTGCAACTTTGTCCATACACAGACATCCCCATATAAGTTGGTTTCCTGAACACGCGCCATGATGATCTCGAGGAATTACGGGCTCAAGCGTCGACCCAACACAAATCCAGCCCAAGCGGATCTAAGCCCGTTCAACTTCAGTTTGCCAAGCTGACCCGGACTCTCACAGCATGCTAGTCCCGCACGTCTCACAACTATCCACGATACCCATAAAGTCTTATTTAGGCAAGTATCTCAAGGATCAGCTTCAGAAGGGCAACTACAATTGCTTTTTGCTTCCAACTAGGAAGCAAACACCAGAGTATCTTCCACACAGGGAAACTCCCTTCTACGGATTGCTCTTGGATTGGAAACTATCCCTCACGTATCTAGGAGTGCAGAGCTAACATGAAACTTCTCTCCTACAACACGACTCTTAATTAGATAAGGATCTCCACGAAGATCTCCTCCCCAAGCTATGCTTACGATGGACGGGTTGAACCATAACTCCTTACACTATAAATAAGACATGAGGTTGGTAAGCTAAGGTACGCTACAAAATCCATGTTATAGCATTACACCTTCCACAGATCCTTGTCTGACTTTAACATCAAAGTGCCATCGGCCACCCCACGGTGGTCTGTGGCTCACGTACGTTACTTGTGCAGAACAACAGGAACAAGGTCAAAGCAGGGAGCGAAAATCGACTGCATCAGTTTGGCGCCGTCCGTGGGGACGACATAGTTATTAACTTTACACTAAGCGTCGTCTCCTACCAAATCCCAGAGAGATGGTGACCACCAGGTCACGCAATAACGAACCAAGGGACACGTCCAACGCTTCGATTGTCCCTATACCAGTTCCTGCCATGCATAGGCAGCCTACTCACGCCCCTACACCAACAGCGACAACAACAAACCTCATAATCGAGATGCTGGCATCCAAAATGCAGCGGGTTATCAAGGCGGTGAAGACATTCACATGACAGAATCCACCCGCTGCTGATGGAGACCAGGAACAACTCGAACCTCCACCTACAGTAGACATAGGGAGCAAGCGCAGGAGAGTCAGACCCCCGCCAATTCCTATTGGACTAAGGGAGGCTGTGCGGCTAACATTGATCAAGTCGCTAGAATAGAGAGGTTCGGTCCTGGGAACCTCTCCGCAGAGGAGCGCACGATCCAGACGTACTATATCGCCTCTTCGTCCCACCCTTTGTGGACCAGATCATGAGTGAAGCACTTTCGAGAAAGTTCACTCCCCAAAGCTCGATTCCTATGATGGAACCACCGATCCTTTCGATCATCTACGCCATTACCAGCACATAATGGCGCTCAAGGAAGGATCTGAATTCGTCATGTGTAGAACCCTTCCCACCAGTCTTAAAGGCCCTGCATTGATGAGGTTCCACAACTTTCCACCGAAGTCAATCGACTTCTTCAATGGCAAAGGAATTCTTGACACGTTTCATCGAAAGCCAGCGTTTTAGAAAAGGCTTGCACTACATACTTTCTCTAAAGCAGAGGTCCAACAAGATGCTCTGAGAGTACGTCACATGCTTCAACAACGAGTTGATCCTCATCGACGGGTGCAGCGACAATACAGCTGTGATGGCGTTCACTGCAGATTTCAAAAAGGGAAAGCTCTTCGAGAACCTCACCTTGGAGCCCCCTCTGGACATGGTAGAGCTCCTCAAGAGCGTCCAGAGACACATCACCCTAGAGGAGTCAAGAACCGCTAAGAGGGAGACCGAAGGCAACAAGAAGCCTTCAGCTTCTAAGGAAAAGAAGAAGGGAAGGAGACATGAGGATGAGGAACGGAGCAAGAAGAAGCGCACTTACAATAGACTGGATCCTGATCGTCCCAGGCCAGAGAAGTCGTCCAATTACATTGGATTCAGAGCCATGACACCCCTAAATGCTAGTCTGTCAGATATATTAAACTCCATGAAAAATTGGGAGGAATTGAAGTGGCCCCCGAAGACACGCGAAGATCTTGCCAGAAGGGACAACGACAAATATTGTGCGTACCACAAGGAAGGCGACCACAACGCCAATGACTACAAAAGTCTGAGGTATGAAGTAGAGCAATGGATCCGCAAGGGCAAATTGAAAGACTTCCTGAAATCTGAGAAGCAGCCAGAACAGACCAGAGACAGGGGGAGTCGGTAAAAAAGATAGAGAATGAGACTCCTGGGACAATATACGTCCTTCATGGAGTCGGATCGAATGAAGACTAGTCGCACAGGTCTCACAAACGAACTCTGCTAGATATGCAGACATAGATCGCGGATGAAGACAGACATGTTTGCTATTCGAAAATTCAAAACCCCATTCCCACTTTGACTTTCATGGACAAGGACCTCGATGGAGTCTGAGCACCGCACAACGACGCGTTGGTCATCTCCGTTTCCATCACAAAGTGGGAAGTGAAAAGACCTCTCGTTGACACAGGAAGCTCGCTCAACGTTCTATTCCACAATGCTTTCTGCAGCATAGACCTCAAGGAGGAAAACCTAGTGCCATTAGAGCACTCGCTGATCGGATTCAACGGGGAGAAATGTTTTCCCATCGGAAAGATAAGATTAGCCATGGTAGCTGGAGAACATCGGCTGAAGAAGGTCCTATTTCTAGACTTCATGGTGGTAGACACACTGTCGTCCTATAAATTCATCCTGGGAAGACCATGGCTACACCAAATGGAAGCAGTGGTATCCACCCTTCACCAGTGTGTTAAGTATACTGCTAACAACTCAGAAGGGACAATACGTGGAGACCAACCTACTGCATGAGGCTGCCACTATGCCGCATTGAAATAGATAGAGTGTTCCCAGATCCAGCTACATCATGTAGAGCAGCCTGACCCAGTGCAAGGCCTAAAGAAGGAAGGGGCACCATTTTCGAGCGGTATAAGAGCAGTCAACTCTCCCGCCTAGCGAGTCGTAACGGCAATGGCAAGCGGGAACACATTCAACCAACATTCTATCGGTGCGGTGATCCGCTCCTCTGCAAGGTTTTCTCTTCAGTGAGTTATGTAACGCCTCGACAGTTCGCTAAATGATCCGCGAAAGCTATCCGAATTCGCTTCGAGGCCAAAATCAGTTTATCTCCATCAACAATTAGTTTGCTTTAAGTTGTTTGTTTTCCTTTCCGTAGTCAATATTGAGTTTAGAGTTCTTAAGAAACTTATGTGAATCGCAATCATTTAAGAAATATAACAAGAATTTCATAAACAAACTCTATTGATTTTGGAAAGATGTAACAACAAGCACCTTGAGGTGGTTACAAAAGGCTACATACTACGAACGCCCTGAGATGGGTACAAAAGACTACATACTGTAGGCATCTGATCAGCATGGAGTGAGGACTTACTCAGACTATCTGGTCCCGTAAGCGACACAAATAGTCCAGGGTGAGCTACCTGCAAGTTGAGGGACGCTCCACAGAATGCCGCCTTCAAATATGGTTTGTGGGGATACAAAATCAACAACCAGGAGTACCTGCAATGACTCATACCCAATTCTCACACTTTGCGAACTTGGGACAAGTATCAGGTAAACTCGAAATGCACACACCTTCCCACGCAATAGGGAATCGAAGGCCCACTCCAACAGGACATACCTGGATCCACCTTCAACCGAGATGTCGACTTCCAGCGCAAGGGAGGTGACAGTGTTAGTCGAGAAGTGGTGTAGGCAGCCACCACGAAGTGGGACACAGATGCTATCTCTGAGATAAAATATCTAGGAACAACGATAAGGCACCTGCACATAAAAAAACAAACCCTTCTTTTGGGAAAGTACCAACACTACTTTTCCATGGTATGAGAAGAAATTACGAGACTTTCAAAAGATGACCCACCCACAACAAGTGACCACGCATAATAGCAACTATCACCATGCCTGGTTGAGGTAAACATCAGAACTTTCAAAAACTCCGGTGATGGAGACCCAACTTCAATCTTTGGAAAACCCAAAGCATAACCCTCAGTCTTTGAAAAACCCAAAACATCTTTTTCTCACAAGAACATTACAATAAATAAACTCAACAAAAGATGGTGCCTACAATGATTGGAAAACACCATTATATAGACATAGTGGTTCACCAAACGAGCACTCTAACATTAACTGTCAAGCTGTGAATGCCGTATGTAAAAAGAGAAGACGACGGTTCCCAAGAAAACTGCGCAGATCACGTCAATCAATTAATGGCGCTGCACATAATCCCATCAATTGAGGGGGAGTAACTGATATACTCAAACATCACACAGCTTAAACCATACACGTGTCACCGCGTGATCTACGTCGTACACGTAGCACACATTGCAGGAAACCCTAACCCTTCCTCTAAGGGCCCATGGGCTCAACCTATTATCCAAACAACACCCTGTCGCATGCTTGGCACAAGCACTCGAGAATCCTAGTCAACTTTGACGAACCAGACTTTACCATTCACCGAGTTAAGGTAACTTAGTCCACACCCTGGACTACTAGGTTCGCACGCCCCTCAGCAAGCGAAACCTTTGGTCAAATCGGACAACCTTAGTCAGCCAATACTGATGACGATAGCTTCTGGTTCACCCCGACACCTAGTATGCTTAGCACATGCATTGATGGTTTAGGAAGTAGGAGTCTAATCAACGCTGCCACGCTTGGTAACGACGACTCGCTAGGGTTCACAGCCCCATTCGCGGTCAGTGTTCGCCGAACCTTATCAGGTAAGCCTAGATGGTGACGACCGACAACAGAAGCTTTTGATCAAAACCTGGATTTATAGCCCCCACTGCAAGGGTGTAGATAGTCCAGAAGGTGGGAGCCTAGTCAGTCCCGAACAGATTCCGATGGCTCGCAACGGGACCATTGTTTTTTAGCGTGGCAGCCAAATCACCAACCTAGACTTGTAGCCCGCGCTGCGAGGGTGTAGATAGTCTAGAAGGTGGGAACCTAGTCAACCATGATCTGATTCCGATGGTTTGCCACGGAACCACTGCTTTTCAGCGTGGCCTTCGAACCCTCCCAAATTTGTAGCCTGGTGCATTCAGGTGTAGATAATTTGGATGGTGGGAGCCTAGTCAGTCCCGAACTGATTCCAATGGCTCGCCACAAGACCACCGCTCTTCAGCGTGGCCACCAAAACCCTCTCGAACATGTAGCCCCCACCGCGCAGGGATGGTGTCGACGGTTCAAAAGGTGGAAGCCTAGTCAGTCCCAAACTGATTTCGACGGCTTGCCATAGGACCATTGTTCTTCAGATTTGTCTACCGCTTTGCTCAGTCATAAATAACTTGAAAGGTGGAAGCCTAGTCAGTCCCGAACTGATTTCAATGGCTTGCCACGGGACCACTGCTCTTTAGCCTGGTCGCCAAATCCTTACTCCCCAAATCTATCGGCCACTCTACTCAGTCATAAACGATTCAGAAGGTGAGTATCTCAAATAACTCTCCACACGACCTCCGCTCTCTCTCTCAGGACTACAGACGCCAATATGAGCTTAGCTGAGTCAGCGCCTTCACGCTCAAACGGATTGACATTCTAACATTAGAATAAGGGAACTCGTGCTGAAACAAGGATAGTACAACCAGTGCCCAGATGAAAGCTAATTAGGACGCCAACCCAAGCTAACGGCGCCTGACTCGGTGTGAACACTCTGACATGTATTTTTGGCCACAACGGCTTGCCCGCGACAACAGCTACAGTCGACCAGTCAGACAAATAAGAAAAAGCTCAACAACTTACCTATGAGACTGGACACAACTTGGGTGACTCAACTCCAGTTAAATTGTTCGCAATATGTCCGCTATCGGACATAACTACGCAACAATGGCCCTGAGTCATTCACAATACAAAGCGGTCAAAATCTCTCCCGCAGAGAGACAAGACAACGTCTTATTGATTCAACCAACCTATGCCAAAGTAAGACGACAAGGCAAAATGAAAAACATGCAATAGAGACGCCAAATACGAAACGAAGAAAATTGTTTTCATTAATGGTCAAGAGAAAAAGTATACAAACATGCAAAGTTTGCTCCTAGTCAGAAAAAGGTACAGAAACATAATAGCTAAGCCTAGGGGGAAGATGGGCAGAAGTTGCATCTGTACGCGCTTCAACCTGGACGTTAGGGATTGAACTGTCCTTCTTGCTTGACCACTCAGAGGTAACAGACAATTCCACATATGACATCTTCTTGTAACGGCTAAAATCCCACTCCGGATGCTCCTCCTTCATCAACGCCAACAACTCCAGCCGGCCCTGAACAACCCAGCGAAACTCACATTTGCCTTGTTCCTGGAGAAGTTATTCCTCTCCCACCTTTGCATCAATAAGGTCACGCTTCAGTAGCTCCAACTTTCCAGTTAGTGCATTGACTTGAGATTGATGTGTGGCCAGACTGCTTTTCACAGCACTGAGTTCATGCCATCCCAGTTCGAGTTGATCATCGGCCTTCCACGCTTCTCGAGCATAGAACTCCACTTCAGATTCCAACCGTTGCTTCTCGACAGCCTAGTCAGCTCCCTTTGAAGTACTCTCCTTAGTAAGAGATTGTAGCTCAGAATGCGCCTTAGTCGCAGCTTCCTGCGCAACCTCGACATCTAGGCGAAGCCGGCTCAACTCCTGCTTAAGTTTGTCCCTCTCAGACATCGCCTCGGTCAGATTATGCACAAGGTCCTCCAGACGAGCCCTCTGAGCCTCAGTGTCTGCAGTTGATTGATCTGACTACATCTCTTCGGCCTATTTCTTAAGCTTCTCAATTTCATGGAGCACACCAGAATACAACATCTTCACGTGCGAGAAGACACGCTCCAAGGTATATACTTTCTCGTGAGCAGCCTCTACTTCCGTCCCAGCAACTACCGCATGGCTCATATGAGACATACCAAGTATAAGATACTTCAAATTCTTGTCCACACACTCTTCCAGCGCATCCTCCTTGGGTTTTGGACCGTGGTTCATCAGCCAATTGTGACGCATGCTTATATGTTTCCTCGAAGCATACTCAACATCCACCTCTTGGTGCCAGACATGTGAGCTCATCTTCACCAACATACTCAACATCCGTGCATCAAGATGAAGCTTCCCCTGATCAGGAACTATTCCAGCACCGCCATTCACGGTTGCCACCGTCCTCAGACTTTCCTCCATGGCTTTTCCCTTATAAAAAATGACCGACCCTTTATTGCGAGACGACCCAACAGGATCCGGAGGCAGAGGAGGGACCAAAGTATCCAAAGGACCTTCCAATAGTTCTAGTTGTGGCCTAGAATGAGACAGTAAGCAATGCGGACTACAGGAAACACAGCCGGTACCACGGCCACTTTCAGGCAAGTCAACGATGGGGTGATCAGATTCCACCACCTCAGGCGAATAAGATACGAAACCCTCTACCAAAGTGGCCCCACGAGAATCAGTGCCAGCAGAAGGCGCCATTGTGACCTGCACCAGACGGTCATTCAAGGCCTCAACCCACGCATCACTAAGATTCGAACCATCGGGAACTCCGACCAACCGCATATAATCTTTCTCCAAGCTGAGCACATTAGTCTCCGCCTCAACATGCCTAGCAGACATGCGCTTTTCACTCGATGGAACAAGTTGTGCCGAAGACGGCCAGCCCTAACGCAAGGCTTCTTCCTCACAAAGGAAGCAAGAGTCCCAGATGGATCCTCCGCATCAGACAGAACGAGAGTCTTGGCCCTAGCAACCTTCCTCTTCTTGGAAGGGGCCTCTTTTTCCAGCTTAATGTGTGACTCTCGATACAGAGTGGAGGTGATGTGCCAGTTATCCCACAGCCCACTACGAATGAAATTGGAAACTCTTATGATATCAATCGCCTCCCTTTTTTCCATGACGCAGAATGCCTCCATAGTGGTTTGTTCCTCTAAGGTAAGAGGATCAATAGGAAACATTCCTGCAAAAGAACACAGGCAATGATCATTCAACCCGCTATCAAACACATCAAAGTCAAAGGAAAGGATTCGGACTTACGAAGCGGCCTGAACTGTCGCTCAAGCGAACGACCCTTGCACCGAAAATATTTCAAATCCGCAGGATCCAAGAAGCAATACTTCTACCAGAACTTGAAATCATCAGGCAGTTTACTGAAGCAACTCGACGACTTCATTGTGCAAACTACATTGCTCTGCAGTCGAGGACCGGTCAGCAACCGGATCACCCGCGGAGTCACGCTAACGTCGTCCTCCTTAGCACAGAGCATAATCATGAGAATGATCCTGTATCCATTGGGTCCCAACTGAGCCGGAAGAATCCCCAAGAAATCCAAGAACTTCCAAATCACAGCTAGAATCGGGAAGCGCACTCCAGTTTGAAGCATCCCTCGATGCAAATACATGAAACCGGCCGGAGGCGACATTGGCGTCTGATCACCCGTCAGAAGATACAACGGCAAGTCTTTGGGAACTCCATACCTTGCACGGGTTTCAGCGAGACCAGGCTAGGACAACAGTCTGTCTTCAAAGAACTCTAGGCCCTTGGCGAGAATAGCGTCATCAAGAAGGTTTTCTCGAGCCATGAAGAAGATGAACGAACCTTTTAGAACAATATCTTCAAAAGCAAGTGAAGCAGAAAGGTCAACATCAACTTTGCGGATGACCTATATAGAAAATAGGTTTCCGCATCTTTCCTGTTGAATCGACGCATGCCCAATTAATGCAGCGTGCCGCTCAAGCAACGATTCAGACTCAATCATCATGAACGCCACATCCCTTCAAGAAATGACAGCGAACCGATGTGACGACCCTTTAAATCGGAAGGAGTAGCTGATGATACATAAAAAATGTCACTCTCAAGCCGAACACGTGTCATGATGATCTCGAGGAATTATGAGCTCAAGCATTGGCCCAACACAGATCCAGCCCAAACGGATCTAAGCACGCTCAACTTCAGCCGGTAGCGAACCTGAACTCTCACAACATGCTAGGCCCACACGTCTCACAGCTATCCACGATACCCATAAGTCCTCTTCAGGCAAGTATCTCGAGGATTAGTTTCGGACGGGTAACAACAACTGCTCTTTGCTTCCAACTAGGAAGCAAACACCAGAGTATCTTTCACACAGGGAAACTCTTTTGTATGGATTGCTCTTGGATAGGGAATTATTTTTTGCTTATCTAGGAGTGCAGAGCTAACAAGGAACTTCCCCCCTACAGTACGACTCTTAATTAGAGAGGGATCTCCATGAAGATCTCCTCCCTAAACTACGCTTATGATGGCCTGGTTGAACCAGAACTTCTTGCACTATAAATAAGACATGAGGTTGGTAAGCTAAGGTACGCTACAAAATCCCTGTTACAGCATTACACCTTCCTCAAATCCATGTCTGACTTTAGCATCGGAGTGCCATCGGCCACCCCACAGTGGTATGTGGCTCACGTGTGTTATTTGTGCAGGTCAGCAGAAACAAGGTCAAAACAGGGAGCAAAAATCGATTGCATCACTAGTTATAAGAGAAGTGATTGGTGAACTGTTTGAAATAAAAATGCAAAGTAAAACCTAAATGTGAGAGTTAGGGCTTTGAGTTTACCATCATGAGCAGATGGCACAATTAAGCCACTATTAGATTAATCTTTTTCAAATTCATTAACACATCCTAAGGTAGATTCACATCTCACCTTATAATGAAAAATATGGCACTATGAGCAAATTGATTTAAGCTTAAGTTATATTAGTAACCCAAAAATCAAATGTGGATTTAAAAACATACAAGGAATCCATACTTAAATGAAACACCAAATATCTACCAAATCACAATTAAACTTAGACTAATGATATGTAAACATTGTAAGGAGCTTGTTAGAGAAGTTGCAAGTATAGAAACTTATCTAATCTTGAGCTTAAGAAGTAGAAGAAGAAAACATAAATTGAATTCATATGATAAAACAAAACATCTAACCTACCTCATAGATTCATGATACACCCAAGCTTCAAGACCAATCAAACTACACATGCTTATCTAATACATGAAAATGAAAATAACTAAAATAGAGCCATCTTGGAGCTATCCTCCCATGGGCTCACCCACACCTTAAGGTGTGATGTTAGCCAAACATGGCAAGCTCTAGGGAAAACGTCACTTATTTGTCGCTAACCTACAACCATTTTAATTATTTTTCTCACCAAAGTGTTTCAAAATTTTCTCTCAAGTGTTTTATGTATGGGGGTATTTATAGGTAAAGAAGAGTGAGACTTATGTATAGAGATAATGGGGTGGAAGATGGAGTGTTGGAGTGAAATAAGAAAGAGTGTTGGAGTGAAATAAGGTGGAGTGTAAAAGTGATGAAGTACAAATGTGAGAATGGATAATGGAGTTTATAGAGATTCTTTGGCTATGATGAAATTTCCACGTGGATATCCAAATTTTCAAGTTAATTTCCTCGAGATCCGTAGATGATGATACTTTGTGGGCTTGACTTCATGGGTCTTTAGTCTTGAAAATCTTTGATCTTTGACAATGCATATGTGAACTTCCAATAGGCTTTTATAGTTGTTGATCTTAGCCTTATTGTGCCATTTTGTGTATGATTTGAGATTAGTGCTTGATTTTCTACAAAATACACATAATGATATATTTTTATTTGATAATCGGACTTAGCAATTGTATATTTAGGGGCATAAAAAAATTATCATTTATATGCTTATTACTTATCCATTATTCTCTGGGTTCTAGGTTTCCCTGGTGGCCTCTTAAATAGAAGGGGTAACACCAAGTATGGTGCCTGCGAGATGAAAACCATCATGGATAACATTCAAGACATTCATTGCTAAGAAATAGCTCAACATCATCAAATGTACTTACTTCAGACAACTCTCTCATGTTTGGGATGTCGATGATGCCCTTTGAATATGCTTCCACATAAGCTCTGATAGAGTGGTAAGGGCTGCAATACATGCAACATACACACTTCATATTAGAAACATTCATAATCAAACATGATGTAAAGTTTTGTAGCTGCTATGTTACTTACTTAGCATAGTTTGGTCTCTATTGACTATGTGATACTCTTCAATGAAGTTGCATATGGGCTTGCTCTCAATTTTAGGATCCAATTGTTGAAGCTTTCATTTAAGTTGTTGGTAATGAAGTTGCAAAGTTTAAAGTTTAGTATGCAATGTTACTTACTCTGCCCATATTGGTTTCTAATTGACCATAGTTACCACTGCATACAAATATAACTCTGTCAGTTCCCATTGTTCGCAATCACAATATCAAGCATATATTTTCACCCTCCACCTATCTCCATTTGATCCCTCAAATGTGACAAACCCATCATTTGAACCATGGATAACAAACTCTTCCTCCTCTCATTGTTTTTGTCAATCAATTTTTGTACTCTAGATACTACCCCTTTAATATCTCGTTGATTGTTTTCTGTCAAACATGAGCTTCATCAGAAGTATGTGATAATCTTCAACGAATGTGCATATGGGACGAACATGATACAAATAAGAGCAATCTTCACTTGTATGATTGTGTTGATGACAGTGCTCGCATGGAAAACAAACATATTTTATTATACTTACTTTCTTATTATAAATTACTGACAGTAACTCAACCCCATATAAAAAAATTTGAATTTAAGAATAACCCCTGAAACATAACAGACTTGCGAGAAGTTAAAGATGACCCATAACTTTAAACAAATGTCCACAGAAATGTGAAAATGAAATGAAAACCACTAACTTATCTCCATGATACTGAAATCAAATCTATGGATAAAATAACTCAGATCTAGGTTTTGTGTAACCTATATATAATGAAACCCTAAGTTCAAAACTTGTGTTTGCTCAAGCTTCTTGCCCCCCCCCCCCCCCCCCCCCCCCCCTAAAATGTGGTTATTTGTTCAGAAAACTAATCCATGTCGTCTACGTGGATTACCTTTTTGGTGGATGATCCAAATCAAAACTATTTCTCATCAAATGAGACCCGCGTGGAAACCATGTGAAGTGGACTTAAGGGCATTTTTATCACATAAAACATGCACATGGAGACAATAACAGTCAACGGATGTGGACCGCTAGTCTAGGGGCATCGTAAATACAATATCTTTTTAAGGAATAATCCTAAATAAGCTATTTATTCTGGGGGTAAATTAAAAAACACAAAAATATTAATAACTCGTTCTTTGGATATCAATCACGCAGATTACGTGTCTGTTAACAGAAGGGTATTTTAAGGCATCGACTAAATGACACCACCAATTTTGTTGAAGCACACCACCACCCCACATTTTTTTGATGTGTTGAAGGACACCACCACCCCACATTTTTTTGATGTGTTACCACCACTTCCACTTTTTTTTTGATGTGTTGAAGGACACCACCACTTCCACTTTTTTTTTGATGTGTTGAAGGACACCACCACCCCACCTTCCCTTCTCCACATTCTCTTCTCTCTTCACAGGAGCAGCACAACCGACCCGATCCACCACCACCTCGCCCCGCCACCTCTAGCTGCACCACCATGCCCTACCACCATTGGCCGCACCACCACACCAAGTCCATCACCGGTTACACCACCACTCCTTTCTTCCACTTCTCCCATTTATTTTTCTTTTCCTCTCTTATCTATTTTTTTCTTATCATTTCTTCTTTTTGTTCTTTTTTTCTTCTCATCTATATAAAAAAATTTCTTCTTATCCTCTATTTTTCTTTTCCCTTATTTTTCTCATTTTCCCTCGTGGAAGTTCTTGAAAGTGAAGTTTCCCCACTCGCAGGAACCTCCGCTAGGGCAAAACAATTTGTCCCTCGCGGATGCTCGTTTGAGTGGAGAGCCCCCCATGCGTGGAGGTTTGTGCGAGTGGGGAATCTTCACCTACAGGAACCTCCGCGAGGGCGAAGGAGAAAAAAATAGGGGAGAATAATAAGAGAGGAAAAAAAGATGAAGATAGATGAGAAGACCTTATCTAAAATCTTCCAGGCCCAATCCTCCTTTGGCAACTTTATCTTCTTTCCTTAAGCTTATCCCCTAAATGTACACAACCCTCTACCCAACTCCAAACTAACGCTTTGATCACTGAAATTCCTAATATGCTTTCTGTGTTGTCTCTTTGTGTTTATTTTGCAGGTCCATGTCTCGCAATTATCTAAGTTTGGTTGTCGCACCTTCTCTCAGTACATCACATCACCTTACCCAGAACCATGAGTAATCACTCTTACCACACTCAAACCATTGATCCACAGTCTGTAGCGAGATTGCCACATTTACTTCACAAATCTTCACGAAACTCGGGAAATACTATATACTTAGAACCCACACCAAACCCAGCAACTCCATTACACACCAAACCCCCATGAATAACACTCAACCACAATCTCATGCCCTCCCTATAATCACTCCCAAATCTTCCACAGCTTTGACAGACAATCATACACACTCAACTCACACCTCTCTACACCAAACCTCCCTTCGCGCCCACCTTTCTACTACCATGGACCCCTCCTCATCCCAAGCTCCTTTCGACCTCATCGTCTCAAACCTAACACAACAGTTGGCCGAACATCTCACCCTTTCTACCCCAGGTTTCGCTTCCCACTACGAAACTGACACAGATAGTAGAGATCTACGTGCGATTGCAAAACTCTTTCACTCCCAAGGTCCTCAGATAGACACATTTGCTCATAGAGTTGCACCTTAATGGGAAATCACTCACGACTTACACATTGAAAGGCTATCTCGACGACGTGTCTCTACAACTCTTATTACATGATTCAGTTCACCACGGTCGAGGATAAACTCAGAGTTTTGAACCAAGGTCCTTGGACCTCGCAAGGTAAGCTGTCTCTGTCAAAAGTTGGAGCCCGGAGTATCGTAATCCGGATTTCCACATCATACCCATTTGAATTCGGTTTCACGAGTTTCCAACGCAGAAGATCACTCTCTAGGATGTGGAAATCCTTGCTAATATGATAGATGATTTTGTTGAAGTTGATGTATCTTTTCTAGCTGACCTAGCTCTACCTTTTATTCGGTTCAAGATTTGGTTTGATATAAGCCATCCTCTTCCTAGCCACATGCAAACAAATTTTGGCAACCAGTTAGGCAGAGAATATTCCATTCGGTTCAGTTATGAAGAGATGCCGATTTTTTGCTTATTTTGTGGTCTTGTGGGACACTCTGCCGGTGAGGATTGTCTACGTTACATGCAATTGCTCCAAGCTTTCCAACACATTCCTAATGCTGCCATGATATCAACCGAGGCCTGCCTTTCAACCACTCTTCATGTATAAGCTACAGGAGAGAAAGAAGAGGAGGACACCACCCTAATATTTCCTCATCCACCCCTTTCCGATATACGTATCGACCGTTTGGAGTTCATGTAGTGTCTTCATCCCTACAACAACAAGACCACACAACACTTGACCAGGGAATCAATGAGCAAACTCATCTCCCACATACTGAGCCAACTCACCTTACTGATCCTACTCACTTACCACTCATCCCACAACAACGAATCATCCCTAACCCATCAGAGTCTGAATCGGCTGAGTCTACTCCACTCAACACACCCACTTTAGTCCTCCCCATTGTGACTCAACGATCCAACTCACTCCCCAACTCAACCCAACCACTTATATTTACTCATGCAAGCTCTCACCATGCAACCTCTCACCCGGTGGACCTACCCAACAGTACAATTAGTACCATTAATTTCATCATTAACACCCCATCGCTCCAACCACCTACCATTACAAAAAATATCCCATCTTTTACTCCCTTCCTTACGATGATTCTTCAACAACAAAACATTCAAATAGCCGCCATAAATGTCCCTCCCAACATGACACTTCTCCACCACTCTCAAAGCCACGTCAACCAAAACGAACTTGATCCAATGTAAATCCAACCAAACTCTCAAACTCACAGTCCCAACACAACCTCTCTCTCTTCCAGTCAAGTTAAGTACCACCACGACATTCATTCACCCACCCACTCTTCTTTTTCTTCTTCTTCTTCAAATGACCCCTTCCTATCTCTTCAGCTTCCTTCAACAGCCAATAATAATTCTCCCGCTCCCCACTCCATCTCTCTATCAAATGACACTTCAAGATTGCCACAACCTTAGACAGTGCCGGGCGACACCACCAGGCTCTCCACAGGAACCTACAACCCCTCTCCGCCTGAAATTGGCACTCTCATCACCGATGACTTTCTTTCGATGTATCAAGGCACTGCGAGTCACACCCCCAATACCAATCTAACTCAATCAGATGTTGATAAATCAGATTTTCTTCACTCGGGACATGGAGTTACAGTAATGGAACCATCCTCTCCCAATATTCACACTCTGTTGACTGAGTTCACTGAAAAAGCTTTTATCCTCCCAATGGTAGACATAGAGATACAAGTCAACACAGAGAAGGCTGGTACCGACTGTACGACTCTACTTCTCGCTTCACAAGCAGTTCTGTCAAGTAATGATTAAATAGGGGCAGTGACACCTGCAGTTAATGATACTCTTGCTTATGAAAATACAAATGAGGGAAGGAAGAATGAGACCACTGGCCAAGTGACAATTGGTCGAGCAATGCACACTCAGAAAAAACTTAGGTCCAGGATTCTTCGCATCAAAGTTGGCACAAAGGAGACCCCAAGAAAAACTTTCAAAGTTATAGATCAATTAGGGAAAAGAAAACGGGTTGAAGAGGCCAAGTCCAATCGGCCAGGGAATAAAGTAGCCACTGAATCACTTAATACTACCAAGCAAATCACTATCCTTTTTACTGCACAACAAGCACCTTCACTCAGCTATTGTGACACCAACACGACACTGTCCCTACACTCGGATGAACTGAGCTCTCAAGAAGTCACTGCTCTGAACCATCAGTCCAAAGCCACAAAACTTACAAGTCAATCACCCGCTCTATCACTAAATCTGGCCACAACTACCTATCAAGATACTCCGATTTCGGTGACCGCTGATAAAGGGTCGTCGCCTTTACCATGATTCTCAGTTGTAACTCTAGGGGCATGGGGTCCCCCGGCGCTTTCCAGAATCTCAAGGCCCTTTCCCTAAAATCCAAATCAGAGATCATCTTCCTTTCTGAGATAAAAGTGACAACAACCAAAATGGATCGATTGCGGTGGCAACTAGGCTTCAGACACAGAGTCATAGTTGCAGCTTCAGGTCTTTCAGGCGGTTTAGCTTTATTTTGGAGAGAAGGTATCAATCTCACAGTTATTTCTTCTTGTAAATATTACATCTCTTGCATATTAGATAATTATTACTCTCAAACTACTTGTTCTATCATTTTTGTGTATGGAGAACCTAACCCGTCTCTCCGTGCCCCTCTTTGGGATATGTTATCTCACTTATATGCTTGTCAGTCTCACCACACTCTAATCACGGGGGATCTCAACGCCATTCTTAATCCGGAAGATAAACTTGGAGGGAGAACTACTACCCGCTCCCAATTGAAACATCTCAGAGGTTTTATGAATACCCACTAATTGCTTGACTTCCCCCTTAATGGTTTGAAATTCACATGGAATAACAAAAGAAGAGACCAGAATGGGATCAAAGCCAAACTTGACAGAATCCTTGTTTCAACTGAATGGATGGCACTTTACCCCTCCTTTTTAGCTTCCACTCTTCATTCTTCCTCGTCCAATCATCGTGCCATCTTGTTACGCCTAGTTTCCTCCATCCATTATGGCCCTAAGCCTTTTCATTTCTTCCATATGTGGACTAGGGACCCTAGTTGTCGTACCTTGGTCACAAATTCTTGGTCTACCCGACGCCAAGACAATCCTACCCAAAACTTCCATCTCAAAACCAAAACTCTCAGTCACATGCTCACTTGATGGAATAAAACCACTTTTCCCAACATCCACTCCAATATTTAGGAAACCCTTCAAGCGTTGGATCAAGCACAAAATGCAATTCCTTCCCTTGACAATGCCAACACCATTTCTGTTCTTGAAGCCCGCCTTTCAGAACTATAATGGCAGGAATAACTCTTTTGGAGAAACAAATACGGAGAATCATGGCTCCAAGACGGAAACAAAAATTCAAAAATTTTCCATCTTGTTTCCATGATGCGGAAAAAATTAAGGAATCTGATATGGCGCCTTCGTGACACTAACAACCAGTGGCACTCCACCACTTCTGGCATGGGAACTATCCTCATGGATTACTTCACTGCCATTTTTACTTCCTCCAACCCGGATCCTTGCCCAATTAGCCAGTTGTTCACCCCTATTGTCACGACGGAAGACAATGAGCAATTGCTAGCTATTCCCACAAACGAGGAAATCAAAAACACCATTTTTGCCATGGGAAGCCATAAAGCCCCGGGCCTTGACGGTTTCCACGCCTTCTTCTTCCAACATTACTGGGATACGGTCAATAACGACATCATCGACATAGTTAAAAACTTCTTCTTACTCGTCGCCTTGACCCTAACCTCATTGCAACCTTTATCGCTCTCATTCCCAAAGTCACAAATCCCGCAACTTCGGATAAATTCATATCAATTGGCATCTGTAATGTCATCTATAAGACCATTTAAAAAATCCCAGCCAATATACTCAAACATCTCTTTGACACCATTGTTTCCCCAAATTAGGGAGCTTTCCTTCAAGCGCGATCTATCTCCGACAATATTGTTGTGGCTCATGAAATTTTTTTTCATATGAAACATTGTCGGAAGAAAAAACAAGGCTGGATGGATAACAAGATTGACATGTCATACGACATAGTGGAGTGGGCTTTCCTTCTTGATATTATGAGACACCTTGGATTGAGCTCATTTCCCAATGCATGTCCATTTTGTCGCTCAGAGTTCTTCTCAACGACAACCCTATCTCCAGTTTTGCTCCATCCAGAGGCCTTCGACAAGGGGACCCTCTTTCTCCTTGTTTATTCTGGTTGCGGAAGCACTGTCTAGACTACTTGCCAGAGTGGAAGCAAACGGGGATATCAAAGGCATCAACATTCGTCACCGCTCTCCCTCAAATAGTCATCTTTTGTATGCCGATGATCTCATGTTATTATGTCGCGCCTCACTCACAGAAGCACATGCAGTTAAACACATACTATCTTCTTACTGCAATGCTTCTGGGCAGGTAGTTAACTACGATAAATTGTCTGTATTCTTCAGCTCAAACGCCCACCATCGTCATGCCAAGATGATCAATCGAATTCTAGGTTCCAAGACCTATAACCCAAAACACAAATACCTAGGTTCTCTTCTCCTCCTATCCAACAAAAAAGCTAATGACTTCCAATTTCTAATCGACAAAATCGAGACCCGACTTTCCTCTTGGAAGGCGAAAGTACACTCGCAAGCAGGAAAAACAATCATGATAAAAGCTGTTATGAACTCTATTCCAGTCTACACCATGTAAACCTTTCTTCTCCAAATATCGGTCACCACCAAGTTGGACATTCTCACCAAAATCTTCTGGTGAAATGGAACTGAACACAACAAATCTAAACATCTCTGCCCGTGGCATCTCATCGCCCATCCTAGACACCTTGGCGGGTTGAATATTCCATCATCTCACCATCAAAATCTCGCTCTTATGGCAAAAAATATTTGGACGGCGATATCCATGTCGTTTAACCCCCATTCTCAACTTCTTAAGAGCATCTACTGGTTCAACAAGAGTCTCTTTCAAATAAAAGCTTCTCCATCAATAGCTTATTTTGCTTGGAGAGGAAACCTCTCTGTCCTTTAAAGAATGAAGAATTGTCTCATCTGACAAGTCCGATCAGGCAACACAACAAATCTGTGGACTGATTGCTGGGTCAAACCAGGATTCATTCTAGCAGATTGCCGAGAATGGTTCACCGGCGATCCTGACATCCTCCCGTCCCATATTCCCGACTTATGGTCGGTTGACCAATTAAAGGCTTCCCGATGGAACGCTGACCTTGTTTTATCCATCTTTTCATGACCTGTGGCAATAGACCTCCTCACCACTACTATCAGGCTCTCCACATACCCAGATAGACTTGTTTGGACGTTCGACAAAAGAGGAGCTTTCTCAGTCAAGAGCGCTACCAAAGCATTCTCGACTGAATCACTAGACACATTTTCCTCTATTCACATCTCTCCAGGATTGACTCCTAAGATTCTTCGTGAACTCTGGCGAATCAAAGCCCCGATCAGCGCCACTTTTACACTTTGGAAAGTCACCCAAAACTTGCTTCCCACCATGACAAATCTTCAACGAGTACATGTCCCTATGGATAATTCCTATATTTTCTGTCACACCCATCAAGAAGATACCCTTCACCTCTTTTTCTTCTGCCCCGTAATTGCTCATCTTTGGCAACTTTCCCCAATCCCGATCAACTGGCCCACGGCTAGTCTCCCGATTCAGAACATAAATAACATCATCACTTTCATGTGAGAGAAAACTAATATTCATACCCAGTTGAAAGAGGAGCTGCTATCCCAATTTACTGCAGTTCAAACTATCTGGCACATTCGGAATGATGTCATCTTCAAACCTTCCCGCTTCAATATTCCTTATTTCATCAGAACTTTCCGCTCTACTTGGTTGAGATGGAAACACCAATGGTTCACCACTCCAAACAATCAACAACCCACCTCCACAGTTACGCTTCATCATGTCCTGGAACATGCCATCACGGACAAGATTTCCCCCATCACACACCATAACGCTGCGACTCCTAACCACAGGATCGACATAAACCATCATACCAACATAACTGAGACTCAAACCAATCGCCTCACAACCATTCAAGCACAATTACATGTCATTCAACATCATCCACTAAACCATTCACACCCCAATCCATCTTGTTTCTATCAGGGTATGATTATTGTTTCTTATGATGCGAGTTTTTTTTTTACTTCCTTATAGAAAGGAGCAATCAGGATTCTGGCAGTGGATGACAACGGGAATATTCTCGCTAAGGATGCTTCATTGATCTTTAAAAGAGTTTTGGATAGCACCACGACGGAGTGCCATGCAGCGGAGGCAACACTTTTGTTGATCCAATCGCGCCAATGGAGATCTGGTGTCTTATTAGGTGACTGGTTCGCTTAACACCTTGATTAATGATGTCAATCTTGACAAGCGATCAAACATGCGATGGATGTGGCAACCTCTGCTTAGTAGTATTAAACATTTACATAGTGTCAATGGTAACTAGTTTTGTAATTATATTCCACAAGAGTTTAACTTTGGAGCTCATGAACTTGATGCTAATGCTCTTAGTACCTTTATTTAATATATATCTACCTATAAGCTTTAACAAAAATAAAAAAAATTATGGATGCTGGAGCAGCTACCACGGTTCACCAACCAAAGTTGAAAGAAAGAACGAAAGTTGGGTTGCCCCAACCACAATAACCAACCAATAATTGATCTTCCTCTGAACGACTGAACCAGCATTGATTTATTCATGGCGTCCTCCTCTGCAACTTTCTTCTATCTTTCTTCTCCTGCTTTATACCCTCGCCTTTCTCATACACTATTCTATCGACCCTTTCCTTGTCATTCTCATCTTCAATTTCAACTCAGAAAATCCATCACAATCAGAGCGTCAGCAACTTCACTTGGATCCTCCTCTGGCATCTCCCCAGTCGTCGACAAACCATCCACCTCATCAAATGTAACTGCTAATTTTTAACTCTAAATTCTCTGCCTATTCAATTTATTCTTCTTAAATTGCTTATCTCACTTATGTTTAATACATTCTTCAATGTTCATCGCTCTGCCTTTTCAATTATATATCAACTTATTGCAATTGATCGATTATGAAGTTTATTATAATAATTCATCAACTTTGAATCAGATACCTCAGTTTTATTAACACCCCAAATCAAGTAGTTCCTATAAGGTTGCCAGGATTTCCATCCTCAACACAATCTTTATTACACCGCTTAATCTGGAAAAAGGAAAGATCAGTTTAGTTATTGCACATCATTACTTGCAGAGAGTATATATACGTGTGTGGAATTCACTCTTAACTTAAAAATTACGGGTGAGTTTTGCCTTGTACAGCAAGGAATCTATTTATGGCATTGATGTGAATCTCATTTCCCAGTTCAGTGGGGAGTGTGGCTGGAGAAGAATAGAAGAAAACTTGGGGGTTAATGTGAACGGCAAAAGGTTTACCATAACTTTTATATAGGGTTTTATCCAGTTCAAAGCTATTTGCTTTGATGATTACATATTGCACTAGGGTGCACTCTTGATGCTTGTTTTGATCATTTTTATGTTTTCTTTTTTGTTAATTTTCTTTTGGTCTTCCTATATGAAAATATCTATATTGATAAACAACAAAAGGAAACCCATAGGAAGAACTTAGATTCAGCTATGAGCCTATGATCATATCAGGTTAAAAATTTGAGAAAAGTTAAACCCTTCACTTGCCATATTTTTGTAGATCTGTTTTTATATGTGTGGCTCTGTGCTGTATGTTTTTAATTGTTATATGTGTTCGGTTTCAGTTTCAGACTGGTTTTTGGCAATGGAAGTTTCAAGATAATTCTGTTAAGATTTACTATGAGGAACATGAGGGGGACACTTCTGAGCCTTGTAAGAATATCCTTATGATACCCACAATTTCTGATGTCAGTACTGTTGAAGAGTGGAGATCAGTGGCAAAAGACATCGTTCAGAGGAATGGAGAAGTCAACTGGCGAGTCAATATTGTGGATTGGCCTGGTCTTGGTTACTCTGATCGGCCCAAGGTTGATTACGATGCAGACATTATGGAGTCTTTCTTGGTTGATTATATGAATGCACCCAATAGCCCAATTCACAGCAAAGGTAGGCATGCTTGTCAACTTCATATGTTTTTGTTTTCTCGGTTCCTCTTTTTCTTTTCTTTTTTAGTATATATACATTTAACTGCAAGGGTGACTTTGACTGTTATGTTAAATTATCATTTTCTTCTTAGTTGTTATTTGCTATTTTGGTTAACAAGCAAATTTCGCTTGTATTAGTTTTAAGAATCCCTTGCTGGAAATATCCATGCTATTTGTAACTAAATTCATTGAGGAAACACGTTGTGATGATTTGAAGAATATACTGTTTTGTAGATAGTTGATTCAAAACCAAAGCACGTGGAATGGACAGTTTTGGAGTCCAGATATTGAAATTCTTTATTCATAGCAAATGGTTGTGGGGTTGTCTTTTAATAGTATCACAACAGGTGTTTGGGTGATCTGGAGAGAAAGAAACTGTAGGGTATATTAGGCCATATCCAAACAAGTTCAGAAATTATGCAACTCTATTTAACTGGTCTTAAGGCAATCGGGGGGATAACGTGGAATGTTCTGAAAGAGGACTGCTCTGAGGGTGTTTTGTAATTGGCTAGTTTGTTTGATGAGCGATTCCATTGTATTGTATGGTTTGTTGTTGTGGGGGAGTTTCACACACCCCCTGTGACTTTTATTTTCTCCTATTAACTAAGTTAATAGTGAACTTTAGTTCTTGTTTTACTGATAGGAAGAAAGAGAAAAAAGAAAAGAAAATGAAATTTCTTAGGTAGTTCAGTGGAATCGCCAATAATAACGTACCTGGGTTGTTTAACTCAATCCAAGGCCGGCAAGGGCCTAGTGCTTTAGATACTTATAAGAAAATTAGTATATTGGAGGAGGGTTCTGGTTCTCTATCTAAGGTAGTAAACTTACCTTCGGGTGTGTTTGATTCCAAGGAAAAATTTTCCCAAATGAGAAGGGATAGGAAGGAAAGAGGAAGAGAGAATGAAGAACTTGCATTTTGGGATTATCACTATCCTCGTGGTTTGTTGCAAAATTGTGAAAAATATTTTCTTAGGGCTAGGTGGAGCTAAGATTTATTTTTGCCAAAAATAGAGGTTTCTTCAACCACAAAATGAGGAGTTTTCCCCACTTCCTATCCTATTTCTTCTTTCTTTTTGTAAATTTTCCATGGTAAATTTTCCTTGGAATCAAATACACTCTTTGTTTCTCTGTTTCTTGTGTCTATGTTATACCAAAAATGTGGTGTGGTGTGGTGTGGTTGGTTAGAGGTTATTTATGGGGTAGTGGCATGGGAGAGCTTTCAAAATTTACTTGTTATTTTGTACGTGATGTGCCTCACTCAGAACAAGGGAGGCTCTTGATACAAATTATTTCAATAACTAGATGCAATTTGCTTTTCAAAGAGAACTGAGATTTATGGAGATCAGATGGCCAATGGAGACGAACTCTCAAAACTAAGGTTATGTGGTTTCTAAGCAATATTAATCCTTTAGTCCCAAGGAATCTCCAACACCTAGATACATGTAAGTGAACCAAAGTGTTTCAAAACCTAAGCTGGAGTTAGCATCCCCAGTTGAGACTTGTTTCTTTATTATCTGATATTGCAGATAATGAAAATCCTTAATGGGTGTATAAATGAAAATACCCACTTTTGTAACGTTTATCCAACATTTATCCTAGTCATTGGAGGTGAAAATATTGTTATTCTTGTTTAGATACACAATAATCCTAGTTATAATTAGGGTATGGCTCCTGAAGCATCCCTAGTAGTTTATGTGGGGTTAGTCTATGGTGTAGCATTTTCAATCTTACATAAGATTTCAACAAAAAGGATTATATCGATGCAAATTTGCTCCCTAACCTTCCTCGAGATGGTTTCACGAAGATCTACGGGTTGGTTTCTTGCGGCTGGATCGAATTTGATGCTCCCAAATGTATCAGATCTGGACCAGACGGGGGTTGTCCCTGCAAAAACACTCTGACAAAGCCGAGAAGGGTTGCGGATACGAGAGTTAGATTTCGTACCTGTACCTGTCGGCAACTTCCTGTACATATAGACTGGATTGTTCCAGTTTGGCTAGGACTAGAAGTCCTGGAGTCTTGTTTCCTGCAAAAATTATAATTCAGACATGGACATGATAAGGTCCTTATTCGATTAGCATATTTTGGGAATAAATTGTATCATAGCATCTTTAAGGAACAATCTTTCTTTTCCCTCAAGTTACTTGTTTCCAATCAATTTGGACTCTGCTGAGTCCTGTATGACTATTATCCAAGTTTTATATAAATTGTGCAAGTTTGACTACCAAACTATAGTGAGTGCCCTAATAAAAATATGGGGTGCAAATTTAGTTGAGTGTTGGTAACATTTAACCTGTGCCAATATCCTGTGCCAGTAGGGTGCTCTGAATGAATTTTGGCAATTGCCCTACTTGCAGTAAGTCAAAATTATATTAGAATGTTAGTAACATTTATCGTATGGTGCGAATCCTGAGGCAAACACCTCAAACGGTTCTCGATGTTTTTTAGGGTGATTATGCGAGGTAGCACATAAATAATATTTTTGGTTGGCACAAATTTTGAGATAGATAACTTGACTCGGATCTCGAGACAATATTTGTTACAGGTGAGTTGTAGCAATTCTAATAGCTATTTAGGCCACGTGTCCTGAAAATATTTGGTACTGACAAATTTTGCTCATGGCGGAGAAGGGTGAGAAAATTAAAATTTGGGAAGATGTATGGCTTTGAGGCAATCTATTGAAGGAATACTTTCCTAGAATTGTGTTTTGTTTTAGGAAGTCAAACTATACATATTAGAGTTTAGTAGTAGGTTATTTGAGATTGGAAATTGGACCAACTCACATCATTTGAAAATGGATTTCGTGTTGGTTACCTCACACGACTTTGTGGTTCTTATGACGTGAAAACTATATTGTAGGGGCGAGGCTGGGCTTGAAGCTCCAACCGCCTCTAGAGCCTTGGCGAGGCGCTGTCGCGGTTGAGACTTTTTTTTAGAGGGTAGAGATTTTAATATAGTAATCTCTACCTTGATCTATGTATGGCTCTGCGACACTCTAAGGCTAGGGCAAGGTGCGTTAACGTAAAACTAGAGCCTTTAGAGCCTTAGCGGAGCCGCCGCAGAACCCCCGACAACATAGCGTGAAAGGAATTCTAGAATTTTGAGAACAAGCTAAATTGAAGAAAAAAATGATTCTAGCATAGAAGCCTTATCGTAATGTGCTAACTGATGAACTAAAACTATGAAAACAAAAGATAAATAAAACTTAATTCTTCATAATCATTCAACCACTACAAGCAATGGCCAAGATGCCCTATTTATACTATAACCCTAGATTCTATTGGAGCCCTATCTTCAAATATTCTAATTGTCTTACTTAGGCCCGACCTCACAACTAAAGTAAATTAATTAAAATAAGCTAAACCTATTTTTCATCATCCTCCCCGGGTTGAACAAGCTCATCCTCGAACTTGAAGACGAAAAGTCAAACGACCACGAACAACCATATACAAAATACAATACAAAGTGCACTTGAAGTAGTAGACTTGAAACCTTGTCACGATATACACTTGTCATAAATAGCACCAACACAGATAGATAACACCAACATGCAACAGTGACTCAAAAAACAATGATTCGAAATAGACTTGCTGAGCAAAATCATAAGCATCATCTCGTGCCACAAAAAATTCCCACTATGGGTTAATATAACTATCATCACTCACTGTGTCTGCGCTATAGAAACATCATCCTCTTGGTAAAAAATGGGAAAGAAATCACAGAAGTCGAATTACCCACATTTTGAAAATCGAGTATGTGTGATGGCATCCTTAACTTTCTCAAAAAGCTGGAGGGACTCTGACAAACAGTATGGCTCGTCTTGCTCTTTCCGCATTTATTCAAGTTCGTCTTTCTCCAATATTTCTCTAAGCGCGCTCATCCAATCCTCAAATATCTTGTTCATTCTAGCATGCTACATCGACAAAATTCCATCATTACCTTCTCAACTCGCACTATAGGAAAAATGGTGGGAGTGTATATCACTAGCCAATGGGAATAGGGTGGAGGAGGTGATGTAAAGGAAACAAGTTCAGGTTGGAGGATAGGTGTATTGTGGTGTAGGGTATTAAAAATGATTATGGGTGCTATAAGACGCCGTGGGGTATTGGACTAGATCTGGGTTTGGGCTATATTGATATTGGTATGGGGATAGAAAATAGTATGGGTAAGGTAACAATATGGGTCACTGAATTTTATTATTATGTTTTCACTGTCGAAATGCTCTTATTAACTAGGGGGTGCACATAACTATTGTTTGGGAAGAGTTCTGCATTGTCTAGGGAGTTCTTTGGAATTACAGGAAAGTTCAAGGTTGTCATTGCAAATTGTTGGACAGTTTAGGGGGCTCTTATAAATATCAGATTTTTTGGATTTGTTTCTTCTCCAACACGATTTGAAACAGGAAGGGAGGATGTGGGGCTATTCAATTTGACCTAACTTGTGTCGATGGTGGCTCCGTCGACTTAGTTGTGGTGACTGATGGCGGCTTACGAGGGGTTTTGATCACGGGCGGCTCAGACTGTAGATCTAGATCAATGGAATGGTGAATTCGATGTTGATAAATTGGATGGTGTTGGCGGTTGTGACTCTGTTTGGCACAACGGGTAAATCAATGTTGATGGATGTGGTCACTGTGGTGGTGGGTGAGATTCAACTTTGATTTTCTGTTATTAGATTTTTGTGAACTCATTATTCTTGCATTTTCAACTTCTTTTCAATCTTTTCTTCTTCAAACAATCAATCTTCTTGAACTGCTCTTTTCAATCACATACAAACCAAACGAACAAACTCGAATTTGCTCTGATACGAGATGATGCATTCTAAACTAGAAAGTAATAGAACTAAAACTAAAAATATGAAAACAATAGATAAATAAACTTACTTTTTCAAAATCATTCAAACCACTACAAGCAATGACCCATAGGCCCTATTTATTGGAACCAGATTTCCAATTATTTCTAATGGGCTTATTTGGGTCTGATCCAACAACTAAACTAAATTAATTAAAATAAACTAAATCCTATTTTTCATCAGATTACAACCAACTAAGGATATTCCTTTATCTGATTTTATGTCTGATTGGGAGTCGCTTGCACCAAAATAGGTGATATTCTTTTGTCAAACATCCCTTCCAGCCCTCGGAAACCCCCCTATAAGAGGGTATTAGATGACTCGGAAGTAAAATAGGCTACTCAGTTATGGATGGGATGGAATTGGGAAGAAAAAAACGAGATAAAGTTGGAAGAAAAGTGATTGCTACGTCTTTCGCAAGGTAGTCAAGGCGCAAAATGCAGTCATGCTTGAATGAAGTCACATACACACTAATTAAAAAATTATGACAATAGAAATAAAATGTGACATGTAGTAAATGGTTATCACATTTTTCATTATCAAATAGTGAATTTAATTATATATTATAAACATGTAAATCAGTTGATAACAACATTAGATAATAAAATGTATATGAAAGATGGAAAATTCATAAATGGTAAAATATTTAAAGCTCTTGAAATACTAGCATTACTAACCTACATTAAAATCAAATAAACCGTGAACAAACTAAATGTTTTGCAAGTTGTAAAAAAAAGTGATGTGATATTAGGTTATTTTTGTATTTATTTTATTATTGGGTCGGTCTATTAAAGTCCCAAGTATGAGTTAGACTTCCAATAGGAATGAGGTTTGGAGTTTATTGAGTTTAAAAAGGCATGAAGAATAAGTTGTAATCAATTTAGTTTTGATTTTGAGAATTAATTGAATTTGTGAACTTTGTCAATTCAAGTTTCGATGAATTGGTTTGTTAGCTTCCGCTGAACCCATCAAATTTTGGTATCAAAGTGGGTAAAATCATGGAAAGGATGCCATGAAGAATCACCATTACAAGGTTGGTTCGTTTTGAACGAGCTTTTATTGCCATCTCGAAGCAGAATGACGCTATTGTCTTGGTTCTACATCGAGAACATGAAGCTATGCATAAGAAATCATGTTGTGAGACTGGACGAAGAGATGAGATTTTTCAGATTCATTTGAAGAAGAGGTAGAGGTGACCTAGATTGGGATAAACCACCTTTGTTCTATGTGTACGAAGAAGACGGTCATCCGCAAGTTGCGTTTTGAGGCCGAAACACATTACAAAATTTTTGTATGTCTTCATGTGAAAGAAAATCGAAAAAATTCTTAAAAAAAGGGTGGTTGTCACGAACAAGTATGATAACCATATTTTTTCAAGTCTTCGAGTCAAGAATTGCACTTTGCAATATCACTGAGTTTCTTCAAGGTCAGCAAATTGAAAAAAAAATTGTTGAAAAACCTAACCCCACCCAAACCCAACAAAGTAGAAGAAGAAAAGGAGAATATGTATTGTCTATCAGCAATTGCTGCGGGCCAGTCGTCCTCACCGAAACAGATATGAGCAGCTCTTGCATCGAAGAACAATCCATACATAGAGTAAGACGCATAACGCATCACATTGTCGACCCGAATCTCCCCAGGCATCTGTCGTCGCCGTTCAGATCGAACCCAACCATTGTTTGTTCGAAACAATCCCACAACCTTTCTGGTTCAGGCACAACATCACGATACAAGTCGCCTGCATTTGCTATTGCGTGAAAAAGATGAAGAACATGTTCTGTTAGTGAGAGTCAAATTGGGTTGGACTATAGGCACCCCCAACATTACAGTGTCACTGCTAAAGTGTTCTGATCGAGACCATGCTATTTGCACCCCCAAGCATGAGTCAGTACCCCCACATATAATTGGTGCTACTCAACTAACCTTTATGTTATTCCCAACAGACCCTATACCACAACAAACTTCTAATTATGCTATTGAAACTATTCACCACCACAACACAACCATTCTACCATCACGGGATAGTGTTTATGATTCGATTTGGAACAATTTCATGGCTAATTTTGAGAAAAGGTTTGCGCACAATATTCCAATCTTGAAGTGGATATCTTGTGAGCTGAGGATTCATGTGGGATATTACTTTTGGCGGGAGCACTTTGATTTGATTTTTCATGATACGAGCTATTACCAAGGGAAAATTCAAGGTCAACTCTTAGTGGCAGATTTTCTAGAGATATCATCCTCAAATCTCGAGGATGGGCTTTTCGAAGTTGGGGATAATGATGTAATATTAGGTTATTTTTGTATTTATTTTATTATTGGATCAGTCCATTAAAAGCCCAAGTATGAGTTGGAAGTCCAATAGGAATTAGGTTTAGGGTTGTAATCAGATTAGTTTTGAGTTTTTGAGAATTAATTGAATTTGTGAAACTTTATAAATTCAAGTTTCGATGAATTGGTTTGGTAGCTTCCGCTTAACCCATCAAAAGGGTACTGAGCTAGGCCGAGTCTAAAGAAAGTGGCAGTTAGATGTCATGACTGGAGGTGGGAATGAAAAGAGAAGGCAGAAAAAGGCGCCAAGTTTGAATTGAAATAAAAGGGTAAAAGAGTAAAATTGCAGGAGTTGGTTACATGGGCTCATGATGAGAACACGTGGCCTATTTTTAGTGGTTCTTATGAAATTCAATTAGTTATAAAAAGAGAGAGGGAAGAACAAATTAGGGCAAGAAGAGAGAATTTAGGGCTCTTGCTCACGGAGCTTGAGAGGACTATATTAAATTTCTTTCTGTTCAAGCTGTAATTCCACTTTGTGTTCTTCAATTAACTTGAGTTTCCTTCCAATCCATTGATCTCGAGTACCAAATTAGTCACAGCCGTGACATTTGGTATCAGAGCTTCGTCTAGATCCGTCTACCCATGCATCCATGGAAACCAGATCTAAGAAAATGGACACTAGTAAACAAGGCACAAAGAAAGCAGCTGGGAGCACAATTCGAACACCTGGTTCAGTTGATTCAGACAACTTAGAAGAATGGAGAAGCCTCTGATTCAAGTCGATCAACCACAACACAACCGACTGGAAACACCGAGCCACATCTCGGATCCTCCTCCCATACTCCATGGGAGACTCATGGTATGAGCCCTCGATTTCCCAAACTTGATTTCCCTTTATTTGATGGAACCAACCCTAGATCATGGGTTAAGAAGTGTGAACATTACTTTTCTTTCTATAATGTAATGGAAGAACATAAAGTAGCGATTGCATCCATTCATTTCAACGAAAGGGCAGATCAATGGTTTTTAGATTATCAGGTTGGCAAGCAGACCTTACCATGGATAGTTTGTGATAGATCTATGTGAAAGTTTTGAAGATGTAGTTCTAGACAAGTATGTAGCCACTTTTAATAAGCTGATACAAGATACTTCAGTGAGCGATTATTACGACAAGTTCAAGGAGTTGAAATCTCTCATGCTCACACACAATGGACACTTAGATGAAACATACTTTGTGATGAGCTTCATGAGTGGGTTGAAACCTGATATTAAGGCTCTTGTGCAACTCTTCAAACCTAGCAATGTCGACCAAGCCTTTTCTCTTGCTCAAATGCATGAAGCATCAGGAATTCAACAACAGTCCTCAACCAGAAATAACATACAGTCAACATACACTCCTAGAAACCCAGCTTGTTCCTCGACACCACAGTTCACATACAAACCAAATTACACTCCCAACACTTCATCTGGATCATATCAGTCCTCATCTCAGTCTTCTTCCTTATTAAAACCTTCTTATACTCCATCAACCATTCCTACTGTCAGATTTGCTTCATCCACCCCACCAATTAGAAGAATATCTCCTGCCCAAATGAAAATAAGGCGTGAGAAGGGGCTGTGCTACAATTGTGATGAACAGTACAAACCAGGACACATGTGTAAGCAACAACACTTATACATGTTAGTTCCAGATGATGAACCTGATATCACTTAGAAGAGACTGAAAATCTAGTGCAAGAGATTCAGTCAGATATGGAGATTTCTTTGCATGCTATCCATGGAAGTGCATCATCCAACACAGTTCTTATCAAGGGGATGTTATGAAAGAGGCCCATCTCCATACTCATTGACACAGGAAGCACCCACTCCTTTGTGGATCCAGGAGTTATCAAGGAAACTAAGTGGCCAACTACTTTAACCCCCCAAATGATAGTAAGAGTGGCAAATGGCCAGCAGTTATACAGCAATGCACTCTGCCCTTGTCTTCAATGGTCTATGCAGGGACTTCCCTTTGAAGGTAGAATAAGATTACTACCCTTAGGAGGATACGACATGGTGTTAGGGGGAGATTGGTTGAAGCTCTTTGGTGATATCACAATCAACTTAGAGAAACTTCAGATCACTTTGAATATTAAAGGTAAAAAGGTTACTCTACAGGGCTCCTCTGACAGTGGTTCACTATCCATGATGGAAACAAAGGGATTTACCAAATTTTTTTTAGAAACACACCCCTACTTTCATTGGCCAACTATTTTCCATCAGCCATGTTCAACCAAAACCTGAACCAAATCCAGCTATCTCCCAACTAATAGCTGAGTTTGAAGACATATTCCAGGTGCCTACATCACTACCCCCACTAGGCCTCTCAATCACTGAATCCCACTCAAGCCTGACATTTCACCTCCTTCACAAAGTCCATATAGAATACCCTATATTCAAAAGTCCATAGTGGAACTATTAGTACATGAAATGCTCCAAACAGGCCTTATTCCAATACTCCCACAGTCCTTTTGCAGCACCAATCCTATTAGTTAAGAAAAGGATGGCTCCTGGCGATTTTGTGTTGATTACAGGAAACTAAATGAAATGACCATTAAGGAAGTTTCCAATGCCACTCATTGATGAGCTTCTGGATAACTCCATGGAGCCATAGTGTTATCCAAATTAGATTTGAGGTGTGGTTATCATCAAATACTCATTCACCCACCCGACATTCCAAAAACAACCTTCAAAACTCACCATGGGCATTTCGAGTTCAAAGTCATGCCTTTTGGCCTAACCAATGCTCCAGCCACCTTCCAAGCACTCATGAATCAAAATTTCCAACCCTACCTCAGAAAATTTATACTGTTTTTTTTTTTTTTTTTTTTTTTTGATGATATATTGATCTATAGCAAGTCCTTAGACCAACACCTTACACATCTACATACTACACTTACCATCTTGAGGCAACACCAATTATTTGCCAAGTTGTCTAAATGCACCTTTGCTCAGCCTAAGTTGGAATACTTGGGCCATATTATCAGCTCTAAAGGGGTAGAGACTGATCCTCAAAAGGTTGAAGCAATGACCAAGTGGCCTCTTCCTTCCAACCTGAAACAACTTAGAGGATTCTTGGGATTAACTGGATATTATAGGAAGTTCATAAAAGGGCATGGTCTAATAGCTCAGCCACTCACTACCTTACTAAAAAAAGATGCCTTTCATTGGTCACCACAAGCTACACTCATTCAGCAATTACTGTTGGACATCCAGGCTAAGCCTCCCTATTCTCTGCATAATGGACTGCTCAGATTCAAGAACTGTATCCACATAGGTACAAATGGGTCTCTCAGATCTCAGACCCTACAAACAATGCATAGCTCAGCCCTAGGAGGTCACTCGGGCATCAATGCTACTTATCATTGACTCAAACAATACTTTCACTGGCCGGGTATGAAAGCTCAGCTCATTCAAGTCATAACCAGCTGTGATATATGCCAAAGAAACAAACCTGATCAAACAGTTGTTGGGGGACTATTGCAACCACTCCCTGTACCTGACCACGCCTGGCAGCACCTATCTCTCAACATCACTCTGTCATTATCGTAGTGATTGATAGGTTGACCAAATATAGCACTTTATACCTCTTTCCCATCCCTTTACTGCCATCAAAGTTGCTGAACTTTTTCTACAACATATCTATAAACTCCATGGCCTTCCTACGTCCATAGTATCAGATAGGGATAAGATTTTTCTCAGTGCTTTTTCGAGAGATCTATTCACTGCCTTAGGTACTACACTGTCCATGAGCACTTCCTATCACCCTCAAACCGATGGGCAAACAGAAAGGACCAATGCTTGTCTCGAGGCATATATGCATTGTATGACAGGGGATACTCCAAAACAGTGGTCAAGGTGGTTATACTTGGCGGAATACTAGTTCAATACAAACTTTCATACTAGCCTACAAACCACCCCATTTCAACCCTTCTATGGTTATGTTCCCCCCTTACTTGCACTACCTCCTCTCATGCACCTCACTATTCCTGATGTGCAAAACTACTTGGCTGACAGAGAGCATATGCTGCAGATTCTCAAAAAAAACTTCACCTAGCTCAAAAGAGAATGAAAATGTATGCAGATAGACAGAGAACTGATCATTCATTCAGCACTGGTGACTGGGTTTATCTCAAACTCCAGCCTTACAAACAAACATCAGTAAATTTGAGAAGGAACCTGAAACTGTCTGCTCGCTTTTATGGGCCATTCCAAGTGATTGAGAAGATTGGAGCTGTGGCATACCGTCTTCAACTACCACCACAATCACGCATACATCCTGTCTTTCATGTATTTCAACTAAAGAAGAAGCTTGGAGCATCAGTTGTACCTACTCCCCAACTTCCTTTGGTTGATGAACAAGGTAAATTTAGAGCCGAACCACTTACCATTCTAGCCAGACGCTTGGTACCCAGACATAACAGGGCAGTGACTCAGGTCCTTGTTCACTGGTCCAACTCCACTGCCACTGAAGCCACATGGGAGGACTGTTCCGTAATACACTCTCAATTTCCTCATTTCAATCCTTGTGGACAAGGATTTACAGAAGGGGAAGGTATTGTCATGACTGGAGGCAGGAATGAAAAGAGAAGGCAGAAAAAGGTGCCAAGTTTGAATTGAAATAAAAGGGTAAAAGAGTAAAATTGTAGGAGATAGTTACATGGGCACATGATGAGAACACGTGGCCTATTTTTAGTGGTTCTTATGAAATTCAGTTAGTTATAAATAGAGAAAGGGAAGAACAGGTTAGGGCAAGAAGAGAGAATTTAGGGCTCTTGCCACGGAGCTTGAGAGGACTCTGTATTAAATTTCTTTCCGTTCAAGCTGTAATTCCACTTTGTGTTCTTCAATTCACTTGTGTTTCCTTTCAATCCATTGATCTCAAGTACCAAATTAGTCACAGCCGTGACATCAGACTGAAAGAACCAGGGTGAAGGATGCCAAGCACATACATAACAAAAAGTATAACAATCATATTGAGTCGAGTGAAGTTTTGATATCTGATCTTTTGTAACTCATAGCCTTTGCAATTAGTCTAGCATCACATTATTTTGGGAAAGATGAACTTTTAGGAGTATGGGACTCTGATGCTGAAGAGGTGATGAAAATTTTATGATGGTTGGACATATCCAAATTTTCTTTGCTTAATTTGCTGATGAAAACTAATTTCCTTTGATGATTTTAATACTGTATTTTTTGCATTTGACTGTGTGCCTGAGGTTTCTCCATTTCTTTGCTTTGTTCTCCAACTTAACACATTTGCATGAGGTTTCTTCCAGAAATTCTAGCCGGCCTGGTATTGGCGCTTGGTTTGCCCGCCTGGTGGGCCTTTTTACATCTTTTGCCGCTCCTTTGTTGTGGTTGTGTTTAAAGAGAGAGGGGCAAAAGATGTAAAAAGGCCCCTCCAGCCGCCAATACCAGGCCGGCTAGAAGGGCTCGGTTTCTTCATACAAAAATTCTACAGTGCCTGGAGTTTCATGCCTGTTTTGTGCCTGGATGGTACCAGGCACATGGTATGTGACGTGGCAGTTTGATTCATTTGATTTTCAAAGCTCCTAAAAAATTTGTTGCCAAATAGTGGGCTTAAAAAATGATTAGTCTTGAAGAAGTAAAAAGGTCAAGTTAAGAAGGTAAATAAATAAATGATCTTTTCATCCTACCATAAGAATGGTTTAATATGCTCTCAAAAGCCCATTTCTTCTTTGAGAGAGTCTTTGACTCTTTCTCCAAAGTCCCAAAAATTTCACTTTATCTTCTTTACTCTTTCTAACACACACTCTTTCAAAAGCGAACCTATTCCATATCTACTTCTCTATTCTTCCCAGTCTTCTCAACCTCATCCGGATCTCATAGTACATCAGCACAAGTTATCTTTTACATCTACAATGGAGGATCCAAATCTCTAATCTAGTCCTAAATCCGATTGTTTTGATCTACAATAATGGAAGGGAATACTAATGGAAGAAACACTAGAAACGTTGTTGTGTTCAATTGCTTGATTAAATGACTTATCTTCAAAATATTTTTGCTCATTTTTTGTTGAGATTTTGTTTGTTGAAATCAAGTAAGTACATAGATCTTCATGTGTTTTTTTCCCCGTCTTTCCATCTCTTTCTAGCCAACAAAGGAATTTCTTTTTACAAACCGATTAAATCGAAAAACAGGACCGAACCAAGAGGTTTGGTTTCGGGTTGTGGTAAAGTGCAACCGACTTAGCAGGTTTGGCTTTCTGATTCTAGGCCAAAATTGGTCTGAACCGAACCGTGAATAGACCTAAAATTACCTTTCTCTGCCTCTCAATTTGGATTTGTGATTGAGAATGTCAAAATGAAATCATTAGAGTGTAACGTTAGAAGAGCGACTTTGTCATGAAAGAAAAAGTTCTGCAAGGAAACACCTTGTATCAACATATTATTGTGTTTGTTATTTGAAAGATGAATAAAACTAAGTTTATTGGGCGGTTCTCTTTGACAAAATTGCCTATTTGAAATTTTGAAATGCTTAGAAATAATGATAAGTATCTCTCTACCATACAGGCTGGAAATGAATTTTTTAGCCCACTGTTTGGCAACAAATTTTTTAGGAGCTTTGAAAGTCAAATGAGTCAAACTGCCATGTCACAGACCATATTCCTGGTACCATCCAGGCACAAAACAGGCATAAAACTCCAGGCACCGTAGAAGAGCTCTTCTTCATATCTTTCCTTTAGTCTGGTAATCCTTTCTGAACATGGAGATGTACTTGGTGTAGCATGTTTGTACTATATTTTCAAGCAGCATTGTATTTCTCTCATTGTATTTCTGCAAAACTTTTCAGATGGCGAGACAGTAATTTTTGGGGGAGGCCACGCAGCTACCATAGCCCTCCGAGCAGCTAAAAAAGGCCTGGTGAAGACATCAGCAATAGCTGCTATTGCTCCTACCTGGGCTGGTCCTCTTCCTATTGTCTTTGGTCGAGAATCCAACATGGAATCAAGGTAATAAGATACCCAGCATCCTGACTGTATTTTGACTAAAGGTGGCTTTCAGGGGTTTCTGATAAGCCTCCTATCAGGTTTACTTACACAAGAAGGAAGTATAGAACAACAAATCAATGAATGGTGCAAGTGGTCAGTCTGTTAGTTGTTCTGTTAGACAATATTAGTTGCTCTGTTAGTTTCTTTGCTCTGTTAGTTTCTCTGCTAAACACTACTATAAATAAGAGGATAGCAGCAGAATCAAGGCATCCATTTTCATTTGTAAATCAATTGTACATTGAGCTTTGCTCTCTAGGAGATTGAGGCATCTCGAATAGCCTTACAATTCATTCAATAACAATTCATTGTTTGCTACAATACTGGGTGTTGGAACTTCATAACATAACGACATTAAGTCAGATCGTAACAAAACTGATATCATAACAAAACTGGCAGAGCATTTCGATCTTAAGGGAAGATGGCTGGAAAAGGTGTAGCGACAAACACCAATGCAAGATTTGAGGCCGTAGAAGAGGCTGTGGTAAATGTTCAAGAACAAGTAGAATCATTGAAAGGGGGTCTTCAAGAAGTGATACAAAAGATGGATCAGATGATGAAGATGCATCAAGAAACCCTAAAAACTGCTTCCACTGCAGAGAAAGATCAAATACCTCCAATCAATGTTGAGGCACAGAGTTTGAATGGGGCAGTGGGTGGTGGATCTTCTTCACAAGGCTACCCATTCGATCGGAAACCTAGAAGGTTGGAAATGCCAACCTTTGAGGGATCAAACCCAGATGGATGGATTTTAAAAGCTGAAAGATTTTTTTCAATACAAAGATACAACAATGAAGAAAAAATCGAGGCAGCGGTGATCTCTTTCGAAGCTGATGCTCTTCTTTGGTATCAATGGGAAAGTAAAAAGAGACCAATTCTCTTCTGGGAGGAACTCAAGGGATTATTGTTGATGTAGTTTCGAGCAACTCAAGAAGGTTCACTATGTGAGCAATTTCTTGCTCTTAGACAAGAAGGTTCAGTAGCCGATTACCGCAGGAGGTTCGTCTCTCATGCTGCCCCATTGGAGACTCTCACTGAAGATGTGTATCTCAGTAAGTTCATCAATGGGTTGAAGCCCTCCATTCGGGCAGAAGTGAGGATGCTCGACTCGGGTCATTTGGGTCGAGCCATGGATCTAGCCCAGCGGGTGTAAGAAAAACAGAGACAGTTGGGCCTGTCCAAGTCGGGCTTTCAGGGTTATCACAACCGGTTCATGAGCGGCCCAAGAACGTTTGGCAATGGTCCATTAGGGCAACCATATCAAGGTTCATCCAGAGACTTCGATAAGTCTGCCTTCAACCATCCAGTTCTCTCTAGAGAGATTGAGAGAAATACAGTCGCGAGAGGTGAAACCAGACCGCTTTCGGATGCCGATTACCAAGAAAAAAGGGAGAGAGGATTGTGTTTTAAGTGCGACGAGAAGTACTCGCCTGGTCATCGGTGCAAGAAGAAAGAGGTTAGTGTTCTTATCACACAGGAGGAAGGTGAACGGGAGGAAGAAGAAGTTCAGGAGTGGGAATATCAGAAAGAGCTTGAGGTGGCTGAGATAAGTCAGGTGGTAGAAGTCCCTCTAAGCTCAGTCATGGGTCTGATGAACCCAAAGACTATGAAGCTAGAAGGTGAGATTTCGGGTCACGCAGTCGTAGTCTTGATCGACAGTGGAGCAACCTATAATTTTGTCTCTCACAAAGTAGTCGAACAAGTGAAGCTACCTATCACTTCTACTGGTGTATATGGGGTAACCATGGGTTCGGGAAATTCGGTTCAAGGGAGCGAGATCTGTCGAGGTGTGCAATTAATGTTGCAAGGGGTTGAAATCCTAGATGATTTTCTTCCATTAGGGCTTGGGAGTTCTGATGTGATATTGGGGATTCAGTGGTTGGAGAAGTTGGGTACCACTTTCATAAATTGGAAATATCAGATATTGAGATTTAGAGTCGGATCGGACACACTCACTCTCAAGGGAGATCCCACTCTGGGACGAAGCTTGGTTTCACTTAAAGCAATGCTTCGAACAATAAAACAGGAAGGTCAAGGGTTCTTGGTGGAATTGGGAAGCATTTCATCAACTGTGGAGGAACATGCGGAGGTACCAGGGGTGTTGACTGAGGTGTTGAGTCGATATGATGCGGTATTTCAGGTGCCATCAGGGTTACCTCCCAAGCATGGACATGAGCATAACATTGTATTGCAAGAGGGAGCGGACCAGTCAATGTTCGTCCCTACCGATACCCACAATTCCAGAAGAATGAAATAGAAAAGCTGATAGCGGAAATGTTGGAAACAGGAATCATCAGATATAATGTAAGTCCCTTCTCAAGCCCTGTGTTATTAGTCAAGAAGAAGGATGGGGGATGGCGGTTTTGTGTGGACTATCGTGCACTGAATAAACAAATAGTGCTCGATCGTTTCCCAATTCCCGTCATAGATGAATTGTTGGATGAGCTTCATGGGGCAGTAATTTTCTCGAAGTTAGATTTGAAATCGGGCTATCATCAGATTCGGGTTCAGGAAGGGGACGAGGCTAAGACGGCTTTTCGCACACATGAGGGACACTACGAGTTCCTAGTAATGTCGTTTGGTCTCTCCAATGCATCGGCCACATTCCAGGCTTTGATGAATTCTATATTCCGGCCGTATTTGCGTAAATTTGTACTCGTGTTCTTCGACGATATCTTGGTGTACAGTCCAAGCCTTGAAGCACATGTGGAACAGTTGGAGACCGTATTGGGACTACTACAACAACACTGTTTGTATGCAAACCAGAAGAAGTGCGAGTTTGGGAGTCTGAAATTGGGTTATTTAGGACATGTTATTTTGGCTGATGTCTATGGATCAATCAAAAGTTCAAGCAATTTTGGATTGGCCTCAGCCTACTACTATCACTGAATTGTGGGGTTTCTTGGGTCTCACCAGCTATTACAGGAAGTTCATCCGGGAGTGTACAATCAAGTAGCCTGGCCACTGATATCCCAGTTAAAGAAAAATGGGTTTGCATGGAATCAAGACGCAGAGGGTGCATTCCAAGGATTGAAACGGATTATGACTACTGCTCCAATATTAGCCATGCCTGACTTCTCTAAAGAATTCATTTTGGAAACCGATGCTTCAGGGTTTGCGGTGGGAGCTGTTCTGATGCAAGAAAAGCGTCCAATAGCCTTCTTTAGTCAAGTATTGGGACAAAGGGCTAGGCTCAAACCGATATATGAGAAGGAACTCATGGCCATCGTGTTGGCAGTGAACAAGTGGCGACCCTATTTGTTGGGCAGGAAGTTCATCATACGTAGTGATCAAAAGAGTCTGAAGTTTTTAATGGAACAAAGGGTAATTGGACCGGAATATCAGAAATGGGTAAGTAAATTGCTCGGGTATCAGTTTGAAATTCAGTATCGAACGGGTTCTTCAAATGCGGCGGCGGATGCTCTCTCTAGAATTTCTCATTCTCCAACGTGTTTACAGTTGAGCTTGCCTACTTGGCGTGACTGGAAGTTGCTTAAATCAGAAATTTTGGGTGACTCGACTATACGACAACTGAAGCAAAGTGTCTCGCAAGGTTCGGCCAATCAGGGGTATGTGATTATTCAAGATCTCTTGCATTACAGGAATCGATTAGTTATACCCCGAACTTATTCTCTTATTCCCCTTCTTTTCAAAGAATTTCATGATTCGGCAGTAGGGGGCACTCTGGTGAGACAAAAACATATCAGAGAATAGCTAAGGAGCTTTATTGGGTTGGGATGAAGGCGGACATCAGGAGAATGGTCAGTGAGTGCGAGATTTGTCAACGCAACAAGACTATGGCCACCTCTCCAGCCGATCTTCTTCAACCTATTCCTTTGCCTACTCAGATTTGGGACGAAGTCACCATGGACTTTATAGAGGGTTTGTCGTGTTCAGGGACAGTAGATACTATTCTAGTAGTGGTCGATCGTCTTAGCAAGTATGCGCACTTTGCGGGGCTGAAGCATCCTTATACGGCTGAAAGGGTCGCGTCAATATTCTCTAAAGAGATTATTAGGCTTCATGGGACACCAACTTCAATCATCTCAGATAGAGACAGGGTCTTCCTCGGTAATTTTTGGTGTGAGTTGTTCCAAGTTCAAGGGACTAAGTTGAAGCATAGCACGGTATACCATCCTCAGATTGATGGTCAGTCAAAAGTTTTGAACCGTTGTCTTGAGACTTATCTGCGGTGTTTTGTTTCGGAAAAACCCAAACAGTGGTACAAGTGGTTACCTTGGGCTGAGTACTGGTACAACACTTCGACACATTCGGCTACCGGGTACACTCCTTTTAAAATTCTATATGGAAGGGATCCGCCACCTCTACTTCGGTATATCACTGGCACTACAACAGTATCGTCAGTGGAGCAGTTGTTGTTGGACATGGACAGCATACTGATATCTCTAAAAATGCAATTATTACGGGCGCAACAACGTATGAAAAAACAGGCTGATAGATCTAGAAGGGATGAGACGTTTGAAGTGGGTGAACGAGTTTTTTTGAAGGTTCGGCCTTATAGACAAAAATCCTTGGTAAGTCGAGCTAACCAAAAACTTTCAGCACGTTTTTATGGGCCTTTTGAGGTTTTGGCAAGGATCGGAGCAGTTACTTACAAGTTGGATTTACCATCCTCTACTCGGATTCATCCTGTGTTCCATGTCTCACAGTTGCGCAAAGCTAAAGGACCTTGTTCTCAAATAATTTCTCTTCCCCCTCAACTCAATGGTGAGTTCGAATTGTTAGTCCAACCTGAATCGGTTTTAGATGTGCGTCATGGGGTTGCAGGTAAACCGGAGAATTTGGAGGTGTTGATCAAATGGCAGGGACTACCTGCTTATGAAGCTACTTGGGAGGATTTCCAATTGTTACAACACCAGTTTCCTTCTTTTCACCTTGAGGACAAGGTGCGTCTTTGGGGCGGGGGTATTGATAAGCCTCCTATCAAGTTTACTTACACAAGAAGGAAGTATAGAACAACAAATCAATGAATGGTGCAAATGGTCAGTCTGTTAGTTGTCTGTTAGACAATATTAGTTGCTCTGTTAGTTTCTCTGCTACACACTACTATAAATAAGAGGATAGCAGCAGAATCAAGGCATCCATTTTCATTTGTAAATCAATTGTACATTGAGCTTTGCTCTCTAGGAGATTGAGGCATCTCGAATAGCCTTACAATTCATTCAATAACAATTCATTGTTTGCTACAATACTGGGTGTTGGAACTTCATTCAATAGGAAGGCAGAAATGTCTGATGCATTTCTTCTGATGTCCAAACATGGTGACTGTTTTAGAGGAAGTTGATCATTTAGATGGTTGATTCATCAAGTTATCAACTGCAATTCAGCTAGAACAATTGCTCTGCCATTTTGGTTTTTGTTATGGACATTAAACTTTCCTCAGAAGAGACGCATCACACATGTAAAGTTTATAATGATCCTGATTGCTGATTCTTTTTCATTGTTCATTGATCACAGGTATGGACTCTTGAGAGGCACCCTCAGGGCTCCTGCAGTTGGTTGGATGATGTACAACATGCTGGTTAGCAATGAGAAGTCCATACAGTCGCAGTACAAGTCCCATGTTTATGCTGATCCTGAAAACGTCACGCCTGCAATTGTTGAGAGTAGATATGCATTGACAAAACAGAAAGGCGCTCGGTATGTTCCTGCTGCTTTCTTGACAGGTCTCCTCGATCCTGTCAAGTCCCGGGAGGAGTTTCTTGATCTTTTTGCAGGATTTGAAGGGAAGATACCTGTTTTTGTCGTGTCAACTGAAGGCTCACCAAAAAGGTCAAAAGCGGAGATGGAAGCGCTCAAGGGAGCCAAAGGGGTTAGCAAGTTTGTGGAAGTACCGGGGGCACTTCTTCCTCAAGAGGAGTATCCCGCAGCAGTTGCAGAAGAGCTTTATAGGTTCTTGAAAGAGATTTTTGAGCCAAAGTACTAGAACTCAATGAACACCAGGATTACCACTTTACTCAATGTGGCGTTCGGCAAAGGAATATGATCTGGCATCTCCATTACCTGTTTTATGAGAAGGCAGCATATACAGCCCAAAATATTTCATCATTTATTTTTTCACCAATATATAGATAGGATCCATTAAAGGCTGTGTCGAACCTGAAAATAACTCATTTTTACTTTGCTCTTTCTTGTGAAAGCTAAGAAAATGTTATACCTTGTGAACTCCCAGTTAGTTGAAAACTCTTGAAGTTGCTAAAAAAGAAGCTTAAAGTTCAAAATTAGTTGCAAACTTGCATAAATTACACAAGGAATTGGGATCCCTTACTGAGGGCCATGAAGATAATGAAATATCCATTACCCAAATATCCTGTCATATTACAGATGTTGCAGAAAATTTTGCAGGTTCAGAGAAGATATCCTACAGCTAAATACTGCCTAAACAACACAAAGATCACTACCAGGCGAAGTAGGTTTTATTTTTTGATGACCACACAGGCACCTACAGCATGGTGTGCATCTTTGAATCGCAATGGAAAAATCTAAAACTTGTTCAAGTGTGAGTGTCCTCGCGACTGATGAAAGTTTCTGAGAGTTTATCATACTCCGCTTCAGCCACTTAGATGACAGAGAACTTTTTGCAATCATTCAACATATTTCCAATCATCAAACAGCTTAAAAAACATTTATGAGCTATAAGCGTTGATCATTTCCTTATCAACATATTAAAAAAACACACACACACATGTTTAGCACGGGGCGGAGCCAGGATTGCTAACAGAGGGGGGCAAATTTTTTTGAAAAGACCAATTTACCCCTGAACGTGGTTTTCCAAACCGAACAAAGATTTTTTTTTCTTTTTTAACTCCCAGCAAACCCATCCTCACCAACCCTCTCACTCTCTCCTCTTATCCTTCTCCTTCTCTTATATTTTTTCTCCCTCACAAACCCTCTCTCACTTTGTAATCTCTCAACTCTGCCTCTCATCTCACTCCCAATTCGCTCAACTTCTTAGCAGCTGACTATATCGAACCCTGAAACGCCAACATATCGGTAGCAGAGATTTGTATAGAAATGAGGACCTAAACTTTAAAAATAACCCATAATATAATTTTTAGTGGAGTTCGGAGCCAAGATTGTATACAAAAGGGGGCAACCTAAACTTTTAAAGGGGGCAATATAAAAAAAAATTGAGTAATTTAGTGAAAATTTTCCTAAAAATAAGGGGGGCAACTGACCCCCTTAGCCTAAGGGTAGATCCGCCCACATACACTAGCTAGTGTATCATCCGTTTATCATTTCCTAATCAACATATTAAAAGAACACATGTTTAGCACGGGATACAAAGCTAGCATTATTGTATGTATATTAGTGTATCATCTGTGTTGGCACCACCACACACGTTTTCCATGTAGTTAGTATATGGCATGGCTCCATATCATCCTTTGGCATGCCACCCGCCTTGTTGAGAGGTGTGTAACGTTTGTAATAATCCGATTCCACCGTAAATAAAATTTGCAACATTTTGAAAGAAACTTATTTTTATTTTTTTCAACATTTAAAACTTGAGATAACTTGTAATAGCATAGGCACGAACATACACTTTCACTTGTGAAATGCCTCATTCCGTTTAACAAATAAAACTAAACAAAAAAACACCACTTTGGTTTTCCAATTTAGGCAAATAGAAGCTCGGGATAACCACCTAAAAAAAATGCAAAGCCCCATAGAAATAGTATTGGTGCCTTCAACACCATTTGGAATGCCCAAAAAGTTCGCAACATTAATTGAAAAAAGAAGGCATATGGGCATTTTTGTTAAGTGCCATATGAACATAGCTTTAGAAATCAGTCTATTCACAGTTACCCCCTTAGAAAATAAACATATTATTAAGAAGTCGTTAAACATAATTGTTAATAACTATTTAGTATTACAAATTCTTCTATTTAAAAATACAGACATATCCTCAAATACAATTTGCTAATTATGAAATTTTACAAATTAAAACTATTTGTTTTATTACAATTTACTTTAATACAGTTTAAATTCTACATGCGTGCAAGCGATATTTTAAGTTTGTTCAAGATTGATGGATTTTTCACCATTTGACACACACGCATGGATAACTATATGTAATGAATGTGTATTTTTTAGCAAGTTATATGGAAAACTTAGTAGGCAAGCGCTCCAACACTAGTATTTAAACTTTGGAATGATTGCATTCCATCTTTCAATCAATGTGGATGAACAAAGGAAAATCAAAATTTCATGTGGGCGAACTAAGTAGTTAATGAACAGAACGAAAGTTAATAGTGCATGTAGAATCTTCCATCCAACATTCCAATCTCATTTAGAGGGTGTTTGTTTTTGTTTCTGAATAGAGTCAGAAGTCTTAATAAGAAGTGGGACACCCTGTTTAGGATGTTTGTTTTTAGTTTTGATCATAAGTTAAACTTCTGATTGGAGTAAGCAACAAATGGTGTTGATCACTTAGCACTAAGTGCTTAATGAAAATTCATTCTAATAATAACCTCACAGTAAATTTGTAATGACTACTGTGCTACCCCTCATCTCCACCAACCATCTCTTCTTCTCTACCTCCTCTCTATCACGCAAGCAGTGTCGCCATTGCCACCACCACCTTTCCTCCTCTTCTTTCCCTTTCTTTGGATATTGTATAAGTAATGGAGAGGGATATAGGATTTTTTTGGTTAGTGGAAGGGGGATCTCCAAGGTGTTTGGAGGAGAGAAAACAGGTGGAGAAGGGGATTTAATATTAGTGGTAGCGGTGAGAGTTGTGGTGGGGGCAAAAAGTCAAAAAAGTTCAAATCAGCAGCTCAAAACAAACACCTTTAATTTTGCTACTTTTAGTAAGCATCTCATTCAGAAGTGAAACAAACAGTTCATCGAAGCTCATTCAGAACTTTTAACTCCAATTAAAAGTTAGCTTCTAACTAGGGGTGGGCAAACGAGTCCAGGAATTGCGATTCTAAACCGAACCAGACCGTTTTGCTCCAAATGGTCCAGTTCTTATTGTGTAAACTATTAAATGATCCGGATTGTTGTAGAACGGTTCAAGTCCGATTCCAATTATTTGAATTATAACGTTTCGGTTCCAACCCCTTTTAACATAACACTATTAACACATCTAATTTTACGTGAACCCTAAAAACTCCAAAGTCTAAAGGTCCAAATCCTTCTTTTCTCACTTTCACTCTCAGTCTCAGTCTCACCCAAGTTACAGTTACAAAGAATAATAGAGTTGAAGAATTTTCTATTATCTCAATTCATCATGTCAATTACATTACACAGCTAGCCAGTTGCAATTTGAGGGTTGAGACGTGTAGTTTTGAATCTTGTACGTTTTACTTTTAATGCAACAAAATGGAGCAAGTTTTGTAATGAAAATAGCTGCCCACGAGGCATACATGCAATAAAATACTCAGGAGATGGTTCAAGATGTTAACAGAATTGGGGGTTGGAATGGAGTCCATTTGCATGAAAATGTAATCGGGTGTAGGACAGGCCAACCATTATTTTGTTTCCAAGTCCTTGTGGTATATATACTTACTTTTGTTAACTACACTAAAAGAATTCGACTGTGATCTGATGCATTTTGTTGCTCAGTGGTTTCTTCATAAAATATTTCTCCATTAGAATTTTTTTATTTTTATTTTCTTATATCATTAGAAAATTGAAAAGAAAATTGTGGAATGTAATACTTTGTTTAACGAATATTCCATGTAGTAACTAAATGCAAAAGCATTTCCTTACCATTGGGCCTTTAGATTTGAGCTTTCAATATGCACATACACTACAAAAAAAAAAGGCCTTTAGGGACGTAGTCAAAATTGTCGCTATAGACAATATTTCGTCGCCATAAATATTGGGCGACAAAATATTCGTCGCGCAAAGGTTGTCACCACAGCTCTGTCTCGCAAGTCTTTGCGCGACGAAAAATAATCTTCGTCGCTACAAATGCCTTTTTGCGCGACGACACCACAGCTCTGTCTCGCAAGTCTTTGCGCGACGAAAATACTCTTCGTCGCTACAAATGCCTTTATGCGCGACAACACCACAGCTTTGTCTCGCAAGTCTTTGCGCGACGCAACTAAATCTTCGTCGCTACAAAATCATTTTTGCGCGACGACACTCTCGCAAATCTTTGTGCGACTTTCGTCGCTATGAAATCCTTTTGCGCGACGACACCAAAGATCGTTGCATAAGGGTGCGTCGCGTAATATTGTTTTGCGCGACGCTAATTTTGTCGCAAGAAATAGAATTGTTCTTCGTGCAAAATATACTTACGCATAGAATTTGAATATACTATTAACTTAATTAAAATATTTATTATACGCATTGAAATATTTATTAACTTAATTTGTTATACGCATTGAAATATTTATTAATTGAATCGTCTCACGCATAGAAAGGTTTGGCTAATTTAATTAAATACTATTAACTTTACAAATTAATAATGTAAAATCATAATGTATCCATTACAAATTAAAAATTTTAAACCGTACTGTATAGTTACAAATTAAAAAAACACATCAGTACATTTTTTAGGGATGTGGTGGCTGATGATGGTTTGTCGACAGTAGCGGGAGGCTCGACAAATTAATCCCCGACTGTTGGAGAGCCCCTAATAACATACTCCACCTAGTTGCCTCTTGTGCTTGTCGTTCCCCCTCCCGGGCCTCTCGGGCCTCCCTCTCTTCCTCACACACTTTGGCAACATTTAACTCATTCTATAATTCCTCCACTTTCGACTGTAATGATGAAACGATTCCGACTGACCGCTGCGAAGCTGAAGATGAGGTGTTGACCTCACGAACTTTAGCTTTTTCCATCCCCCGAACAATCTTTCCGGGTCTTGGACTTAGCGATTCCAATGTCTCCATCAAAATATGTAATCCTGCATCAGGATCGTCCATTGTGAGCTGTTCCAACGGAGTTCCCGAAGGATGTTGCGAGGCCACTCGCTCCATGTAGGCATCCCGCCTCTCCACCATCGTTTCCTTGCAAACTCAATGAAGCTCTCGATCCCATTTAAATATTCATCACAACATTTGTCCTGATTTTGTATCCACTGTCTTTCCATTACGCCTGTTTTCAGTTTATAAACAAAACATGAGAATTAAAGAGAGTTAACGACACTAATGCGATTAGGTTTCAATGTGGAAAAATTTCAGCAACATCTCAATTACAATTCTTCAAGTGGACGATGTAGATATTATTAATTAATAAATATCTAGTATGCACTCGAAAAACAATGCGAGACACTCCCAAAAATCCACATGATAGCAACCTAATTTCATGAAATTTCAAAAAATAAAAAAATTAGCAATTTCCTCACCGTTTTCCAAGTGAAAGAGAGAGAAGATTGGAGGTGTGGCCGGCGCGGGCGACACAAAGAAAAGACGAAGCCTAATTAAGTGCTGGAAGCTTGGAGTATACAGTGAGAGAAATCAATCTAGCAGAGAAAAAGAATAAAATGAGAGGAGAAAATAGTGAAAAACGCAGACCTGAGCTTGTGCGACGAACCTGCTCGCTTTAAGCGACGAATCTTTGTTGGGAAGACTTTATGCGACGAAGCTTTCCACTTCGTCGCGATAGATATCTTCAGGCGACGACAAAGTTTGTCGCCCTAGGATGATTTAGGCGATGAACCGGCTCTCTTTAAGCGACGAATCTTTGTTGTGAGTACTTGATGCGACGAAGGGTTCCTATTCGTCGCGTACGCTATCTTTAGGCGACGGCGACGTTTGTCGCCCTAGGATGTAAGACTTTAGGCGACGAAGCTTTCAAAATTTTCGCGTAAGCTATCTTCAGGCGACGAAAAAGTTTGTCGCCCTAGGATGTTTTAGGCGATGAACCGACCCTCTTTAAGCGAGGAATCTTTGTTGTGAGTACTTGCTGCGACGAAGCGTTCCACTTCGTCGCGAAAGATAGCTTCAGGCGACGGCAAAGTTTGTCGCCCTAGAATGTAAGACTTTAGACGACGAAGCTTTCCAATTCGTCGCGTAAGATGGCTTCAGGCGACGACAAGGTTTGTCGCACTAGGATGTTTTAGGCGATGAACCGGCTCTCTTTAAGCGACGAATCTTTGTTGTGAATACTTGATGCGACGAAGGGTTCCTATTCGTCGCGTACACTATCTTTAGGCGACGACGACGTTTGTCACCCTAGGATGTATCTTTGTTGGGAAGACTTTAGGCGACGCAGCTTTCCAATCCGTCGCGTAAGATATCTTCAGGCGACGACAAAGTTTGTCGCCCTAGGAGGTATTTTTGTTGTGAATACTTTAGGCGACGAAGCTTTTCGCTTCGTCGCGTAAGATATCTTTAGGCGATGACAAAGTTTGTCGCCCTAGGGTGTTGTTCAAAGTGGCAAATTTTAGGCGACGAAGGCTTTTGGTGCGTCGCGTAAGCTATATTTAGGCGACGAAATAGTGTCGCCAGAGGATATTAAAGTTGGTCGTTTAAAGTGGTCGACACGTAGCCCTAGGTATTTTAGGGTGACGAAATATTTGGTTTTAAGCGACGACACGTTGTCGCATATTAGGTATGCGATGAAGGCTTTACTTGCGTCGCGACAGAGGTTATGACGCGACAAAACCGCTCGTCGCATTAAGTAGTTAGCTATTTTTTGTACTTGCGTGACAATATTAAATATGTCGTCGCGCCATGATAATTTTGAGCGACAAAACTTCCCTCGTCGCGCTACGAGTCGTCGCAAAAGGGAATATAGTACTGAAGTGGTTTTTCGAATCAGTTTGTGTAGGTCCATTTTAGTAAAAGTGGGCATTCTAATTCAAGAAAAAATTACTTTATAAACATCAAGTGTCACGTCTTATGTCTAGATGAGCCTCAATGATTTCATCATCTTATTTTTGTTTTGTGCCAATTTGATTCCTCTCTCCTTTGGAAGCAATAATCTCATTCTTTCTTTTCATTTTGTTTGTTTTCTTACAATTTTTTTATTTTTATTTTTTATTTTTATGCAACAATCTTAAAAATGGCCAATTGTTGCAAGTTCTTTTAAATATATTTGGATTTTGAGATTCTATTGTATATGATCTTTGTTTTATGTGAATTCAAAAATGACTTTAAATTTTTGTTATCAATTGATTGTTAAATATAATCTAGTGTGAAATATTTTTGGTGTCTACTCAATGAAAGACTCCATGTGAAAGTGTTTTGAAGATAAAATGACCTTCTAGCTTTGGCAATTTTACTTTATGTAGAGATATGTATGAATCCTTGCTACAATTGAAACTTGTCATGGTTTTATTATCGTGGAACTATTTGGTACTGGACCGTTCTAAAGGGTTCGAGTTAGGTTCAGTCCCAATCTTAAAAATGTGAGAATCTAGACCGGACCATACCGGATCCGTTAAATTTAAATGGTTCTAGTTAGGTTCTTCCATAATTGGAACTTATCTGGACCGTGCCCATCCCTAATTCTGACCACTTAAAAAAAAACCCACCTTATTCTTCTCTAAAGGCACCACCACAGGGGCCTCAGTTAAGGTTCTTCACCGCCTATCTTCTTACGTTTTTTATATTTCTGGTTGTTGTTGAGATTTTCAAGTTCCCCAGTCGTCGATAAAATTGAGTGTTTTGTATTTTCGTTTCGATCGCTTTCAAATAGCCCCAAAACGACTATAAGGTGTTTTATGCTCTGTGAGCGAGCTTTGTTTGCAGAGTAGATAGATAGATAGTGATGCGTCCAAATCATGTCCTCCTATGAGTTTGACCCGCAAAACAAATGTTGGATTGCCAAGGACCGTCATTTTGGTGGCCGAAGGCACTCCGATGCTTAAGTCAACAACTCTATTTGAATAAGGAAGTAAATCTGGACAAAACTCAGTTAAAGTTGCATACATTTATCGAATGTTCCCTTACCTTTTATAATGGTCACAGTTAATGCTCTGCGTGACTTATGCATGTGAGGCACAACAGAAGGATATGTTTCTCGTAATAGTCTCCTCCTTGATGGAGATACGTCCGTGAATGCGTAATTCCCTCCACGACTCTTTTTTATGCAATGTTCCTCTTCTTTATGAGTGAACTTGTGTCGGGCCTGGATTTGGGCTTTGATTCGTTCGAACCTGGATTCGGACTTTGATTATATCTTCTTATAGTGGGCCTTGTCTGGGCCTCTATGGTTGGCTTTAACCTTCTTGAGTTTTACGATCTGGCCCCATAGATGGGACGCCATATCCTCGCGATGGATGTTCTCTGCCACGTGTATGGCCGCGAACGATGATGGTTTATTTTTGATGTATCATCCACTGCTCCTCCTTAGTTAGTGGGTATGCTGACGTGGACACTAACTTCGTGACAATTTGCCTTTCAATTCCATCATTGCTCTTTATTTAATGTTGCCAATAACTTTTTGCGAGTTGGTGTCTCAATTATTTGCTTGCCCATTCATTTTTGCGCACATTTTTGGGATTTCACAAAGCCATCATATCTCGCACGATGTCCCATGAGCAGTCCCTTCGTTGCTTGGCTCTATAAAAGGGAACATGACGGGTTTGTTTTCCTTCTTTATGCTATCTTTGAAATTAGGGTTCATTCTTCCTTCGCCTTCTTCGTTCTCTTTGATTTCTTTTCCTTAACAATGTCTATTGGCGATAAATTAAGCGGTAAGTCGCTAGCTATTTGTGAGGCTCATTTTTCTCCTAAGAAAGCTTCTCAGGCGACACTGGACAACCTTCGTTCGGACTACAATATGCCGCCTGACCTCTAGATTATCTTGCCTAGACAGAACGATAGTCTTTGTCGTCTAAGGTCTGGATACATCGCACTGCATCCGTGCATGTTTTCTTCTGGCCTTCGGTTCCTAGTTCCAGAGCTGTTTTTGGAGTACCTGGACTTCTTGGGCATTCCTCCTGCTCAAATGGGTCCTAATGGTTGGAGAACAATGATTTCTTCTTATGCGAGGGTTATTCTGTTCGGCATTCCTTTGACTGTGAGGGTTTTGCATTCGGTGGTTGGTCTGATGGTGACAAAGGATATATGTTTCCTTCGTTCTCCTGCCTGTTTTGAGAAGCTTTATGATGACATCCGTGATTGTCAAGGACTTGGTTTTACGCTTCTGTTAACCCTGGCTACTTCCAACTGCGAGCTCGTCTGATTTTTTTATCATTCCGAGTTCCCAAAAAATGGAAGAATCTTCAGCTAACTGTGGAGGAGCAGAGGATCAGTGACAAATTCTTGAAGCTTCCCCGGTTTCCTGTGGAGGCATTTTTTTAGGACATTCAGGATAATAGTGGTTTGTACACCATGAAAGAAGCGAAGCAGATCTTGCTTACTGAACCCCGTGCTGAGGATATTGTTGCTCGTGCTACCCGTGCTGGCACTAGTGGTGCTAGCATTGTTTGGGAAGTGAGTTCAGACAGGCGCGTTACTGATCTCGATGTCCCTGTTAATGTCGTAGTTCTAGTTTGCAGAAAGAGGAAGCTTGCGAGGCCCATTAGTCCATCGAGGTGATTGTCGGTAAATCCAGGTTGCGTTCCGATGAAGAAATGACTTTCTACTCGTGGTTCTATGCGGATTGCATCTCATCCGAGTCCTAGTCAAGATGTTACAGGCTACCTCTCGTCCAATTCCTTCCTACGAAGATGCCATAAAAAAGGATCGTGCATCTCTTGAGGAGGCTGAGGAGATGAGGCCGGTGTTGGAGAGAAGCGAGAAAGAGACTACTTGTCTGTTGGATGATAATGAAAAAAGGCTTATTTTTTGCTTACGGTGTTTCAGACGTTGCTGAATGGTCTAACAATGATCCTCGGGCTATTGATGATAAAATGTTTCAGTTGGCGTTGGAACAATCTAAAGAGGTTGTCGGTAGTGGTCAGGGTTTCGAGGTTCACTCTCCTCATTCTTCTTCTATTGACGTCAGTGATGCGGCCAAATTCTTAGTTTTTTCTTCTGCTCGTCTGGACTCTTTTGCTTTTGCCGCCACTACTAGTTTGGTTCCTCCTATGGTTGCTCCTCGTCGGGAGGGTAAAAACTGGTTTTTCATTATCAATGATGTTTCTTCTGCCCTTCCGCCCTTCCGGCTGTTGGGGGTGGTTCCTCAATGCTTTCGGATCATCGCGTTCTTCATCCACGAGTTGGCTGGACTAAGCCTAGCCCAAAATATGTTTGTATCAAGTCAAACGGCAAGTTATGCTAGTCCACTCAGCTTGACGCGCAAGATGGTGCATGCAGGTTGATAAATGAATGGCACGGGCGATCAATGAAAAAACCTTCAATGCTCGTATTAGATCCATGTGATCATCTTGATTTCGGTTTTGAGCAGATAATGGACGAGATGAATCATCTCGCCTATGCAGGGGTGATGGGCTCGGTTTATCGAGCCGGTCGTGATCAGGTGGTTTCTTTGGAGATAAGGTTTGCAACACTATTGCTGGTGTTTTCTCACGTTCTTTCCAAATTTGACATGTTGAAAGCGCAATGCACAGAGTTGGAGAAAACTGCCAGGGCTGCTCAAACTTTGTTGATTGAGGCGGAAAATATATGGGATAAATATATTGCTGAGCTTGAGTCCTTGAGAGCCAAGTTGGATGGGATTCATGCTCGTTTACGTGACGTGCAGAAGGAGTTATCCGCCGAGAAATCAGCTTATGATGAGGCTTTTTCTGCTGAGATTGAGTAATCTGTTAGTCACGATATTGCTGAGAGGCCGGTGGAATAGTTGACGGATGCGCTCGACGAGGTCAAGGCATATACTTTCGTTATGCTTAACACCGCCGAGGGTAGGCTTGTTGTGGCAAAACATGAACTCACTACTGCCAAGGACAAGCTTCGCATTGTTGAAGCTGAAGATAGGAAGCGAGTTGAGTTTTTGATTATATCGTGGGGCTCGGTGTGGATTTATCCAGGTACCACCACTTGGTTGATCAAGCTTTCGAAGAAGATGATGGTGAAGAGATTGCCCCATCCTCTTCGAGTGCCCTAGTAGTGGAAGAGCCATCGCTTCCTCTCCCTTCTGAAGAGAAAACTTCGCCCTCTCCCGTAGATGATGTTGTTGACGATCTTGTGGTTGCTTCCATTTCTTCTCCTACTCATTCCTCTTCTTTTTTGGATGTCACAGAATAATATTGTTAATGAAAAAAACTTCTATTTTGGTATTGCATGTTTTCGTAGTTTATCTTGTCGACTCGATGTATGTTGCTTGCTCCTTTTTAGTCAAGCCGTAGTAGTATCGGGATTTACTTTGAATTCCTTTATGGCTACTTTAACGCTTTGGCTTGTTAATTGTCTAAGGATGGATAGTTGACTTTATCCTTCTTGATGCGTTGGAGTTTGCGTGAAGAGGTTGGTATTTTATCTCGATCTTTACCTTGTTGGTTTAGTCGATCCGTAGCTCTTTGAATCATGTCAATTTGTTCTTTCAATTTTGACTTTGTTGGTTCGTCATATCGGTCGACTCGAAGCTTTCTAGATTAAATTGATTCATTTGTCCAACTTTTACTTCGTTGGTTTGACGTACTGGTCAATCCAAAGTTGTTATTTACTCGGCTTGTTTGCCTTCCGAAAAAAAAAACTTTTACTTCCTTTATTTGACGATTCAGTCGACTTGAAGTTTTCTTTGTTAAGTTGGCTCGTTCGTCCAACTTTTACTTTATTGATTCGACGTCTTAGTCGACTCGAAGTTTTATGTGTTAAGTTAACTCATTTGTCCAACTTTTACTTCGTTAGTTTGACGCATCGGTCAACTCGAAGTTTTCTGTGTTAAGTTGACTCGTTCGTACAACTTTTAATTCATTGGCTCGATGTTTCAAACAACTCAAAGTTTTCTATGCTAAGTTGACTCATTTGCCCAATTGTTACTTCGTTAGTTCGACGCATCGGTCGACTCGAAGTTTTTTGTGTTAAGTTAACTCGTTCGTCCAACTTTTACTCGTTGGCTCGATGTCTTATTCAACTCAAAGTTTTATGTGTTATGTTGACTCGTTCGTCCAACTTTTACTTTGTTGGTTCGACGCATCGGTCGACTAGAAGTTTTCTATGCTGTATTGACTCGTTTGTCCAACTTTTACTTCGTCAGTTTGACGCATCGGTCGACTCAAAGTTTTTCATGTTAAGTTGACTTGTTCGTCCAATTTTTACTTTGTTGGCTCGACGTCTCAGTTGCTCAAAGTTTTCTGTGTTAAGTTGATTCGTTCGTCCATCTTTTACTTTGTTGGTTCGACTCATCGATCGACTTGAAGTTTTCTGTGTTAAGTTGACTTGTTCATCCAACTTTTACTTCGTTGATTCGATGTCTCAGTCGACTTGAAGTTTTATGTGTTAAGTTGACTCATTTGTCCAACTTTTACTTCGTTAGTTCAACGCATCGGTCGACTCAAAGTTTTCTGTGTTAAGTTTTCTCATTCGTACATCTTTTACTTCGTTGGCTCGATGTCTCAATCGATTCGAAGTTTTCTGTGTTAAGTTGACTAGTTTGTCCAATTTTTACTTGGTTAGTTTGACGCATCGATCGACTTGAAGTTTTCTGTGTTAAGTTGACTCGTTCGTCCAACTTTTACTTCATTGGATCGATGTCTTATTCGACTTGAAGTTTTCTGTGTTATGTTGACTCGTTCGTCCAACTTATATTTCGTTGGTTCGATGCATCAGTCGATTCGAAGTTTTCTGTGTTAAGTTGACTTGTTTGTCCAACTTTTACTTAGTCAGTTCGACGCATCGGTCGACTAGAAGTTTTATGTGTTAAGTTGACTCATTTGTCCAACTTTTACTTCATTGGCTCGACGTCATCAATCGACTCAAAGTTTTTTGTGTTAGGTTGATTCGTTCGTCCAACTTTTACTTCACTGGTTCAACTCGAAGTTTTCTGTGTTAAGTTGACTCGTTCGTCCAACTTTTACTTCGTTGATTTGACGTCTCAGTCGACTCAAAGTTTTCATTGTTAAGTTGACTCGTTCGTCCAACTTTTACTTTGTTAGTTCGATGCATTGATCGACTCGAAGTTTTCTATGTTAAGTTGACTCATTCGTTCAACTTTTACTTCGTTGGCCTGACATCTCAGTCGACTCAAAGTTTTCTGTATTAAGTTGCCTCATTCGTCCAACTTTTACTTCGTTGGTTCGATGCATCGGTCGACTCGAAGTTTTCTTTGTTAAGTTGACTCGTTCATCCAACTTTTACTTCGGTTGCTCAACGTCTTAGTCGTCACAAAGTTTTCTGTGTTAAGTTGACTCATTCATCCAACTTTTACTTCGTTGGTTCGACGCACCAATTGACTTGAAGTTTTCTTTGTTAAGTTGATTCGTTCGTCCAACTTTTATTTCGTGTATTCGACGTTTCAGTCGACTCAAAGTTTTTTGTGTTAAGTTGACTCATTTGTCTAACTTTTACTTCGTTAGTTCAACGCATCGGTCGACTCGAAGTTCTTTGAGTTAACTTGTTCATCCAAATTTTACTTCGTTGGCTCGACGTCTCAGCTAACTCCAAGTTTTCTATGTTAAGTTGACTCACTTTTACTTCGTTGTTCGATGCACCAGTTGACTCAAAATTTTGTGTTAAGTTGACTCGTTCGTCCAATTTTTACATCGTTGATTCGATGTCTCAGTCGACTAGAAGTTTCATGTGTTAAGTTGACTTGTTCGTCCAACTTTTACTTCGTGGTTGATCAGACCAAAAGTTTTTATTATATATATCGGACTTTTGTCCTGATTTCTCATGGCTTGGTATGTCGATTGCTTTGTGTGGCTAATTTTCGACGCGTATATCTTGACATCCATGTATAAGATGTGGATTTCGAATTCATATTTTTATTGATATTCCCTTTCGGGAGCTCTGACCAACCCTAACTGTTGTTTTTTTAATAATTTATGCTAGTTTGAAGAGTGATTTGTTTTGTCTTCCTTTGCTTTTATTCACCATATTTCCTATGGGTTATGCTTTGCTCGTTTGTCGTATATGTTGTCATAGCTAACAAACTTGGGGTGCCTTTTGATTCGGTAGCTAAGCGATGTCGATTTGTCCGATCATGTTCACATCAATGCCAAATTGTCCAATCATGCTCACATCAGCACCAAATTGTCCAATCATGCTCACATCAACACCGAATTGTCCAATCATGCTTAAGTTAGCACCGTGTTTGGCGTCAACTGCTGAGGTTTGGTCAAGTCCGTCGCTGTAAATTTTGTCGTTGGTCATTCGAGTCGAGTTTGCATCCATTCGTGCAAACTTTTCCATGTTTTATGCATTAGTAAATCATCTCGAGTCGGAGGTATTTCTAGTTGCTTCTTCTGTTGGGTTAATTGTTTTATTTCCTCCAGTCATGCAGTGTAGAGCGTATATTAGTTTTCTGGGGTTTTTTTGATCCCGTAGTGGTATCTGTTTTTTCCTTCCATTTAAGCTACTTGTCTAGCATTTCGATGAACTCATAAAAAAGTTGTCCTTTCTGAACCCAATGCTTGATTTTGTCTTTTAGATTGTAACAGTCTCCGGTATCATGCCATGGTCCTTATGGAAAAAAATATATTTGCTATTGTCTTTTCCTTTCGGGTCTCATCTCATCCTGAGTGGCCAGTTGATGCCATCCCATTTTGCTATGTGCTTCAGTATATTAGCTCGACTCTTTTTCAAGGTTGTATATGGTTTGTATGTCTTCTTCTTCGTGCTCGTTACTCGCTCGTGTCGGGGCCGTGTTGACTGCAACTTATCGGACTCTTGCTGGGTTGAATCAGTTCTTCTGCCATTTTGATGCCTTTTCGAATGAATGTTATCTTCCCATGTTTCGTCATTTCGTCTTCTCTCTTCCTTCCTTTCCCGTTTCCTCGAATGATTCTCTCTTTCTTGGTCATTTTTTCTCCTGGCTGCTTTCATCCCCTCAAGATAAATGAATTTTTGGGCTGTTTTTAATACGACTGTCATGCCTTTTGGAGCCTCCAGGTTGAAAACATAAAAAGGGACCTCTCTTAAGTCTGGCAATGAAGGTTGTGGCGGTTGTGTCGTTGCTGCATCCATCGTTCATCGTCAGTTCGTTGGTATGACGAGTGACATATTCTTGTATTGTCTTTTTGGGCTTTTGCATGATATGGAGGAGGTAGTAAGGTCTCTTCCTCAACCGCTGGCCCCCGATGAATCTGGTGATAAAAGTGGTGGCTAATGTCTGGAAAGAGTCTATTGACCTCGGCGATAGGCTGTTGAACCAATTCATCGTTGTGGAGGTAAATCTAGTCGAAAATGTCCTGCATAAGATCGACTTTGTGGTCACCTTCAGGGCCATCAAGTGGTGGAAGTGTCTCAGGTGATCTGTTGGGTCGGTGGTACCATCATATACTTCGAACTTTAGCGGAGTGAACTTTTTCGGCATGGGAGTTTTCATGAGGGTGTCGGAGAATGGCGACTTGCCTAATTCATGAGGAGTTCATTGCTCGCAAGGTTTTCATGTTGGGGTTCAGCTGGAAATTCGTCGCTCCCTTGAGTTTGGTTGGTGGAGTTTTGTTGGGGCGGTGCCTGGACAGGATCAGTTGGCTGGATGTGCTCCTGGGTGAGTTTCTTTAGCACCTTCATCATGTGGTTCATCTGGACCATAAGCAGGTCTACCCGAGGATCTGTGGCAATGTCACCGGATGTCTGGGTTATTGCACGTTGTGGGTTTTGATTGTCAGGTGCCATTGGCCCGATGATTTGAGTTGCATCATGTTCGCAAGCTGTTTGTGATACATTGTCACCAATAGGAGAGTTATTGTTATCGTCGCTGGGTTGAGGATCTGTAGGGTGTGTCATTTGTTCTGACAGCTTGTTGATTGTTTATCAGATTTTGGTGAACTTCGTTACTATGGATCTTCTGAAAGGAAACTTGTCGTTCCCCACGAACATCGCCAAGCTGATGAGTCCAAATCCTGTCCTTTTACGAGTTTGACCTGCAAAACAGATGTTAGACTGTCAAGGACCACCTTTTTGGTGGTCGAAGGCATTCTGATACTTAAGTCAACAACTCTGTTTGAAAAAGGAAGTAAATCTGGACAAAACACACTTAAAGTTGCATACCTTTGTCGAATGTTCCATTTATCTTTTATAATGGTCGTGGATAATTCTCTACGTGACTTAAGCATGTGAGGCGCAACAAAAGGAGATGTTTCTCGTAATAGTCTCCTCCTTGATGGAGACGCGTCCGTGGAGGCGTAACTCCCTCCACGACTCTTTTTTGTGCAACATTCCTCTTTTTTATGAGAGAACTCGTGTCGGGCTTGGATTTGGGCTTTGATTCGTTCTCGGGCTTTGATTATATCTTCTTATAGTGGGCCTTGTCTGGGCCTTTATGGTTGGCTTTAACCTTTTTAGGTGTTACGAGTTGGCCCCATAGATGGGATGCAATATCCTCGCGATGTATGTTCTCTACCACGTGTATGGCGGCGATGATCGGTCAGATAGAATGAGTGAAAAAGAAGCAAAACCCCTTGCATATGTGCATGTGTTGATACTAAAGAAGAGGAAAACCAACGATGAGTAGGCTATCAAAAGAAAAAAGAGACTGGACCAGCAGAAGGCCAAGAACAAAGCCATCAAACATTTCACTTTCAAGAGACCTAAGGAGTACATCAAAGATTTTCGGTCCAAAGTAAGCTAATTTTTTGATACCCTTTTGTTTGTTTTGTAATACACAATGATTGCTTTTTGTAAAGAAATGATTCTTTTTTGTAAATAAATTATTTTTGAAAGATTACCATGATAATATGGACTAGTAGTGAGTGAAAGGGAATGGAAAATAGAGAGAAATTTAGTAAATTAGAAGCTCATTACATATCGGCCAGGCTACGGCATGGGGTTTGTCTACATACCCATTGTGAAAAAGTGTATTGGAGTCATAACAAAAGTTTACAAAATGAATGGGTCATGGATGGAGTTTGCATCTATAGATACAGAATGAGTTGAATTGTGTTGAATACATAATTTTGTTTAGTTGGATGTATCACTATATGTTTTTGAGAATGTAAATATTAGTTGTATGTTTAATTGAAAGCAGTCATTACATGTTTTGAACGGTGGAATTGTTGAATCCACTGGAAGTTGCAAGACAGAGATTGCAACCTTGAAGTTGCTAGAACTTGGGAGAACTTTGTGGCGGCAACTGGAAAGTCGGCGAAAAAGTTGGAAAAGCTCGTGGAAGTCGGCGGCGATAACTAGCACTAGCCGAAATTGTTGAATAAAGTGGTCAAAGAAGAAGAAGGAGGAAACTCTTCCACCACCACCAATTCACCTCCTCAATTTGCTATAAAAGGAAGAGGGGATGCCTCAATCCCATCATCCCTAGCATCCGATTCCATAGAGGAGATAAGATAGAGAGGTTGAGAGATAGAGAATTTTAGTGGGAAATTTCTCTTGGGTGTAAGCTTGATCTGTGAGTTGTGTGATTGGTGTTGTAAGCACTTATTTTTTCCCTTCAATATAGATTTGCAGCAGCCCGTGGATGTAACCCAATTAGGGGTGAACCACGTAAATTATGTGTGTTGTTTTTCCGCCTTTATTTCGCATTCTTGCTAATTTGGTTTATTGGGAAATTCCTAGATTTTCCTAACAACTGGTATCAGATTTTCGTGTGAGTAGTATTCACAGTTGTGAATAGCAAAATTTTGTCGGCGGTACCGATTTGTCGACAAGGGTGTTATAAACACGGTAGTTCACAAAAATAGTCAGAAACGATCCAGAAGTTACCAGATTCGAGTGGGAGCGATGGCTGCAGATGAAGGAAAGGTAAAAATTGAAAAGTTCAATAGAGCGGGCTTTGTCTTTTGGAAGATACAGATTGAAGATAATCTATACCAGAAAAAGCTATATCAAACACTCTCAGGAATGAAACCCAAGGACATGAAGGATGAAGAGTGGGCTCTTCTAAACAGACAAGCCCTTGGAGTTATCCGATTAACGTTATCCCGCAATGTTGCTTTCAATATAGCAAAGGAGAAAACCATGACTGGTCTTATGGCGGTTCTCTGCAGCATGTACAAGAAGCCATCAACCTCTAACAAAGTTCACGTGATGAGGCGGTTATTCAATTTGCGGATGACAGAAGGTGGATCGGTGGTTCAACATCTAAATGAACTCAACACAATCACAACCCAGTTGAGTTCAGTGATTAAGTTCGTGCTTTGATTCTCTTATCATCTCTACCAGTTAGTTGGAATGCTACCGTGGTCAGCAGCTCGTTGGGAAATAGTAAATTGAAATTCGACGATGTTTGGGATCTGGTATCGAGTAAAGAAATTCAGCGCCGAGAATCGGGTGAAGCATTAACCTCCTCAGCTTTATTCACGAAGTCTAGAGGGGGAACTTTAGAAAGAAGCTCAAACCGCAGCAGATCAAAATCTAGACGAAATAAATCTAAACCTGGAAAGAAAAATTTGCATTGCTACAATTGCAGCAAGAAAGGTCACTTCAAGAGGGATTGCCGAGCACAGAAGAAAGATGCCGGGGCACAGAAATCTGCCAAAGTGACCGAGGTAGCAGGTGATGCTATCATTTTTAGCGTCAACAATCCGATAGAATCATGGATCTTAGATTCAGGGGTATCTTTCCACTCCACCGCGTGTCGAGAAATCATGGAAAACTATGTCAGTTGTGATTTCAGGAAGGTTCATTTGGCAAATGATGAAACCTGAAAATTGTGGGAAAGGGAAACATCTGAATAAAGTTGTCAAACCAGATTATGTGGAAGCTGAAAGGAAGTAGACACATTCCTGGTCTTACAAGGAATTTGATCTCGGTTGGACAACTTGATGGAAAAGGTTATTGTACAACCTTTTCAACTGTGAATGAAAAATTACCAAAGGAGCACTCGTCATTGGTCGTGGTAAGAAGTCTAGTACTCTCTATGTAACCTCAAACGTAGAAAGTATCATTGCAGTAGCCGACAATGATGGAAAATCAAACCTATGGCACCAAAGGCTTGGTCATATGACCGAGAAAGGGATGAAGACACTTCTGTCAAAGGGTAAGCTGCAGGATCTGAAGAATTTAGATGTCGGCATATGCGAGGATTGCATCTTAGGCAAATAGAAGAAGGTCAGTTTTGCCAAATTTGGCAAAATACCTCAAGCAAAAAAGTTAGAGTTGGTTCATACCGATGTATGGGGACCATCTCCAGTTCAATCTCTTGGAGACTCTCTGTATTATGTCACCTTCATCGATGATTGTACGAGGAAGGTGTGGGTATATTTTCTAAAGAAGAAATCAGAAGTCTTTGACATCTTCAGAAAATGGAAAGCCATGGTGGAAAATGAAACGGGTTTGAAAGTCAAACGGTTGAGGTCTGACAATGGAGGAGAGTACAAAGATAGTAGATTCAAAGAATTTTGCGCAAACAATGGGATCAAATTGGATAAAACTGTTCCCATAACACAACAACAGAATGGCATAGCAGAGCGCATGAACATAACTCTGAATGAACGTGCCAGAAGCATGAGGATACATGCCGGCTTACCCAAAATGTTATGGGCTGAAGTCGTCAACACCGCGGCCTACTTGATCAATCGTGGGCCCTCAGTTCCTTTGGATGGTGGAATACCAGAGAAATCAAGGAGTGAAAAATAGGTAAACCTTTCACACTTGAAAGTGTTTTGGTTGTATCTCTTATGTGCATATTGATTCTCCTGAGAGAAAAAAATTAGACTCGAAGTCTAAGATATGTGTCTTTGTCGGATATGGTGGCGATGAGTTTGGGTATCGATTTTGGGATTATGAAAATCGGAATATCATCAGAAGCAGAGATGTCATATTCAATGAAAATGTGATCTACAAAGATAGGTCAACCACATAATCAAGTAGCTCCAGTACCAGTGCTAAAACAAAGGAGTTTGCTGAATTCGAGGAGATTTCTCAAAAAGATGTTCAAATTAGTCTCAAAGCAATTCAAGAAGAACCATGCACGCTAGAATTGAGACACTCCTCTAGAATTCCTAAACCAACATAGCGCTACTCCCCTTCTTTGCACTACTTGTTGTTGACTGACAATGGAGAACCAGAGTGTTATGATGAAGCAATGCAAGTGGAAGATTCAATCAAGTGGGAGTCGACCATGAAAGATGAGATGGACTCACTCATGTCAAATCAGACGTGGGAATTAGCGAAACTACCGCAAGGCAAGAAAACTCTCCATAATAAGTGGGTTTTCAGGATCAAAGAAGAGCACGATGGAAGCAAGTGCTACAAAACAAGATTGGTTGTCAAAGGCTTTCAACAAAAAGAAGGTGTTGATTACACTGAAATTTTCTCTCCAGTCGTGAAGCTGACTACAATCAGACTAGTACTGAAAATTGTAGCTGCGGAGAACTTACATGTTGAACAGTTAGATGTAAAGACAACTTTCCTTCATAGTGATTTTGAGGAACATATTTATATGGAGAAGCCAAAAGGCTTCATACAGGCAGGCAAGAAAAACCTGGTATGCAGGCTGAAGAAGAGCTTGTACGGCTTAAAACAAGCTCCTAACCAATGGTACATGAAGTTTGATAGCTTCATAGGATTGGTTTCACTAGATGCCAAACAGATCATTGTTGCTACATCAAGAAGCTCGACAATAGCTCCATCATTCTGTTGTTGTACGTAGATGATATGCTCGTTGCAGGTTCAGACATGCAAGAGATTAGCAACTTGAAGCAGGAATTGTCGAAGAAGTTTGCAATAAAAGATCTGGGTGTTGCGAAGCAGATTCTTGGAATGAGGATGATGAGAGACACAAGGTCAAGGACTTTGGTGCTATCACAGGCTGAGTATATCAAAAGGTACTCTCCAATTTCAACATGCAAGATGCTAAACCAGTAAGTACACTTTTAGGTGCTCATCTCAGACTTTCCAAAGAACAGTCACCAAAGACGGAAGAAGAGCGTGCGCACATGGAAAAAATTATGTACACCTCAGCAATTGGGAGTTTGGTGTATGCCATGGTTTGTACCAGACCAGACATTGCTCAAATAGTGGGAACAGTCAGCAGGTACATGAACAATCCAGGCAAGACACACTAGGAAGCAGTCAAATGGATCCTCAAATATTTGCGGGGTACCACAGACAAGGCACTTTGTTTTAAAGATGGAGATACGACACTAACAAGCTATGTGGATGATGATTTAGCCAAAAATGTCGATAACAGAAAGAACACTACTGGGTATGTCTATACTCTAAGAGGAAAAGCACTGAATTGGATTTCTCAGCTACAAAAGATTGTTGCTCTCTCCACAACTGAAGCAAAATATGTCGCTATTACGGAAGCCAGTAAAGAGATGGTTTGGCTACAAAGTTTCTTGGAGGAATTGGGCATGAAACAAAAAGACAATGTCTTGTATTGCGACAGTCAAAGTGCTATTCATCTAGCGAAGAATCTGTCTTTTCATTCCAGAATGAAGCACATATAGGTGCGATATGATTTTATCCGGTCACTTCTGGAAGATGAGATTTTGAAACTTGAAAAGATTTGTGGAAGTGAAAATCCGGTGGACATGCTGACAAAGACGGTGACTACTGACAAGATCGGGAAATAGTTGTTGCATTGATTGAGGTTGTGAAGAAAAATTGAAATCAATCTTCAAGTGGGAGATTGAAAATTCGGTGGACATACTGACAAAGACGATGACTACTGACAAACTGAAGCTGGGTGCAGCTTTAGTTGGCCTACAAGAGTGACAAGATCAGGAAAGAGCTATTGCATTGATTGAGGTGTGAAGACAAATTGAAATCAGTCTTCAAGTGGGAGATTGTTATGAAAGATGGAGTTGTTAAACCCACTGGAAGTTGCAAGACAAAGATTGCAACTTGAAGTTGCTGGAACTTGGGAGAACTTTGTGGCAGCAATTGGAAAGTCGGCGAGAAAGTTGGAGAAGCTCGTGGAAGTCGGCGGTGACAACCAGCACTAACCGAAATTGTTGAATAAAGTGGTCAAAGAAGAAGAATGTGGAAACTCTTCCACCGCCACCAATTCACCTCCTCAATTTACTATAAAAGGAAGAGGGGATGCCTCAATCCCATCATCCCTACCATCCAATTCCATAGAAGAGATATGAGAGAGAGATTGAAAGATAGAGAATTTTAGTGGGAAAATTCTCTTGGGTGTAAATTTGATTTATGGTTTGTGTGATTGGTGTTGTAAACACTTATTTCTCCCCTTCAATAAAAATTTGCAGCAACCCATGGACGTAATCCAATTAGGGGTGAATCACGTAAATTGTGTGTTATTTTTCCGCCATTATTTCGCATTTTTGCTAATCTGGTTTATTGGAAAATTCCTAGATTTCCCTAACATTAAATGATATGTTTCCACAGAGAATGTGTTACATTTTCAGTGTATGTAGGAAGGTGCGATGTAGAGATCTAGGATGGGTGAGGTGTCTGTTTGCATTTTTTGGCATATGCATTTTTAGTATTTTCAGTTGACCTTGTACTGATTTGACTTTGCTCATATGCAAGTGTAACCAAAAGACACGTTATGCTTTAGAAAATAAGCCAAGGGCCTCCATTTGGTTTACATTAGTAACAATGTAATTGACCGTGTGCTATGCACAATTCTTGTAATTTGATCACCAAAGTAATCAGAGTGTGAGGGGGAACAAGAAAAGCAAGACAATTGAAGTGAAATATCTGCAAGTTGGGAGATGCCCTAGCATTACAAAACCATTACTGTGGGGTTGGAGTTGTGATTCTTTTGCCAAGGGAAGGAAAGGGGTCGTTTGGATGCAACATGCTAGTTCCACATGCTATCCTCTGACATAGGACTTTATGAAAACAATTTAGTCTTTTTGAAGGGGTGGCAAAAAGTTGGGACAGTGTGATGATGGAAATTGTTGCTATGTTTTGGCATTTCGGTACAACTGAATTTAGTTCAGTGATGGAATTCAAAGAAAATTTCTCAACCTAGAATCTTTAGAAAACTTGTAAGCGCAGTGAGGACTCTAAGAGGATGAGCTTCAATTAACTGTCATTCTTTAAGTTCTTTTCTGGACTTCAATGAAACTTTATCCTTCCTTTAGAAGAAAAAAAAAAGACTGCACACCACCAAAGAAAAAGTTTAATTGACTGTACACTTAGTGATTTAGTATATGTCCATATTGAATATACAACTTTATCTGGATGATGTAGACAGAGATCATTTCAAATCCAAAGCTCTGATGAACCTTTTCTTAGAGAATGCCTGCCAGTTTTGCTAGATACCTTGACCTTTCTTTGGGAGCATTGAGAAGGTGTAGGGAGATTTGGGACCCTGTATTGATTGTATTGGAAATAGGAAGATACGAAACTTACACCTGGGAAAGAAAAACATTTATCTAAAGGTGAGATAAACATCTCATCCTCCGGAGACTAGACTAAATGACTTGACCAATCCTATGGTATTGGGCCAACATTGCTAGGATAACAGGGAATTTGATGTAGGATGATTTTACCTGTTTATTTTTATGCAGCTGTTATTATGCTCTGTCACTAAGGGTTAACGAATAAGTTTTTTTTTTTTGAGTGATAAAAAAAAGTGAGGGAGACGGAGTACCCTTTTTATCTCTTCAATATGTTGGGTCTAGTCAACCTGCATAGGATAAGTAGGAATTTCTTGTGGAAGGATGAGGAGACCACAAATTTAGGGTTGTACTTTGGAAAAATTGTGGGGTCTTAGGATCAAGAACCTCTGAATTATGAATGAAGCTCCAAAAGATTCAATTTTATTCGAAAGAAACCAAACATACAAGCCCAACAGCCCCCAAAACAATAACAAGAAATCATGAACTGATCCCAATTCCCAAGAAATGATAAAGACCTGGAAGCAACATCCCTTGAAAAATGATGTAATGGGCTTTTTGTCCTTCGAGAAAATGGTTATGGAGATTCCATGAGGGGGTCGATAGTTTATGGAGAATTGATTGGTTGTGGTGAGACATGAGAGTAAAAGTTGGTGGGTGGAAGATTGTATATGTTATACGTCCTTATTGGTGAGTGGTTTGGAAGGGTATCGTCAATGAGTTTGAAAGTTTTAGGAAGGGGGAAGATTCAAGGTTGGTAGAGGTGATAGATTATTTTCCCTTGTGCGAGTCTTTCACAGGATCATATATATTCTCTGTCAGATCATAAACTCCTGATCTAGGATTTCATATTTCATACGAGTTGTTCACAAAACTTAGGCCTTCAGCGGAACCTGAACAATTAGGAATTTGATTACCCTTGCTTCTTTTGTTTAGGGACCCTCATTAAATCTTATTACCAAGATCTACCAAGTGTTCCAGCCTTCTGATCTCATTAACTACAATTGCCATCTTATGTGGAATTTAGTCAGATAGATTTGATGCATGCATAAACTGAAGATAGGGTACCATTAGAGGTAGTTTTGAATGGATAAAAAGTGATCTCAAGTTGTGCCCAACTTGACATAAGGGTTACATTATAGTTCAACTGAAATATGACTCACCACGGCTAATAAGCCTGGGGTTGTAGATTTGGCCATTTTCACTAGTATATGACAATTGACAAGGATACAAGGGGTTTACATGTTTGCGCTTTGAACTCATACTGAATCATGTGTGGATGACAGAGTAGTGTTTCTGTCTTGGATTCTTCTCAAATTTTGGACCTTTACTTGTTAGCTTGTGTGTATCCAGTGTTAGTGCCACATACATATTGGTATAGCATCTATGGGTTAAAACCCTAATTGCCTATGTTTTTTGTGCTTTCATTAGGAGCTTGATTTTAGTCCATAAGAAGCAAAGGAAAATGTTGCAAAAACATGGGCTGTGACTCCCAACTCTACACTTCTATTTATTGTTTGCATTCGTAGGTAGGTTATTGATACAGTTTTTGCTCTTCTTTTCCACTTTCGTTTCTTAACATCCACATGCATTTCAGTGCAAGTGCAATGCATCCAAAGGCTATGAAAATATTGCACCTGCTAAAGTTATCAAGAATCTTTGATGGTGTCTTTGTGAAATCAAATCAAGGGATAATGGATATGCTGGGAAGGATAGAACATATGTGACATATGGGTAATGGGAGACTCCAATGACCCTCCTCTTCTTATGTCTAATTCATGTATCTATAATAATTCATTAGATTACTACTTGTACTACACAGATATCCTAATCTGAAGAGTGTGAAGGAGGTGGTATACAAGAACAAAAATGCTACGAAAGGGTTGATAGGCAGAAGGTTCCCCTCACTTATAATAACCTTATTGAACAGGTATTCATCTTCAAAAAAAATTGTATACTGCTATTTGCACTAGGTTCTTTTCAGGTTAGCATGAATTTTACTTCGTCAGTAATGTTTTCTGTGTGACACGCACTAGGGAAGTATGGGATCATTTGCCTTGAAGATATTGTGCACGAGATTGCTACTGTTGGCCAACATTTCAAGGAAGTTACCAGATTCCTTTGGCCAATCAAGCTCAACAGGCGCGAAGGAGGTTTGCAGGGGAAGAAACAGCCATTCAAGGATGGTGGCGATTCTGGTAGTGGCGAAGATCACATCAATGAACTCATCAACAAGATGAATTAACACAAGTAACTGAGTGTACGTAATCTTAAATTGTAGATGGTTGGTGGTGTCGTTGCCTTTGGTGCTTATGTTTTCCATCGCTATGATGTCAGGGTGTGATCACATTGTCCATGATTCTTAACTGTAAATTTTGGTGTTCTACAATGGTATTTGGTTTATGCAGTATTGGCTCCTTCCAAGTGTGTGAGATATATGTTATGTTCTCTGGTACCTGTGTGTCTTCTGTTGGACTACCGTATATTATGGATTTGTACTTGGGCACAGAATAGATGGTGAAACATAACTTTTACTGCCTGGGAGAAAAAAAGGAAAGAGAAAAGAAAAACTAACTATTTATTTATTGATTCTCTCTTTAGGTCTAGACTCGAGAGTGAGTTCTTTCATCAACTGGGAACAACAAGATCAGTTGTTGTTTTCATGGCTTCTTTCTTCTATGTCTCAACCTTTACTCACAAGGTTAGTTGGCTGTAACACTTCTGAACAGGTTTGGCAAACTCTTGAAACATATTTCAATTCTCAAACCATAGCCAAAGTGTCTCAATTCCGAAATCAGTTGCAGAATTTCAAGAAAAGAGATCTTTCAATCAACGATTATCTACTCAAGTTAAAATCCATCATCGATCAATTAGCTTCTGTAGGATATCCACTTTCGTCAAGAGATCATATCAATGCAATATTTGATGGATTACCACAAGCTTATGACACCTTTATAATATCAGTCAGTTCCAGATCTGATGTCTATAGTGTTGCAGAGGTTGAATCCTTGTTACTAGCTCAAGAAACAAGGATTGAAAGATATTTGAAGGATCTTGACATTTCTAGCTCTATAAATGTTGCTCAGACTTCGTATAGGCCTTCATCTAGATCATTTATCTCAAATTCATCTAGAGAAGCAAGGTTTCCATCAAGAGGAGGAGGAAGGTTTGGTTCTGGCAGAGGTTTTAAGCAATCTGGTTATCAGGCTAGTTATCAATCTGGAAATAAACCTCAATGCCAAATCTGTGGCAAGGTAGGCCATCTAGCTATCAAGTGTTATCACAGGTTTGATACAAATGTGTCAAACTACTGGAACTCGTCATCATCTAGTACATCTTCTCAGACAAGTTCAGCTCCTCACCAGGCTCCTCACCAAGCTTATTCTGTTTCCAGTCAATCTGCTTATGGTCAGCATATTCCTTCTTCTTGGAGTTCTGCATCTCAGTTGCCACTGCAATCACATGGTGTATCTTCATCAGTAGATCATAGATGGTATCCGGATTCTGGAGCAACTGATCATTGCACACCATTTGCTCAGAATTTGTCAACATCAATGCCATATCAGGGTAATGAGCATATACATGTTGGAGATGGATCAGCTTTGCAAATACAGAATGTTGGTCAGTCTCTTTTACACTCTTCAAATTCATCTAGACCACTGCTTCTTAAAAACATATTTCAAGTACCAAAGTTAACTAAAAACCTACTTAGTGTTTCAAGATTTTCTAGAGATAATAGAGTCTTCTTTGAATTCCACCCTGACTTCTGTTTTGTCAAGGACCAGGACACCAGACAAGTCCTCTTGGAAGGGAGGCTTAACAAAGGTCTTTATGTTTTCCCATCTATGACATTTGATACCTGCAATCCACGCAATCCAGTGTCTTCTTCCAGTTCTTGTAATCCAGTGTCACCTTCAAGTTCCAGTTCTACTGATGATCCTTCTTCATTTTCAGTTCAAACAATCACATCTGATTCTACTGGTGATACTTCTTTGTTACATCTTTGGCATGCTCGCCTTGGGCATCCTTCTTTTTCACTTGTACAAAAGTTACTTGCTAAGTGTAACATTTCTGTTTCTCACAATAATAAAGAACTGTGTACTTCTTGCTGTTTAGGAAAGATACACAAGTTTCCATTTTCATCTTCTTCTACTGTATTCAATAAGCCATTAGAGCTTATACATACTGATCTTTGGGGTCCTGCTTCTACTATATCTTCCAATGGTTATCGATATTACATTCATTTCATCGATGCATTTAGTCGGTTTACTTGGGTATACTTGTTAAGAAACAAGTCTGATGCTTATTCTACTTTTGTCAAATTTAAGTCTCAAGTTGAATTAGAATTTGGTCTCCCAATCAAATGTATTCAGTCTGATTGGGGAGGTGAGTATAGGTCTTTCTCAACTTTTCTATCTCAGCATGGCATCAGACATAGGTTGGCATGTCCTACCACTCATCAACAAAATGGTATTGCTGAGAGAAAACACAGACACATCATTGAGTCAGCGTTAACCCTTATTGCTCATGCCTCTCTTCCTATGAAATTTTGGGATGAGGCAGTTCGGACATCAGTGTATCTACTCAATCGAGTTCCTTCTACTGTGTTGAATGGATTATCTCCATTTGAGAAGTTATATAAAAAGCTTCCTGATTATACTTTTCTAAAAGTTTTTGGTTGTTCTTGTTTTCCAAACACAAGACCTTACAATGCACACAAGCTTCAATTCAGGTCAGTGGAGTGTACTTTTCTTGGGTATAGCCTACAACACAAGGGATATAAGTGTTTGTCTCCAACTAGTAGGGTCTTTATTTCCAGAGATGTCATATTCAATGAGTCCTTTTTCCCATATTCTAAACAGCAGTCTCAGTCCTCATTACCTAGTTTCTCTTCCCCTGTTTCTACTCCTGCAAGTATATCTAGAGTGTCTACTTGTAGTCCTATGCATACTATTAGTCATGATCCTCTTCCTGGTCCAACAACTGGCTCCCCACATATTCCTGGTGACAATGCATTGTCTTCTGACTTTACTGATGGACAGCACAGAGGCATGTTTGATGCTCAGCATACTGATCAGCATAATGGTCAGCATACTGGTCAGCAAAGTCACTTTACTGATGGACAGCACAGAGGCCTGTTTGATGCTCAGCATACTGATCAGCATACTGGTCAGCAAAGTCAGCATATTATTCAGCACAATGGTGTTCCTGATGGACATTTAACTGGTCATACTGAGGATACTGGTCAGCAAAGTCATGCTCAGCATATTATTCAGCACGATGGTGTTCCTAATGGTCATTTACCTGGTCATACTGAGGATACTACTGGTCTTACTAGTGGTCAGTACAGAGGTCTTACTAATGCTCAGAACAGTGGTTTACATAATGGTCAGAATAATATTCAGCATACTCATCAGCAACATCAGCAACAAGGTCTACATGATGTCTCTACTTCTACTCCTAGTCATCCAATGGTAACAAGGTCTAAAAATGGTATCTATAAACCTAAAGTGTATATGGCATCTGTTGAACCATTGAGTTTGAATGAAGCTCTGAACACACCTCATTGGTGTGAGGCTATGCAAGCTGAATATCTAGCATTGGTCAGAAATAACACATGGTCACTGGTAGACCTTCCATCCCATAGATCAGTCATTGGCTGTAAATGGATATTCAAAGTGAAGGAGAATTCTGATGGCACTGTCCATAAGTATAAAGCTCGCTTAGTGGCTCGAGGTTTTCAACAGGTAGAAGGTTTTGATTTTGATGAAACTTTCAGTCCGGTGGTTAAACCACCTACCATTAGAGTGGTTCTCTCAGCGGCTCTCACATTTGGGTGGAAAGTTGTTCAGTTAGATGTTAACAATGCTTTCTTAAATGGTGACTTGTTAGAGGAAGTCTACATGATGCAACCTCCTGGATTTGTTGATCCATCACGACCCAGAGCTGTGTGCAAACTTGTCAAGGCGTTATATGGTTTGAAGCAAGCGCCTCGAGCATGGTTTGATAAACTTCAACATACTCTATTTCAGTTCGGCTTTATTTCTGCTAAGTCAGATTCTTCTCTCTTTATTAGACATGGTTCTTCTCCCATTTTTCTTCTGGTCTATGTGGATGATATCCTAGTTACTGGTGCAAACTCTTCTGATGTAACTCAGTTAATTCAACAGCTTAATGCTCAGTTTTCATTGAAGGATCTCGGCCTTGTTAATTACTTTCTTGGCATCCAAGTTCACCACTTTGATAATGGAATGTTTCTATCTCAGACAAAGTATATTCATGATCTTCTCTGTCGTGCTAAGATGCAGTTTGCAAAAGGTTTGCCTACACCCATGAGTGGTGGTGAGAAGTTGTTTGCCAAGGGCAGTGATCCTGTTCAAGATGTACACTTGTATAGAAGTATTGTAGGCGCATTGCAATATGTAACTATCACAAGACCAGAACTGGCTTATTCTGTAAATCGAGTGTGTCAGTTCATGCAAGCCCCTCTGGAATCTCATTGGCGAGTAGTAAAAAGGATTTTGAGGTATCTTCAAGCTACATCTGATTTTGGTCTTCAACTTACTCCTACTCCCTCATTTAAATTGACTGGGTTTTGTGATGCTGATTGGGCATCTGATCCCAATGATAGGAGGTCTACCTCAGGGTATTGTGTTTACTTAGGCAATAATCTCATATCCTGGTCTTCAAAGAAACAAAGTGTTGTCTCCAGGAGCAGTACTGAGGCAGAGTATAGAAGTCTGGCCTCAGTTACAGCAGAGCTTTCATGGCTTCATTCCCTATTCTCTGAGCTTAAGCTTCCTTGTACGCCTCCTACAGTTTGGTGTGATAATAAAAGCACAGTTTTATTGAGTGCTAATCCAGTTCTTCATGCCAGAACAAAACACATTGAGTTGGATATATTCTTTGTACGTGAGAAAGTTGCTCGTAAATTACTTCATGTTCTTCATATTTCTGCTTCAGATCAGATTGCTGATATTTTGACCAAAGCGCTTGGCGTTTCTAGATTTCTGTTTCTGCGTGCCAAACTGGGTGTTGTTGATCGTTCCACACTCAGTTTGAGGGGGGATGTTAATGTAAACAATCACAGACAATCACAGACAGCTAATACAAACAGCATCACAGACAGAAACTGTTAGCTAGTTTGTTAGCTAGTCAATACTCTGTTAGCTAGTCTGTTAGCTAGTCAATACGCTGTTAGCTAGTTTGTTAGTCTGTTAATCAGCAGGCTATATATATAAGAGCCTCTTCATGTACACTGATACAATACAATGATATAGAGAATTGTTCAGAATCATTTCTACTTCATATCATAACAAGACGTAGTACCACTACAATTGAAAAAAGATGGACCTTCCTAAATCCAAAACCCCACGTGCTTCTCTCTCATCTCAAATCCACAATGCACTCTCCTCCTTAATCTTATTTGCTGCTCCAATACACCATATCTACATTTTAGAAGACCCTTTTCTACTGAAAAGAATTCAAAGACTAAAGCGCCACGGTGTTTTGGATGATCAAGATCCTAAACTGTTATATATGGTTCTTTCAGTGACCTACTTTAATTTGTTTTTGGATGTACATGTTAATTTTAATTCTGTATTTAATCTTGCCTTGGATTAGATAACAAGAGGACAACTTTGTGCTTGCACCATGTCCTGATGGACTGGTTGTTGTATTCTAAATCAGTAAATCCTATGGATATCAAGTTTGGTTTACAAATGTCTAAAAACAATTTTAAATGAAATAATACTGTCAAATATTTATTGGATTGTGTATTATGGTCCACTATGGTCAACAAACCTACCTATCAGCATTTTATATCCAAATCACGAGCTTACAACACGACCTTCAACTCATCATCTCCTAACTCTGTTTAGGATATAAATAGTTTTAAACCATAGCTTTTGAGCTTATAGGAATGGTTATGCAATTGAATAATTTGGTGCTCAGCCATGCAAAAATAAATGTAGATGTCTTGCAGTGCACACAAAAAAGCGTATGAGGAGCTTGCAGCCTATTACTAGGTTTAAATTGAAACCGAAAGAGGAGAAGATGGAAAGACTGAATGGGTGAACTGAACACCTGCTCACCCACTAATAATGAAATATCAATGATAGGTGAATTTGACTTGTACCAGCAGCACGCGATGGTCACATGGTGGATATGCAATGTCAATGGAATGCAGGACACTAGAGACCCCTCCAGTACCGGCCCCAACATTCCAGGGAAGGAAATGAAAGGGAAAGGGAAAGGGAAAGGAAAAGGAAAAAACAGGAGGAGCAAGGCTCCTAGAAAATGATCTTCTTCTGGAGCTTAGGCCTAACAAACTAATTTCATCTCATCCGATAGAGGTAGCTACCTAATATCACATGGCCTGGCAGCCCACAAGGGCAGCTTTTTTTTCTGGTTTAGAGAATCTTCTTCTTCTTCATACTTTTATGGGGTTGGCCTGGGGCTGGGTGTGGGGGTGACCAGTGTCCCTTTCCAAGGGCCCCTCTAATAGTTTATGTATGCTAGTGTACATGTGTTTGGCCCATGCAAGATTATTTACTTTGTTTTTACGAAAATTCTAAATGTCGAGGAAGTGGGCGAGGAAAACAGCGAGGGAGGGAGGGAGCTGTCCATCCCCCTCGGGATGCGCGCATGAAAAGACCCATTGCTCTTCTTTCACATTGCTTGCTCCTTTTATTACAAAAAGCTTTCCACACGAATGTTAGAAAGAAATCATCATAGCAATATATTTAAATGTTGTACAAGTACAAGCTAGTTAATATTACAGAAACATATATATATATATATAGAATAATACATGGTCGTCTTATAGTAAAATCAAGTTTATCGATTATCACTTTCCTTCAAACACACACACACTTCAAATGCTAATTTCTTAGGAAAAGAATTTGAGAAATAGAGCTTGTTTAAACTTATCATTTTCAATAAATAATGTATGCTTGATCAAAGTCTTGGAAAGAAGCATACCTTAATATTGTTTTGTTAATATGTGATATAGCTAGGTGACCTCACAAACATCTTGCGAATAGATATTGCATATATTTTTAGTCACACTGACCCGCACATATGTTGCTGCAGTGTGAAGTTGAATAGAATTTTATTCAATGGGCCTTATAATGAGTCTTTGATGATTGCCCCCTTAATTGATGAGGTTCACTCTTTGCATTCACTAAGGAACAATTTCCACGGTCCAAATAAATAAATGTCCTATTCAATAATAATATTTTTATAAGGATAATATATAAAAGCCAAAATTCGATCTCCATGGATGGATTGGAGGGAGGGACAAATCCATCCAACTTCTTTGTCCATATGTTTGTTTCCAAAAACTTCTTATACAAAAACCACTAACTTGTGTCCAAGGTGGTGCATGGTATCCATTGAAATTATTGATGTGACTTGATTGTGTGTGCTTTCTCTTGTTTTTCCTTATTTACTCCATTAGGTATACAAAATATAAATTTATTTCAGGAAATTACTTACAAAAAATTTACATAAACCGTCCATCAACACAAGTCATATATGCACTAAATGCATGTTAGCTTTCAAACACTAAATAATATTTCAATCAATCCCTTATGACAGTTTTACTTGAAGATATAATATTTCAACTTCTAGTTCAAACACAAGCCTATTATGTGCTACTTCCATCTGCTTAATACATCTTAATTTTGAGTTGGGTGGGTCAGCGTCCATTTAATAGATACCTGAAGGTTTAATTTGCCCCCTGTACCTAACTCGATCTATCTTGTTCTGCTTGTACACATCCATTGATCCCTATTGAAATATCATGCTTTTGACGAAGACTGGTGACTGAAACCACTGCATGTCCTCGATCTTCTTTTTCTTTTCTGTTTTGATGAAATATTCCTACATGTGTGTGGAGGTCGATATGCCGATGCCTTCCTATTTGTTTGTTAAAATTAATAACTTGGTCCAGGAGATGCAATTAGCCTTACCTCATAATAATTAAAAGACCATTAGAAGGATGCATATATGTTAACCAATAAAAAATATGCAGAGTTTTATCATAAAATTCCTCTGACATCCCAACTAGCACTCAAAGGAATGGTCCAAGAACCCTCCTGATTATCTTTGAAACATCTCGAATAACAAGTAGCCATTTTCGTGTAATTTGTAATTTGAACACTCCTGATTATCTTTGTCTCCCTTTCTTTCTTTAATAAACATCTTCGTGTTTGAACAAAAAAAAAAAAAAAAAAAACAAGTAGCCATTTTATCTAATTGAAAAATGCTCACGACTAAAACAAAATCTTGGCAGGCAAGACAATGATCAGTAGCAGCGGTACTCGTAAACGAGACATTGATATCTTGAATACGCTTCCAAAATCTTTTTCCTCCAACATTAGTATTCTAAATACCAAGGTTGCATACATATATGCATGTTTATAGGCTGCAAAAAACCACTTAGACACCAAATCTGTTGAATGCCTATTCTATTAATTCCCAACTCCAACTCCAACTCCAACTCCAACTCCTTACAAATATGCAAGCCAAATAAGAAAGCACTAATATCAACAGTTAATGTTCCTGCCAAATTAAAGAGGCCGCCATAACATATGCTTTATGGCATGACAGATCGAAATGCAAGGGCAACCCACTACTAGATAGATGACAAAGGAAAACTAAACTGAAAGATGTTAAAATAATTAAGGGATTTTACACTTGTTTCCGAAGACTCGTCGTTTCTAGCTAGTTCTATATATCATCTTTACTGATGTTGAAATCAAATGTATTGTCCAAAGAAAATGATTAACTTCTGGTACTGTTTTTTTCTTAATTAACCCTAGAAGTTTCCTTTTACTCTTTTTTCTTCTTTTTATGCACACTAATACAAGTAAGTTTTGGTCTCTAATAGTTCATGTACATGATCATTCAAAAGATATGACTAGCTATCATGCCCCATAATATCATTTGTATCTATTATTATATGATGTTAAACAACTTAAGTTTATTATCAAGAAACTTTTTCATCATTGCAACTAAACATTATTGGATATGTGTGGGCCTTCATCCACGAAGTCATTGGTTAGGTATATGTTTAATCTTGTTGCGTTTAAACATCATTATTGGATATTTGTTTTGCAATGTGTGGAAAAAGGGAATTCAAGTTTTCATCTCTAGATCGATATATCGATATCTTGATATGTTATGTAAAGAAAATGAAGCTTCATTTTTTCACTAGATTTGGTTTAAGAATAACTTTTGGATTGTCATAAAAGACGCTTAATGCAGCCTACTCAAATACTTAAGAAATTACATTACTTGACAATGATGTTCCACTTGTAGTGCTCATCATTTTTAGTTCCATTTGATTGAAGGATAAGATCTTCATCCCATTTTACCCACCTTCTTGTCCCCATAGATTCCCTTTCCTCTTTGTTAGGTACAGCTATTTAGATATATACCTATCTAATTAGAGCCTAACAATTGAAATTTAGGACTGTGGTAAGCTAGTTTAGAAGGGTATATCTATATATATACATATATCTATGGGAAGAATTTATATTTTGCAAGGGGAGCCTCTTGCTGTATGAAGTTATCGATTATTTAAGGAGAAGAGCATCTAGTTTTCAGGTAAACAACTTAGCTAATTCTTTTAAGTCTAACAACATATTTTCATATTTTTGTTTTAGTTAATTATAAATGGAAAATTGTAGATAGTAGCTAGTACCTACCATCATCACATAATATGTCATCATACTTGGTTACAATGATCACGAAAATCATAAGGTTTTGCCTAATAGCATCCTCTTTCCTGTTGGGTTTCCTCAAGCCATAGCTATAGCCCTGTGATGCAAAAAACTTGAAGGATATATAACAAGTAAGAAACTTAACAAAACAATCATGTATGCTGAATCCCATCAAACACCCTAAATTAGGGGAAACCACATAGCACGCCTTGCTTGAATAACTCCATAAGTATATTACACTTGCATAAACATGAAAAACATGAGATCTATCTCCAATGGGTATCTGCAAATCCTTTTGATGAGGGGAATTTCAAAGCCAGTGGTAGATATACTCAGTCGTTTTCATCAATAACACAACCATCCATATATTTTCTACTCATATAGTATATCATATTACAACAAATAGATTTACAAGAATCATCATGTCAATCAAAAAACCCAATCCTTCAAATACCCAAAAGACAGGGAGGTTTACAAGTATATGAAATTTAAACAAGACAAACAATAACCTAAAAAAAACCAATCTCAAACTAAATAATACCATATAATCAGTCAATACATTACTTGATTTTCTTTAGTATATATTATCCTTTTAATTATTTTCTATCTTCCACTTGAAGTAGGAGAACACTCACACACAACCTCATACTCAACTTCCCTTCTGTGAAAGCTCCTGTGGCAATTACAAGCAGCACACTTCATTGCAGCACTTGTTCCTTCCTCCCCACTAGCCAAGAATTCCCGACACCCATCGACCGCATATCCTCCCACGCTCGCTGCATGGTTCCTTTGACACTCACCATACCTCACACTCTGCACTGTGCAAGAAGTTGTAGTTGTAGTAGTCGAGATTCTATGTGTCTCTTCACTTCTTCTTGAATTAGCTTCGTGTTTCTTCATGCTTTGATGAAAGCCCCAACTTGATAGACAGTTTGTTGGTTGCTTGAGTCCAAACAAGACAGAAGATGGAGAAGAAGGTAAGAAGAGCTTAAAGCAAAAGGTTGTATGTAGACTAGCTAAAGACTTAGCTAGGTTTGGTTCAAATATGAACCCTAACCCTAACAACGTGTACTTTTATAGCTTGTGATCACCCATACTGTCATTTCACTCCAAACCCAAATCGAAACCAAATTTTGTATTTGTAAATCGATGAATTTGGTTGAACCAAATTTCGGATCGGTTTGGTTTGGTTGGGCCACAATTTCGGGCTCAAGCACTTGAAAGGCTTTCATTAAAAGATGCCTAATTTTTTTACAGGCCCAATTTTTAGCCCAAAATTGAAAACTGAGAGAGAAAATGGGTGATTCAGTGCAACAGGGTGCACTGCAGTGCATTTGTTGCACTAATCAGGAATTGACACCTACCTGTTATTTATTATTTATATATATCTAATTAATCGGTCGGATCGGTTATTATTCGGTCGGTTCAAAACCGTAAATCGATTTCGATCCGGTTATAACCGGTTCGATTCAGTTTAAATTATTTTTTTTCTACTCATATTTCAATTCGGTTACCGAACCGAATTTAAAAATCGGTTCGATCAGTTAACCGAATTTAAATCGGTTTTGCCTACCCCTAGTTAAAAAATAGATGAAAAATAAAAGAAAAGTGAGAGTTGAGAATTGATTGAGCAACCAACTTACAGCTCATCCAAGGGGCAGAAGAAAATAAAAGGATTCTCGCGTAATTAAGAGTAACCATAAAATTAAACAAAGCAAAGAGATGGGAAAGGCTTTACTTTTGGTCCCAAAAGATTATTGGGTTGTCATAGAATGACCAGCTAAGATGGCTTACCTAAATATCTGTGGGCCCTTACAAATGCTTAAAAGGTAGGCAATGGGACCATTGATGGGATTCCAATAACGGTTGTCTAGCGACCTACAAAATTGGGGGACGATAACTAAGCCTGCCAAACCCTACACTTCAAATTCCATGTCCCTTTTTTTATTTTTTATTAACCAAAGATACTACCACTAGGGGTGGGCATCTCATCTCACGTTCCCGATTTCTGTCTCGATTTTTTCGGGTCTTAATGGGATTACATAATTTCATCCCGATCTAGAATGGAATGGGATGGGATGAAGATTTTCAATCCCGCCAATCCCGAGCTAATTTTTCAATATTTATTATTAATACTTATTATTTATTTATTTATTTATTTATTTATTTATTTATTTATTTATTTTAGGATTGATAAATTTAGACTATCACTAGTTGATGACAAACAAAAGATTAGAGGGCATTACGTGGCTTAGACTTTAGATGACAACTTCATTCATCGCTCTCTTCTCCCTAACTGAGATCATATTAGTTGATCAGAAACAATGTCAACTGGTTCAATGTGAGTAGCTTACAATCTGTTTTGAGTGGGTATTCAATATGCTGATACTATCACAGCTTGCATGACTCGGGGATAAAAGAACTTAGCTTCAGCAGTAAGTCCTATTCTATTTGTTATGGATGTTGCTACAAAATTTTTTACCAATCAGAAATTAACTTTCATGTTCAGTTCTATTCTTTCAACCAATATCTTTATCAATGGGTCTTGATGTGCATAAATTCTGCTTAGGACTATGTATGGACATTGATCATTTGATACATTTGTCCAACCTATGTTAGCAATAGATTGTTGTATTGAATTGCAGTAAATTATGAATATGTTGTAATATGTTCTAGCAAATAATGATACTGCTCAGAATATGTTCAGAATTTATTCTAGTTGATTATGCTATAATCTGATTACATTGAAGGAATGGGTTATGTTCATATTATATTGAAGGAATCAGCTGATTATGTACATTGATTAGTTTTGATTAGTATGTTTATGCTCTGATTATATTGAAGTTATCAAGTTAGTATTGAATGAAGGAATTAGGTTAGTATTGATTGAAGGAATCAGGTTAGTTACCTTAGTATATCTGAATCAGGTTAGTATGCTCAAATTATTTAATCTGATTATATTCAGATTATATTTCAGCTGATTATAAGCAGAGCACGCTGATCACGTCCCGTCCCGAACCCGTTTGGGATGAGACGAGGTCGGGATGGGGTTTTTCCCATCCCGTCCCGTCCCGATCTCATATGAACGGGATGGGATAGGGATGGGTCTATCTCGTCCCATCCCGTCCCATGCCCACCCCTAACTACCACTATCATCAAACATTTTGGTGTAATAGTATATGTATGGCTCGATGTGTGTGGTAGACTATATATGAATTTGCCATCTTCCCGAACTAAATTTAACTTTGTACAAATTCCAAGGTGGTGTTTATTTTTAAGTGGTTATAAGCTAACTTCCAACTGGAGTTAGAAGTTCCGAACGATCTTCTGAATGAACAGTTTGTTTGCTTCTGAATGAGCCGCTGTTTAAAAGCTGTAAAATTAAATGATGTTTGTTTTTAGGTATTGAATTGAATTTTTAATTTTTTTTACATTTTTTTCCACCACCACAACTTAGGGGTGGGCACGGGACGGGATGGACCTCATTCCTATCTCATCCCGTTTGTTCAGGATCGGGATAGGATAGATCTCATCCCGACCTCGTCCCATTCCAAACGGATTCGGGACTGGACGAGATGAGCATGTACTAAATTTTGGATTGAAAATTTAACATGCAATATTGAAAATTTGGGATTTACCAAACACACAACTCGAAGAACAACTATATAACTTTAAGTCATTGATTATTATTTCCACATTTCATTAGCTTTTACTACTTTTTTTTAGAACCACTATTGAAGATAGCCATTTTTTGTACAATTCTAACAAAAATAAGCAATGGGTTTGTCATTTAAAAACTATGAGGAATACACATTGTTGTTGTCAATAGTTAGGAAGAAGAAAAAAAATAAGGGAGAGACTTTGAGTTAGATTCATTATCTAGGTGAGTCGCATGGAAGTTTATGAGTATAAAATAGTCATGTCAATAAATAAAACAACAAATAAAAGTTATGTCAACAAATAGTTTCATAGTTTCATACTACCCATTTCATATTAAATATTAAAAAAAAATCGGTTCAGGACAGGACGGGATAGGCAGGATTGAAAATCTTCATAATGATCCCATCCCACTCTATATCGGGATATGATTGAAAAATCGGGACGGGACGAGATCGGGATTGCGGGATGGGATGTCCACCCCTACCACAACTCCCACCGTCCAGCACAAACCACCAACATTAACCCCCTTCTTCAATTGTTTTCACTCCTCCAAATACCATTGAGATCACCGTCCACCACTACCAGAAACCACCTTATATCCATCTTCATTCCTCATACAATATTCATTAATAGAGACGAAAAAAGGAATAGGAGGAGGAGGGGAGGCCAGGGAGGGTGATGGCGACGGTGGTGGCATTGCTCGCATGATAAAAAGGAGGCAGAGAAGAGAGGGGATGGTTGGTAGAGGAGAGGGGTAGTTGCAATCATTACAAATTTATAGTGAGGTTATTATTGGAATAAATTTTTAGTAAGCACTCAGTGCTAAATGATCAACACTCTCATGATGTTTACTCCAATCAGAACTTCAACTTCTGATTAGAACTAAAAACAAACATTTAAAAATATATATATCCCACTTCTTATTAAGACTTCCGAGTTTATTCAGAACAAAGAATAAACACCCTATAAGATTTATGCCAAGCAAAGCAAAAGTGGCAATAAACTTCGAATAGACCAATTGAAGGTCATTCTTATGATGCTTGCAATACTACAAATTTCCTTAAAAAAAAAAAAAATTTGAGTTTCTCCATGAAAATTTTTGAACTTCGAAAGTCATCCAACATTTTTCTTATGTATAAGAACTCTTAGATATGGGAAGATAGAGAAAACAAATTTATCTAATGTGCCAAAAAAAACCGACCTACCTTCCTTAAGTAGAACACTCCAGGCCAAACTAAAAGAAGCAATGAACCAAACATATGCAAAAAAGAAATTTGTTTAATGAGAAAACATAATTCAATAGATTGAGTAGATGTGATCTTATTAGAAAGGTGATGATGTATGTTTGAAGGGACACTAAGGCTTTACAATAAAAAAATTAAAAATAAAATAAAAGAAAGAAATAAAGAAAAAAGAAAAGAGAAGTATCTAGGAAAGGCCAAAAACCAACATCACACTACACCATATTGGCATTTTTGTAACAACCCCCAATACAATGTCACTTTTGAAGTGTAACAATTTACCTAACAACTTTACACATTTTCACAAACAAAATGATACAATAATAGTATCACCATGAAGAGTATGGTTATAAAAGTGATACTATTCATGGTGATCCAACTTATTGAATCATTTTTTTTGTGTTACTGTTTTTCATTTTTTTGACTAAATTTAGTTTTGATTTGAAATTGTTTGGTGGATTGTAACATCTCAAAAGTGATACCGTTTTGAGAGTTGTTACAAAAGTGCCAATTTGGTGTAGTGGCAGCATGGACTTGACAATGAACATGCTACTTATCCTAATTTCTATTTCTCCGTCAGATAAATTTAGGGCTGAAAACCGAACCATTGGTTCTGTTTTTCACCTAAACCGAGAACCGAACCGACCTAAGTCGGTTTTAAAATTTTCAAACCGAAACCGAACCGACCATTAACAAAACCGATCCGAAACCGAACCGATTCTAATTTATGCAAATCGTAACCGAACCGAACTGACTAAAGTCAAACCAAAACCGAACCGACCGACTATTTTAAACATATTATATTATTTATATATAAAATATATATTATTTATTATATATATTCAGTCGGTTCGGTTTGGTCGGTTAAAATCACATAGAAACCGAAAACCGAACCGACCACTTCGGTTTTGAATTTTTTAAAACCGAAAACCGGTCGGTTTAGTCGATTTGATCGGTTTTTTGTTCAGCCCTAGATAAATCAGTAGTGGTGATTCAATAAGGTTAACCTCATGACTACTCGTTGAGGGCACACCTTTCAACCATCAGATTAAATAGATCTAGATGAAGTTGATAAACAAAAAAAAAATGAAAATATTTAATTTACTAATATATAGATTCAATTGCTGGAACAAAGTCCTCAAATATAGAAACTTCATTACTATTTTCTTCCTTCATCTTTGATCACACAAATGGATTCAATGAAGCAATGAAAGAAAAATAAAATGAAATTGTTTTGGCATGTTATTGCTCATAATCTTCGATCACCATACCCTAACCCTCTTGGTGCAAGGGTATAAACAAGCTCCCTGAAGGATAATCCATGTCCATATCCTTTTAGACATCTTCAATGACAATCAAAATCACAATTTCGTCTAAAAATCTTCAATTATGCAATATTCCCAACTTTGGTAGTTGATAGCCTATTTGCATTCTTTTCAAATCATATCCAAAATCTACAGACCTTAAATTCAATGATTCCCAAGGAAACCTTAAAATTCAATGATTTCACAAAATCTGTTAAAATACGGTAAAAATCAAATCTACTATTATTAATTAGATTTGTTTGAAGAAGAAATAAACAGTGGGAGACCATTTGATTTTACGATAAACAGAAGGAAGAAGAAAATAGAATGTAGTTTTGCTAAACACCTTAAACTAAGGAGTTGGTGTCATTCTAGAAACAACAATTCTTAAGAGTCAGGCCCCTAGCGCCAAATCAGCGTCAGAGGAGCCTCAAGATCCTCCATCATCCTATTTTCTTCATCTGTTCTTCTTCTTCTTCTGTTCTTTATTTGTTCTTTTGTTCTTCATCCGTTCTTCTTCTTCTTCTTCTTTTTCATCTTCATCTTCATCACGTTCTTGAGGCTCCCCTGGCGCCAATCTGGCGCTAGGGGCCTGGCTCTTAAGAATTGTTCTTCTAGAAAACTAAATCTCTTCATATATTTATATGATTATCAACTTCATCTAGATCTATCTAATCCGACGGTTGGGAGGTGCGTCGTCACTGAGTGTTCGTGAGGTTAAACTCATTGAATCACCATTCGTAAATCAATATATCAATTTGTTAATGAATAACAAACATATATACAATAGAACCTCGATCACTTAATAACCGATAAATTAATAACCTTGATTAAATAATATTTTTGGATTGTCCCGAGTTTGGGATAATTCGATAAATTAATAATTCGCTAAATTTATTATATAATACATTATAAAAAAAATTTCATATAGGTACCACTTAATATATAAATTAATAATTTCATGGAGAAGAACCCTATCCGAGGAAAAATAGGCAATTGGGGCGATTCTAGGGTTTTGAGTTATTCAATGAATCTTTTTGGGTTGATCGAACAAGGGTGATTCACACAGCCCTGGACGATTGTGTTTTTACCATGTCCCCTCATGAAAAAATATTTAATGGAAAGAGAGGATCTGATGTAAACCCTAGGTCGAGCCATGGAGGCTCAATAGATGTGAGTGTGTTGAACAAGAAACAAAGTGAAACGTTCCAAAACTCTGAACTGGTGACCCTGATTCCAGTAATGGTTCTTTGGAGAGGTGTTTGTCTAAGGCACGGCTAGCAGATCTGGAAGCTTTATGCACATCCCATGGTGATGCGATTATGCAGGTGTTGAAGAACCCTGGTCTAGGGGAAGATGGTAGGCAGGTTGCAGCTAGTAATGAGGATGGAAGCAATCGACCAGTCTCCAATGAAGTGAAAGTTATCCTTGTAACAAGGAGTATTCCATGGATGGAATGGGCTTCCACTCTGAAGCATACCATAAAAACATTGGTTACCAAGCTGTACTATGAGCCTCCGACTGTGGTTGAAGGGAAGAATATAGTGCAAATCAGTACGATTGATTTTGAAAAGCAAATAAAATAATGCGAATAGCTAGTTGTTGGCAGATTTGTGGGGAAGCGAATAGCTTTGGATACATCAGAGATTGCCTGGCTCAAGCATGGGGTTATTTTAGTTTTGAGATTAAAATCCATGGGGAAAAACTTTCATTTTTAAGTTTAAGGATGATGCAATAAGGAGCAAACTGTTGGAGTTAGGTCCCATTGACATTGCTAGTAGGTTATTCATTCTACGAAGATGGAACACAACGATGGATGAGAAGAATGAAGTTTTGGATTCGTTACCTATTTTGGTTACAATAAAGAAGGTACCATTGTTTGTTTGAAACCTAGAAGGACTGCAGAAGATTGCAGGTGTTATAGACAGACCATTAATGCTTGATAAAACAATTGAAGAAAGAACTAGGATATCGTTTGCTCGAGTTTGTGTTGAGATTGATGTTAATATCACATTAAAAATCTTAGTTACCATTGATTGTGACAAGTTAAGGGTCGTAGATGTGGAGCATGCTTAGATACCGACCAAATGTATTATATGTGCATGCTTTGGGCATACAAGGAATGACTGTCCTAGGAGTAAGACTGGGAAGAAAATCACCATTGTTGTGTGGCCAGAAAAAGGGAAAGAGTAGTGGAACCAGAGAAGGACACTGAGAAGTGGGTCACATCAACAGGTTGACACACTTTCAAGCCTAGGAAAGTGAGTAATAGAATGGAGGGGAGCCAATTAGTCGTAGCCCCTCATTCATATTCATAGACTGAAGAAGGGAGACACACCTCCATACCGCACACGCAGCAAAGGGATAGAGATAACTTGAATGGCTGTAATGAGGGTGTAGTTTCTGAAGGTGAGCATAGGGTAGATGAAGTTCAGAACAATCAAATCCCGAATAGAGAAGCGATTCCTTCGACAGTTCTGCTTGGTGGTGATACTGAGAAGAATCTTATGCTAGTGGACACTAGCGTCGAGGGAGTGATGATGCTGGAGCAATCCAGGAAGAACATAATAGTAACAGAAGAAGCAATAAAGAGATGAATGCTGGAAGACAGGGGAAGAATAAACAATTCTCCAAGAACCCCAAACAACCTCCAAATAGTTTCTACCTCTACATCCATGGATGAACAATAATCCCTCTTTGATGGTATAGATGGAGGTCCACAATCCTTCTCTAAGGTTGAAAATGTTTTGAGAATGATAGAAGAATATAACAATGGGAATGAAGTTAGCAATGCTCTAAAGGATGCAAACAAAAGATTGGGCACGGATATGTTGAAGGAAGAACTTGCCGAAATAAAAGCTCTATTGGAAAAGGAAGCAAATATGGTTGGGTCAAAACACCATTGAAGATGAATTGAGGTTACCATAACTCAATCGCCTAAGAAAGACGTTTCTCGAAGCAAAAAGGCAAATACTAAATTTAGGTTTGATGACGATAATTCATATAGGATGTAGTGTCATTAGGAATCTTGTATGAATGTTAGATTAGAGCTAGCATTCAATGGTCTTTTTGTTAGGGTTCAGTGTTCTCTGGTACTTTACGTTGACTTCTCTTACATCTTGAGCTCCACATTAGGTATAAATCAGGTCATGAGGGTGACTAAAGGATTGATTGGTGTTTGTGAGAGAGTATAAGTTATGGTAGATTCACCAAGAAACTACTTCTATAACAAACTACTTTACAAGATTACTCGGCAACTTGGAGATTGTTGAACTATAACTAATTAGGTTATTTGTTGAGGTTTTGAAGCAATTTTATGTTTCTATCGATGATTTAATGAGTGAACGTATGAGCAATTGTAATATTCATCATCCTTTTTATTAATATAAGGTTTGGGGATCCTCAAAACCCCCGCTCGCTTTCCAAAATAAAATTCATGATACACAGTGCTTATGATTCGACTACGAGGCCTTAAAATATGACTCAATCATAGTTTGTTTCTTCTTTAAATTGATGTTACTTTGGATCTCATCTCTAACTTTTCTTAACATTGTAAAAAGTTCTTGTGCGATTTTCTCATGTTGCAACAATAAATTGTTCAATGTCATCACCGCTTTGAGTGCTACCTGGATTATTTTTGTTTTACTCGCATAATGCTTTACGCATTTCATCCGTCTTTGTTGATTTCTTTACACCTTTGAGATGGGAAGCCATTGTTATATTATGATGTTGTGTTATTATGGCTTTTATTGATTTAAATATAGTTATTGCTTAGTTAAATATTCATAAAAGGGAATAATATAGTACATTGAACAATGTAAAATCTATTTTTGGGAAAAACAAATAGATTCATGAATTTTGCTTGGTTAAAGAAATACATAAAATTGTTAAACTAAATACAATATACAATAGTTAAGTAAATAAAGAATACCTTGATAAACTAATAAGTTATTAATTAATCAATAAATTATTAATATTAGATAAATTAATATATTTTTTCTACGTCCCAAGGCTATTGATTTATAGAGGTTTAATTGTATCTAGCTAGTTGAATTCGTTTTCCAACATCATCATCCCATTTAACACCAATGGATTTGCATCTAAGAGGGTTGTTAGTCAGTTCCCATCTTGATAGCCTTGATTTTGCTAGTCATGGCTTCTTGCCACTTCGGGTGGTCTTGTTTGCAGGGAATCACAATTTGCACATAAAGCTAAATGAAGAATCGTACCTACAAATGAATCGTCAGATCCATGGACATCATTATTTTCCATCTGTGTCGACATCTTAATAGTGTGTTGAGAGCTTGAAGATTTCTATTAGATATATAGTTACCCAAAATTTGGGGAGAATTGTTTAAATTAGTGAAGATGTTTTTGCGGACTGGCCGCTTTTAGTCAACGACAGGTGTTTTCTTCGGAAACTTCTTCATTAATGTGCTTCAATATTGGTCTCATATCCTACAACTTCTAATGGATAGGAAAACCACAATATAAAATATGTAATTTTTGAATCAGCTTACCACCTATGAAAATTTTATGATAAATTGCTTATGAGCCAAAAAGGAATTGTTATACTAAATTTTATTCTACCATTGCTACCCTGAAAATAATATGTTCTATATCCCTTTTTTCCTCCAATAGTAATTTCTTTCAGGCTTTTAACCACCATTAGAATAACCAGGAATGAAAGTCGCTAGTTGAAGTTGTAATTTCCTCACAATCAATGCCAATGTGGAGATGGTACTTTTGATGTATTACATTACATGCACTACCAAAAAAGTTACAATTCAAACTTATCAAATTACTTATATTCCATAACCAGGAACTTTAATAGTTGTAAAAACATACATAACAATTATGAGTGGCTAAATGAGTTAGCCATGGTCACCATCTCAAGGCTGATGCTCGTTCAAGGGATCTCACTACAACAATAAACTCTGCCTAATTTTTGCCTTGACCGTTACACCTTTACATCAATTTAGAGATTACCAGATATATATTAAAAACACGAAATATATATTAAAAACAACCAATTTGATTGATAGGTGATGACCAGCGACAATAAGTTGAAGACCAATAATATTATTTAAAAAAAGTCTACATTAGAATTTAATCTACGTACCTCTCTTGATAGTAAATAAGTTGTTAATCATAATTAATTTGGGTTACACTACACCAAAAATACCCATTAGCAACGGTTTTAAACCGTGGGGGTAACCCATTGTCACGGCTTAGAGCCGTGGGCTGTAGAGGCGTCGCTAAATCCCCAGTAATGGCTAAAAACTGTGGCTAAAATATTAGCAACAGTTTTATCTCGAGGACGGTTGATGATTTAGCCACGGTTATAAACCGTTGCAACAATCTTAGCCACGGTTCTAAGCCGTGGCTAGGAGTAGCCACGGCTTAAAACCGTTGCAAGGTATGGCCACGGTTCTAAGCCGTTGCAATAGTTTTAGCAACAGTTTTAAGCCGTGGCAAGGTAGCCACGGTTTTTAGCCGTTGCAATAATAAGCCACGGTTTTAAGCCGTGGCAAAATTTTTTTTTTTTTTTTTTTTTGGTCACGGTGTTAAGCCAATGCAGTTCTACTGACAGTGATGCAATACAGGCAATGAAGAGAAATTATAGACTGAAGAACTTGTAATTGTAATTCTGGATTGATGACAGTAAATGGAATGGATTGTATTCAATAAGAAAGCTAATTCGAGATAGCTAATCTCCTGTAGAGCAAATGCTCAAGTGTACAATTTTCTTACAAATCAAATGAATCCCTTTTTCTCTCTTATGCTCTCTTATTTATAGTACTACATTTATTGACAGCTAATTGACAACTAATCTAACAGAAATCCTTCCTAAACAATATTACATGTAACAACATAGCACTCTGCAACATATAGCAACCTGCTCCCTTTAGTAACAACACTTGTGTTAGCAGCCTGCATTCCATTAAGCAACAGCAATACTACTGTCATTCATCAGCAGCACTAGTTTAGCAATCAGCAGCAGCATTCCGCAGTATCATTCAGCATTCAGCAACACTAGTTTGGATGGATGAGATGCTATGAGATGCTCTGAGTGCCTTGGCAAGAAAACTGCAATGTGTTACCCTCATTGGTGTTGGCACATATAGTTCCTATAGTGACAGTTTGGAAGTTCACTTGTGAAGAATCGCCGCCGAGTTCCTCAAATAGGACCAATGTGTCAACACCAATGAGGACCCTCAATCATGGCCACTACTCCACCTTTGTTTTCAGCTACTACCTGCATGGTTTTCAAGAAAATGTGTCACAACAATGATTAGAAACTGAAACATAGAACAGTAGCAAGAAAGTAACAGGTTTGAATGTAGGGACCGAAAGAAAAAAAACAAGGAAAAGGCATGATGGATAAGCAATCTAATTTTCTCACAAATAAAATCAAGATAAACATGTATGTTATAGTATATTGTTTGCCAACAAAAATTAAGATAAATGTTATATAGAACCAACAAATTAACTGTTAGCATGTGTCCATTCTCTATCCAATTATAAGTACAAAGACGTTTTGTTGATACATTTGTTGCATTTATACCTCAAGCAATACATACTCTTCCACATAACCCAACCTAGATATCTAGCTTACTGATGAATGCTGACCTGCCTTGTAAACAACTCCAGCTTGTTGGCCCATGTATTCTCATAAATGATCACCACTCTTCGTTTAGCTAATATTGCAAAAAGTGCATAACAAACTTATCTTAAGCATACTCTGCTAAGAAAGACCCCAACTACGAAGAAACATTGTAGACCAATTGATGCATGTTAGAGTTTGATGGACTATTCCCAGCCATCAGGAGTCAATTTATCACATCAAAGGACTAACAGATCAATGAATGAACTTGAATAGATAATATAAGTTATCTTCTACTTCCTATAGATATGTAATTGTCATCCTTAGATACCTTATAGGTCCACTGGTTTGTTGACAAGTCCTGCGAGACATTTCCAGCATTTGAACTTCCAAGTAACTTAACTGGACCACCTACTATTCCAAATACTGCTTTGTCATAATGTGCGCCATAGTTCTGTTCAACCAGAAGATAGTATGGAAAGTTAAAATTCTGTTCATTAAATAGTAACATTGTCATGGACAGAAACCAGTCCATAAACTTGTCTAAATTTCAGCAAGTACCTAAAGTGTCTAAATTGCAGGTGAAAAGATTGGTAGAGTTGCTCAAGCCCTTGAGAGAGTGCTTCCTCAGCTTGTTGTGAGGACTGTTGAAGGTTGCATATGCCCATTAGTTGTTGCTCTGTTAACGTGTCTAATTGTGGCATCAATATAGAGACTAGAGAATTCAGACTGAAAGACTCAAGGAAAACATCATATCCTGCACAAATGAGGAGACAAAACACACGTCTTCAGTCACCAAAAAATTATGAAGTATATCTACAGGTTGAAACATTGAACAAATGATAAAAATTGGATAATCTCGAGCAAATGAAACATACCTTGATCAAAGGCTGCAAATGCTGGAGAACCAACTACTCCATTGGATACACAACTGAATACAAGTTTAAAATAAGAGAAAAGATATAGGTTGTTGTGCACCACTTAAGAGAATATCATAAACTAAGTACTACAAATGGATGAAGAAAAGAACAATCAATGTCAAATAATATTTGGGAGTTCATCACAATCTTGCAGTCCCTTAAATGCAAATAAAATCTTCAAAGCCACCACCCAACAATGAGTTCAGGCATGCCAAAGGTACAGAAATATAAACAACATATCCAATCCGCAACAACCGAAAAAAGGCATAGTAAGTTCTAGGCTAGAGCTCTCACAAAAAATAGCAAATTACAAGAAAAAGGGAAGAAGAAGCAACAAAAAGGGTCAAACAATTGGGACTAAAAACCCACCCTCAAAATGTTCTGCTGCTGACTGAAAGATGGGTCTATCTGAAGTTGAACCACTTCCCTTTCTCTGCAACATTTGAGCAAAAAAAAAGTTTGAATCAAAGTTTTTTTTTTTATGATGGGGAGGTCTTGAATTCTGATAAAATGGTTTAAAAAGTGATAAAAATCAAATGTCATGTGGGGTGGTGGGCATGAAAACTATACAAAAGATGGGACTAGTAGTAACAATGGTGAGTGAGTTTGTACATGATATGTGAGAATTGCATGCATCAAGTCTCATGATATGTCCTTGCCAACTAGTATCACTCTTACGAGGTGCACTTTGAACAGAAAACTATTGCCAATTAACTAGGCCTTAGTAAATATTCTCACGTAAATTCGTGGTCTGGATTTAGATAATCAGATAATGTGGACATTTACCTGAGCATTTTGGTGGCCGACTTCTCCCACTACACATTCATTTTGATGGTTATCTACCAGAATATGAGATACCATGAAGTAGTGAAAGCTTTAGATAAAACACATACCCTGCTCTCAGTTGTTTGACTGTTATAGTAGTACTGTAGTACTTGTAGCCTTCTGGAGAGGTGTGTTCTGTCCAGTTACAAGTTGGAGCCATTGCCTGCATGCTTACAGGTGCAGCAGGAAACACATGTTCACTGCTCATCTTATTGACAGTTTCATGAGTCCTTTGCCAGTGTTCAGAAGTAGAGTTGACAGTACTGACACTGCAACAAACCACATTATCATCCAAGAGTGAACCTAAAGATATAGCTTGAATTGAACAACTATCAAAGCATAAGAAGTGCATGCTAGCAATCTTCATCATGATACTTTTATTCTATCGAAGAGGAAAGAAAACATAGAGAGTATTAAGAACCAAGTCAGAAAAGTTTCCAAATGACTTGCAGGTTTCACTATCTAGCAAAACAGGGAGTGCATGCTACACATGTTCCTATTTAGAAAACATCCTACTGAAAATAACAGGATATAACAATCTTCATCATGATACTTTTATTGTATTCATTGAACAACTTAATATAAACAAAGCGGTAGTAGTATAGAGTAAAACCTGTATACATAATTTTATCCCACTTCTGCTCCAATAGTGCAGATGTTTCAGAAACAACACCTTCAACAACTCTTATAGCAGAGCTATCTAGATACTCCTCTACGAATCTTGCAACTAATGAAAACGTAGCTGGAGAAATGAACCAGAAAATGCAGAGAACAAGCCTGTTCCCCTACACAAAATGTACTAAATCGTGTTACCCTCTTTTCTTTTCTTGTGTTCCCCTGTATGCTAGAATTACTGCTATTGTCAAATATAGAACCAAAACTCGGCAAAATCATACTCAGACCTTCTTATTATACTATCACAACTGATTTGTTGTACTCCTTCAATATCAGTATTATCATGCTCCTGTTTGTTGTACACGAAAATAAGAACATAAGCCACTAAATATAATAGAAATTACAGTAGCCATACAAATTAATAATATTGCTAAGCTATAAGCTACTAAATATAATAAAAATTACAATAGCCACAGAAATTAATAATATTGCTGAGCTAAAATATCTTCCAGAACAAATTTTCCGTCTCAAATCAAGGAATATGGAATAGAAAATATTGTTAAGACTGCTGCAATATAGAAGCAGCCCATTGGTTGCATTTCGTGCTAGCTATACATAATTTAGGCACAGAGTCCTTCAAAATTTGTAACAGCTAACTGAATCCAAGTCCTTCTACCCGTGTCTGACATGAGTAGTTGAGAATTGATATCTAAGTTCAGCCTACATGTGAAAGAAAACCTTGGGTTCACTTTAAGTATTAATGGCCACGAGTACCAATTTGGTTATAGAGCCATAGTAGAATTCCAATATGCATTTAGTTTGAATCACAAAAAGGGTAATTTTGTGCTCACTTAAAGGATTTGGAAGAATACCTCAAAGATTTGCATTAGGAAGGTCTTTATGGACTTTCAACATAGTAGATTTACTCCATATCAGCCATATCAACATAGCTGAGTGAATTGTAATTTGAAGTATAGATTAGTTACCTATTAGTCATGTACATGCACGTATGCCTACAATCAAAGCAAAAACAAAACAATATCATTGAACCCAAATAAAAACAAACACTAAAAAACCAACAAAACAACAATGGTAATCATTAATTCACACCTCAAGCTTCTCAACAAGTTCTTTTGCATTTGGTGCAGAGGCAATTATTTGGCGCTGTGAAGGCTTGATAAACCCATCATCCACTACTTTGTCTATGAAGGTCAGTAGATAGTTGTAATATCCATCCACATTCAACAAACCCACCTGCACAGATTTCCTCACTTTGTCAAGCAAATGAAGGTAACAAAAACCAAGACTCCATGGTTGGTTTTTTTATTTGGTTTTGGTTGCTTACAGGTTTGTCATGGATGCCAAGTTGATCCCAAGTGATGACCTCCAAGAGCTCCTCCAATGTGCCATACCCACCTGCAGCAGGAAAATGAAAAATCTCATAATCTCTAGCAAACAATAATAATGTCACTGAAAAACAGCTGGACAGATAAAAAAATCCATTCTTGCTGCAGTGGATTGAAAATCAATTCAAGGAGGACTTGACCAAGCAGTGACCGAGTCTTAGCTTTGCCTAAATCTTGGCAGTGTTCTTAGAAAAATGCCTAAGCTGATTGCACAGATGTAAAGAGGAGATATGGATATGCTTAATGCTTGAAGCAAACCTTTTTTCTTTAGATGAAGCCAAATCCTTGAACAGCTGAAACTCTGTTGAATACAACTCGAACAATAGATTTTGTCTCTGAGATGCATTTCCCAATTGGTAGGCATGTTCAACAACTGCCAAATAAGAACCATTAGGCAATATTAAAAACATCAGGTCTGCAGAGTTCGACCAAATATGCACGAATATGTAATAAAGAAATATAGAATGTTTTCACAAGAAAACATGTTTCTATAAGAAACTTTGTGCCCATTTTTCCCCTACTTCTTAGCCTGGGAGCAACTAAAGTCCATTTTCAAAATCAACCAATGTTAAAGACATCAGTAAAGTCTGATATCACTCAACTAAGTCAAACAAGTCCAAGCAAAATAATGATCCACCATACCCAAGATTACTCAAACTTTGACTTTAACAATCCTTGGATGTATTTAACAAATAAAGCAAAAGACTTCACAAAGAATAAAAGTACAAGAAAACTTCTATTGCTGTAAACTGAATCGGTTATAACATACCAACAGATCCAACCATGTGACGGAGAAGAGAGGCAACATGCCCATGGAGGGCAGAGATGAAACCTTCCAACTGTTTTTTAGAGGTTGCAGCATCATGAAGAAAAAAAAAATCAGAAAGAAGAAAATCAGATTTTCAATGCCCTAAATCTCCAATCAACATTGTCGTAACTTTCAATTTTCCACTTTCTCGGCAGAAACATACCATTGTCTAACATCTTTTTCACTAGATGAACTGAATATGCGTTACGTGCAAGCGTAAGAAGATCTGGCTGGAGCTCCTTAAATATGGCATCTCGTTCAGGTTGGGTACAGTACTTGACACAAGTCTAATATGAAACAAGCAAAGCCCTACTGCAGTTAATAGTAAATCAAACGAAAATGGAAGAGAAGTCAGCAAGAGAATAATATTTACCTGCAAAACCCGAGAAGATACATGGGACATGGCAATTTCAGGTATCTTCCCCTTCATCTTCTGTACAGCTTCACTCACCATTCTTAAAATATTAAAATGAACAAAGTTAGCCATATTACTAAAATATTTCTACAAAAGAACCCCATTATTAAAAATGAACTTCTTACTTCGATCTGTCTTCTTTAGCAATATTGCGCCGCCTCATTTTCTCCCATAGGGCTGCAAGCTCCTATACAAACCAAATATGAAATGTAACAAAGAATTTTATTTTTTATAAATAATCCTTTGACCAATCAAAAAAATCCATAACCCCTAAAAGAACTTGGTGCTTACATGTTGAAGATCATAGTTTTTCTTCCTCTTCTTCTTCTTTGCCTCTGTTTCTGCCTACAATAAGTTAAAACCAAAAAGATGATGCATCTTTGACTTGATGTAGCACTGACATTACACGAATCTACATTACCAAGAAATATACATAAGGCATAGAAACGTAAGCTCAACATAAGGCATAAGAAAAGTGAGATGTCAAACACATTTTAAAGCATATAAACAATTGCAATTATGGTACAGTAGAAACTCAAATAATTAAATCTAGTACCCAAACATGGCGCACAGAAGTGCTAGAGTACAATTGCACTAGCAGATTGATGCTTGGTAGTCATTGTTATATAAATATATCAAGGATATAAGCACTAAACAAGAAGGTTATGACACTAAAAAGTGAATACCTGACATAAGTGGTAGAGAAATACTGAAAGCATGTCAGGTGTTGAAGCACACTTTGGATGATGATTCACATGGAAAGTTTTGTATGTGCAGAGAAAACCTAACCTGAAATACAAAACACAAATCATTCCTTATCAATTTTAACATTTAAATAACTTATAGACAATAGTGAAGTTTCTTCACTGATGACAAAACCAAACAATAACAATCCAATTTTTATCAAGCAAAAAACCCAATTTAAACTTTCTCCCTAATCGATTGAGATTCAAAGTAAAACCTTCAATGGGGGTGTAGATCTGATGAAATCCTCCATAGTCTTGGGATGCCGACAGTCTTCAACAGGAAAAACAAAGAAGTTCATCTAACATTTAACATAAAAATCAAAAATTTATTCAATGGGTTGTTGGGAAATCATATCAGGCTTGCAAAACCAGGCTTCATCATCAACAATCTTCTTCGGGAGCGGAGAAATTGATCCATTCGGGGGAAATTGATCCATTCGGAGAAATCTTCTTCTTCTCCTCTTCAGAAATCGAGTTGGAGAAAAGAAGAAAGTGAGTTCTAGGGTTTGCTTTGCTGAAAGAAGAAAAAAAAATAAGAAGAAGAGATCAACAAAGAGATCTAAAGAATAAGGAGATCTAAAGAAGAAGAAGGAGATCTTACCTTCTCAAACTTTCTTCTTTTTCTTCTTCTTCTATCGTCCTCTCCTTCTTTCGTCCTTCTTCTTCCCTGCTTCGAGAATCTGTTTCGTCCCTGCTTCTTCTTCCCTGCTTCGAGAATCTGTTTCGTCCCTGCTTCTTCTTTTATCGTCCTCTCCTTCTTCTTCCCTTGTGAGAATCTGTTTTTCATCAATTTTTTTCGCCAAAGCGCGAAAGTGAAATTTTTTTTAGCTACGGTTTTCAACCGTTGGCAGTTTTAGCCACGGTTATAAACCGTTGCAACCTTTTGGTGTATTGTTTTTAGCCACGGTTTTAAACCGTTGGCCGTATAGCCACGGTTTTTAGCCGTGGCAATAAAACCAACGGTTTAGAGCCGTGGCCACTTCTCCACACTTCTACGTGCAACACACGTGCAGTTTAGCAATTGTTTTAGACCGTTGGGCACTATAGCCACGGTTTTTAACCGTGGCAAACACACCAACGGTTGAGAACCGTGGCCAAGCCTTTTTTAGCCACGGTTTTAGGCCGTTGGCCACTATAGCCACGGTTTTTTGCCGTGGCAAATAAACCAACGGTTTAGGGCCGTGGCCCCCTCCGTGTAGCTAAATAGGCCTTTTGGTGTAGTGTTATTTTCATTAAAATGCTCATATTCTCCGAGGTGCGCAACAAAGTTAGATTTGCGAAAAGCTTATCACCCAATAGAATGGGAGACAATGATGGTTGTTATATTTAGGATGTGTTTCTCCACTAGTTTGTCGCATGGGAAGCAACATAATAAGTGTTCATGGCAATGCTTCCACTAGTTAGTTATAATGATTAACACGGTTGGATCAATTATGCAAAATGGTGCACTAATTTGAAACTATGAAGCTAGCGTGTTGCAACAAGTGTTGGATCATCCATGTATATATCAATTGATATAGGGGATGAATTGATGCTGAAATAAACCGACACAACTTTTGGTCAATTGAAGTGGGGCAAATGATTGGTCTTAGAATTCTATGATAAACTAGTTGTTTAAGCTCGTGCTAAGAATGAACATTCCACGTTTATGAGAATATGTTAAATATATTCAGTTAAAAATATTTTAAAATAAATTAATAACACATTCTTTTTCTTTTCTCTTGAATCTACCATTCCATTAAATTTTTTTGTAAGAAATTATTTAATAATGTGTAAACTCAATGATTGTATCTCAAATACTTTAGTATTTTATTTTGTACATGTGTGTGGTGGAGGTAGTATTGAAGAAAATTTGATGTAAACATAAAAGCTTCTGCATCAATAACTACTAAAAGAAAAATACATTTTACAACATGCGTAAAATTCTATGAAGAGTTTTATAAAGTTTTTTTAATTGTTGTTTATAGTTGTGTTATAATAACTTCGTAGCAGTTTTCACAACATTATAAATCCATAACGTATCTTGAACGATATCATGTGCATTCTTTATAAAATTTGTATTTCGTCACGAGGCTCTCATTGCATTTTTTCCGATGTCATTGTGTACATCATAATTTTTTATAATTGTTATTATCTTATAATTCATGTTCAGTACTGCAATCTGGACATGCATTAAATCATGCTAAAACAAAATCCGATGTCATAATCAAGATTTCTTGCAGAAAGGACAACATATATCAAAATAAGAATTTTCTCTTCATTCAATATATGCACTAAGTTTATGTTTACAAATACAAATACAAATAAAAAAAATAAAAAATAAAAAACTTTGAACATAAAATCTTTTTAAGGCCATCCCTCCGAAATTAGTTAGCATGTTTCCTTCAACACATCGTCGTGGCTACTTCACTTCTAGTGTGATGGTCATGTTACACAACTCCTCTTCATGCTCACTTTCATGTTGGCCAGTAAGAGCTTTGTAATCGCAACTACAAATTAATTAGCCCACTTAACATGTGTTAACAATAAAAAAAGAATTTAATAATAAAAAATATAAAAAGTAATATTGGAATTTTTTTCATGTGAAGGAAGTCTATACTTTATACCCTCCATAATCCACTTTGCTAAGTTCATCTTTAGCTAATCTTCACTTACACTACAACATATATACAATATGATGATGTGCAATACACGTCATCTAATGTTTATGATGACATCCATCTGCACGTCAAAAAATCAAGGATCGTAATAGGCGTGGTGCATTCCACGACGTGCATTTTACGTCATTGAATCATGTCCTTGTAGGTTTATATAAGTCGCTAATATGTACAATGACTTAAATTGCACGTGTAAGTTTCTTCAATGACGTCCATAGCAAGTCATGAAAGGTGAAGCAATGACGTGCCTTGAATGTCATTGTGCAAGATGTAATTGATGATTAACGACGTGTTGGTCAAGACTTAACTTATTGTTGAGGACGTGCAATGCAAGACGTTTTATTGTAAACAACGGTGTTGGTCAAGACTTAACTTATTGTTGAGGACGTGCAATGCAAGACGTTTTATTGTAAACAACGATGTCAAATGCATGCCATCAAATAGTTTGCTAAAATTAAATATAAAAAATTGCTCATTCACCCCACGGTCCCCTTTGATTAGTGTCATTCGTTCATAAAGCTCTTCCTTACGCAGTGGATTAGTCAAATTCTCAACCATGCTTGATGTAGTTGGATCCTATAGCAACAACGAATTAAGCTAGCATTACTCTTTAGAACATATTAGGTCAAGCGAGTGGAAAATATAATGCAGATCATACCAGAATCAAAGCATTACCAAGGCGCTCGGCCATAGTCATGAATTGAGGATTATGCATAACTTCTTGAGCAGCCCTACTAAATCTGATTAAAGAAAAACTAAATTTGCATAGCTTGATAAAATTGACAAGATGACATACAAACCAAGTGACGCCTGTTAAAAAGGATGAGCCGCCCTACTACTTGGGTAACATTGGGCAATTAACTAAATATGAACTAACTTATATATGTTTTGGACTAACTCTGATAATACAAAAAACATATGAACTAATTTTATATATTTTGGACGACAATGTATAATGTAATGAATCAGCAAAAAGAAAATTAGGGTAAGATGAATACAACAAAAATGTTATTGCAAATATGGTCCACCTTATTATGAGAAATAGAAAAGAATTGCAACGAAATATGTGAAATTAAAGAGGGTTGAAGGATGAGAGAATACATTAAGGAGTCCAGACATTGCAAAAAAGTCAAAAGCAGGAAATGTGGCTCTAGGATCAGGAGCAGTGCCAGTTTGCCTTGTTGAGACGTTTCGGTTTTAGAACCTATGCTCCCTGATTTCTCTTTTAGAAACATTATATGAGAAACAATTATCAAAATACAGAACAATGAAAGTACTACATGGAAACATTATATGAGAACTTGCATGGCTTCAATGCTTAGCAAATGCACTTTCAACATTTTCAAACTTAGTAAACAAGACCTCAGTACATGCATTACAAACCTGTAATAAGATGGCCATTGTGGAGCAAGAGTAGAACAAGGACCCAGTCTTATAGTAACTTTCCGGTTCTTCTTCCTTTTTCTTCCACTAAGAATTCCAGTCAATAAACCGCATCTTAAATAACTAACATCAATAATCTGATATCTCATTTAGCTGAAGAATTTCATAAATTTGGCTGTTTGTTTGATTTTCTGACAGGAAAACAACTTTGACTACATATTAAAATTGAAGAACTAGCCTTGAGTTTTCTAGTTTCAATTACATAACAAGAAATACATGTAAACTACTATATATATATAAGGATTATGATTGTGCAAACAATGCAATTATTTGGTATTGCACTGAGTCAATCGAATCATATACAATTCCTTTAATTTCATTGAACTGTTCATTCAAAATGCTACATAACAAAAATCAAGTCTAGAATACCAACCTGAGTTGTCTTGCCTCTTTCAATTTCTCCAACCCATACCAAAGTCTCATTAGAATTGTGAAAGAGAAGTTATGAAATTTGATAACCATTCATTAGGGAAAGACTGAATCATCTCTCATTAGAGACTCAACGATGAATCTTACGTGAGCTCTTGCTCTGCTGAAACGTGTTGATTACTGTTTCTGAGAAACGGACTTTCTTTGCTGAAGGACCTTTGTCTTCACAAGGATTAGGATGTTGACTTGGAGGCAATAAAGGAAGTGGAACCATCACACTTCTGTCCACAAAATCCTCTATGTTTCTGCTATTAAACCCATTCGTGAACTCTCATTTCCTATGGCATTGCCTAAAACTGTTTTAGGTGCCTGAATACGAAGGATAAGGGGTGAGTAACTATTCTCCTGGTGCTGAAGCTGCAAACCGGCTTCATCTTTTGCAGTTTCATCACCGTGCTTCTCGCAACTTTTGATGGATGGGATCCTTACAGAAGTTTCTTGACGCGTCGAACAATCTTTACCAGCAGAGTACTTTGACGTAGGTTCTGGAAACAGAAGAGAGGTGGACTCTTTTCTATTGGAAGACTTAAAACATCCAAGCGTTTCCTTGGACGAAACCATCTCTGGAATGCCTATATTAGAAACTGATCCCATGCTATACCTTCTCAGAAAGGTCAACTGCTTGTGACTTGTAGTGCCAGAATCCTCACCGCTGATCTTACTCACATTTGCTTCCCCATGTCCATGCTCATCGCACAATCTAGTACCTCCTATATGTAAATTCTCCGACCCATGATCTGGTACAAGAATCAAATGGTCTCCAACTTTTTCTACATTACTTTGATTGGTAGCTACTGTAATACCAACATTGCCTGCAGATATACTACATTGGACAACAGAGCACAAAGGCTCTGCCAAGGAAAAACTAGATGATGACACAAGATCTTGAGAAAATACCATCTCCTTGTTAAGTGTGTCATGTAAACCTTCACATGCTACACTTGATAATGAAGCTACTATATCAGTTCTCTTTTCCAGCTTATTTGTGAAAAAATCTTGATCAGGGAGATGATCAGCAGATTCAGAAATAAAGCTGGTCTCTCTGAAGACAAACTCTGGTACTATTCTGTTAGTATTTTTTTCCGTCTCCAAGGGAATTCCAATATCCTTGAAAACATGAATAGATAAATAAATAAATAAATAAAAATATAATCATCATCATCATCATCAAATAAAAATATAATAAAGTAAAATTTTTTTTATCAAGAATAGAGAGTATATGAAAAATAAAACACCTAAGATAGTAGCTATATACACATACCAACAGAGAGGAATGTTGAAGAAAAATATTCCCAACTTCAATTAATCAGATTTATCAACCTCTCCACACAAATTTCATGTGTATAATTGCAGAGGATGAGAATAGAGAGAATTCTTTTTACTGTAGAGACTCTCAACATGGATGTAAGCTTCAAAGACATACATGGAAAAGCCTTGGATTTAAATAGGAAAAAGGATAATGTATAAAAAAAACATTTAACACACATGATATAAAGATATGAAAGCAAATGGAACTGTACGCAGTACGATAAGCCCTCCATAAGGTGATACTGATAGGATTCCACCTCCTATTAAGTATACTTATTCCAGGAGAAAGAGAAGTCATAAGAACAATAGTGCTGAAGTGGAATGAGGGTGACTGTATGTAAATATGTTGCTACATGTACAACTGTTAGTGCTCTGTTAGGAAGGGTTACTGTTAGAGGTTCTGTTAGAGTAGCTGTCAATGTAGCTGTCAATATTGTTAGTGCTATAAATAGGGGAGCAATAGGAGAAAACAGGATTCATTCAGATTGTAAACAAATGTACAATTGAGCCTTGGCTCTTAGGAGAGTAGAGCCTCTCGAATAGCTCTTAAGGAGACTAGCAATCTCGAATTCTGCTGTTACTTTCTTTCCCAGTTCATACATTCTTTTGTAATTGTAAGCTTGAGCCGATTTGTTCTAATCCTGCAATAAGATTCAAGAACAGGTCAGACTCTATCAGATGCACTTGAGGAAACTTAATCAGGCTTCTCACAAAGCTATTCTACCTTACTTAAACCTGTAGATTGATTATAATGACTACTAAGGCAAAAAACACCACGTCTTTCAGCTCAAACAAAACATATAAAGTGCATCTCAAAGAAGTGTAATTTGGAAGAAAGTGAGAAACATTCTATGATGCCCCTACTGCATTATGAGTTGTATGGTATCTCGAGTATTTTTAAGATGTCAAAAGAATCCATAGTGGAAAACTGAGTATACTTTTAATTTTTAAAGGCATTCATCACCAACCTTGGCAGTCCAGCCACCCAACCAGCAGCTTTCAAATTTGTCTGGCACAACACGAACTACTTCATTTTCTTTTCCTGTTGTAGACATCAAAATAGAAAGTTGGCATATACCTTCTGAAAATGAGAATGAACATCGAGAATAATAGCATAACCTAACCATCATTCTCAGGTTCTCGAATCTGAGAAGAAGAGGCTAAATTTCTGAAGTATGTATTTCCTTTTCTATTGCTGAGGAATCTCAAGTATGTAGCCAAGAACCGTCAGCTATTCTAGCGCTCACTCCCTGTAGGGCATCTTTTATCTCTATATTACAATTCAGAGTGATGTTTTACTATTCATTGCTGACTGGGACAAAGTCAAATCAAAAGGATTAGAAATAAAAGATGGTTAAGATTGAATTTGAGGGTTGAGATTCATTTTCTATGATGGCATATTTGTAAATATAAAACATGTAGAATGACAAAAATAAAAAAAACTTTTGAAAAAAATTGGTGGAATGTACATGTGGCAAATAGAGAAAATATTGTGTTTTCCTTTTAGCAAAAGGAAAATTTATCATAACTATTTACATCGTTGTCGAATTTTGGTAAACTTAGTATCGTTGAAATGCATTTTTGAAGATCTTTCCAACAAAATCATTAATCAATACAAGTGCTAAAATTTTAAAAATATATATTTTATAATTAAAAAATTGTATAACGTACTTCACGTCTTTAATATTTTTCAAAGCAATAAGACGGGTTGATCATATCAGAAAAAATAAGTCGGGCATCTTAATGCACATTTAAACAAAAATGCTAAACTTCATGTTTTGGCGAATTCAAAGATTGGGAGAGAACTTATTCTCGACGTTTAAATTTTTGCCCCAACTGGTTCAATTTTAACCGAGTCTAACCCTAAAATTTATAATATATATTTTTACCTTAGAATAGGCTTACACTTCAATACTTAGAGCGAAAACGGGATAGTGATGGTGTTCAGTACAAAATATTTAGCAAAAATAAAATTATGTGGAGTGCCAACGGCACGGGGCATACTCTAATCCAGAACCAAAAGAAGTAGTACCAAAATATATCATATCAATTACTATGTCAATATCATCATTTCAGTTTGTTATGAAACGTATTTATTTAATATCTTGGATAAATTGGATTTCGTTTTCACTTCAATGGAGCCTAATTTTGGAAATAAAATGATTATATACATAAAAAAAGAAGATGCTCAATAATCCAATGAAACACATAAAGCAAGAAGGAAATGTTTCCCATAGTTTCTTACCTGAATTGTGGTAGCTTTTGAACTTGGCAGAGCGAGCAGATGTAAGTAGGGTTCTGAATGACACTTGGTTTGTTGTATGAATGCATGCACGCTGGAAGTATATTTATAAATACCATTACTTTTTTATGAAAGTAAATGAATTATAGGATGAATATATATATATATATATATATATATATTATTAAAGCCCTCGTACATTACATTGATTAAACCCTATTTTCCAACTTATTGGAAAGTTGTCAGAATTCGTTTAATAAGATAATACCATTAGATTCAACCTCTGTTTTTATTTTATTTTTTTATGAAACTTAGTATTTTTCTCCATCATAATAAACTACATGGCTATTGAAAACAAAACAGTAAACTGTGGAGCTATTGTGGCAGAGTTACCATACATATTTGTAAGCATCTAAAACGATACCACAACATTCAATCTATATAGGAAAACTTTAGCAAAAATAAATCATTGGGTATTACCAAAACAATAATGAACCAATATTATCAATTTAGATACACAATATCAACAACATTTGTAAAAGACATATTATTCAACATTATAAGAGAAACATACGCAGTAATAAAAATTCCCAACACCAAAAATCACAAAAAAAACTCTGAAATTCTAATCTTGAACTCAAATTGAAAAACTCTTAAACTCTGTGTGAATGAATGAGAAAACCCAATCACATCCTCTCTGTCTCATAATTTTTTTTTTTTGGGTGACTAGTGAGGTATGGATATTGAGACACTTTTGAAAGAGGGGCTCAATCTCAATCTAGTTTGGGGATTGCTAAATTTCTAAAATCATAAAGCCAGCCAATGGCATGACAGCTCAACGGTTGGAGTTTGGCGGATGGTACCACTTGGTCATGGGTTCAAACCCAGCACCAGTTCTGATCTTTAATGGGTTCCGGGATCCTATAAAAACCCCGCTCGCCTTCCAAAAAAAAATCATAAAGCCATTAACAAGTAGAGGGAGAGGAGATATAGAGAAATAGTGAATATGGGAGAATATGTGAGATCGAAATTAGGCATTAATACCTGAAAAGTGACTACCAAAATCTGCAATCGCCAAAGAACATCGAGTTCAGGGGATGTAGAAAAGTTTCAGACACCAACTAATCAACCCACATCGCTGGAAACGAAATGTTACTTTGCCTCTCTCAACAAAACCTAATTTCGTCTCCGGTTAGGTTTAGGCGAAGGAGCAGAAGCAAGAAATCCTCAAACTCGAAGGTTGTTTCTGCATTTCGCATTGAGTAATTCTAGATGTCGAGGAAGTGGGCGAGGAAATGGGCGAGGGAGGGTGGCGAGCACGTGCAGAGGTGACATGGTAAAAAAAAAAAAAATTTGGGGGAAATCGAATTTTTTTGGGAGAAGAAGGAGGGAACAGAGCTCCCTCCCCATTTTCTTCCTCTCGCTCTCCCCATTTTCCATCTCTCGACAGGTCTCCCCCTCCCTCTCCTCCAAACGAAGCTCTCTCTCTCCCTCTCCACCTTCATCGTCATCGACTCAAACGAAGGAGAAGAGAAGAAGGTCAAACGAAGCCAGAGAAGAAGAAGGAGAAGAGAAGAAGAAGGAGAAGAGAAGAAGCTCACCCTCGTCCCTTCCCTCTCGCAAAAGCTAAGGTACCTTCATTTCTAGATCTAGGGTTTTTAGATCTAGGGTTTCTTATTTTAGATCTAGGGTTTCTTTTCGATTTTTTAGATCTGTTGGTCTTCACGATTTACTGAATTTATTCAATTGCATTAACCCCTCGAGGACATTAGGGTTTCTTCTTCTGTTGGTCTGTTGGTCTGTTAGTCTGTTTTGGCTCCCAATAAAAGAACCAGTTGAAGTACTCAGAAGGAAGAACAACCAATATCCTTCTTCAGTACTACCTCTAAGGACACAATCAGCTCTCACCACAACAACTCTTCTTCTTCTTGACATCGAGTCTAATGTGCCCGGTTCTCCTAAACTCTCTGTTTTCATCTTGACAAGGTACCACATTTTCTTATCCTTTCAACATAAACTACTTGAATCTCCACTTTTAGTTTGATATTTTTTCTATATGAGATTAGCCATATATGTTAATTTTTAGATAAGTTTTTCAAGTTTTTTGTTAGTATTATTACCATGTTTAATGTCAAATCAAGCTTATAAGATTTTTATCATCTGAATGCTTAATTCATGCTTTTACTACTTTTTTTTTTAATTAATCAAACCAAAAATGTTCTGAGTTTTGCTATGGGATAGTTATTCTTGAATCGAAGAAGGTATGCATGATTAAGCCAACAGCTTTTACTTCATTTGATCCCAATCACCTAGTTGAAGGAGAAAAAAAATGTTGTTTCTAGCTTAGATTATTGAATTGTTGTTCTTTTACCAACTTTAGCGCCACCAACCGGCCCAGATGCTTCATTGAATCAATCGATATGTATTCATGGTCAGTGAATCATTGACAGTATAGGGTGTCCAAATACACAAAGCAATTTGGTTTGGTGCTTAGATATATATCTCTAGATAAACATTGCATTGTGTTGCATATTTGGTTTTCTTTTGTAGCAGAAAGGATGCATAGAGCTAATGCTTGTTGGATGAATTAAGATAAATACATTGTGTTGATCAATTAAATTTTACTGTTCTGATACAATCCCTTTTACAGTGTGTTGTTTCTCTCCCTCTTCTGGATTACCAATTTCGTTGTATCTGACAAAGTCACCAAGTACCTTGAATCCAAAGAGGCAAGTGAAGCAGAAGACCCATCAAAAGTCAAGTAGATGAAGAAGGGAGATTGCTAATGAAAATCAAATAGAAGAAGAAAGGAGACCTACAATAGTGCATGGCTACAGAGGTTTGCAGTCAACAGCGTGTCATTTGTTCAACAAGACACACCATTGAAAATCGCAGATTACTTCCAGATTTCTGGTGTGTTCAGTGTCAGAAACATTGCAGACCAACCTAATGGTGGGGGTGCTTACTTTCAGACCTCAGTCATGCATGCAAATTTTCGGTCTTATGTTGAGATTGTGTTTGAAAACTGGGAAAACACTGTCCAGTCATGGCACATTGATGGCTATTCCTTCTTTGTTGTTGGGTAAGGCTCTATGTCTCAATAGGTAATTTGTAAGTTATTTGGGCAATCATTTTTTTTTAGCTTGATTTATGAAAATTGGATTGTTTGTGGGTGGCAGGATGGATGGAGGTGGGTGGTCACCTGCAAGTAGATTGCGTTACAACTTGTGAGACACTGTTGCTCGTTCTACCGTTCAGGTAGGAAACAACTGGTTCTTCATTTTTGCCCCCGTTTTGAATCACATTATCAAAACAGGGCTTCTAACGACATGATTTGTTGCAGGTCTATCCAAGGGCATGGACTGCTATTTACATGACACTGGACAATGTAGGAATGTGGAACATAAGGTCTCAAAACTGGGCTCGACAGTACTTGGGTCAGCAGTTGTATCTTCAAGTTTACTCCCCTGCACATTCATGGAGAGACGAATACCCAATCCTGAAAAATGCACTTTTATGCGGTCGGGCAGCTCATCGTCGAACTCTTCCTTTCTGATTTTAACAAGATCAAGATTTTGTCATGAAGGGGTGACAGTTCAGGGGCTGAGTTAGATAATATTCTCCTTGATGAAAATAATTGCATATGCATGCTGAACTCAAGCATGGTTTGTTTTAATTTTCGTGTTTTTGTTTACCAATTTTGGTTGGCAAAGTTGCTCACGGTGTATAAGGCGATTTGACCACGTATGTGCATTTGCAACATTAATGTTACCGATTAGTTGTAAGCTGGCACATCTATAGTATGTAAGCTTTGTAATGTGTTCTTATTATAATAACATTTTGAGTCATTTCCAAATGTTTTACATCTTTTGCTAAATTACGGCTACAAAACCTTACATTTATACTCCAAATCTTGTTCGACTGTAACCAAAACAAATGAAAGAGTTCTTGAAACTGTGAAATAAAATCAAATGGTAGAAACAAAAGATGACCATTCTGCATGAAATAAACTCTTGTTTGACTGTAACCAAAACAAATGAAAGAGTTCATCACTGTCCAATTTCCTAGGTATTGGATAAAGATCTCACCATGCAAGGGAGGCTATGCAGGGTATTGGACGAACTCCCTTACTTGTACATGTATTTTGCATCAATGTAACTCACGTAATCAAATAAATGAATACAGATCAATGCTGGATATGTTACAAGGGCTATACACAAACTAGATGAGCAAACTCCTTTTATTGCAATGTGACATCGATTGATAGCTACTCTTTCAAGCAAATTGTTGAAGGTAAACCAAACTAGGTTCACAATATCATTTCTTTGAATTAAGACTTGAAGTAACAATAGCAGCCATCGTAATACACAAACTGTTCAAGTGACGAGCTATGCAATACAAATCTTGTGTGCCATTAAACTTTAATTCCCACTGGAAGTAAACAAAAATCCTAATACATACTGAGAAGCTATTAGCAGGTAGGATTCTCTTCAAGATGTCTAATAAGCTGCTGCAAGTTCAGCAAGTCCTGTAGATAAATCTTCTTCACATTAGTCTGCATAAGGATCTCTTTTAGGCAGTTGGTCAATTGTGCCCCTGCTCCTAATTGGACATCGGCTTTGTTCACTGTATCAGTTGAATTCACTCTACAAACTTAAGCAAATCTCAGCAAAAAAGATAGTCTTTAAATCTTCAAATCTTAGTAAGTTTAATCAATCTTCAAACTTAAGTAGTGGCAGTGGAAGTAGGAAACAAGGAGCAGCAGCACCATGTTGCAGTTGCAGGGTCGATTTCACCAATGTAGTATTTCTCCATCATCTCTCTGGAAGAGTCACTGTGACCCACATCTTCAAAATCATTTGTTGCATTTTTTTCCTGCACACACACATATGGCGTTACCAATCAAATCAAAACAAATGATTCACTTAGAATACCCTTGATCTAATTAGCACAAAACTCTTTTAGAAATGTCGATATCTCTAGCTACTAACTTTTTTTTTTTGATAAGCAAAATTATACCAAAACAAGATACAAAAAAGAACATAATGAGAATAAGCAAGAGGATGCTCAACAAGCAAATAGAAGTGATGCCAGAAGAGAATGAGTGGGATGAGTTTGGAAATGATTTATATGCAATTCTAGAAGTGATGCCAGTCCAGTCTAGCAATCAAGTTTATGATTTATATGCAATTCAAGAGTGTTTCGCTGTAAAAGCAAAGCAATCATTAGCAATCACGTATACGAACTGTAGCACATGTCAGTTGTTAGACTAAGCTCACACATATAAAAGTTCAACCATCAAATAATGCTATCAGGAATCACTAACATCGACACACCAGCATCATCAAAACATTAGATCACATTTGCCATTAAGATTTGTGTAAAGCCATCAACTAGGACTTCTTGTCAGTGGGCTTTTACAATATGAACCAAACCATTGTCTCATCATCCTACAATTTTCACCTATTTATTCTTTCATTTTTAAAAGGTACATATAAGATGAGACAAATAAAAACAACAGGATCTAGGGATCAGATTTCCCAGTGAGATAATAAAAGAGTTAACAATAAGAAGTGTTGTGTTGCAATTTAAGAAGTCCATCAATATGAGGTAAAGCCTACCTGAAGTGGCCAAGTATGCCAACTACAGCCATAGACATTCCAGCAAAGTAAGTGTATGTGTCACCAACAAAAACTGAAGAAGGATACCTGAAATATGTAGAAATGCCCAACATTAAGTATTTTGGATAATTTTATATTTGATAATAAGCATTAATATAATTTGAAAGATGTCTTAGTTATATACCAATTGTAACAAAGCAAACCCAATGGAGTGGTCAGTAAGGGTTGAGAAAGATAAAGGGAAAATGCATGAGCCTGTTGATACTCGGGGTCTTTAGAAGCTCCAATTTGCATTATGTTATGAATCATAATCTGTAATCACAAAAACACATTAGTAACATACAACTTCAACAGTAATAAAGCTATGTAGATATCTACTGAGTATTATTCTTACAGCAGAAGCAATAACAGCTGTTTGCCCAGGTTCGAGGCCATTTATACCAGCATGAATATTGATAGAGTTTGTGCAGAATATCGCCAATATCTAACCTTTCTTAAAATTTAAGATTTAAGTTTGCATAAAACAGCTGGTGAATTTGCAACCAAAAGTTGGATTGGTGAAAATGAAAGCTCAACTATGAAACAAATTATTGTAATACGGATCAAAGACTACATAAACAATTAGAAGTTGCATGTTCAGTCGCCACAAGGAAGCCCAATTCGAGACTCCAGCCTTGATTTCTCATTCTCATTTTTTTATAGGGAACTCATTTCAATCCATATTCAGAGTTGGCAAAAACTACCCCATGTTTCATATAGCAAAACAAAAAATACATGAAAATATACAATATACAACCCAAAAAATCGATATCGATAATATCATCAAAATATACCAAACAACAATAGACTATATCTTGATCTGAATAATTGAGTTTATAAATCAATGTTAAAAGTGATGTAAACTAGACATGAACATGTTATACTAGTGAAGAAACAGAGACTATGAGATCTAAGAGATTTAAGAAACTAAATCAATACAAACGATTCTGATACAAACTAAATCAACCCAAAAAATGCAAAACTTTAAACTTTATATCAAACTCAACCCTAAGAAAACCAGAACAAAGACTGAAAATAAATTTGTAAATATTTATCTTACATATGCATCAATTTGTGATCAGATCTAGAAATCCTAGTAGAAACCCTAGATCTAGAAATCCCCAACAAGAAGAATGCAAAATTTTAGCCCTAGCTCTAGTAGAAACTCTAGATCTAGAAATCCCCAACAAGAAATCACCCACAAAGAGGGAGAGAATGAGAGGGAAAATACAGTACCTTTTGGGAGAGGGTGGCGATTCGTCTCCAACTTCTCTTCTCTGTCGAGCTTCGTTGGGGGAGATGGAGGCTTCTCTGTCGAGGGAGGGAGAGGGATTCTCTGTCAGAGAAGAGGGCTTCGTTTGGGGAGAGGGAGGGAGGGAGAGTGATTCTCTGTCAGAGAAGAGGGCGAGATGGAAATGAGGAGAAGGAGAGGTTCCCTCTTCTTCTCCCCCAAATTTTGGATTTCCCCCGCCTCTTTTTTTTTTTTTTTTTTTGCCACATCAGCTCTGCACGTGCTCGCCACCCTCCCTCGCCCATTTCCTCGACATGTAGAATCTCTCTTCTGCATTTGGACGTTTCACGAAGCAAAAATTCTAAATGGCGAGGAAACCAGCGAGGGAGGGGGGTGTGACCGCTCATCCATCTCGAGATGCGTGCCTGCATTCTTGAGATGCACAAAAGCGCAAATCTCGAGGGGGATGAGTGGTCACACCCCCTCCCTCGCTGGTTTCCTCGACAGTTAGACAGGCTATTCAAGAAGATAAGTGAAGATCAAAGTTTTTATTCTTGGTTTTTGTTGTTGCAAAAAGAAAATAAGAAGAACATGAAACTATGAGGGCTTATCGTGGCAGGAAACGAAGAGCAGAGGAGGTCTTATTCGAATCGTGGAATTAGATTCAATCGTTTAGAAGAAACGCTCTATAGAATTAGCTTCAATAAAGTGCGGAAAAAAAAATACTCTTAACTACTTCTTAGCGGGATACATTTGTTTTTTGTTGGCGGGATTTTGGTTGTGACTTGGTTCCATTCTTTTCTGAAAAATAATTCTGGTGTTCACCATATCACGATTTGGTGTGGAAGACGTGCCATAAAATCAAGTCGTTATTTATTTATAATTTCAAAATTATGACTTGGTTCGTGACGTTCCCATTATGCATGTCAAAATAAATTGCAATGACGTGCCTAATGTGCACGCATGGGCGGATCCATGTGTTCCCCCTTTATATTTTTAAAAATTTTCACTAAATTACTTATATTTTTTACATTGCCCCTTTAAAATTTTATGTTGCCCCCATTTATGAAATCTTGACTTCTAACTCCACTAAAAATTAAAACAACAATTTTTTTTTTTTACTCCACCCTCACCAATCCCAATCTCACTCAATCTCTCTATTTTTTTAATATCTTTTTTTTTTTTAATTTCTACCATCTCTCTCTCTCTCTTTCTTTTTATTTTTTTAATCTCTCTATCTCTCTCTTAATTTCTACCAACTCATTTTAATCCATTCACCCCCTACACACGCAAAGAGCAACAAAGAAACCAGAAGAGAGGTACCATACATGGTGGGTTTGCTTCCCATGTGATTATATTCATATTAAAAATTTCAATTGGGTTGGGGACCGGCCGAGGAAATTTTACATTGTCATCATCATTGGTTTTCTTTTGTTTTGTTAAAAAAAATAAAGAAAAGAAAGAATAAGATTATCTTATTTCTGACTCAGCTAGCATATGGTGGTAAGAGTGATAAAAGATTAGTTAACACATTAGATTAATTGGAGGTTGGGATCTGATCTGCTTTGCTTTATCTCTGATCTTTCAAAATTAAAAGTAATCAGTTGGGTTTGGGGCGGTTAGAAAAACACGATGGTCGTAAGTCGATTCAGTTAAGTTGTTGTTTGTATGCTTCACCTGAGCTAGCTCAAAAGGAGAAAGCTTTCTCTCTCTATACACACATATATTTCCCTTTCGAGAAGACAGACAAGAATAAGAAGACAAAAGAGAGTGGGTTGGTTGTGTAAGTGTTATCCTCGGAGGCTCTGACTTAGGAGTGAGTTTCAAAGAAGATGAGACGGGCGGACAGATAAAGCAGGAGGAGAAGAGGAAGGAGGATTCCAAAAATAAAATTGTTGTTCGACAAATTCATTTGAATCCATCCAGTCCAGTCAAGCTACTGCTGCTACTACTCCTTGGACTTGGACTATACCGTCCTGCTACCTCAAAGCCAGAAAGAAAGCCAGAGGTCTGCTCCTCGCCAACTCTCATCTTATACCACTATGCCTGCTTCTGTTTTCTTCAAGTAAAAAGGGAAGCTCTTAATTAGCTAGCTACAATTGAATTAATCATGTCATGTATATTGTTTGTATGGTTGAATTAATCATCATTTTTTCACGATCACGCCATGTCACCCTGATTGCAAAATATGATTGTAAAAATCCAATTTTTTAGTATTTTCGTAAATAGTTATGTATTGTTTTTCCCCCTTTATCTGCAATCCTGGCTCCGCCCCTGTGTGCAAGTCGTGATTTTGAGTCATTAAAACATATATATGTTGTAGTGTTAGCAACCTTATCCTTGACCTAACAAGTGAGTGAGTTCACCAAACCAAATACCCTTCTTCATTGTAAATATTCATCTCCCAAACTTGTTTGCCACCTTTACATGAGCGTTGAGTTGTATGTATAAAATAACTAAATTGATTGAACTCCATCACGACAATCATACGACCTTTGTAATTAACATCAAACTAGTTAGTCAAATGAGCTAGAAAAACACTAATGCAAAGAAGAACACGGTACATAAATGCATCTTAACATGTTTTTAGGGATTTCCCCAACATGAATTTTCCTATAGGTCACAACGTTTCAATGTCAAGGTTTGAAGTTCACCTTAAATCTACCTACACATAACCATCTTCCACTCATATCAAAATGCGAAATTTCTACAAAGCTAGCACAAAATAGAGGAGTTGGATCTTCACAAAGCTAACAATAAGGGTGTGTTTGGTTGCATGGAATCTTATGCCATGAGAATTCATAAAGGGACTCCAATATTTTAGGCTAATTTGAGGTATCACTCTACATTCACCATTTGATTTTGTGATCAATGGTGGGAATGAAAGTCTCATGAACATGGGAATCACAAGCCTTGGGGACCAAGGAGTGGGATTCCCATGTTCATGGACTTTCATTCCCACCATTCATCACAAAATCAAATGGTGGATGTGAAGTGATACATCAATTTAGCTTAAATGTAGGGTCCCCTCATGGATTCCCATGATATAGGATTTCATGCAACCAAACACACCCTAAATATATTATGTTATAACATATAAAATATAACACAACAACACGTAATATTTCTTATCCTAGCACCCACAAAATAAACACACATCTTCATCAAAAGCACATGCAAACACAAGTCAACTACAAGACCGAGCAGCAAGCAAGACATCTTTCCTACACAAGTGCACACCTTACAGTATAAAAATCGTGTAACTTTGGTCATTAACATTATATCTCTATATGCAACTGAAAGTAAGTCCAATGAACCTAGCCAAGGAGTATATGGCACGAATCACAAAAAATTGCAATCTAAAAGGGTGTTCAAAAGGGGGGGAAAATTCAGGGAAATGCTCTTATTTTGCATGCACTTCTCTATTAAGACCTAGCCATTACACTAGGGAGCTTTGTATAGTGAACAAAAGAGCACATGATTATCATCGAAAATCATTTATTATGCACCACAACATACTAAATATGTAAATTAAGACCTATGCCATTACAACAGAGAGCTTTGGGTGTAGCAAACATGTAGTAAATACTTGAAACAATCAACCCGAAGCCAACTGTTGCAGGTAAACTAAACACAAGCCAAGACCTAGTTGGTGAAAGTGAATGACTGAAAACTATACTATGAAACAAGGAAGCAATAAATAATAGCAAAAAATAACGATCACACCAAGAATTTGACGTGGTCCGACTCTGCCTACTCCACGTACGACCACTCTGTAACAATTTTATTGATATGGGAAAAATTTACACCGGAGATTACAAGAAAGGAAGAAAACTAACTCATTGTTCCTTCACCTAAAATACAACCACAAGAATAGCCCCTGCTACACCCTGTTTCTCACTGTTTCCCTGCCAGAAAACAACCCAAGAATGGCCCTATAACTTGTTCTTACACCCTCTTTTTCTCCTTGTATAAAACAACCAAAGAGGTGGGTTTACAACCTACAAGAGCAATTGAAATCAGTCTTGTATTTCAAGTTGCACATTCTCTGTTTCACGCAGTATACAACCTGATTTTCACCCTGTTCGCTACTATTTCGCCACACACATGCTACCCTGTTTCACGTTGTGTATGTTGCCTTATTCACACGTTATGTATGTTGCCATGTGGATAACTCTTTACAGGAGAGGAAAGAGGACTTTAAGTCATGATTTGTGAACTTTGAGTCATTGTCCGACTCTTCCCAACAAATTGGGAGCCAACCAAATAAAGAAACAACAAAGGACTTTGAGTCCTTGTCCTTGTCTCACAATATCCACCTTGGCGAACAGTTTCAGGCCACCACACACTCATCGCAAACGACCACATAAGCATCTCCACCTTGGCTTAAAAAACTGGCAAGACCCATTCCTCGGTCACGAGAATCTTCGTCGTGCCCCCTAAGGGCCCCTACCCCCTTGCGGCGTCATCACTGAGAGAGCCTGATCAAGTTGAGACAATGCTCAAACTTGATCCCTGGAACTGCTTTTGTCAACATATCAGCTGGATTTTCTTGAGTACTCACCTTCTCTAATAGAACCTAGCCATCTTCGATGACATTCCTAAGAAAATGATACCGCACATCAATGTGTTTTGTCCGGGCATGATGAACTTGGTTCTTCGCCAAATGGATAACACTCTGATTGTCACATAACACTGTCACTTCATTTTGAATAATACCCAAATCACTAACCAAGCCTTGAAGCCAAATTGCTTCCTTCACCGCCTCTGATAGAGACATGTATTATGCTTCAGTAATAGACAAAGAAACTGTAGACTGTAACTGAAACTTTCAGCTCACCGGACCCTCACCAATGTAAAACAATAACTTGTAGTCGATCGACGCCTATCAAGAACACCAGCATAATCTGAATCAACATAACCTGGGATCATATTTGACACATTTTCTCTCTCATATACCAAACCAACATCCAACGTACCCCGGAGGTATCTCAATATCCAGTTCACTGCCTGCAAATGTTGTTTTCCCAGGTTTGACATAAACCTACTAACCAAACTGACTGCATGAGAGATATTCGGGCGTGTGCAGATCATGGCATACATAAGACTACCAACTGCGCTAGTATTGGGAACTTGTGACATGTATTCCCTCTCATCTTTTGTGCTAGGAGACAACTTACCCGAGAGCTTAAAGTGAGCAGCCAAAGGAGTACTTACCGGCTTAGACATATCCATGTCAAATGATGAATAACCTTATCAAAGTATTGTCTCTGTGACAATGTCAGTCTGCCCCTTTTCCTATCTTTCACTATCTCCATCCCAAGTATCTTCTTCACTGAACAAAAGTCTTTCATCTCAAACTTCATGCTAAGTTTCAACTTCAATTATCAATTTCTTCCATAACACGAAAGACCCATCCTTGAGCTTCTGTGTGAATACACAAGGATCATACAGACTCCTCACATATCCCTGCTTAATCATAAAAGTATCAACCCTCTTATACCACTGCCATGAAAATTGCTTCAACCCATATAGTGACTTCTTCAGTTTGGATTCCTGTTATTCCTTACCAACTACAACATATCCGTCAGGTTGAGACATGTATATGTCCTCCTCCAAATCTCCATGCAAGAAAGCAGTCTTAACATCGAGTTGCTCGAGCTTTAAGTCAAGCAGTGCTGCTAAAGCCAAAAGGACTCGAATAGAAGTGTGTTTCACCCACGGAGAGAATACTTCATTGTAGTCCACACCTTCTTGTTGTGCATATCCTTTAGCCGCCAATCTTCCCTTGTATCGTATACCTGTACAAGTACCCCTAGAATCTGGAATCATGTCTTTCACTGTGAAACCCAATCGGCATCTTCCCTTTAGGGAGTGTCACAAGCTCCCATGTATGATTCTTCTGAAGAGATAACGTCTCCTCATCTAAAGCCACATTCCACTCCTCTTTGTGAACACTTCGCAAAGCCTGCATATATGTGGTAGGAACATCATCATACCTGTCAAGAACTGAGAAAGCGCAAGTTGCGCCCTCCTCATAGCCAAATCTAAGTGGTGCAAGTCTGACTTTGGGTTCGCTGCATGTTACTAAAGATAATGTTTGTAACTGTTGAACCTGTTGTTGTGTAGGATCCATGTCTCTATCTATAGGAACCTCATCTTCTGCCACTGTCTCATCAGGCATCATATTTGTATCACCTCTTCCCTTAGTAAAAGGAACATCATGTTCTGTATGAGATCTAAGAGCTCTAAGTTCCACCTGTAGAGAATCTCTAGCATCTTCATCATAGCTATCTCCTCTCCAAATAGGGAAACCATCTTTGCATCTCTCACACTTTGCTTGTAACAAGGCCTCCTCATGGAACTTCACATCTCGACTGATCACAAACTTATGCAAGTCAAGGCACCATAATCTATACCCTTTCACATTATATGGATAACTGAGAAAAATAGTTTTCCTAGCCCTTACTTCAATTTTGTCCTCCCTAACAAGAAAATATGCTAGACAATCAAATACTTTCGAGTTAGAATAATCTGAAAAATACCAGACCATACCTCCATAGGAATTTGAGACTCAATAGCTGATGAATGAGAGCAGTTAATGAGATAGCACGTTGTGTTTACTGCTTCAGCCAACCATATTCGTCCCAAATCTACATTGGACAACATGCACCGTGCTCTCTCCAACAGGGTACAGTTCATTCGCTCTATGACCCCGTTCTGCTGTGGTTTCGACTTTATATGAAATATCTTCTAATGCCATATTCCAAATAAAACTGCTTCATGGGATCCTCGGTATACTCACCGCCATTTTCAGATCTCAATACTTTGATTACCCTTCCAGTTTGTTTCTCAATCATAGCTTTCCACTTCTTGAAGATATTAGTGACTTCATTTTTATGTTTCATGGTATAACCCATACTCTCCAGCTGAAGTCATCGATAAAAGACACAAAATACTTGGATGCAACTCGAGAGGGTCCCCAAACATCACTTTTGATGTAATCTACAATCCCCGCGGTGCTATGAGTAGCATCACCAAGTTGACTCTGCACTGCTTCCCATAGATGCAATGCTCACAGAAGTCCAGCTTTGCCATTTTATTACTTCCAAGCAAGTTACGCTTGCTTTAAAGTCTTTAGTCCACTCTCACCAACATGCCCTAATCACATCTGCCATAACTGTGTGCGGGTCAAGCTCTTCTCATCAACAATTGTAAAAACCATAACTCCACATTCAACTACACTACCTTGAAGGAAATATAGATTTGCATGTCTAACTACTCTCATAAGCAACTTGTCACAAAAATAAACATTGCGGTACCCATTCTCATCAATATACTTGTAGCCTTGAGCTTCAAGCATCCCAAGAGAAATCAGCCCCTTTGAAAGAGCTGGAACATGACGTACATCGGTAAGTTGTCTACATGACCCATCTGTCAACTGGAACTTGATTGTACCAACACCCATTGTATTGCAAGGCCGATAGTCACCCATTTTAACTGAACTTCCCTTAACATCGCGATAAGTGCTGAACCATTCCTTACGAGATACATATGATACGAAGCTTTCGTATCCAACATCCAACCGTCGTACAAATGGTCATAAGATTTTGCCATCAATGCATGTGCTAAGTCACCTCTGATTAGAATATCATCTACCACATCCGATGTGCTAACAACATTCACTACGCCCTTATTCTCATTCTATTGCTTGTTGTGATTATCCTTCCACTCTGTACAATCCCTTCTGTAATGGCCATTGCGCTTACATTTGTGATATTCAACCTTAGACATATCTCTGCCTTTTGATTTAGACCAAGTCTTTCTGTAGTTGTTCCTCTTGCTGTAATTTCTTCCCCTTGTCACCAAAAGACCATGTGCTTGAACCTCATCATTCGAAACACTCTTTCTGGAAGCCTTTGCAAGTACAGCTTGAACAATATCACTATACACAAAAAAAAATTCTTCAAAGTTGTCATCTGATCAACAAACGGTTCCCATTTTGCTAACAAATAAATTAACAAGAATAATGCCTTATGATTATCTTCAAATTTAGCTCCAAAGCTAACATAGTCTGAGTATAAACATTCAAACTCATTTATCAGTCATGAGTTTACCTGGCTGCAACCTGAAAGTGAAGAACTTATTCTGTAGGTACATCATACTCATTTGATTATTCTAAATATACATAGCCTGAAGCTTATCCCAAATACCCTGAGTCGTCATCTCATCAGTGAAATTGTAAGCCACATTGCGAGAAAGACAAATGAATCATACTACACGCCTTCTGATTCATTTTACTCCATTTCTCAATAACCTCAACCGTCACCTTATCTGATGATGATTTTGTTTTCTCATCTAGTGCATCATCTGATCCAAACTACCCAGAATATTTTTACAATCCATCTGCCAAGCTTTAAAATTATTCCTCCATTAAATCGAACAATGTCGAACCCATGGACTCTTACATAGCCATCATCCCGCGATGAAGAAACCCTTTCAACCATTTTATTTGACACTTTGAAGCACAAACACCAACCCGCTGGTGCTCTGATACCACTTGTAGTAAATACCTGAAACAATCAACCCAAAGCCAACTACTACAAGTAAACTAAAACACAAAGCCAAGACATAGTTGGTGAAAGTGAATGACTAAACACTATGCTATGAAATAAGGAAACAATAAACAATAGTAGAAAATCAAGATCACACCAAGAATTTAACGTGGTTCGGCTTTGCCTACTCCACGGAGGACGACTCTATAACAATCTTATTAATATGGGAGAAACTTACACTGGGTTCTACTAGAATAGAAGAAAACTAACTCACTGTTCCTTCACCAGAAATACAGCCACAAAAACAACCCCTGCTACACCCTCGTTCTCACTGTTTCCCAGCCAGAAAACAACCCAAGAATGACCCTATAACCTGTTCTTACACCCTCTTTTTCTCCTTGTATAAAACAACTAAAGAGGTGGGTTTACAACCTGCAAGAGCAGCTGAAATCAGCCTTGTATTTCACGTTGCATACTTTCTGTTTCAGCTGTGTACAACCTGATTTTCACCCTATGTTAGCTACGTATTTCGCCACACAAATGCTACCCTATTTCACGTTGTGTATGTTTCCTTATTCACACATTATGTATGATTCCCTATGAAGAACTCTTTAAAGGAGAGGACTTTGAGTCATGGTTTGTGGAGGACTATGAGTCATTGTCTGACTCTTCCCAACAAATTCGGAGCCAACCAAATAAGGAAACAACAAAGGACTTTGAATCCTTGTCCTTATCTCACAAAACAAACTAGCATATAGTTATTGATGATAACATAAAAACGGTCACACCTCTGAGTCGTACACGTGTCATGATGATCTCGAGGAATTACGGGCCCCAACATCAACCCAACACTGATCCGGCCCAAGCGGTTCTAAGCCCGCCCAATTCAGTCTGCCAGACGGACCTGAACTCTCACAGCATGCTAGGCCCACACGTCTCATAGCTATCCTCAATACCCGTAAGTCCTACTAAGGTAAGTATCTCGATGATCAGCTTCGTATGGGCAACTACAACAGCTCTCTGCTTTTAACTAGGAAGCAAATACCAAAGTACATCCCACACAGGGAATTTTCCTTCTATGGATTGCTCTCGCATTGGGAACTATCTCTCGCGTATCTAGGAGCACAAGGCTAAAAGGGAACTTCCCTTCTACAACACGACTCCTAATTAGAGAAGGATCTCCACGAAGATCTCATTCCTAAACTATGCCCTCGATGTCCTGGTAGAACCAGAACTTCTTGCACGATAAATAAGACATGAGGTTGGTAAGCTAAGGTACGCTACAAATTCCCTGTTGCAACATTACAGCTTCCTCGGGTCCTTGTCTGACTTTAGCATCAGAGTGTCATCGACCACCACAACGGTGGTTCGTGGCTCACGTGCATTACTTGTGCAGGTCAGCAGGAAAGTGAGCTTAGGTCAAAGCAGGGAGTGGAAATCTACTGCATCAGTTTGGCACTGTCCGTGGGGAGCAATAAGCTCCTCCGTCCAGTGAAACGGAGAGGCCAAGGCAAGCGGGAATACACCCCCTCGACGTTTCTTCGGTACACAGATTGACCCCTCTACAAGGTTTACTCTTCGGTAACCTCTGAAGCATCTCGACAGTCCACTGAACAATCCACAAGAGCAAACCGAATTCACTTCAAGGCCATGATAATATTCACTCCGTCAACAGTTAGTCTACTTTCAGTCGTTTGTTTCCCTTTCCATAGTCAATGTAGTGTTTTAGTTCTTAAAAACTTATGTGATTTGCAATCATTTAATAAATAAAGGAATAATTACAAAAACAAACTCTATTGATTATTGGAAAGATGTAACAACAAACTCCTTGAGGCGAACACAAAAGACTACATACTACAAACATCAGAATTCAAAGTGACACGAAGTAAAAGGCTCGTTTAGACAATTCTACTACGATTCTACTACGGGGGGCGTCGGAAGAATACTGAACTGAGCAAGATCAGGAGGAAAACATCATGTTCATATGCTTTCACAAACATACCCCTCAAATATGGTCTGAGATGGTACAAAATCGGCAACCGGGAGCACCGACAAAAATTGGAAGCCCAACTCACACACTCTGTGAACTTGGGACAAGTATCAGATGAACTCAAATCGCATATACCTTCCCACGCCAGGAAAGCAGGAATATTAGGGAATCAATGGCCCATTCCGACAGGCCATGTCCAACTCCGCCTCGACCCAGATGTCGGCTTCCAGTGCAAGGCGAAATGACAGAACTAATCGAGAAGTGGTGAGGACAGGCGCTCAGACGATGGTTGCTAATGTTATCTCTGAAATTAAACATTCGGGAACAACGATAAGGCACCAGCAAGCGAATGACAGACTCTTCCCTTGAGAGACAATCCATACTACTTCTCCGCGACATGAGACGAAATTACGAGACCTCAGCAGATCAACTACGTGCCCACCCAAAACAGGTAACCACACATAACAACAACTATTGTCGTGTTTGATCAGTGCAAATGTCAGAGCATTTGAGAACTCCATTGCTAGATCCCTTCAGCCTTTGGAAAACCCAAAACATTTTCTTCAAACAAGAACATTCAGGAGATAAGCTCTGTGAAAGATAGTGCCTACAATGATTGAAAACACCATTATATAGACGTAATGGTTCACCAAACGAGCCTCCTACCTTAACTACTGAGCATAGAATACCATGTGGGAAATGAAGAAACGATGGTTCCCAAGGAAAGTGTATAGACCACGTTCTCTCAATTAATGACTCTGCACACAACCCCACTAACTTGGGGGAAGTAACCGGTACTCAACCGTCCCACAACCTACGCCGTACATGTGTTACCGTGCGATCTATGTCATACACGTAGTGCAACTGTACAGGAAACCCTAACTCTTCCTTTGCAGGCCCAAAGCCTCGATCCACTCGGCCCACAATTCAAACAATATTCTACTATATGCTAGGCGCGAACGCAAATCTAAAACATCCTTGACACACGGACCGTACCTACGGATCGCTGTTTGTTTTAAGGCAATGTCGTCCACACAATGCGTGACACTAGTGAACATGGGTTTGCGAGCCCTAAAATGGGCGAAACCCTTTCCAATCGGGTAAGCTTAGTCAGACAATGATGATGAAAACGACTTTCGATATCTCCTGATGCCTAGTCCGCTCAACGCGGATCTCGATAGTCTAGGAAGTGGGAGTCTAACCAGCGCTATTACGCTTGGTGATGACGACTTGCCAGAGATCATTGCCCCCTTCGCGGTTAATGATCGCCGAACCCAATCAGGTAAGCCTAGCTGGTGACGACTGGCAACGAAATCTTTTGATCAAAGCCCAAACCTGTAGCCCCTATTGCGCGAGTGTAGATGGTTTGGAAGGTGGGAGCCTAGTCAGTCCCGAACTAATTCCGACGGCTGGTTATGGGACCACTGCTTTACAGCGTGACCGCTAAATTACCAACCCTGGACTTGTAGCCCTCACTATGCGGGTGTAGATAGTTTAGAAGATGGGAGCCTAGTCAGTCCCGAATTGATTCCGACGGCTCGCCATGGGACTACTGCTTTTCAGCATGGCCGCCAAATTACCAACCCTAAACTTGTAGCCCCCATTGCGCGGGTGTAGATAGTTTAGAAGATGGGAGCCTGGTTAGTCCTAAACTAATTCTGACAGCTCGCCATGGGACCACTACTTTTCAGCGTGGTCGCCAAATTACCAACCCTAGACTTGTAGCCCCCATTGCACGGGTGTAGATAGTCTAGAAGGTTGGAGCCTAGTAAGCCGCGAACTGATTCTGATGACTTGCCACGGGACCACTGCTTTTCAGCTTGGTCACCGAACCCTTTTTACTTGAACTTATAGCCCCCACCGCGCGGGGCGGGTGTAGATGGGTCGAAATATGAGAAACTAGTCAGTCCTTAACTGATGTCGACGACTCGCCACGGGGCTATTGCTCTTCAGCATAGTCTTCAAATCTTCATTCCTCGAACCTATAGCCCACATTGCTCGGGCATAGATGGTTCGAAAGGTGGGAGCCCTAAGCAGCTCGCCACGCGATCACCGCTCTCCTTCAAAACAACAACCGCAAACATGAATCTAGCTGAGTCAACGTCTTCACGCTCAAACAGACTGACATTCTAATATTAGCATAGGTCACTCACGCCGATTCAAAGGTCGTACAGCTAGTGCCCAGATAAAAGCTACTTAGGATGCCAACCCGAGCTTACGATGCTTGAATCGGCACGAACGCTCTTACACATACACTCGACCATCACAACTAGCCCATAGCAGCAGTTGCAACCGACCGATCAAGTAAGTGAGGTAAGCCTCAAGCAACTTTCCTTGGGGACAAGACACAACCCGGGCAACTCAACCCCCCAGCTAAATTATCCACAACATGCCCACTATCGGACATGACTACACATCGATGATCCTGAGTCATTCGCAACCCAAAATGGTCAAGATCTCTATCGCAAATAGACCAGTCAACGTCCTATTGATTCAACCAGCCTATGCCAAAGCAAGATGACAAGGCAAAACGAAAAACATGCAATAGAGATGATGGAGTTTTTATTAACCTAAATTAATAAGCTAATAAACCATACTTGTAATACCGCAAGTGCACAGTTGTCTAACTAGTAGACAGTGGCAAATACGGGTCGATCCCACTAGAATTGACAGACAATCGAATTTTAAGACTTATTTAAACTAATTTAGAGTTAGAGGTTGCAACAGATGAAAATTACTAAATTAAAAGAAAATGAAATTGACAACTAAAATTAAACTGGTAAGATGATAAGATAGGGGACCGAGACATCGAATCCACCACAAGTTCTTCGAGATTTGTGTAATCCAAATTATTGTTCTCAAGAATTAACATGACTAACCTAATAATTAATCTAAGTTCGCAATTGATTTCAGCAAAGGTATAAACCCTAGCATTGCGTGTCTTCTTACGGCACACACAATCACAGGTTTATTTTAACTAATTCGAAACCCCTAGCATTGCATGTCTTCTTACGGCACACACAATCACAGATTCAGATTAATTGATTAAAGCAGACTTTGAATATCAATAAAGGGTATTTCTAACTACCGACTAGTCTAGATAATTAATCCGGATATAATCGGTGAAAGCAAATTATTGAGACTCAGAAATCAACTGTGTTTAACGTTCAAGTATATAGAAAATAATAAATTCAAATACAACAAACTCTAGGAAATTCTGTGGTTTCATCTTCGCCTCAGCGCTGGGTCTAGAAGATCATGGTGGCGGTGGTCACAACATCAGTGGAATCCATCTCAGCATGAACACGCATCCCAAGAAAAGCTTGTTGATGGACTGTGGTGGCTCTTACAGGATCTCGAGGTGCGAATAGCAAAACTGTTTGAAAAACAGTTGTTTCCCGCCAAAGTCGCGTGTTTTCACTACGCCTTCGTCTCCCTAGCAAGCGAGGAAGAGTGGGTGAGGGAGGAAGGCAAGGTGACGGTTGACGATGGAGGACGAGGAGGAGGTGGTGATGGCGGGATGATCGCACTGTCGGTTCTCCTATCGAGCGAGGATTGCCGGCAGGGTAGATTGGCGTGGTGGCTGAAAAGAGAGAGGAAGCGAAAAGAAACGTGGAAGAAGAGAGAGAAAGAGAATAGAAGAAAAAAACCTAAATAGGGTTCTTCTATTTCCTTGTTAGGTTGGGCTTGGGTTTCTAAGTTAGCTTTTTTGGCTTGGGCTTAGGTTAAATTAGGTGGACCTAGGTTTATTTGGGTTAGGTTTAGATATGTGGCCCTCTACTTTTGTCACGCCCCGATTTTCGACGAAAACAAAAATCCTAAAATCCACGTAGGATTATCCGTTTCCCCCAAAACTCGGGACGTGAAAATTTAATAACAACATAAACAAATAGCAGCAACAACTAAAACATAATTAAATTACTGAAACAAATAAAACTCTAACCCGAAGAGACTCTGACGTTGCTAGCCCCACTAATGAAACTCCAGTAACCCTGTCCAAAAATCTCTAAACCTGAAAGGCTAATCGGCTACATTCCCAAAGGAATGTACCCAAGAAGCAAAAGCTCACTTGGGTCAGCAATAAAGCTGGTGTGAGAAATCTTCATCCCAAAATCAATAAATCCGCACATGACAACATCAAAATAAACAAAAAAAACAATAAACAACCACACATCAGGTAGTTCCTCCATGAGGCAAAGGTGTTATCATCCTAACTATAGAAATTGACTATGGCAATTCTGACATGCAGAAATATGAGTAGATTTGCCATCCTACATGAAAAAGTTAAAAGCAAACAGATAATATTTCTAAGTTATCAGTCCGAAATGTGATTTATTTTCAAACAATGATAAAATTCATAGTCATATTGGACTATTATTGAAATATTAACAAAACACATTTTCTACCTTTACTAAGACATGTAGTTCTCATTCAATAATTGAACGAGCATTTAGTTTCTTCCTTTAAGGTAATCATGCACATACACAAAAAAAAAAAAAAAATCTTGCTTCTTTTCTACAATCGCACCATCCTCCTTGTGTCGAACACACCTAACCCAATTGTGCCTCCCTTGCCTTCGAAACCACTCAGAGCGTACATGTTCCAAGTGGGGTGCCACATCGAGGAACATGTCATCTCACCCGAAGTTCGATCCAGGGCAAGCATTTCCTAAATCTACACGTACAACCGAACTCACATGGAACGGTGCACCGATATGCAAGCTAGTCTGCATACCCATAATAATATCACACGTATACAAGCAAGTCTGTATACAAAAATTTCTTTTCTTTTCACATGTTTTTTTTCTTCGGAGTTGTGGAAAAGAGCATAAAAAAATATCAACTCAAACTCAAACTCTTTTATGGTGACACTTTGTCAACCATAAGTAAATCAACCACAGTATCCACCATTCTTTTGGGAAAAACATAACACTTTCATAAACCAGTTTTCTATGACAACGCGAGAATCAAAACTCATTCAAGATAAAGGATAAAAATGGTCATTACAAAATTAGTCCTAGAAAATACTTAACAGCTACAAGTATACAAGTGCACTAGTGAAATATCATATCGATCCATGACCTAGTGACTATAACAAGTGCTCGTAAATCTGCTAACATACAAAGATGCATTGACATATAAACTAACAAATGAAACAGAAATAATCATTAAAATGAATATTCCAACCAGGTACATATGGGATATACTAAATTTTATTATGACCAACCCTATTACTTAATAATATTATATGAGTAACAACAAAGAAACCACTTAATAAATTGTACCAATTGTTGTATCAACACACTCAGACAGGTTGGGCTTAAAACATAGCAAACTGATAAAACCCTATATATATCACATTGGAGTCAGTTCTTCCTTTGAAATATGTTACACAATTCTAGCTGTTTTGAAATTTCAATGAATCATGTGTGTATCCCATCTCCATTTCGAATACAATGTCACCTCTGTCCAAACTGATTATAATATTAGATGGTCATGCCTTCAATACAAAATGGCTGACCTTGAGAAGTCTGTGATGATATGCACATGTAAAAAAAAAATGAACTATCTTCCCTTCTCCTGCTGCTAGAAGCAATTCAACACACCCACCAGTTAAAAGAGAACAGAGAGGACATGTGTAAATGCATATGGAAATGGAATACAAATCAGGAAGATTTACTGTCTTTGGCTCTCACCTTGAGCCCCGCACTCTTCTAATAAAACAATGCTCAAGGTATTCAATTTTTGCATTAAAAATTTCATCGTTGTTAATAGAAAAAGAAAACAAAAACAAACCCCAAAATGCAACTAATAAGAAAACCTCAAGCACGGTTCAATTTGACTCCAATATTAGAAATTACTCATCACTAGCATCATCAATAGTCAATCCTAGCCAAAATATGAGATCAAAAAAAAAAAAAATTCAAAATGCTAGAAGGCAAGTATGGTGATAATACTTCTCATACTCGACCCCACTCTTTCTTTTAGAAGGTATACAAGGAATGGATTACCATGTGTTTCCACAGGGAACCCTGCACCATATGCAAATGCAAAGGAACCAGCCACATCAATATTTTATGCCCATAGTAATGCACAAGTTGGACTTGTATTTTCAACTACAACTAAAGGGCAGTACTCTCTCCAAGGCATTCAATATGAATGTCTAAAGAAATCATAAAATTGAGGCCTGTTTAAATTCTAATTATCCTACCCCCAAAGTTTCTCTTTTCTGCTATTTTCGATCCCACTTTAACTAACACATGAACAAGTATCTAAACAAATGGGTATACTAGAAATTCGATTAAAAAAACACTAAACATCAAAATCAACTCAAAGATCAGATAATGGAACTAAAAAAAAAAATTTAATTCATGAAATTGGTATCATAAAATCCAACCAAATGGAATCCTCACATAAGCTGAAGGCACCAAACCACAAAACCAACTCAAATTTTCATCAAACGGGTATCACAGAATTCAATCCAACAACAAATTCAATTCAAATACAGAGAGATTGATGAAATGGGTAATCAAAGTTTGATGAAAACTCACAGTATAAGTGAAAGAGATGAAGAAACTCACATACAAGAAAGGAATGGAGAAAACTCACTATTCTAATCGCCACAACACGTCACAACCGTGCCTCACACCTTCGCACCTATCACCGCCACTCTTCTCCACCATCTCTAGACAATAACACCACCACCACTCAGACAACAACGCCTCCACCAAGATCTACTCCCCTGTTCAAGCACCCAATTTGAATGCTTATCTCAAAGAGCATGAGCAACCAGACACTGTGAACAATGCTCGGGCACTTGAACAACGATACACAGATGCGGCTTCGACTTCGACCTCGCATCGCCCCCTCTTGCTACATAGTGACCCTCACGATCAATCTCGCCTTCGTCGCCGCAGAAAAGGGTAAGAGGAAGAGCAATCTTGCTCTTCCTGTTGCACAAAAGAAGGAAAAGGAGAAAAGAAAAGGAGGAAGAAAAAAACTGTTTTGTTTTTATATATATATATATATATGGTGGGTGGCTATTCGCCCCCACCGAACTTTCGAATGCACCCACCATCTTTCACAAAATAAAACCCTAATCATTAGTTAAATAAAAGCCCAAAGCCAAGCCCAAATACAATCGAGTAACAATCCATCAACATTAGGGATTACAATTTTTTGGCTAAATACACAACACACTTTATCCTATTTAGCCATGACAAACAAAAATCTTTTTCCAAATAATTGAGATTACAATATATGCCATAATTAATAAATAAGAAATTTTTATATTTATTTAATTAGGCGGGTATTACAATATATACAACGAGATTCGGTAGAGGAGGGTAAGTAGGTAATTAATTCTTAAATAAACAAACTACCTTCCGAATGAACCAACACTAGAGTACAAATAATATACCATTCAAAAAAAAATCAATTTTCTACTAACCTTCCTTAAGAAACAAAACACACATCTCGTAGACAAACAAATAGCTTATGCATATGCCCATAACTTAATGAGGACAATTACACAAAGATATATTTATGAAATTTATTAAATTTAATAAATATTAAAAAAATACGGGGTGCTACAACTTTGTACCACCGCTAGAATCAACCAATTGATTATTCCTTAAATTGTCGCCTTAATGTGATTTCATCGTTCACGCTCAAATTCCTACAAATACATGAAAACGAAATAATTAGAATAAAATATAATAATCGAAACACTAACATATATAAATTAAGGGATATATTATGTAATAATTACGTGAATATCAAGAGACAACAAGCAGGAAACGGATAAAACTGTTTTCATTAATGGTCAAAATGGAAAGGGGTACAAACACACAAAGTTTACTCCTTATCAGGAGAATGTACAGAAACAAAAGAGCTAAGCATAGTTGAATAAGGAACATGAGTTGTGTCCACACGTGCCACGACCTGGACATCTGGTCCCAAACTATCTTCCTTGTTCGATGACGCAAAGGAAAAAGACAAGTCTACTGCAATATCTTTTTATAACGGTCGAGATCTCACTCCGGATGCTTCTCCTTCATCAGCGCCAGCAGCTCCAGCCTGCCATGTACAACCCAGCAGAATTCGCATTTGCCTTGTTCCTGAATAAGATTTTCCTCTCGCACCTTCGCATCAACAAATTCACGCTCCAATAGCTCCAACATGCCAGTCAGTGAGTCGATCAGGGACTGCTATGTGGCCAGATTGCTATTCACATCACTAACTCATGCCACTCCAATTCGAGCTGGTCCTCGACCTTCTTCGCCTCTCAAACATAGAACTCCACATCGGATTCTAACTGTTGCTTTTGAGTAGCCCAGTCGGCCTCATTCGAAGCATTTTCTTCAGCAAGATACCACAGTTCAGAACATGCCATAGCCGCAGCTTCCTGCGCAACCTCTACGTCTCGGTGGGTCCGGTCCAACTCCTGTTTGAGTCTGTCTCTCTCGGACACCACCTCTAACATATCACGCTCATGGACCTCCAGACGAGCCCCTTGAGTCTCAGCGGCCACGATAGACTGATCCAGCCTCATCTCCTCAGCTTGCTTTTGTACTGATCAATTTCCTAAAGCGCATCAGAATACAACGCCTGCAATTGCGAGAAGACAGGCTCCAAGGTGTATACCCTCTCACGAGCCGCCTTGACTTTCGTCCTAGCAATGGCCACGTGGCTCAAGTGAGACATACCCAGCATAAGGTACTTCAAGCCCTTGTACATACAGCTTTCTAGCGTATCCTCCTCGGGTTTTGGAAAGCAATCCATCAGTCAGTTGTGTCGCTTGCTTATATGCTTCCTCAAAGCATACTCTACGTCTACCTCTTGGTGCCAAACCTGTGAACTCATTTTTACCAAGTCCGGTGCAAACATGCTTATTTGCGCATCCGGATGAAGCTTTCCCGGATCAGGAATTACATCGACACCACCCTTCACGGTTGTCGTTGTCCTCAGGCTCTCCTCCGCGGCCTTTCCTTTATCACGAACAGTCGACCCTTTGTCACGGGACAGCTCGACGGGATCCGGAGGGAGTGAATTATCCAAAGGACCCTCAAACACTTCTAGTTGTGGCCTGGATCGAGACGGTGAACAATGCGAACTATGGGAAACTTAGCCCACGACACCACGACCACTATCAAAAAGCGCACCAGTGGGACGATCATATTCCACAACCTTAGGCGGGTCTTCACAAAAGCCTTCTGTCAGAACAAACCCCAGCAATAGCAGAAGCCACCATTACGACTCGTACCAGATGATCATTCAAAGCTTCGGCTTGTGCGTCACTAAGATTCGACCTATCTACAACCCCCGCAAACTGCATGTAAATTTTCTCCAAGCCTGACACATCATTCTCCGCCCTGACATGCTTAGCAGACTCGTGCTCCTCTCTCACTAGAGTGGGTCGTGATGAAGGCAAACCAGTTCTAACATGGGACCTCTTCCTCACAAAATAGGCAAGCATTTCAGACGGCTCCTTCACGTCAAACAGAACGGGAGCTTTGGCCCCAGCAGCCTTCCTCTTCCAACTTAATTCGCGATACTCGGTACAAAGTGGGGGCAATGTGCCAGTTGTCTCACAGCCCACTACGGATGAAGTTGGAAACTCTTATGACATCGACCGCGTTCCTCTTTGGCAAGCCGCAGAATGTTTCCATCGTGTTTTGCTCCTCTAAGGTTAGAGGAGTAGTGGAAAACCTCCCTGCGAAGAAACACAAGCAATGATTAGCTAGCCCGCGATCAAGCGTATCAAAGTCACAAGAAAGGGTTGAACTTGCGAAGCAGCCTAAACTCTCGCTCAAGCGGATGACCCTTGCATAAAAAATACTTCTAATTCGCAGGGGCCAAGAAGTAATACTTCTGCCAGAACTTGAAATCATCGGGCAGATCACAAAGCAAGCCGGTGATGTCATCTTACAGACGTCGTTACCCTTCTGCAAGGGAGAAGTCAACAACTAAATTACTTACGGAGTCACGCTGACGTCGTCCTCCTTAGCACTAATCAGAAGGATGATCCTATATCCATTAGGCCCCAACTGGGCCGGAGGAGTCCCCAGGAGATCCAAGAACTCCCAAATCACGTACAGAACTAGAAAATGCACTCCATTTTGAAGCATCCCACGATGCAAGCAGATGCTGGCCGGAGGTGACATTGGCGTTTGATCACTCGTCGGGACATACAACGGCAGGTCCACAGGGACCCCAACCTGTCTCGGACAACAACCTGTCTTCGAAAAACTCCAAGCCTTTGGCAAAGGTTGCATCGTTAAGAAGGTTTTGTTTAGCCATGAAGAAGATGAACAATTTTTTTAATCAGAGCGGTATCTTCGACAGCAAAGGAAGTAAAAGAATCAGACTTTACACTACGGATGACCTAAATAGATATTGGGTTATCGCCTCTTTTTCGTTGGACGGACGCACGTTTAATCAATACAGCGCGCGGCTCAAGCAACGAGTCAGACTCAATCATCATGAGCGGCACATCCCTTCAAGAGATGTCTTAGCAAACCGATGTGACGACTCACTAACTCTAGGGGAGTAGCTGATGATACATAAAAATGGTCACACCCCTAAGCCGTACACGTGTCACGATGATCTCGAGGAATTACGGGGCCTAGGAAGTAAATACCAGAGTACATCCCACACAGGAAATCTTCCTTCTATGGATTGCTCTCGCACTGGGAACTATTTCCCGCGTATCTAAGAGCACAAGGCTAACATGAAACTTTCCTCCTACAGCACAACTCCTAATTAGAGAAGGATCTAAACGAAGATCTCATTCCTAAACTACGCCCTCGATGGCTTGGTAGAACCAGGACTCCTTGCACTATAAATAAGACATGATGTTGGTAAGTTAAGGTACGATACAAATTCCATGTTACAACATTACACCTTCCTCAGGTCCCTGTCTGACTTTAGCATCGGAGTGTCATCGGCCACCACAACGGTGGTCTGTGGCTCACATGCGTTACTTGTGCAGGTCAACAGGTAAGGGGGATTAGGTCAAAGCAAAGAGCGAAAATCGAATGCCAAATGAGACAGATATGCCAAATGAATTCATATATGATTTGTGTATTCCAGAGATTTTCAGGAAATAATATGTGAATTCACATTGCACAATTAAACCAAAACAGGTTTCATATTTGTGTTGCACTCAAAATAAGTAATAAAGACATCCAAAATCAGGGAAAATCATTGAAGCATTCCATTAGTAGGTAAGAATTAAATAAGAAGCCATTAATATTTACATTAGGCAAATGGAGATAAGTTCCAAAATAACCAACATTGTTTTTCAATTTGATTCCCTTATTTTGATTGTAGAAAACCTTAGATTGGAATTAGATCCAAGAGACGAGATTTTAGGAATTGAATATTGTAATTGGAACATCATTAGAGTGATGGCAAAAAGAAGGCAAAAAAAATAAATTGACTGGGAAATAGAGGTGGTCTTCATATCTCTCGAAGTGATTCAAGAGAAAATGCCATGGATGCTTCAGTGTCTTCGTGCTAGCGAGTTTCTCTTAAGATTCGTTAATAAGTAATTTGAATGGAGGAGGCAGAGGTCTTCTTGACTCTGGTTGGGCGAACAACTTCAGTTTGCATCTATGCGACTCAGATGACCAAGTGATGGGTATGAATCTCTATTCGATGCCATGACCAATAGTGGTGATGAAGTGTTGGTGGCACGAAGGATTAGGTATTGAATTGCATGATTGGGGAAGAGGAAGGAAGAAGTTTCTTCTAGGGTTTAGTTCCTTTGGTTTTGTCGAATGACCTCTTGTAATGACCCAATCCACATGGTATGATATTGTCTGTTTTGGGCCTAACCACCCTCACGACTTTCAAATGTGTCATATCAGAGTGGCACAATGGCAAAGCTCATGGTATAATATTAACCACTTTTGGCTCTTGGGCCTTACCCCCACACCCTCACCCTCACAGATTTAAATGTGTCATACCACGGGGATACAAACTCGCACATAAGTAGATCATTTCATACACTCACCCAAGCGATGAGGAACTATAACACCTAGGTAGTCTGGCGACATTTGCCCGCCCACTAAAGGTAGTTTGTCAGCCTCTGCCCGCCCACACAAGGTAGATTGCCAGCTTAACAACCCGCCCACACAATGTTGTTACACTTCTCTTTTCAAGGATAGAGCACGTGCATAGCTTCAGATTTATTTATTTAGTTGTTGTCGTAGCTACGATTCTATAGCGAGGACATCAAGTTATGATTTTTGTGGTGTTTACTGGTTATTACGAAAACGCTATGCTATTGCTCATTTGAAACCTTTTATAACATATCGAGACAAAACCCTACGAAAACTATACTAACAGTAGCAACTACAATTTTACGTTATAAAATATTGTTATAGAAAGACATTTTTGTTGTAGTGAACATCTCATTTATTACGTTATGTCAATGTGACAATATGTTTTAAATGTAGCTAAATAAAACATTTTACAAATAAAACAAAATAAATTTATATTTTAATATTAAAGTTATAAATGTGTTATATTTTAAAACATTCATGTTACGAATATGATCGTATTAAAACTTCTACAACTTGATTTACTAAATAATGTCAAAAACATGTCTTTCAAATATAAGTGCACAAATACTTTGGTATGCTACTCTTGTTGCATAAAGTAGATAAATTGCTTGAGGAAAAAACTTTCTTGACATGATAAGTCAGTTGGTACAATTATTTATATTTTGGGTTTTTCATAATTAGAAGTTAGATTGTTTAGTTAGAATTACTACAAATAGATTTACGAATTTACAGTTATTCAAATGCATTGGGAACAGTAAGGCGGTGCTTGCTACAAAAATCTCTCTGCTTAGGGGCGATTTCAGGGGCACAACTGGAACCTTTTTCCAGAATTGAATCCCTCCAATCTGGACCGTTCCAGGATCTAGGGACAATATCTCAGCCGTTTAATAAAACAAATCCTTCAGCCGCCACCGCCATCCCTGTTCCCTAGGTCGACCAGCCGCCGCCGTCATCCCTGTTCCCTAGGTCGACCAGTCGCCTCCTGGTTGGCCGACACAATTCTGGCCGCCACCTGGTCAAGTTGCTGGTACGTAGTTGCTGGTTGTTGTTTCCTGGACGTAGTTGTCTTGGCAAGAAAGGGGTTGGCTGGATCTGTCGGTTTGGCTTCTTCATCTCTGCTGTCATCCAGGGAGTCGATATAGTTTGTAGGCGCGGGTAGGTGTTCCATGGAGGCGACACTGCCAGCCAAGGGGGTTGTCCCTGCGGCTGGCAAGGAGGATGATGGTTCTTCTCGGCGCTCCTTTGCATAAGTTCTTGGGAAAGCGATGAAAGATGACCTTGACGATAAGCCAACGGATTCCACGACCTTTAGGAAAGACGGAAATCCGGCTTTGAGGCTATCCAATTCGGATGTCGCAAGAGGTGAGTCCCATGTCTCTAATCATATTGTTGTTATGAAATTCTCAAGTTTCAGGCCGTCGCTAGATTCGATAAGAGATTCCATTCATCGATCTTGGGGGATATCCGGTGAGTTCATAATGGGTCTCATTGATCCTAGACATGTGATGGTTTATTTACAATCTGAAGAAGAAGTCAAGAAAGTGTTATCAAAGGACTCCTTTACGATTCGGGGAGTTAGATATAAAATGTTTCGTTGGCATCCAGGTTTTAGCCTACGGTCGGATCCGGAGTTGGCACCATTATGGGTATAACTCCCTAATCTTCCTTTTGCCTTTTTTCTCCCGGCAATCATGAAGGCGATTGGAGATTCCTTCGGTAACTTTCTTCGGATAAATGATGGCACAAGATACTTTGCCCGCCCAAAGGTCGAACGAATGTGTGTTGAGATGGAAGTCTCTAAACCTCTCCCACACAAGATATGGCTTGAGAACCCCAAATAAGGAGGTTATTGGCAAAAACTTGAATACCCAGGTTTCAAATATTGTGACCATTGCTCCCTGATTGGACATGAGAAGGATTACTGTAGAAAATTGGTTGGAAAGAAGCCGGATCAACCTACATCTGCTGGAGAACCCTATAAAGAATTTAAATCACTAGACAAGGCCAAGCTAAGACAAACTCCGGGTGAAGAGAAGCAAAACCAACATGTGCCAAAGCAAATGTATGTCCCTGTCGCCAAAAAAGCGACGAAAACTAATGGAAATATAGGAACTAGCGGAGCTAAAAATTCTCAAGGAGTCAAGATTAGTAGTGTTATTGCCAAAGAAACCAAGGAGAGAACAAAGGGAAACGAATTTGACAATGTGATTTCATCAAACCAATACGGGGTCCTTGCGGAAGAAACTTCGGACAACATTGGGGCGGGTGATGATGTTGAAGTAATAAAATCCAAACATGAGTGCTAGACTGAGGGCCACAATACCAAAGTAAGTAACACTGCAATTGAAAACACACAAGATGTGTTAAGAGATGCCGGCTACACAATGAGCGAAATCAAAATGACTATGTTGAAGCAAAATTGTGATGATGTTGAAGGTAACCAAAATTGTGATGCAGTTAAATTGGAACAAGGATCTGCGACTGCAGCTCCGCTGTGGATCGTTCCTTTTGTGGGGGATAGCTGCTCAAACAACACACAAGAAGGCAGTAAGTCAGAATGTGCAATAAATAGTTTTAATCCAGCTGAAACAGAGGAGCAGCAGGTGCAAACGCTTGCTGAAATAGAGCAGCATCAGGCAAGACAGGGGACAACTCTTGCCGCTCCCAGGGTGCTAAAGACACAAGGAAACATCCAGCGAACGGGGGCTGAATTGACCTCCTCCGAGTCAGGGAATAAGTTAGCACAGGGTACTCTAGTTTCAAAGGCACAAAAGCCGGAAAATTTCACAATTCAGATGACGAAACAGAGCGCGCTAGAACAGACTCAGCAGCTGGTGGGTGATCCAGAAACTTGGCTGCTGCATGCTCAGGCGGAAGATGCAACTGAGCCAAAGATTCAGGAACAGGGAGAGGGCCACAGGTCAGACCGTGACGCGGTGTCGGACAATGATTCCGACTCTAACATGTCTTCGAACAATATAATTGATCCAGGGTACCTGTCGGGTGGAGTCAAGAAGAAAGGCAAAAAGAAAAGCTCTAAAACCGGACCGGTGGTGGGGTCTCGGAGGATGACGAGAAATATGCCTACCCCAGTTGTTAGTAATGATAGATAACATCATGTTTTGGAATGCACGGGGAGTTGGTAACCGGGCGACCCGATGTAGACTAAAAAAGCTGGTTAAAGAACACAATGTCAAGCTAATTGCTATTGCGGAACCTATGATTCCTTCTTCTAGACACATGGAGGTTGCAAGTAAGGTGAGCTTGCCTTGTTTTGCAATGAATGAAGAGTATGGCGGCAAAATTTGGCTCTTCTGGGATAATAACTTAAAAGTGGATGTCCTGCTATGCACGAATCAATTAGTGCACTGTAAGATTCATATTCTCTTTTCCAATATCATGTTCTTCATTTCTTTTGTATATGCAAAGTGTTCAATTTAGGAGAGACGAACTTTGTGGGAAGACATGGAACACATTGCAATGGGTTTAAATGACTCATGGATCATTGGTGGCGATTTTAATGTGATTGTTGATGGTGGAGAAAAACTAGGGGGACGCCCCCCAAATCTTTTGGCGATGGCAGAATTTTCCAGCTGTATCTCAAGTTGTGGCCTTTCTGATTGTGGGTTTGAAGGACCTAAATACACATGGTGTAACAATCAAATAGGGGAGGACAGAACATGGGCTAGGTTGGATCGTTTTCTGGGAAATGCAGACTGGATTTCGGTAATGCAGCACGCTCGGGTTGATCATCTACTTAGAGCTTGTTCGGATCATGCACCTATGTTACTTTCTTTGCCACTGTCACAAAGGGCAGGTATGTCTCCTTTCAGATTTCAAGGTATGTGGATAACTCATGAAGGGTTCTTAGGGTTTGTGGACAGAATTTGGAACGCGGATGGAGAATCCAATGGGGCTATGTATAGTGTGGCTTCCAAACTGAAGCGCCTTCGCGGAGACTAAAGATATGGAATAAAGAAATTTTTGGTAATATTTTCAGCACTATTAGAAGGTTGGAAGATGAAATCGAAAGATTGGAATTTAGTCTAATGCAGGGTTGGGATCCAAGTGATATGACTAATTTGAACAGATGTCAGGCTGAACTCAAACTAGCGCTGGTGAGAGAAGAAATTTACTGGAAACAAAAATCAGGTGAAAATGAATTTAAGGAAGGAGATGCTTGTACTAAATTCTTTTTTGCTTCAGTCAAAGACAAACAGAAAAAAAGAGCGATTACCAAAATTCATGATGTATCGGGGAACTTAATTACGGATCCGAAATCTATTATTTTGAAAGCGAATAATTTTTTTCGGATCCTTGCTGTCATCGGGAGAGCACAGAGATGATCCAGAACTCATGGATTGCATTCCGAGGCTGATACAAGAGGATGATTGTGAATTACTCATGCAGATGTCTGAGTTAGAGGAAGTCAGGAAAGCAGTCTTCAGTATTCCCCATGATAGTGCCCCGGGCCCAGATGGCTTCACAACTGGATTCTTTCAAAATTGTTGGGATATTATTGGGATGGACATATGGGAAGATGCGAAGGAATTTTTTGCTTGCCACGCGATGCCAGGTACCTTGTCTTCCAAATTTTTGGCTCTTATTCCTAAAATTGAAGAACCTGTCTCTTATTCTGATTTTAGGCCTATTAGTCTTTGCAACGTGGTATATAAAATTTTCAGCAAAATTCTTAGTCTAAGATTGGCCAAGCTTCTCCCAAATATTATCTCTCTAGAGCAAGGGGCCTTTGTTCAGGGAAGGCTCATTTCAGAAAACATAGGGCTGGCACAAAAACTGATGAGAGAGATTGGGAAAAAGGTTAATGGAAATAATATAATCTTTAAATTGGATTTGGAAAAGGCGTATGACAGAATTGAATGGGGATACCTCTTGCAAGTTTTGCGCAGATTCGGATTTAATCACAGAATATGTCATCTGATTTCTAATTGCATTACACACTGCGGGTTCTCGGTGTTGATGCAAGGCAGGTATGACGGCTATTTTAAATCAACGAGGGGTCTTCGTCAAGGGGATCCTCTCTCCCCGCTTCTCTTTGTTATTGCGGCAGAAGTACTAAGCAGAGGGTTCTCTCGGGCTTTTCGTAGAGGAGAAATTGGCTTTTATCATACTCCCAGGATGGCCACACCGATCACCCACCTTTTGTATGCTGATGATTCATTGATCTTCTTGAATGGCAGGAAAAAGTCCATTGAAGGCTGTATGCAGTTCTTAGATAGATATTGTCAGGTTTCAGGCGAGAAAGTTAATATTGCAAAAAGTTCATTCATGATTGATGACAAAGCTCGTGCAGACAGAATAATTTCGATCAAACAGTGGACAGGTTTTGTCTACAAGCAATCCCCGTTTACATACCTTGGCGTCCCCATTTATCAAGGTAGATGCAGAATTTCCTTTTTTGAAACCTTAATCAATAAAATCCGGCAGAGAATTCAGGGTTGGAAAGCCAGACTTTTGTCGCCAGGAGGTAGATTGACATTGATAAGACATGTCTTACTGTCAATACCTATTTATCCCATAGTAGCTACAGTTGTCCCTAATAAGGTCCTGCAATCCATTCAGAAGTTGATTGCAGATTTCTTTTGGGGAGATCATGAAGGGCGACATAAGCGGAAGTGGATAGGTTGGAATAAAATCATTGTTCCAAAGGAGGAGGGTGGTCTAGGTATTCGAAGTTTGGATGTTATCATTAGAGCTTTTCGAATAAAGTCGCTTTGGAACCTAATAACCTCCAATTCTTTATGGGCAAATTTTCTAAGGCGTAAGTACATGCAAGATGGGGTTCCAATCAGAAAGCAAGAAATTAAAGTTGGGGCGTTCCGTTTATAAAAGAATTGTTGGTGAATAAAGATGTTATAGTTGAAAACTCCACGTGGCGAATCTCTAAAGGCACCGTTAGCTTCTTCGAAGAACCATGGGCTAAGAATGAAATTTTCAGTAAAAATGAGGAGGTGGGGATGAATGACACTTGGCCTTCCTTCGGGAAAATGCACAGGGAGAATTTCAGGAGGCTAAGCCCGGATATGCAAAGAAAAGCTCAAGAGCTTTACAAGACAATTGTGAAAGGTGAAGTCGGTGATCGAGATGCTAGAATTTGGATACCGAGTAATGATGGTGGGTTCACGATTAGTTCAGTATGCAAAATTCTATGTGGTAGGGGGACACAAGATGATTTTTGGAATTGGATTTGGCATCCTTTATTGCCTTCTAAATCCTCTATTTTCACATGGAAAATAATTAGAAGGGCATTACCTATTGATGGTGAAATTAGAAAAATTGGCTTCCAACTTGCATCTAAATGTAGTTGTTGCTTACAACTTGGGGAGGAAACGATGAAACACCTTTTCTTGGAAAGCGATTTAGCAAGAAGGGTGTGGGGACATTTTGATTTGGTGTTTGATATGCACATTCACAGACCAGTAACCCACTTTTCATCCTATGGGAAATCTGGATCCAGAGAAACAAAAAACTTTTTGAAGGAAATGAGTTTTCGTCATGCTATGTGATTATTAAAGTTCATTTCTGGATTAAGTGTGTGACCAAATTCTTTATTCCTAAAATTAAGGATCCTAATGGGGCTTTGCTCAGCAGGTTGGGCATACAGGAAAAGATTGTTACAATATCTCCTCCTCGGGTGCTTTATTGGGCTTTCCCTCCTACAGGATGGTATGCGCTAAATGTTGATGGCTCGTGTATGGAAAATAACACTACTGGAGGTGTGGTCATTAGAAATGACGAGGGTAAATTTGTAGCTGCTAGACAGTGTACTTTTGGTGAAGGCTCAAATAACTCCGCAGAGATGAGGGCCTTACTTGAAGGTTTGAGACTTTGTATTGATCTAGGATTGCGCAGTTGTGTGATCCAAACGGATTCTAGATTGGTCAAACAGTGGATTTTAAATGAAGCTAGTATTCCCTGGTCTCTTAGTAATTGGTGGAGGGAAATTAGAGACACGAGTAAAACATTGACGTGGTATTGTATACACGTGTACATGGAAACTAATTCAGTGGCGGATGCTTTGGCTAGACGGGCGCAAGTAGAACAAATGACACGGGATTATTCTTGGGACTCGTTGCCTAAACGAATAAAATCCTTAATTATTCTTGATAAGAAGAAGACGACATATTTAAGACGCTCGGATGCTAAATGAACATGTTAATCTAGGCTTGTATCACTCGGGGATGGATTTGCTGCGAAGGAATGGGGATTGCAGGTGGCGTGCTCTGCAATGACTGGAACTGGAAGGTTGATAGTGGAGGTGTTATAGCTGGGACAACGTATGCAATCTGCACTCTGTTCCAGTGTTTAGGTGCGATCTCTGCTGGATTTTTGACTCGTTTTGGCGATCTCTGCAGGATTGTTGTAGCAGAGATCAGGGCTGAAACTCTGCTGAAACAGTGAAATCAAGGCTGCACATTTCGGTGCATTGCGCGCTGTCTCTGGATTGTGACAAGAGTGCTCTGTTTTTACAGAGTACTCTGCCTTATTGCTGCCTGTTTTGGTTGCATATTTTGCTGCCTAGTTTTTTGTAAGTTGCAAGTTTTGCACTTTGCAATTTGCAATATTTTAGTGTAAGATGCAGAGTGTTAAAGGTTTTTTTTCTCCAAGCTGCTCAAGCTGCTTCTGGTGATGTTGCTCAAGCTGCTCAAGTTGTTTATGGTGTTGCTTGCTGAGTTCTCTTAAGGTTTAATTGGGTTTAGGTCGCTTTGCTTGCTAGGAATTTTTCTGGTTTTTAGTATGTATGGCCATTTGTTTCTTTTTCTTTCGGGTAAAGTCGTAATGTACTCCCGACATGTGTACAAGATTTTTTCAAGTAATAAAGATATGACATCCCATAGCTGCCCCTCCCCACTGGAGGTTCTAATTAAAAAAAAGTGCATTGGTGGTAGTTGTTAAAAACAATGGTGATGTGTTACAATCTGGAGAGGTTTACATTGATCTCGAGGAATAGATATTGTTCTTGGTTCCAATTATTTTTGAAAACAATGGTAATTTAGAATTGATAAGACTGGGCAACATAAAAATCATTAAACAAGGTAATAATTAAAAAAATAAAGGGACAATGCACTTCAAGGCCCCAAAACCACTAATTCCAACTCTACAAGATGGTGCACTAATTTTGGGTTTGAAGTCCCTCAGAGGTGGAAGAAAAACCCAATTTCACAAAAACCTTCACTCTCTGAGCACCCTTTTTTTTCTTCGAAAATTGTTTCTCCCTCTCCCCTTTGGTTCATTCATCCTCTCAAGCTCATCCTCCTTCTCTTGGTCTTCTCAAGCAACTCTTCTCTCTGGTTCGTCTCGGATTTTGTTATTTGAAGCTCCTTCTTCTCCTCCTAGTTCGTTCGTATTCTCAAACAATTATAAGATAATCAGTGAATCTCGCTTTAGTTTCAACCATTTCCTCCATTTCATCGAAACTCAATTTCAATGTGAAATTTGGGAGGGTTTCAAGGTATAGGAGTTGCCTTGGTTTGGGCTTGGGAAGATTGTTGCGAGTGACACAATTGGTTTCATTGTGAAATTTAGGTTCTAAGGTGTGGGAATTGGCTTGGATTTTGGGTTGGGAGGCTTGTTGCAAATGCCATAATTGGCAGTGACAATTGAGCAAAAGAAAATGTTGAGTGAAATAAAGAGAACAACTGAATTCAGACATCCCCCAAACATACAGGGGTGTCGTAATTACATAAATAAATGAACTTAAGTTCACAAGCTTGAGCTTTTGCTTGAATTTATGCAAAATTTGAATTAATATACATTAAGTTTGAAACGTTGTCTTATGCTCGGTTGTGTATAATTATCTTATTGGCAAAATATTAGGAGTTAAGTCTCAAGATGTCATTTTTGCACTTTAGAACAATCATCAATTGATGTTTGTGTAAGTTATGTGTAGTTTATAAACAACATTGGTAAAACTGTTTTCGCGGTATGTTACAAATTGAAAAAAAAAAAAAGGATTAAGGAAATAAAAGGCTAAGAGTTTGTTGAACTAAGTTAAGATGCCCCAAACAGGAAGGGGTCTAAAAATGAATAATGAACATGATATATGAGTTAAGACCACAAACATAGATGAGAGTTTAAAAAATGAATAATAAACTTTTTATTTTTGTTTTTTTTGGAAAGCGAACTGGGTTTTTATAAGATTTCATGACCTATCGATAAGGTGCGATTTATAGAACAACACCATAAGAAAGTAATCATGCCGCCGGCGGGTCTCGAACCTAGGAGGTGGAGGATAAACTCACACAGCCCTAACCACTCGACCATAACACCATTGACGAATAATGAACTTCATATATGAGTTAGCACATCCCAAACACGAAGGTGTGTCCTAAAAATGAATAATGAATTTAAAATCTGAATTTGGACACTCCAAACGCAAAGTTATGAAATATTACATACAAAACAGAGAGGGGTGTCCTCACATAGATAGTGAACTTGAAAACTAAAATAGGACACCCAAACACAAGGGTGTCCTGCAATAAGTACTGATCTTGATATCTGAATTACGACACCCAAAACACAAAGGTATGAACTATGACACCTCAGACACATGGGGTGTCCTAAAAATAATTATGAACATAAGAACGTAAATAACAACTTTCATCGACAAATCTTCAATGTTTGTTGGAACAGATAAGGAAACCATAATATTATTAATCCCAAGTGTCAAAGGGAGTTAGATAACCAAAAACATGGAAAAAAATGAGGAAGAAATTGGTGTTAGAAGACGAGAGTAATATTGAAAAGAGTGGCAACACTAGAGCACAAAAAATACAAACTTCTGTGTGATGGAGTTGAAGAGTAGTACAAAAAAAAGGAGGCCAAAACATCTTCCACCACAAAAGAAACAATAAAAGTAGGATCAAGGATATTTTTTGTGTATTTTGGAAGAGCTGTTCTACCTATTGAGGGAGTGGGCGAGGAAAACAGCGAGGGAGGGAGAAAGGGAGGCAGGGAGCCGTCCATCCCCCTCTGGATGTGTGCCATCATTTTTCATGTGCGCATCCCAAGGGAGGTGGACGGCTCCCTCCCTCCCTCGTTGTTTTCCTCGCCCACTTCCTTGACATTTAGAATTTTCAATTTTGGAATGTACGACCAAACATCATTACATACGTGGATTTTTTTGTTAATTGGGAATATATGACCAAGACGTTGTTGCATTCATGTATTTTCGAATGTACGTGTCTTTTGAATGTATGGAAACATATATTAGTGTTTTTTTTTTCGATACTGTCACATGTTGTGATAGTTGAAAAATAGGTTACTAACCACTGATACCCCTCCCCTGTTACAGGTGTCCAGTGAAATGCATTAATAGGCTCTAGACACCTCTCCATATATATAGAAATTTTGAGAAAATCAAATACCAACATCGAAATCAATGTCAAAGTTTCAGCTCCGCGCTAAATGGGATAAGTGAAATATGTCTCTATATATCACGAAGCAAAGGCTCATCTTCAGACCAAATTTTTAAAATAAAACCCTAATACAATAAATAGTAATAGAATTAATCCAGAGAAATTATCCATTTAAAATTTGAAAAGTTCAAAATAAAATTCTATGGTGTAGAAACATAATTGATGATACAACAAAATGGTCTCAACTCTGCGCCGTACACGTGTCTTGATGATCTTGAGGAATAACGAGCCCTAGCGTCAGTCCAACACTGATCTGTCCCAAGCAGTTCTAAGTCCGCCCAATGCAGTCCGTCAAACAAACTCGGATTCTTAGAGCCTGTTAAGCCCACGCGTCTTACAACTGTCCTCAATACCCGTAAGCCCTGCTAAGGCAAGTATCTCGAGGATCAGCTTCAGACGGGCAATTATAGCGGCTCTTTGCTTCCAATTAGGAAGCAAATTTCAGAGTATATGTCACACATGGAGACTTCTACTTATGGACAACTCTCGAAACGGGAACTATCTCTCGCGTATCTAGGAGCACAAGGCTAACAGGGAAATTTGCTTCCACAGCACGGCTCCTAATTAGAAAATGATCTCCACGAAGATCTTCTTCCCTAAACTACGCCATCAATGACCTGGTCAAACCAGGACTCCAACATTATAAATAAGATACGAGGTTGATAAGCTAAGCTCCGTTACAAATTCCATGTTTACAATATTACATCTTTCTCAGATCACTGTCGAACTTTAGCATCGGAGTGACATTGGCCACCACAACGGTGGTTCGTGGCTCATGCGCGTTCCTTGTGCAGGTCAGCAAATCAAGGTCAGGGAGCGAAAAATGACTGCATCAGTTTGGCGTTGTCCGTCGGGACAACAAAGTTCCTAACCTTTCACTATCATCATCTCTCGTCATAACAAGGGGACACGTCAAACGCCCAGAGTGGCACTATACCACCGGTCTCAGCGGTGCCGGTGGCGCACAGGAAATAGAGTCACCCCCCCCCCCCGCGCCATTCACGACAACGATAAACCCCAAGATAGATTTGTTGTCGTCTCAAATACAACAAATCGCCCATGTGATGGAGGCTTTCATACAACAGAACCCTCTCCCTGCTAATGGAGATCAGGAGAAGCACAAACCTTCATCTTTGGAAGAAAATAGAAAGCAAGCATAGGAGAGTCAAGCCCCTGCTAGTTCCCACTGGACTAGAGGAGGCGAAGCAGCTAATGCAGAACCGACTCACAAGGCAAAGAGGCTCAGCCCCCAGAACCCCCTCCGCAGAGGGACACACTACCCAGACGTGCTATATTGTCTCTCTGTTCCACCGTTCTTGGACTGTATCATGAACAAGGCTCTTCCAAAAAAGTTCACACCTCCAAAGCTCGACCTCTATGACGGGACCACCAACCCATTCGACCACCTACGCTATTACCAGCATGTAACGGCACTCAAAGAAGGATCCGAGTTGGTGATGTGCAGAACTTTCCTCACCAGCCTGAAAAAGTCAACACTAACATGGTTCCATAGCCTCCCGCTGAAGTTGATCGACTCATTCAAGATGCTGGCGAAGAGTTCCTGACGCATTTTGTCGAAAGTCAGCATCTCCGAAAATGCCCACACTACATACTCTCTCTGAAACAGAGATCCAATGAGACACTCAGAGAGTATGTCACGCGTTTCAACGACAAGCTGACACTCATTGACGATTACAGCGACGACACAGCCGTGACGGCTTTTACCGTGGGCCTAAAGGAGGGAAAACTTTATGAATGACTCACCTTGGAACCCCCTTTGGATATGGCAGAGCTCCTTAAGAGCGCCCACAGGTACATCACCTTAAAAGAATTGAGAACTGTAAATAGGGAAACAGAAGGTAAGAAGAAGCCCTCCGCTCCTAAGGACATGAAAAAGGGAAGGAGGCGAGATGATGAAGAAATGAGCAAGAGAAAGCGCAATGACAACAAGTCAGACCCTAGCCGAGCCAAGCCAGAGAAAACATCCAACTATGTTGGATCCAGACCGTGACCCCCCTCAATTCTAGCCTATCGAACGTCCTGAATTCCATAAAAAAAATTGGGATGATCTGAAGTGGCCCCCGAAGCACTGCGGAAACCCCTCCAAACGTGACAACAACAAGTACTGCTCATACCACAAGGAGAGTGGTCATGACATCAACGACTGCAAGAGTCTAAGGTACAAGATCGAGTACTGGATTTGCAGGGGCAAGCTAAAGGAGTTCCTGGGCTCTAAGAAATGACAAGAACGTCCCAAGGATGGGGGGAGTCGGTCTAGAAGATCGAGAAAGACTCCAAGCATAATCTATGTCCTCCATGGAGTCGGACCAGATGAAGACCAGTCAAACAAGCCCCGCAAACGGACTCTACTGGAAATGAGGAGACAACCCGCAGATGAGGACAAACGCGTTTACTACTCGAGGGTGCAAAGCCCCATTCCCACCTTAACCTTTACAGACAAGAATCTTGAAGGAGTCCGAGCACCGCACAATGATGTTCTTGTCACATCGGTCGCCATTGCAAGGTGGGAGGTAAAGAGAGCCCTGGTAGATACGGGAATCTCGCTCAACGTCCTATTCTACAACGCTTTCCGCAGTATGGACCTCAAGGAGGAAAGCCTGACATCCTAATACTACCCGCCGATTGGATTCAGCTGAGAGAAATGCTTCTTGATCAGAGCAGTGGTGGCAGGAGAGCCACAACTGAGAAATGTTATGTTCCTAGACTTCATGGTAGTAGACGCACCGTCTCAACCTTATCTTGGGAAGACCATGGCTCCACTAGATAGAAGCAGTAGTCTCCACCCTTCACCAGTGCGTTAAGTACACAGCTAACCACTCTGAATGAACTATATGTGGGGGCCAGCCTATGGCACGAGGTTGCCATTATGCCACATTGAAGCAAACAGAATGTTCCCAGAACCAACTGAATCCCACAACACAATCAGAACTAGAGCCAGACCTTGGGACTGGGGACGCACCACTCCACTCGCATGAGATCTCAACAGCGGTAGCCTATTTCATAAACATGGGACAATCAAGCGGAACAAGAGCAATTTGCTCTTCAACCCAGCAGAACAGAGAGGTCAATGCAAACGGGATTAGAAGCCCTCGACATTTCGTCGACGCGGAGAAAAACTCTCATGCAAGGTTTACTCTTCAGTAACCTCAGAGACATCAGCGAAGCTCGACAGTTCGTTGAAAGTATCAACGATCCAACAAGGGCCATGCTAACTCACTTCAGGGCCGAGTCAACTTCTCTCCGCCAACAGTTAATCCATTTCAGTTGTTTATTTTCCTTTCCAGAATCAATGTAGAGTTTTAGTTCTTAGAAACTTATGTGATTTGCAATCATTTAAGAAATAAAAAAAAATACGCAAACACACTCTATTGATTACTGGAAAAATGTAACAACGGGCGCCCTGAGGCGGATACAAAAGACTACATACTACGAGCATTTGAATCTGATGCGAAATAAAGTAAAGACTCGCTTAAACAGTCCGACTCCAGAAAATAGCAAAGGTACCCCATGTAAACTTTACCCAACGACTTCTTTGAGAAACTTGTACCAAGATAAGGACAAATGTGAGAAAAAAGGCTGAAAGTGCATAACAGTCGGTTGCCCCACCAAATCACCCTAAGAAAGTGACCCGACAACGAGTTGCAGATTTCCTCAAACAACATCCGACCTCTTGAAGGAAGTAGAAGAGGACAAATAAAGATGGCTGCAAGCAATGAGCAGTCAAAGTGTCACACTGCTGCCAAGCGAGGAAACTTATCCCATGCGCGATATTCGGGGTGACTCAAAGATACCATCCTCAAAAGCAACGACACATCTGCCAACGCTTCGATCAAGCATAAACCAGCCGTAGAAACTGTCTACCGGCGAGCAGAATGGAACAAGGTAACACCAAAGCACATGCGCATAAATGACATATTCATCCCTTGGGAACGTACTTTTTCTCTGCAACATGAAAAGAAATTACGAGATCTCAGTTAATCAATTAGGTGCTCACCCAGAATGGGTGACCATGCATAACAACGATTCTCATCGTGACTCATCGGCGCAAATGTAAGAATGTTCGAAGACTCCAACGATGGAAATCTCCCTTCAACCTTTGGAAAACCCAAAACATTTTCTTCAAATAAGAACATTACAGGATATACGCTCTGCAGAAGATAACGCCTACAACGATGAAGCAACACCATTATATAGACTTAATGGTTCATCAAACGAGCGCTTCAGCATTAACTATCAACATTGAATACCGTATGGGAAACGAAGAGACGATGGTTCCCAAAGAAACTACACGAGTCAACGTTCGTCCAGTCAACGAGGCTGCACACAATCACATTAATTGGGGGAGTGACCGATACTCAACCGTCTCGTGATCTACGTCGTGCACGTGCTACCATGCGATCTACGTTATACACGTAGCGTATTTCGTACAAGAAACCCTAGCTCTCACTCTACAGGCCCATAGGCTCGGCCCACTATTCAAACAGTATTCTACCACGTGCCTGACACAAGCATTAGAAACCCTAGTCATTCCTGACACACAGATCACACCTGCATATCACCAGCTGATTCAAAGTATTCCCGTCTCTTCATAACTCGTCCGCACAATGCACTCCGCTCGCAGATATAGGCTCACACGCCCGCAGTTGGCGGAGCCCCTCCTGACTGGGCGAGCTTAGTCAACTTTGGCTGACGACGATGGCTTCTGATTCACCCCGACACCTAGTCTGCCCAGTGCAAATGTCGATGGTTTAGGAAGTGGGAGTCTAATCAGCGCTATTACACCTGGTAACGACGACTTGCCAGAGATTGTTGCCCCCTTCGCAAATAACGGTCATCAAACCCGATTAGGTAAGCCTAGCTGGTGATGACTGGCAACGACATCTTCTTATCAAAGCCTAGACCTGTAGCCTCCACCGCATGGGATGTAGATGGTTCGGAAGGTGAGAGCCCAGTCAGTCCCGAATTGATTCCGACGGCTCGTCACGGGACCATTACCATTCTACAGACTATGGTCACAGAATTACCAACCCTGAACTCATAACCCCCACTGCGCGGGTGTAAATGGTTTTTTAAGGTGGGAGCCTAGTCAGTCCCAAACTGATTCCAACGGCTTGCCATGGGACCACTGCTCTTCTACAGACCATGGTTGCCGAAAATTCCCAAATTTGTAGCTCGATGCGCACAAGTGTAGATGATTTGTAAGGTGGGAGCCTAGTCAGTCATGAACTGATTCCGACGGCTTGCCACAGGACCACTTATCTTCAGCATGGTCGTCGAATTCCCTCGTCTCAAACTTGTAACCCGCTATGCGCGGGGTGTGGATGGTTTGAAAAGTGGGAAACTAGTTAGTCCTGAACTGATGTCATCACCTAGCCACGGGATCATCGCTCTTCAACAGACCATGATTGCCAAATCCTTGCTCCCCGAACCTGTAGTCCACTATGCTCGGACACAGATGGTGCGGAAGGTGGGAGTCCTAGACGCCTCGTCATGCAACCACCGCTCTCTTTCGAAACAGCGGTCGCAGAGATAAATCTTAGCTCAAGCAGCATTTTCACATTCTCACGAGCTAACATTCTTTACCAACAAATACTGCTCATGCCAAACCATAAATTGTCCCACCAACACATGAACGAGTGCTACATGGAATGTCAGCCCGGGCTTGCGAAACCTGACTTGGGACAATAGCTATAGTTCAGAGACAACGCATGTGCTGGACTATGACAGTTCACTCATGCCAGCAACCGCGACCGACATTCAGATAGGTGAAACTGCCCCCAGCGTCTTACTTTAAGGATGGACTACAGCTAGGTAGCATAGTCCGCTTCTGAACCATCCGCGGAACGCCCACTATCGGATGTAACTAAGCAACATTGACTTTGAGTCACTTGCAACGCAATGGTCCAACTCTCAATAGCAGATGGACTACTCAACCTCCTATTAACCCAACCAGCCAATGCCAAATTAAAACGACAAGGCGAAACGGAAAGCGCGCAATAGGGAAAGTGAGCATAAAATGGATACATAACATATTCAGGATAAATCTGTTTTCATTAACAGTTAAAGCAAAAGAGGTACAAGTATATAAAGTTTATTCCTCATCAGGAGAGGATACAAAAACAGAAGAGCTAAGTTTAACGGAGAAGGGAACAGGAGTTGCATTCTTACGCACTGCAACCTGAGCATCATGATCTGAATCGCCATCTTTGTCTGAAGATGCAGAAACCACTGATAAGTCTACATACCACATCTCCTTATAGTGATCGAGGTCCCATTTCGGATGCTCTTCCTTTATCAGCGCCAGTAGCTCCAATCTACCGGGTACAACCCAACGAAATTCACAATTTCCTTGTTCCTGGAGAAGCTCTTCCTCACGCGCCTTCGCTTCAGCAAGTTCACACTCCAACAGCTCTAGCTTTCTTGTCAGCGCATCAACCTGAGACTGCTCCATAGTCAAACTGTTCTTTATATCACTAAGCTCATGTTGCTCCAATTCAAGCTGGTCCTCGCTCCCAAGCATTGAACTCCACATCAGACTCCAACTGTTGTCTCTGAACATCCCAATCAGCCTCCTTTAAGGCATTCTTCTTAGCGAGAGACTGCAATTCAGAACGCACCTCAGCCGCAGCTTCCTGCGTAATCTCTAGGTCACGACGGGTTAGATCCAACTCCTGTTTGAATTTGTCCCTCGCCGACATCGCCTCTGCTAATTCAGACTTGAAGGCTTCTAGAGGAACCCTCTGAGTCTCAGCAGCAACAACCAACTGCTCAAGCCTCCTCTTCTCAGCTTGCTTCCTCAACACCTCAATTTCATAAAGCGCGCCAGAATACAGCCTCTGCATGTTCAAAAAGACATGCTCCATGGTGTACACCTTCTCACGAGCTACCTCAACTTCCATCCTAGCAACAGCTACTTGGCTCAAGTGAGACATTCCCAGCATGAGGTACTTTAAACCCTTATCCATACGCCATTCCGGCATATCCTCATCGAGTTTTGAAGCATGATTTATCAACAAGCTATGACGCCTGATTATATGCTTCCTCGAAACATAATCCACATCAATCTTTTGGTGCCAGACCTGATTGCTCATCTTCACTAAGTATGGGGTGAACGGACTTATCCGCACATCTGGATGAAGATCTCCCAGATGAGGAATTATGCCAGCACCACCCTTCATAGTCGCCACTACTCTCATGCCCTTATTTGCAACATTTCCTTTGTCGCCAACAGTCGGCCCCTTATTGCGAGATGGCTTAGTGGAATTCGAAGGAAGCGAGTTGTCCAATGAACCCTCCATCACCCTGAGATACAGCCTGGAGCGAGATAGAGAACAATGCAGCTTATGAGAAACTTGGCCTGTGTCACCACGACCACTATCGGATAGCCCACCAGTGGAACGATTGGACTCCATAACCTGAGGCAGATCCTCATCAGGACCCTCTAGCAGAACGGTCCTAGACAGATCAGCACCAGTAGAAGCCGCCATAACAGCCAGCATCAGCTCCTCGCTCAGAGCTTCTACTTGCGCGACACTAAGATTTGATGCATCTTCAACCCCTGCTAATCGCAGGTGGTCCTACTCCCAGCAAGACATTTTGGCTTCCGCCCTAGCAGGCCGATCAGGCTCACGCTATTCACTTACTAGAGTGGATCATTTGAAAAACGACCCAGTCTTAACACGAGACTTCTTAGAACTCACAAAGGAGGCAAACGTCTCAGACAACCCCTCTGTATAAAACAAAATAGGAGCCTTGACTCCGGAGGCTTTTCTTTTCCCAGAAGGGGCCCCACCTTCAGACTTAACTCGCAATGATCGGTAAAGAATAGAGGCCTCATGCCAGTTGTCCCACAGCCCACTGCGAATAAAGTTGCTAACACATATGACCTCCTCCACATTCTTCTTTGGCAAGTCGCGGAATTTCCTCATAGTGTTTCGCTCCTCTAGGGTAAGACGAGTAGTGGAAAATTGTCTTGCGAGGAAACACGAGCAACAATTAGCAGACAATCTGCGCAATAGAATCGAAAGATAAAACTACACTTACGAAGTGGTTTGAACTCTCGTTCGAGCGGACGACCCTTGAACTGGAAGTACTTTGAATTTACAGTAGCCAAGAAGCAATACTTTTGCTAGGACTTGAAGTCATCAAGCAAATTCTCAAAGTGAGTTGGCGATGTCATCTTACAAATGGCGTGATCGTTCAGCCGAGGAAAAGTCAGCAATTGGATCACCCGCGGAGTTACGCAGACGCTAGCTTCCTTCACTCTAATCAAAATGTGAAGAACAATTATGTACCCATTAGGTACCAACTGGGCAGGAAGAATTCCAAAGAAATCCAAAAAGTCCCAAATAACGTCAAGAACAAGGAAGTGAACTCTAGTTTGGAGCACCTTGCGGTACAAATTGATAAACCTTGCCGGCGGAAACATTGGAGCCTGATCATCCTTCAGAGCATATAATGACAAGTCCTCAAGGACCCTGAACTTCGTTCAAATTTTAGCAAGGCCCGATTCGGGAAACAACCTAACTTCAAAAAACTCAAGGCCCTTGGCAAAAGTCACGTCATCAAGATGGTTTTGGTGAACCATAAAGAAAATGAACAATCTTTTCAATCAGAAGATGAACAAAGCGAAATCTCTAAGAGTAAAGAAAATAGAAGAGTCAGTCTCCGCATAATGGAAGATCTAAATAGGGATTGGGTTCCCGCCTCTTCTACACTAAATCGACGCCCATTCAATTAATGAAGCGTGCAGCTCAAGCAACAATTCAAACTCAATCATCTTGAGCGGTGTATCTTTTCAAGAAGTACTTAGCGAACCGATGTGATGGCCCACTAACTAGGGGGAGTAGCTGATGATACACCAAAATGGTCCCAATTATGCCCGTACATGTGTCATGATGATCTCGAGGAATGAGGAGCCATAGTGTCAATCCAACACTGATTTGGCCCAAGCGATTCTAAGCCCACCCAATGCAGTCCACCGGTACAGACTCGAATTCTTATAGCCTGCTAAGCCAATGCGTCTCACAATTTCCTCAGTACCCATAAGCCTTGATAAGGCAAGTATCACGAGTATCAGCTTCGGACGGGCAATTACAACCACTTTGTGCTTCCAACTAGGAAGCAAATTCAAGAGTATATGTCACACATGAGGACTTCTACCTATGGACTACTCTAAAAAATGGGAACTATCTCCAATGTATTTAGGAGCACAAGTGTATGAGTTTTAAGAAATTAGAAAAAGTTTGATAATATAAAAAGAGTTTTTTTAAGTTTGACCCTCACTAATTTATGGCTAATTGAGTTTAGTACTCATTTTAAAAACTAATTTAGTCTAACACTCAAATTGTAAGAGTCAATATAATTAACTTCTATTGACAGTTTAAGTTTTCTTAAATTCAAAAATAGCCTTCACTTAGAATGCACTTGCAAGACACAAGCCAAATAACCATCTCTGAATTCATCTAAGAGTCAGGATATTAATATATCTAAGACATGTAATAGTCAGAATTGAAATAAATAAATAAATCTATCTCCTTTTTTTCCAAACATCTTCCAACTCCATCTAATCATCTCCATCTGATTCCCACGACCAAACACCTCCATCGCAACATAAAATTACCGCAACCTCCACTTGCCCTTCACCATCAACCCACTGTAACCACCTCTGTGCATCATCTGTTAGACATTCTAATTTGTCAAAATTTCCACAAAATAATCATGTCACTTCCACAAAATTACCGTAAAATAATCATGTCACTTCCAAAAAATTATCACCGTCTTCTGCACAAATTAGCCCTCCCAATTTTCAGTTTTGTTTCTTCGCCATTAACTCCACGGACGAGACCTGCTAAATTCTTCATCTTGCAACGAATATGAAACGTAAGAAGAGCACATGCATCTAAACCCATTTTTTTCCTTGTCTGTCCATGCCCTGCAACACTTAGTAGCTCACTCAAGCCGCCCTAATGAAATCAACTTCTCCGTGCACAGTCAACCCCAGGAAGCATTCCAACCATTCTTATAAGAGTGATTCTACAAGGCGAGGAAACGAGCGAGGAAAACAGCGAGGGAGGGAGGGGACCGTTCACCCCCCTCGGGATGCGCACATTGATTTTTCTTGCACGCATCCCGAGGGGGATGAACGGTCCCCTCCCTCCCTTGCTGTTTTCCTCGCCCACTTCCTCGACATTTAGAATTTTCGTTCTTATAAACAACCCCAGCACACAAAAAATTTCAAAAACACTACAAAATGTTTTCTTTTAACTACCCAATTTTTTTTCCTCTTTGGTGAAAACTAGCTTGCTAGAAAAAGATGGATACAAGAGCACAAACATATCTCTTTCTGAGTGACTAAATATATGAAGAAACAAATAGACGAAATGGCAGACAAGAGCACAAATATATCTCTTTTTGGGACTGAAAGAGATCTTATTTCCTGGCAACAGAAATTATGGATCATGCTCTCAATCTCAATCTCAATCTCCCCTATCCCACCCCATTTTTTTCCTTTCTATATCTGTCTCGGTCTCAGTCTCAATCTCAATCATCTCCTATGAATTTGAATTTTAATTGTGTGAAATCAAATCACTGTAGATTAGGTGACAATACAATCATGGGCGGATCTACCTTATAGCTTAGGGGGGCAATTCCCTTAGCTTTTTAAAAAATCTCACTAAACTAACAATATTTGTAATCTTGCCCCCCTTTAAAATTTTAGATTGCCCCTCTCATAGATAATAAAATACAAATATACACAAAATTGCAAACCCTTCGCAAGTTCACCGCTTTGCCTTCTCAATTGCCCAAAACGATTTTGATAAAGATCGATTTTTTCAAATCCCCTCCAATAACACAAGACGATTTCAACGGAGATTGATTTCTCCAATCGCACAATACGATTTCGATTAGACATAGATCGATTTATGGAGGTGGTCTTACTCTCTCTCTTGCTTGTTTGCTCATCATCGACATTCTTCAGTCTTCACGGTAGCTTGCTTCAACTAAGCAATTGGACGGTAACATTCTTAATATTAACAGTTGTCCACAAATTGTAGCTCAGTTGATCGGACATCAACTCTCCTTGAAAGAGGTCGCAGGTTCGAGACTCACCAGTTAAGATTTTGTGAGTTTTCACCTGATTATTAGAAGAAGCACACGTGCTTTGTCGTGGATAAGCCATCTTCATGCAAGGTGAAGACAACGGACCGAAGCAAAAGCAAGTCTCCCTACGAGATAGAGGCGACGAGGATATTAAGTGGCAACAATATTAAGTCTCCCTTCGGGCCTGATTTGGTAAACCCTATAGGGTCAGTTAAGCTGCGGTTTAATCATATTTATTTATTTATTTTAAGAATTAAATTATCTGTGATTTATTTTTTTGCCCCCCTTTATCTGCAATCCTGGCTCCGCCCCTGAATACAATCCCCATGGATTTTTAGTAGATGGTAGATTGTGGAATCTTGAAGAAAGAGGTGGTATTAGATCATATGAACAACAAAAATGGGGAACAGTCCCATATTTTCGACTGGGAACAAGAAGAGAGGGGTTGGGTTTGAGAAACCAAAGCCGTTTTCATTGAAAGTGACTTGTTTTGAGCAGGTGAGGCTGACGATGAAGAAGAAGACAATTAGATCAAAGTCGATGAATAGTAATAAGGAGGTGAGTTTCGCTGGAATGAGAGAAGGCGGTGGAGGAGAAGGAGACCTTTGTATGTTTAAGAGAAAGAGAGGTATTAATTACATATCTCAATGAACTTTAGAGATGTTTATCAGCATGTGTTTTGCATGTGCGTTTTAAGTGAAGGATATCTTTGGTTTTTAAGAAATTTTAAACAGTCAATGTAATCTGAGTGTAAGACTGAATAAGTTTTTAAAATGAATACTAAACTCAATTAAAGATAAATTAATGAGGGCCAAACTAAAAAAAAACTTACAAAAATAGCCATTTTGGAGAGATATTAAGGAGATTTTGGGAAAGTAGTCGGTTTAGAAACTAAACTTGGGGGAAAGTGGGGAGAAACTTCAGGGTAATTATTTAAAATTCTGCCTTGAGTTTCATTCTTTTCTTTTTAGAGATTTTTGGGAAGATTGAGATGTTGCGTAAAAATTTTGATGTGTTACTTTTTTCTAGATAACAAGTTGTTATTGCCAGTGCTAAGCACAAGCATTATTTTAAAATGATAATTCTTTTAAAGTATCGTTTGATACGTGGTAATATTTTTTTCATGTATATAAATCAATCAATTTCCAAATTATTCAAAGTTCTTTCATTTAAAAAGATGAACTGATATTTTCATTAACTTTATATGTTGGCTAATTGTGTATAGAAATTTTAATAGCAAACCATGTATGGATATTTCATGAAATACTGAAAGATCTTTCCTATCATCTTTTTTTCTTTCGTGATTTTCTTTCATTTCTGCAGGGTCGTGTGGTCTTTCATGAAAAAGTGGAAAGCTTGCCCTTTTCTGTCTGTCCTTAAAGTTGAGAAAAGGTCTCTCGAGTCAGGTTTCTAAGATTCAAGCCTATGGGAAAGCTAGGATTAGGCTAAAAGGTGTTTGTACTTCCTTCCAAAGCATGAAGAAGAGACTGCAATGTAGGATTTACAAATTTAGCTTATTTGATTTCTAAAACCAACAATTTTTGTGTAATTAAATTTTTTAATAAATTCAATCCAAATACCAAATCTTAAATATAAATATTTTTAATGAAAATAATGTAATAAGTACTCATTGATAATCTCAAATGCTTATCAATCATCTCTTAAAAGAATAGACCTAATTATATTTTGGACATATAAATTACATAATATGATTTATTCAAAGTTTTGAGTAGCAAAAGTTTAATTTAAATAAAATATGAAAACAATATAATCTAGAAAAAAATAGACACCGAAAAGTAAGAAAATAGAAAGAAAAAAAATAGAAGGTTATAACTGGGAAAAATCTTAATAAATAAATAAAGTGGGTAAAAAGCATTTTCATTATTATAATTTGGGAAATTATGGACTGTGGGTAACCAAAATAAAAAAATTCTGAAAAAAATTAAAAATTAAAAATTAAAAATTAAAAATTAAAAATTAAAAATTAAAATTAAAAATTAAAAATTAAAAATTAAAAATTAAAAATTAAAAATTAAAAATTAAAAATTAAAATACTTACAATCAAGAAAACTCTCTCGAATACGGTGCACTGAAAAAATGACAAAGAAAAGATAATATTGTAAATAAAATGGTCTAAAGTGAAACTCAATCGTGATATTGTATACGTTTTAGTTTAGAATAGTATGTGGAAATGAATTAGAAATCATAAATATGGATTTAAACTCAATAAAACTGTAATTTATGAGAATTTCAAAAAGGGATAAAATTAGAAAAAGCCGCATCAATGTGAAAAAGCAAAAACGAAGAAAAAATGCCATAGAAAGTGAAAACAAAAGGATGAACATGATACCCATAAGACCATCAAATGTAAATAGGGTTATAAAGTATTGTTTAACATCAAGTGAAACTTGGGATAATACAACAGTAAAATCATGAAATCCATGTTAAAAAAATGAAAATACAAAAAAAAACTAAGAAAAATATTACACAAAGCCGGGGTTTAAAAAAAAAAATTGATAATATAGATAAATAAGAGAAAAATAGAATACAAATAAAATCAAACCGAGAAAAAAGAAATGCATGTCTAGCATCGATCATCAAGCAAAAACCATGATTAGTCGTCAGTTTGGTGAAGATGTATAGGCCAAAAGCTTGTCGAAAAGATAGGTTCTCTAACATCTAATTTGTGGAGAGACTTTTAGGACTAAATGATAAATATAAGTTGGAGAAATTTTAGCATGGGATACCCCCACCCCCCAATTAAGCAACTATTCATCACGATCTTTCTCAATTTACTCTCATGTAATTTTAACGGTTTTGTTTTACCAATTTATTTGTGGAAATATAGATTTTCAAGTTGAGATAATGGGGCAGAGATTTCAGGAGGCACCCCTTCTCTCGAAGATACGGGGCTATCTTGTCGAATTCCTTATAGAGAGTTATCTCGCGCCCCTAGATATTTTCTACCTACCCCCTTAAGGAGATAATTTAATTCAAAATGCTTCATGACCTTCTTGACTAGACCAGAAAAAAAAATTTAATTTTTAATTTTCATGTTCCTAATAGAAATTGAATTAACAACGTTACTAAAAGAGGATGATGTGGCTCAACATTGCATATGTGACACTTTTCTCTTTGGAGAGAATGCCATGTAGGAGAGACACTTGCGTCTCTACTTTAATAGTGTATTATAAATTAGCTACATAGGAGAGAGACTTTTTGGTCCCAACTTTAATAAAATGGTTATTTGTTATTTGCCCCCCTAATATAGCTATTTACGGATTACCCTCATAATTAATCATTATTTCAGTCTCCCCATAACTATAGGTCAATGCACATTGACTGTTTGTTTTCAAAATGTTTGTATTTATATGACCAAAACACCCTTGACAAATCAGAGGCTGAGATTGAGTGTTTTGTATTTCGAACAATTCATCTCAAAGAAGATTAAGGGATCCAACTAAAAATGAAAGCGTATCTCGAAAAAATTTTAACAGTTATTAAAAAAACTCATCCCCCTCTCCTCCTCCTTCTCCTTATTCTATAAATCAACCTCGGCTACCACCTCCCCCTTCCTTTCCTTTTCCCTTTTTTATTACAAAGGCACCCCCTTATTTCTCCCCGCATTCCTATTTCTTTCTTTTTCGCAAACAAAACCACCTCGCCCCTTCTCCGCCCGCCTCCCTCCACCTCTCTTTGTAAACACTATCGGGCAACAACCAGTGGCGGCCCCTCCATATTCGTCTTCAAATCTCCATCAACCACCAACAACTGCCTTCCCATTCGTATTCAGTTCTTCACCAACCAACAACAATTCATTTATCTTCCTCTCTGATTCGTCCCCACCCCGCCTCATCTTCTTCTCTGATTCGCCCCTTTCCCCACCCCTCTCATCTTCAGTTTCAACAACACCCAACTCCACAATCTCCCTCCTCCCCGCCTTCTCTCCCTTCGTTTCATCAATTAAACTCCGAATTTTCACCGAAACACACAAAAAATACCAACCATGCACTAACAAAAACACCTTAACTGATACCGAGGAGTGACCGATTCCAAGAACCGATCAAAGTTAGTCGAATCTGCCTTTCGTAGAGGTGTCGGAGGAGACGAAGAACAAAAAGAAGGCTTCCAAGATGTTAGCCTTCCAACTCTGTTTGACTCTCCACCTTACACGGCGATGACTCTACCACCTTCGTAACCCCTTCATCAATGATCACTATTGCAGTTGTTGTTGCTACAATTGTTCTTCAATTTATTGTTGAAAAAGTAACTATTGTTAGAGAGATGAAGAATGCAGGGAGGGGGCGAATTAGAGAGGAAGGGGAGGCGGATTAGAGAGAAAAAAAGGCGGGGAGAGAGGCGAATCACAGAAGAGATGAAGACAAGGTGGGAAGGGGGCAGTGGTGGTGTGAATTAGGGGTGGGCACGGGACGGGATGGGACGAGATATGCCCATCCCTATCTCATCCCGTTCATACGAGATCGGGACGGGACGGGATGGGAAAAATCTCATCCCGACCTCGTCCCATCCCAAACGGGTTCGGGACGGGACGGGATCAGCGTGCTAATCTGGACATATCAAATAGAAGCCTGGACTGCTGGAAGCCTGCTGGAAGCCTGTTGGAAGGCTTGCTGCTGCTGGAAGGCCTGCTAGGCTGGAAGCCTGAACATTTTATGCAAATGTTCATAAAATAAATAAATAAGTAAATAAAAATATTAATAATTAATATTAAAAAATTAGTTCGGGACGGGACGGGATTGGCGGGATTGAAAATCTTCATCCCATCCCATTCCATTCTAGATCGGGACGGGACGGGATCAGAATGAAATTATTCAATCCCATTAAGACCCGAAAAAATCGGGACGGAATCGGGACGGGACGGGATCGGGACGGGAACGGGATCGCGGGATGGGATGCCCACCCCTAGTGTGAATAGAGAGATGAAGAAGAAGAAGAAGAAGAAGGGAGAGGATGAGATTGGAAAGATAAATGTTTTAATAACTGTTAGATTTTACTCGAGATACACTTATCTTTTTAATTGGACCCTCTAATCTTCTTTGGGGTGAGCAGTTTGAGATACAAAACATTCAATCTCAACCTTGAATTTGTTAAGGGTATTTTGGTCAATGCACATTGACTGCTAGTCTTGGGGGAAATTTGATATAATGATTAATTATGGGGATACTCTGTAAATAACTATTTATTATAAGTGGCAAATAGCAAATAGCCTTTAATAAAAATACTATAGGTTTGTTTGTAGCAAGGGTCTGCACGACAAAGCAAGATTAAGGCCTTTGTTACTTCAACATCTATTTTGATATGTTAACATGGTAAATTGACAAAAATTAATCTAATGAAAAGTAGGGTATAATACAAGTCTGATAAGGTTGGATATGTAGATTCAAATCATCATAGTTTTTAAACACTATTAAAGTGGAATATGACATTTAAAATTGTAACATATTCAGATCCATGTGAATGTTTAGTGATAAAATGGCATCCAACCCTTATTTTGAACCATATCACCAGTAACCACTCTGTATAAACGATTCAATCTTTGTCAAATTTGTTCACCACTTATTTGAATTTAGATTGGGTTCGACCATGAAATGTCGTCTGAACCATTTTATTTCCACATGGAAAGAGAAAAAAAGAAAAGAGTAAGTGAGGGAGAAGATGAGAGATGGAATTGTTGTATTATGTGGTGTTCGAGGTAAATTAGACTATTGTCAAGATCCACTCCCATTTTCAATGAAGACTTGTTCGGGTTAACCTGCCCAATTGTACATCCGTTTGTCCCTCTTGTCATGTCTATCCCAAAAGCCTCTATCTGCCTTCCTGACTCATCGTTTCAATCCATCTTTTGAGTCTCTCAAATTGCGGTTGTGATCTCTCTAGAGCTAACAAAACTTTGCATTGTAATAAGTTCCTCACCTCTCTCTCTCTCTCTCTCATCAAATTGGATTTATTTATTTTGGGCTTGAAATTGACATTATAACAAATTTAGATATGTTGTCTTGGGTTTTATGAATTCAGGCCAAGAGTGAGTTTTGAAGTGTTTTTGGTTGCTCATATTTGGGTTAATTGCTACTTCTCCCTACAATAAATAGCTAATTGATAAGTACACCCATCATTATTCGCTATTGCATTTACCCCCCTTGACTAGCAGTCAACATCCATTGACTGTGAGGGCATGAACTTATTTCAAATTTGTTATATTTTAAGGACAAAAATGGCCTTCAATGATCCGATGGTTGACATTTAAAAATGATACAAACCCGAACTCATGATCCGAGGGATAAGCCCCAAGAGGAAGACGAAGTAGCCGTTGGGGGAGAGGAATGAGCCGTTGGGTTCAACCCTTATTTATTGGAAGTTATTTCAGTCCATGAAAATGAAGTTCCTAAACTCTTTTTGCACTGTAGATCAAACCCAAGTTTTGAACTTAGGGTTTCATTACACAAACACTAGATCTGAGTTATTTCATCATAGATCTCAGTTCACAACACTATAATGAAGGTAAGTCAGTGTTTTTATATCATTTTGACGTTTATGTTGACATTTGTTAAGAGTTGCAAGTCATCTTCAACCTCTCACATGGCTTTTCTAAACCAGGGGGCATTCTTACATTCATCTTTATTATAGGGGGTTAAGTTATTGCCATTATTTATTATAAGGGGTAAATAGTAATTAAATTTTGTGTTTTCTGGTAGGGTCCTTGCAAGCACTGTCATCAGTACAATCACACAAGTGAAAATTGCCTTTATTTGTATTTGCGTGTTCCAAGAAGGGTTGTAATGGAGTCTGCAAACTTTTGAAGTCCAAAACCCAAAAAATCCCTAATAAGATGTTCTTGGCTTGTCAAATATCTGGTTGCAAAGGGTTTCTATGGCTTGTGAAATTATTTTGAAGAGAAATGTAGAAGGTAGTTCAAGCTCAAAATCAAATTCCAACTTAAGCTCAAAGTCATGTTAAGTTCAAGCTCCAAAAGGGGTACTTGTTTCAAATGTGACACTCACAAATCATTGAATGAAAGATTGTCCATGGGTGGATCGTCCATGCCTAATGCCTTAATGTTCTGGGAGGAGAACTATCAAAAGATCTCATCAACCTCATACAAAGGGCATAAGTACCTCAATCGTGATTATTGCACTAAGGGGTTTGAGTGGTTGAGAGCTGTGGTACCTGATAACATACTTAGAGATGGTGGTCAAAACCCTATTACTCCAGTTGCAACTACGTAAGAAGCTTAAGGTGAACAAGTTTAAGTCGGAAGAAGTAATAACTCTCCAAATGTAACAATAACTGTCCAAATTCTATGACATTTGAAGATCTATGTAAAAGAATTTGTATCTAGCCTAAATAAGAAGTGAATAAACATAGCATTCAATATCAGTGTTGCAACAATAACAAGTCTAACATGGACTATCAAACCATGTCAATATGCAATTCAATAGAAGTTTGACACTGGATCTAAACAATGGTTGAAACCATGTCAATATGCCATTCTTATACTAGATCTAAACAAATGAAGTCTGACACTGGATTTAAACAACAGAAGTACGAAGTTGCAACAATAACACTGGATCTAAACAAAAGAAGTCTGACATGTCATTCAATAGTTGCAACAATAACCTATGTTGCATTAATAACAATTCAATTTTAGTCATGAAATTAGCAACTAACCCATCAAATTCAAGTGTGACATGCCCTTCAATGCTTGCTAAATATCATCAAATACATTTTAGTTGAAGTATGACAGAAACATAAAACAATAATCAATCAATACTCACATCACCATAAACAAACAAAAAGAAGTTGGTATATTCCCCACTAACAAACAATATCACCATAAAGTATTGTAACAAAAAAAAAGACAGTTCTCCACGATGAAAAAATAGTATTCAGAACATCCCTTTGAAGTTGGTATCACATGCTTGGTCCTCTTGGCCCCATAAGTTGATTGCTTCAAGAGCCTTGTATTTTTCTGCCTTTACAACAAACACTGGATGTGCTACTGGCCTGGAACATTGATGCATGGCCTTATTGGAGGGGGCCTTACTCCTTGTGAAAAGGCTAAGTTGGGAACATTAAAACCTAAAAATTGTGCATGGTTGGAGCTGTGGGCATTTCAGCTTGAAAATTGGGTTGTTGTGGAGGTATTGTGGCCCTTTCATTTGGATGTTGACTTTTTCCTCTCCCATTTCCAGAACCTGATTTGGCACCCATTTTCTTGTTGTTCCTACCTCTTTTGAATCTGAGTGGTGCCCTAAAGTTCTTGGATGTCTGTCCACAACCTTTATTTTGCTCCTTAGGAGGGTTTTTACAGGTTCTACTTTTGTGACCTTCCAAACCACACTTTCTGCAGCTCCTTGCTTCCTTTTCCACATGTTCATTTTCTTCCCTTTTTCTTTCAGTCCTTGGTCAATGAGGAGGTCTTTTTCACTTGAGGTGGGAACACCATGTATACTAGCTATCACATCAAAAACATCATCACATATGCAAACATGCAAAGGATTATAAAACAAACAAGCAATCTAAGACTGCTACTTACTTTTGCCTTCTCTTTCATATTTCTAATACCAACAATGCCCCTTGAGTAAGCCTCCACATATGCTTTCAATGGTAAAGAGTACAATACCTGCATAAAATGCATATAAGTGTGGGAGAAAACATTAAGTTATATAGGATACTTACTCTGCCCATATAGGTCTGTGATTGGCTAGACAAACAACTCCATGCAAAGATAATGCCTGTCAGCTCCCATTGTCTACAATCACAGTATCTGATACATGTCTTCACTCTCCACCTAGAGACACTCTCATTATGTATAACTGTGATGAATAAATCAATAGACCTAACCATGGATAGTCTTTCATCCAATGATTCAGACGGTCACATTTGAAACAAGTACCCCTTTTGGAGATTGAACTTGAGCTTGAACTTGACTTTGAGCTTAAGTTGAAAGTTGATTTTAAACTTGAACTACCTTCTTCATTTCTCTTCAAAATAATTTCATTAAGCCATAGAACCTTTTGCAACCAGATATTTGACAGGGCAAGAACATCCTATTAAGGTTTTTTTGGGTTTTGGACTTCAAAACCTTGCAGACTCCATAATTACCCTTTTTGAGACACGCATAATACAAATAAGGGCAATCTTCACTTGTATGATTGTACTGATGACATTGCTTGCAAGGAACCTGCCAGAAAACACAATTTTAATTACTCTTTAGTTTTTACCCCTTATAATAAATAATGGCAGTAATTTAACCCCTATAATAAATTTGAATGTAAGAATGCCCTTGGTTTAGAAAACCCATGCGAAATGTTGAAGATGACCTGCAATTCTTAACAAATGTCAACATAAACGTCAAAATGAAAAAAAAACACTGACTTACCTTCATTTTGGTGTTGCAAATTGAAATCTATGATTAGTGTTTGTGTAAAGAAACCTAAGTTCAAAACTTGGGTTTGATCTACAGTGCAAAAACAGTTGAGGAACTCCATTTTCGTGGACTGAAATAGCTTCCAATAAATATGGGTTGAACCCAACGACTCTTTCCTCTCCTCCAATTGCTACTTCGTCTTTCCCAACGAATATTTCCTCTTTTCCAATGACTATCCACCATTGAATCTCATCCCTCGGATCATGAGTTTGGGTTTGTATCATTTAAATGTCAACCATCAGATCATTTATTGGCATTTTTGCCATTAAAATATGAAAATTTTGAAATAAACGCATGCCCTCACATTCAATGGACGTTGAGTGCTAGCCAAGGGGGGTAAGTGCATTGGTGAATAAAGATGAGTGTACTTATCAATTAGCTATTTATTGTAGGGAATGTAGCAATTAACCCTCTTTTTCATCGATTTACAAAAAAGATATGTATGTGTAGAAGATCAATTGGTTAGAAGATGCAGAAAACCAATAGTCCAAAGGTGCATGTGTAAGGAATAGTGTCAAATGACCAATATCTAGACCCTTCTTTTTGCAATTTTTTTTTTGTATGTTAGACCCTTTTTTTATAGATTCAAAAAAAGGAAGGAGCCAAGGAATACTTTGAGAATGAAAAAGGTGATGCATCAATAATCTATAATCTCTAGAGGAATCATTCTTGCCCCCTTTTTTATTTGTTTATTTTTATTTTTATTGAATTTGTTGAATGGTCTCTGGCCTTTGATGATTTTTTAATGGTTGAAGTGAAAGGGGCTTAGAATATTTTCATTGAGTTTTCCTTCATTCGCTCTTACAGCTCATAGATAATCATCACACGACATATCAATTTTTAACTTGGAAGTCGAACGTCGTTCTGGAGATAACTTTCCTTTGGCACTCTAATGGTTTTGGTCTCCAATTCCATACACCACTTTCAGTTTCTTCTTCTACATCATTCCTATAGTTCAAATCCCTACCCTCCGTCGTACTCTCCATCTTCCATCACCATCACCATCACCATCATCTTCGTCCACTTCTTTACATTTCAATCAAAGCAACCGTCTATGTCCAAAGCACTACAACAAAAATCCTCATTTATAGCATGCCAAAAATGCTATAACAGGATATGATAGCATTAAATGACATGTTATGACAACCCTCGTTATTAAAAGTCTGGCTTCTATGATATCGTTTTTCGGGTGCTATTAAAAGCACACTTTTAATAGCCTTTTTAGACGTTGTTGTAACACTTTCAATAGCGTTTAGAACATGTTGTATAATGTTAAACGTTGTTGTCACATTTTTCATAGCGTTTATTAAATGTTGTTACATAGTCTTATACAACTTTTAGAATGCTATTGTAACATTTTTCATAATGTTTATTAAATGATGTTACATAGTTTTATACAGCGTTTTTAAAGTGCTATAAAATTAGTAACCACGACACTTTAAAAGTGCTATTAAAAGTGTACGGCATTTTTTACCCATTTGTTTTTAGCTATATTGGTATCATTTTCAATGTTGGACCTGCTATTGAAAGTGCAACAGTAGATAGAATCCGATAATGTAAGAAAATCCTCATTTATAGCATAATCATACTAGTTCAATATATGGTAAACTAAATAAATCTCATTAGTTATTAAAAAACATTTAAACATAGCATGAAGTCATTTCTTCAAAGTACATAAACTCATTTTTACAGTCTTTTTCTTCTTCTTCATCCTTCTTCATCCTGCCAAATAAACAAAAAGATATATCCAGAGCTTATAAATCTTGCTAGAACAAACAATGATCTCTCACATATGTAAAACAAATAAACTATAAGTAAAAAGGGTTTTAATGATAGTACAAGAACTTGTGAAGAGCCACTTGGTTCTTAATGATAAAGGGGTGTTAAGCTTAAGTTGTGTGTCGCTGCCAAATTTATATTTAAGAAATTAAAACTGAAAGACTCGTAATTGGTTAAGGCACCCTCATCCTCACTCAAACCCTGTGATTCATCATCATTCCATTATTCCATGGAAGCTCCACACAATATTATTTTACCCCTGCAAGTAGTTTGTTCCTCACAAATTTCACCAATCAAACACATCCTAAAGTATTCAGAGATTGTGAGACTCTGATACATTGCCACTGAAGTTAAAAATAAAAAATAAAAAAATTGTATACTAAATGGGATAACACCAACTCAAAATATAAAACAAAGTATATGTATACATATGACAACTAAGAAGCCATTCGTGCCATCATGGTCCACCGCACTTTCACTCTAGCCTTGGTAAATAGAACCTAAAATTTTGAATTTGAGAAGAGCATTGCAAATACAAGAAAGACACACACGCACAAAAAGAAATGAACCATACCCTTTATGAAATTCAAAGTATTTAAATGGTATGAAGGGTAGCCTAGCTAAGATGCCTTCAACATGTGCCTTATTTTTCTTCATTACATTAATTAATCAATTTCAAAAGGTTGATATATAAGAACAATTTTGAAATTTTTTTCATTTAAAAAAAAAAGACAAATAGAACATACAAGGAATCACCAAAAGTTGTGCTCATCATCTGAATCAGTCCAACAGATTATCTGACTAAGTTCCTAGATCTAACCCCATACACATGAGACTCGATTAGAACCAAATTAGATCATTATTTAAAAATAACTCAGTGGAGTCTTGCAAAAACAAGGAAGAAGGAACATTAATCATTTTATATTGTGACGAAGTATGATTTTAATACAAGAGATCTTTGTTTGCTAGTCTATTTAAGAAAAATGTTGTGAACTATAACGAATTAGCTACCATCATTCCCACCATCTTGTAAAGTGCTAATAACACAAAAATATTTGTTTTAATTAGAATGCAGACTACAAAGCAATATCTCACTGCGTAAAAATCATGTTCCAGGGACAATAGACCTTATTCTTGAATGTTTTACCTTGCACAGAGAATCAAGCACTTCATTGGATGGTTCTCGAGACATAAGATAGTGACTGTGACAAACCAATTTATTAAAAATCAACGAAAGGACAAACTTTCCACTTCCCTACCTATCACCAACGACAATACTGTAATATCAATACATGAAAGTTGACGTTTAATACGCATGGAGTAATTCAGCTTGGTTACATACCACCATCTAGATAATCAAGTAAATGATAACAATATAGTTTTATCTTTTACATAAGAAAAAAGGCAATATTCTCATCTATAAGATCAGATGCAAGGAACAACTCATACTTGGTAATAGGCCAAATGAGAAGGCTTATTACCAAGTATCGAGGTCGACAAATCAACCATTTTGAAACCAAATTTTGCAAAAATAAAAGAACCTTTTTTTCTCAATTAGACATAAAAACAACCAAACAAATATCAAAGATGTCAAATTTCAAGAAAAATACATTGATAATGGCAATGGATGATCCTTTGGAAGAAAACTCCCAATTGTCTTCCCATATAACTCACAAGTGGAGAAATGAATGAGACGTGATGATACATAAAAACGGTCACACTCCTGAGCCGAATACGTGTCATGATTATCTCGAGGAGCTACACGCTCAAGCATAGGCTCAACACAGATCCAGCCTAAACGGATCTAAGCCCACTCAACTTCAGTCCTACCAAGTGGACACATACTCTCACAGCATGCTAGGCCCACACGTCTCACAGCCATCCTCAATACCCATAAGCCCTCTTCAGGCAAGTATCTCGAGAATTAGCTTCAGACAGGCAACGACAGCTGCTCTCTGCTTCCAACATAGGAAGCAAACCCCGGAGTATCTTCGACACAGGGAAACTCCTTTCTACGGATTGCTCTTGTATTGGGAACTATTTCCCACGTATCTAGGAGTGTAGAGCTAACAAGGAACTTCCCTTTTACAGCACGACTCTTAATTAGAGAGGGATCTCCACAAAGATCTCCTCCCTAAACTATGCCTACGATGGCCTGGTTAAACCAGTACTCATTGCACTATAAATAAAACATTAGGTTGGTAAGCTAAGGTACTCTACAAAATCCATGTTACAACATTACACTTTCCTTAGATCCATGTCTAACTTTAGCATCGGAGTGCCATCAGCCACCCCACAGTGGTCTGTGGCTCATGTGTGCATGTCAGCAGAAACAGGGTCAAAGCAGGGAACGAAAATCAACTGCATCAGATTGACGCCAAAGTGGGGATGACATAGTTCTTAACTTTACACCAAGTGTCATCTCCTACCAAATCCTAGAGAGATGGTGACCACTAGGTCATGCAACAGCAAAAAATCAGAAGGCACGTCAAGCGCTCGGCCATCCCTGCGGTTCCTGTCGAGCGCGGGCAACACAGTCGTACCCTCATGCACATGGCAACATCATTGAATCCCGAGCTGGATGTATGATCTCTTCCTACACACCTGGACCAGGTAATGATTCAGACGTTCATATTGATGAAACGAAGCTCCAACTAGATGCAAGAAATCGTCTGCTCATGCAATGACGCAACGGCCGTCTTAACCTTCATTAACGGTCTGCGAAAAAAAGAGTTTGACAACCTTCTGACACTGGGTCCCCCTGAAAACATAGCGGATTCAGCAAATAAAGCACAAAGCTTCATCATCAAGATGGAAGAGCAAAAGAGGACCAAACTCGAGGAGCCTTCGGTCAACAGGATACATGCGCTTTACGGAGCACATTCAGAGTCTGAACTATCCAACAGATCCAGAAAAGGGGCTATTCAAAGCTTGAGGATTCAAGCTTTATGCAATGGACAACTGACACCACTTGGTTAGAAGCAAAGCTCATCCACACCGCTGGCATTCACACAGAATGACCTCCAGGGCGTACAAATCCCACACGATGACACCCTAGTGGTGACAATTTCCCTTGCGGGATGGGAGGTAAGAAGATCCCTGGTTGATACTGGGAGCTCGATGAACTTCCTATTCCTCCGCACGTTCCGCAACATGCAACTGGATGAAACAGCCTTAATCCCTGATAGTCGTCCAGTAACCGACTTCAGTGGTAAGAAACAGTTCCCCGTAGGAAAGATACAACTGCCGATAACAGTGGGAAAATAATCGACTCATAAAACCTTGTTCCAAGAGTTCATAGTGATCGGCACAACTTCGGCGTACAATTTGGTTTTCGGCAGACCCTGGTTACATCAGATAGGGGCGGCGGTCTCCACCTTGCACCAGTGTGTCAAGTATCTTGTGAACCAAGTGATCGATACATTGTGAGGAGACCAATATGTGGCAAGGGAATGCAAATACATGACGACTTCGCCATCCGGCGGTCCTCAATTGACAAATGGAAGATTTGCCGTTGATCTAAAGACAAACATTGAGGGAAATGACTCTTCCAATGTTCTACTCGAGGTGAAAGATCTTATGACTGTAATTACAGAGTCAAATAAATAGATTTTGAAAGGCGTAAATCTTTTAATTCGTAAAGGCGAGGTAATTGAACAAGTTTAGGTTTTAATTTGCCTTATCTCATTGGGTATCTCCTTCATATGTCAAATCAATGTTGTCTTAAGAGCTTATAGGTTATTATTTAACCACTTTTTAAATAACACTTCTGGTAAAGCTTTTATATTATATCAGTTTGGTAGTTTGGCAACAAGCCTTTTTTTTTTGTGTGTGTCTGTGGTTAGTATTACCCGACGAAGGAAATCAAAATAAGAGTTACAAAAATCCACTTTTCTCAGTAATTGACGGTGAAAGAGGAAGAGAATAAATAAATGGTGACATACAAAGACAAATGTTAACCCTAGCTCTGTTTTCTCAATCTCAAGAGGAAACTAGAAGATTGAGGTCAATAACCCCAACTCCGAGTCCGATCATACTGGTACACTATACACATCAGATCTCACCACTAAGTGTGTTGGGCGAGAGTAGTACTAGGATGGGTGACCTCCTGGGAACTCTCCATGTTCCATTCTTATCTTTATTCTTCAAAACAAGCCTAACTCCATTAATAAATCGATGAATAAATAAATAGTCAAATAAGTAAATAAATAAATAAGTAGACATATCTTTCACATATTTCCCTACTCATAACAAGCCCATCTTGATAAAAAGACCATTAACCTCATCCGGAAATCTAGCATGGTATTCAATTAAGAACTTTGTGTATTTGCTAGAATCCTGGGAATGTAACCCATCTCAAAGGCTTTGAGAGAGTCTGGACATGGTTAACTTTCAGATGTTTAACAAAATATAGGAATGAACGAATCATATTCTCAAGATTCCCAAAGATATAAGAACTGGATTCTTGTAAGGGGAGCAAGGAGTCAGGTTCCTAAATAAATGGGTATTGGAATGTTATATTCACTCTCACTTTTCTCTTCCTTTCCTATTTCCTCTTATTCATTCCCCTTTAATGGTGTTAGATTCTGTGCAAACAAATTGAATCTTTCAAGTCACGCAAACCTTTTGCCGGAGTTAAAATCCTACATTTTCTCACCCATCTTTTGCATCAACTTATCTCCGTACTGATTCTAACAAGTAGCAAGATTTCAACCGCCTTCCCCTTCCTGTTGAATCGGCTTCCTATTTATTGAACAAAACTGTAGAGATCCTCTTTCAGAGCATCCATGGAACAATTCAAAACCTTATCATTACTTGATTGCATCCCTAAAGTGGCTCCATCATTTATTGCATTCTTAATTTTATTTATTTATATATATATATATATATATATATATAGCAATTGTTAAGTTTTTAGTTTTAAACAAATGTGATAGGCCTTGACCTTTATAACTAACCTTAAGCCTAAAAATTCAAATTCTAGATTGAATGGAATACGTTGGGGGATCATAGAATGGAAAGAAATAAGTGAATAACTACATAAGTCTTTCAGAATCTCTTGTGGAAAAACAAATGTGACGTGAGGAGAACAAGAGAGACAGATACATAGAAAAGAAAGTAAAAAATGATTACTGGTTTTCTTGTTAAAAGATCTGATGACGACTATACTTAGGCTCACTTGCAGAATCTATAAGGAAATGTTTGGTTGTGTGGCATCCAATTCGAAGGACTTTAACCCATCTCGAATCATTTTCAAGAGTGTAATCATAGTCAACCTTTAGTTTCCTATAGGGTTGGGCACGGGCGGAATGGACCCTGGGTAGTTAAATCGGTCTGCGGTTGCTTCGCGGTCCAGAACCGAATTACGATTAATCGGGAATAATCGAATTTAATCAATATACTTTTTTAAATCATATATTTTAGTAATTTAATCATGATCATATAAAAAATAATTAATTAAAATATTATAAATTTGTAATTATATTACTTTACTAATTCATCAAATGAACTTATAGTTACCTGGAGTTGTTTAGGAACAATTATAGTTACTTGGAGTTGTTTACGAACAACGCAACAAAAGCAACAACAATTGTATTAGTAACCTCAAACAGCAAGAATTGCAAGTAATAGAAGCAAGAAGTCAAAAATTGCAAGCAGCGACAACAACAAATAAAGCAACAAAAGTATCAAATTTATAGAGCAACAAAAGAAGCAACTAACAAATGTATAGAGCAAGAAAAGTAACATAAGCAAAATATGTAATCCAAAAAATCACATATTCATATCCAAAGCATCACATATTCAAATCCAAAACATTTAAATCGAAAGAAGCCTCCATGTTCATGAATCACGACTATTAATCTATTTCTATATCAGTATCTTCTTCAACATCCTCCTGGTCCTCTTCATCATGAAGTGAGTACGTAGTATTTGCATTTGATTGTCGCGCCATACTCCTCGTGTTTGGCCTAGGATCAGTAGCTCCCAATGCATTTCTACTTGTGACCGTGGGAGATTGCTTTCCCTCACAAAATCTGGTAGCTCATTATCAATAGGAATTAGTCAATCATCAACCTCATCAATGTCCCTCAAGAGAATGGGATCGTGAGCTGGTGAATTTATGTAAGCATTTATTTCCTACATTCTCCGCTTTATCTTTTTGTTGTATTGAATGAAAACAAGATTATTCAATTTTGATTGCAGAAGACAATTCCTTTTTTTTGGAATGCAACTGAAATTATATAAAATTAAAAAATAAAATATATTAGTCATAAATATGTAAAATCATTATGAAACAAAACTTGTAGTGATTAGTTGATTATGCTCATAACAGTTACTTATATGGTCAAATGCACTCCAATTGCACTCACATGGTGAAGGGCTACAAGTCAAAGATAAAACTTTCATCGCAAACTTTTGGAGGATAGGAGTTTCAAACCCATGATTAACCCACCATTCGTTTGTTCAATAAATTCATAAAAAGATTATATGTAAAAATTAACAGAGTAATGAAGTAATATTATACACATGTAAGTCTAAATTACTTACCAAGTGGGATTCTATCTCTATGGCGTACGGTTGTTGGAGTCGCCAATTGCCACTGTGAATCTCTATACACCCTCAATTCAGTGTGAACACGATCATTCTCATCTTCATCACATAACTTATCAATACATGCAAGAAGTCCTACTTTAATCTCTTGTTTGCCTCAATATCTCTAAATTGTTGTTTGTAATATATGGAGGGATTCAGGTAAAAACTGACTGGACACAACATACTATGATCTCAGTTCAATATTTATTGAATAAATGAATAAAAAAACATTAATTATAAGTTTAGGCTTTAATACCTACATGTAAGGGATAATGAAGCTAATCATTTCACCTATCATCAATAATCTTCCATACCAACCCAAGAACCCTATCATTATCATTTACGCCAAGATTCTTTTTTATTCTTTCTTTTCCTCTAACCATAGCCTCATAAATGTAACCCATACAGGGTTTTTTTCCTCTACATCCACCAACCGTAATACTTTAACTAAGGGAGCAAGCACTTTGCAAGCAAATTCCACATTATCCCTAAAGTCATTCCTTGCCACTATATTCTCAATCTTCTTCCCCTCGGACTTGGTTGAAAAATTACTATTCCTCCACTGGGCTGAAACGAACAACACTTGCAGATAACATCTATTATCCCATATACTTTGCAATGTGTAATAGAATTTAGTAAATCTAGTCACACAAGATTAATGTAACTCTTTATTGCCCGTCAGCTTCCTCATCATGTTCAAAACCCGCCCATGATTGTAGATGTATACCACAATGGATCTGGCTTTCGGCTGAACTTTATGTATATTTGGAAACTTATGGCCAAGATCTTGGAGGATTAAATTAAATTAATGAGCCGCACAAGGTCTCCAAAAGATCTTGGGATGTTGCCTCTACAGTTCCTTTTTCGCTACCTTAAAATTGGAGCCATTATCGGTGACAAACTACAACAATAAGATATACGTGCTTGATTAATTAAATTACAAAGCAATTAGTTAATTATTACTTTACTACACAATTATAAAATTACCTGAACAATGTTTACCTCTCCTACATCCGAAATAACTTCATTTATCATCCCCACAATAAGAGCAGAGTCTTTGATATATTCCGATGCATCAATTGACTCCAGAAACGCGGTTCCTTGTTGAAATTTCACCAAGAAATTAATCTAGCAATGACTCTTTCCATCAGTCCAAAAGTCAGACATTGTGGAGCATCCATAATTTTCCTAAACCTTCCTTAGAGTTTTGACAAACAATTTAGTCTCTTCTAACATATCTCTCAATAGCGTGACTCTCATATTATGGTAGCTCGAAGCAGGCTTACCTAAAGAAGTAAAGATAAATTAATAAAAAAATAAACAATAGTTCCTGAACTAATAATCAAAACTTAGAAATAGTTTATTAGTCAAAATATTTACCTCTTCCATACTCTCCAATAACGTGGATCATTTTTTAAACTTTGAAGTACGAACGACATTAAATGAAAGTCCAACCTCATATGCCCAATCAGTTATAGCAACCCAAGCCAAATTTTTTAATTTCTCTTTATGAGGATTGTTTTTATCCAAAGTAGCGTGCTTGAGTTTGGCCATGTCAGTCATTAACATAGTATCAAGTGGGCCCCTCACATTACTAGCAACCAGTGTTCTAAAAATCGGCCTAGGCGCTAGGCGTTAGAAAAACGCTCAGATTAATGGCTTGGTGGGTTCTGGGCAGGCTAGGCGGGTTTGGGCGAGTCTGGGCGGTTTAGGCGGGGTCTGGGCGGTCTGGGCGATTTTTTTTTTTAATAAGGCTGATTGTGTTCTTATTTTATTTTTCTTTCATCTTTTTTGGAAATAAACAATTTAATTATTTTTTATTCAGTATATGTCTGAATGTAGCAAAAGATGATTACTTAATGGAATTCTCAAAGGATCTGCCGATACCAATTTTAGTAATGTAGATTTTATCAAACATGACTGAGTTTATTCATGCAATTTGAAGAAAAATAAAAGAGTAGGTCTGGATATTTGTCCACAAATTCAACTTTGTATAAAGTACACATCATGACTAACTTCAGTCATTTGAGTTTTAATAAATTTTGTTCATGATTGTTAATTTTTCATGCTTTTAAATTTTGCATATGTATCTTGGCATTAAATTGGATGTAATTGTTAAGGTATTATGCTTAACTTTTGTAAATTATTAAAGTTATAATACAAAACCTAAGACCTTCTTGGTGCCGCCTAGGCCCCTGGGCGCCAGGCACCTGCTCGCTGCCCGCCCACCGCCTAGCGCTTTTTAGAACACTACTAGCAACCCTCATCATCTAGCCACCTCTAATTGGAATATGACTTGTTCCACCAACACTTCCCCCATCACTACATATTGGTTGCTCATCTTCTAAATTATCTTCTCTACCCAACAAAATTTCGCCCTCAAGAATTTGTCATACTTTAGCCTTCTCAATTTTTTTTTCTTTTTTACACTTTGTAATGTTTCGACACACTTCATTTGCACATCATTCGGCACAACAGGACATTGTCTCACATTCCCTTTCTTATGTGCAAGTTATTATTTAAATCTTGAGATTCTAAAACTAATTTGTGTCTTGCAAAACTTGCACCATATCAAATTTTTATTGGCTGGTATTCTACATTCTCCCCATTCCCATGCTATGTCGCCAGATGCCCTTTTCAGGGAACTTGATGATGATATTGAATTGGTACAAGTGTTTGAACCTCCAGAGGACATGTATATCATAGTCATTAGACAATTAGTCAATTTATGAGCCAAATTTGAAGACAAACAAATACCAAATTCCAAAACTCAAAACTGAGCAAAACAAAGGGTTCAAGATAAACACCATTGCACTAAAAAATATTGAAGCAAGCGGCTTATAATAGCACGGTTTCTTTCCTCAAACTTGACAAACCTACAAAAACGAAACAAGAAGAAGAAAAGCTTAGTACAATATAAATGGCATTTGAAATTAGCTTAATACACCCAAATTTGAAGTTTGTGGGTAAGACAAACCTACTGAGTTTCAATAAAAAATAAAAATAAAATAAAATAAACAATTTTAACATCAGGGCATAGCATTTGAAAGGAACAAAGGAATGGAGCATACCCACAAAGTTCAACCCTTTCCATTATATAGAAACAACCAATTAAAACTTGTGGTAAAAAATTGTCATCTATAAATTTAAAAAAAAAAAAAAAAAAATTGTGATCAAAGTTTACATGATTAGATAGAAGCTCACCCAAATCAACTTTTGTTTTGTAATTTCAAAATTACGGAATAAGCTCACCCAGAATAATCAACTTCTGTTCTGATCAGAGAGAAGCTCACCCAAATCAACTTTTGTTTGTTAATTTCATAATTAAAAAAAAAAAACCAAATCAATAAGTGATCAAACTGTTTTGCACTACCGAGAAAAAAAAAATCTGGTACAAGGAGGGAAGAAAAGAGATCGTCGTTCACCGTCGCACTCGTTCTTCAACTGCTTCAATTCTTCGTCTTCAGCACCTTCAGTTCTTCTTCTTCTTCTCAATCTTCAGTTGTTCTTCTTCTTCTTTCAGTTTCCTCTGCAGCTTACAAATGGAAATGGAAGGAAGGACGAAGGAAATGAATCGTTGAGTTATTTTTTTCCTTATACATATGATAAATCGGCTAGTCAACTAGGATGATTATGCTGTGACTCACCAATTTCACGCTAATTTATCAGAGTCCACGAAACCCCTAGTGATTTCATTCAGTCTGGATCGGTCGAGTCCCATTTTATGAATAATCGATGGATAATCGCCGATTTAATAACACATGATGGACCTCACACCTATCCCATCTCATTTGTTTGGGATCAGGACGGGATAGACCTCCTCCCGACCTCGTCCCATCCCAAATAGGTTCGGGATGGGACAAGATGAGCATGGTTCAAAGGCCATAACAAAATTGTTAAAACATTATATCAAAAAATAAGAGTGGGACTTTTTATTCAAATGAGACTAAATATCTAAATTAAGAATACAAATTTATTTTATTATCGAATACCTAAATTAAAAATAACAATTCAAATTTGGTATTTTATTTTAGTTATATGAGACAAAAACAAACTATCATTAACAACATAGTATCATTATTTACCAAAATGTTTATTCTTATCAATTGTTTAATAATGCAAGACAATTGGGGGAGATTCTTCTTTATGTGCATATTAATGAAAAATCATGATTTTCATTTGGGTATGATGAAAAATGTCATGATATTTCTTCCATAAATTAAATGTCCACATCTCAATAAAGGGTATTCATAGTTATTATGTTTTTTGGTTATTGGAATAATAATTTCAAACTTTATATAAAATTGACTTCTCTTTCGGTTATAAAATTTAAATATTAAAAATAATAATAATAAATAGTAAGTAAATAAGTTCGGGACCGGACGGGATGGGCAAGATTGAAAATCTCCGTCCTGATCACATCCCACTCTAGATCGGGATGGGTTTGATCAATCCTAAAAGGACCTGAAAAAAATCAGGATGGGATCGCGGGATGGGATACCCACCCCTAATTTCCTGTAAACAAATTTGCAGGAATCATATTCTCACGTTTCTCATAATAATGAGAATTGGATTCTTGGGAGGGCGGGGGGAGTTTGATTCCCACCTTGTTTTTTTTTTTTTTTTTTTTTATTTCCTATTTTCCTCCTGTCCACTCCCCTATATTTCCCACATTTAATCGTGTTAGATTCCATGCAACCAAACATGCCCTAAGAGTGATATGTTTAATCGTAATTGTCAGCCAACACTTAAAATAGCTGAAGCTAATATGTTTTATTTCCATTTAAATTTGATTATGCCTATTCATTAGTCCATCTTTTTTATCTGGATGTTTTTCACTATTATCTGTGAATAATTTCCATCTTTAGGCTAGCTTCGAATAAATCATACCGCATATCCTTATTTTTCTGATATAGTTTTGTTGCATACCACTTTTTGTGTGAATTAGGTTCATGCAATCATAGGGAAGAATGGTTCTGGGAAGAGCACATTGTCTAAGGTTTGTGATTTTATTCATTGATATATTAGATTGTCAAATCAGCATTTGCATTTATGGGAGCATGCCTAGCTTTACTGTATTTTTTTCCCTTTAATGGAACATGGTAATAACTTCTTATGACAAATCAATTACATAATTTCATTGAGAACAAACAATGCCATATGCCGATGAACTTGTAGTGTTTAAGTCCTTTACTCAAGAATATATGCAGGCAAGGGCGGATCCACGTGGGGACCACCCTTGGCTGTAGCCAGGGCAAGTTTTATAAAAAAAAAAAAAAAACATTTCTAGCCAGGTTTGCTGGCCACTTTTGGGCCAAGTCCTGACTTTTTTACAATTCTACCCCTTCTATAGGTGGTGTTTGTGATTGTGTTTTAAAGAGAATGGGTAAAAAGTGTAAAAAAACCAAAACTTGACCCAAAAGTGGATAGCAAACCTGATTGGCTAGACTTACTAAAAAAAAATTCTTATTACATACAACCTTCAGTCTTCTTAGTACCTAAGACATTGATTTTTTATGTTTATACAACCAAGGATAAGATGCTGGAGGAAAATTTGTTAAATACTGTGAGGAGAATGGGATCATGTCATAATTAATTTTATTAGCTCTCTATCTCCATGTATAACTCCTCAAATCTAGGAGTCACGTCCTCAAAATTACAAATGATAGAAAATTTGTAACAGCCTATAGAGCTGGTTTTGGTTTCTAAATTGTGGTATTATAAATTTAGCTTAAACTTGTTATGCCCATGCAAACATTCATAATATTTTTATTCATTTATTTTTATAAATAACATTTAGTTTGAAAATATGTATTGAACATGTATGAGATAATTGTTAACACTTATATCACAAAAGAAATGATAAGTAGCTACATAGAAAAAGAAGAAAACAAAAAGGTGTAAATGTCGTTTGAATTGTGACCGAGTCACTATTTAATCAAATAACAAATTTTGGTTTAATAAAGTTTGATCTAGATCCTTTTACAGGATAAAAAACATATTAGTGGGCTTATACTTCATAAAGTGGTTTAAACCCCCTAGTATAAATTTTTAGGCTCGCCCCTTATTGCAATGTACACCTAGGGTTGACAACGGGGTGGATTTCGCCATATCCGTCCATACCTTGTCCCACTCTGCTTGGGGAAAATCATCCTTGCATCCGCCTTTTTAACCTTTATTAAATATTTTTTTTAACAAAATCCGCCTCCACCCCGTTTCTTCTCTGCAGGCTTCTAACGGATTGGGGGATCCCCACCCCGCCCCACAAAGGTAGGCCTAAGTAGAAGCCTAGCCTCTAAATCGTCCACATGCTGTTGAGTAAAAGAGCTTTTATAATTGTTTTGACTTTGCTATGTTACTTTCCTGATGTGGGACTATTGCCTCAAACTTTACAATTCTCATTTCTTTAGTTCCACGTTATTCAGAAAGTGTAAAACCACTATCATAATCCTTGTAAAATTCTTAGTTGCTCCCTTTTATCTTCTCATCCTTTTTAAAGTGTGTAAATCCCCTATCATAATCCTTATAAATAAGAGGCTTTTATATACATATATATTCAAGTATCTATGGAGTGGATATGTCTAAATTTGAATCTGTCTCGAATTCGTAACATTTTTAGTTTTTTCCCCTGAATCCGCCTCAAAATCCGTTAAGCTAAAACCACGAATGGGGCGGGGAGGGGCAAATATCCATGAAAACGTATATTTCTGCCAACCCTAGGTACACCTAGTATGTAGGGTATGCATGCATTTGTGCATGAGTATGGGGAGATTATTCTAGGTGTTCTTTGAGATGCTAAATAATATTTGCAGTTATAGAAGTGCTCATTTATGTTCTCCACTGTAATTTTCTTGGGATATGTAGAGTGGGGAAGTGATTCGTGTAAACAAATTAAAGGTTATGATGTTAGTTGATTGGCCTATCTCAATTATTACTAGCTAATATCAATCGGTGTTTCATTGAGATTTGAGATATCCAGTGTTGCGGTGGCTGACGTGCCTTTTACTTTGCTTGTCAAGGCAAATTGGGTATTGTAACTTGTAAAGTTCTCTTTGAGGTTGATGTGTGCAAACTAGACATTAGGGTTATCTTGAGCCAAATGAAAAACTTGCTGTCAAATCAGAAATTATAGGGCAAAAAACTGAATTAATTTACCTAGATGTGGAACCTAGTGCCATTGAGTTTCATTTGAAAATTGGCGAAGAGTTACTTGTTACTTAAAAAACCACCATTGTGAGTGAGAAACTACCAAAATGATTTTGATGTAAAGTAGGATTTAATTGTTTGATATAGTTTAGTTGTTGGGTTGGTCTATGTAAGCCCATAATAGAATAAACGGAGATTATGACTCCAATATCACATAGAATTAAATTGCTTGATGTGCAAGCTAGGTTTAGTATAAATAGGGCCAATATGTCATTGCTGGTAGTTGGTTGAATGATGAATATGAATTGAGTTAATTTATCTTATTTTCTTAGATTTAGTTTATTAGTTCCAGATTTAGATTAATTGGATTAGTTGTAGCTTACTCTATTGGTAGCAGAGCTGAATTATTTTATTGATTGATTAATTGTCTGGAAATCGAAGGAAGAGATGTGTTTATTTGAAGAGAAGTTGAGAAGAAAAGAAAGTTGGTTGGAAAACTCAAAAGTTTGAAGTTGAACAAGTCGCCACCATTCAATAAACTTTTCCCCAATCAGTTTGTGAAACAAACCCCTCCCCCAACACGATCAGATCTCATTGCCGCCCTTCATTGCTGCTGCCCAAACCATTTCCTTTGTCGAAGAAACAACAACAACAACAACAACCCTATTGTTGCTGGAAAAAAAAAATCTGAAATTTGTTTTGTGGGGAAGATGATAGGGGCAACTAATTGCACACTGTTAAGTAGTTGTAAGCACCCACATTACTCTATCCAGATTTTACAATCACAGGTCCTTCAGAATTTACAAATAGCTCCCTAGTCTTGATTTACAAAACAGTCCCATAATTTATGAGCTGTGCAAAACAGACCTTGCATCTAGCAGCCGATGTGCACCCCAGAATTAGTAAAGACATCCTGACTTTTAAAAAAAATACATTATGAGTGACCCATATTATTCCCAATATCCCTACCCATACCCATACTGTACTCCATATCCATACCAATCAATATATCCCAAACCTAAATCTAATACACTGCGGTGTTTAATGCCCATAACCAGTTTTACTATCCACAACTGAGACACACTCATACACCTATGTCCCCTTTTACCCTACACCACCAACTAGGTTACTTGTGAAACATACACCCCACTATTAATCCTACTATGCCACTAATTGAGTCAGACTAGGAGGAATTTCAGAGAGATTTAAAAGAAATGAGAGAGCGAGAAGAAGCAAGGGTGGATGAGAGGTATTAATGCATGAACTACATAATTGTCGATGGGATGAGAGCGCTTAAAAAAATATTGGAAAAGACACACTTGAACAGATGCAAAAAGAACAAGACGAGCCATTCTGTTTGTCATAGTTTCTCTAGCTTTTTGAAGAAAGTTAAGGGCACCATCACACGTACTTGATTTTTGAAATGTGGGTCATTTGTCTTCTGCAACTTGTTTCCCCTTTTTGAGCAAATAAAGGATGTTCCTAGTAAGACGGGAAGAGTGAGTGGTGAAGTTTATATTGACCCATATTGGGAATTTTTGGTGGCACGTGCTTATGCCCAGGAGTCTTCTCAACATGTTTATTGCGAATTATGTTCTTTCAGTCACCATGCTCAATTTCTAAGTTGGTTCAGTTGTTTTTAGTAAGTGTGTAACGTGACAAGTTTCGAGGCTGTCTACTTTGTGTGTATTTCACTTTGTATTCTACTACCGGTTGCTTGTGTTCGACGAACTTTTTCGACTTCAAGCTCAATGATGAGCTTCTTCAACCCAGAGAGGATGATGTAAAGCAGAATTTAGTTTGTTTAATATAATAAGTAAGCTATAATAGAATAAGTGGAGATTAGGGCTCCAATAACATTTAGGGTTAGATTGCTTGACTTGCAAGATAACTTTAGTATAAATAGGGCTAATAGGCCATTGCTTGTAGTTGGTTGAATGATGAATATGAATTGATTGATTTCATTATCGTTATTTTAGTTTAATTGTAAATTTAGATTAATTAGATTAGATGTAGATTACACTAGATTTAGTTACCTTTAGGAATTCATGGTTCATTTGTAGCATTAGCCTGGGAACTTGAAAGGGAATAAGTAATGAATGCGCGAAGCCATCATTTAGTCACTCCTTGGATGTCTCTTTGAGTTCGATTAGTTGAGAGAACCTTATCCCACAAATTCATATTTTGGTTTTGTTTTGTTGATAGTAGTTTGTGCCAGGGTGCTTTGGGAGACTACTTGATCAAGGATGGTTTCTATTTTGGGGTAGTGCTTTTGCAAAAATATTATGCCGAGTCATGTTCTGGAGGTCTGTCTGGTGATATTGGTGTTGCTTCCACTCTTTCTACCCTTAGATGGGGGTTATTGGCCTACAATGTGATGTAACATCCACAATTTTATTCATTAGTGTTAGGTGTGCCAAATAGCAAAGGCCCAACATTCTAAAGCTGGCCTATAAACTCCCTTTACACATACCATAGAGTTTGATGTTTCTGCATCATTTGTGTTGCTTGTCTAATACTATACAAGGCAATGATTCTGTCTTTGTGGCCATGGTAAAAAAAATAAAACACACACACACACAAAAGGCACTGATTTTGTTCTTGTAGAGTTAATTATACCATGAAACATGACTTCTGATTTTACTTAATATTGCCTATTGGTACTTCAGGGAGATTGTTCGAGTGCAAGACATTGCTGGCAATATTACTGTTGACAAGAACATCAAGCTCGCTGGTCAAGCGTAGTCGACATGTTGGAAGCTTCTGAGTTTTTCCCTACCACATTTCATTCTCAATGGAAAAAGTTGAAATGGTTAGAAGGAGCTTGGGAAACCTGTCAAGATTTTTAGTGTGGCATAATCCTAATTCATGGGAGTTTTTAGTTTCACAGGTTGAGTTTTGCTCGCTACAATTCATTTGGATCTAGGTACTTTGCCTCCTTTTATCCTCCATGTTGGCTTTGTTGAAATATTTGCCTCTTTTATTCAAGAGGATGTGCTCTAGGGATTAGAAGATTTTGTGATATGTTCAAAGCTAAGGTGGACACCAAAGACACCCCTAGTTTTTTCATATGAGAAGTTTGTTTGTTTGTTTGTTTGTTTTTTATTTTTTTTTTATTTTTTTTATTTCCATATGAGAAAGTTTGGTTATTTTCTTGTATACTATGGGAACAATGCTAAGAAGTTGGCTTCCCTCTCAGATGGATATTTTTTAAAATATCAATATGCTTGATATATCTTTGTTCGTTAGTAGCCATGTGCCTCTTTTTCCAAACACTTTTGCACTTGGGATAGAATCACCCTTCCAAGACATCTAGGCGGTTTGAATATCCCCTCGGCCAGGAATAAGAATCTGGCCTTACAAGCTAAACATTTGTGACAAATCATTACCAACCCCCTCAAACCAAGCAATTTGCAACTTAAAGCTATTTACTTTCGTAACAAAAGTGTCTTCCGGATCTCAACCCCCTCCCAGTTGCCTCCTTTGCCTGGCGTAGAAACCTTGCGGACCTTACTACGATGCGACGACACCTTATCTGGCAAATTCAGTTAGGAAATGAGATTAACTTATGGAATGATTACTGGGTGAAACCGAACTTTCTTCTAACAAACTGCAATGTGTTGCCTCCTCTTTCCACCTCCCTTCTTAAAGTCCGGGAACTCTAGCATTATCATGAACAACGTCCTTCTTGGAATGTTGACCTCGTCTCCTCCTTATTCCCGCAACTTGTAGCCAGAGACATCCTGGATATTGTCATTCGTTCCTCTGCTGATCAAGATACACTGATTTGGAAGTTCGATAAAAGAGGGATTTTTTAATCAAAAGCGCTACCAAGGCTTTTATCTCTGATGATCTGGAATCTTGCTCCTCCACCCAGACTAATGGGCACCTTAAACCGAAAATTCTAAGATAACTATGGATAATCAAAACCCCAACAAATGATGTTATTCTTCTTTGGAATAAAGTCTCTCAAAACATCTTACCCACTATGTCGAATCTCGTTCGTACCCATATGCCCATTGAGGATTGTTGTGTTTTCTGTCATAACCAGAAAGAGGATGTGTTGCATCTCTTATTTCTCTATCCAATGATACACATGCTTTGGCTGCTCTCCCCTTTCCTTATCAACTGGACCACCGCCAATATCCCTCACCATACCACACATGGTTTCCTCAAGTTCATCTAGGACTCGGCCACAACACACACTATCCTCTATGAGGAAATGCTATCTCAATTCACAACAGTGATTCAAGCTATATGGAAGACTCGCAATAATTTAATCTTCCGTAAAAGCAAACTCTCAATCCACTTTTTCATCAAGTTTGTAAACGACACTTTGTCGGCATGGAAAAAACAGTGGTTCTAGACCTCTCTTAATCCTAATATGGAGCAAAAAAACCTCTCATCCATACACAATCATCTAGAAACAACCATAACAGAAAACCATCACCATCCGACCCACCACACCCATGATCCTGTACCTCTTTCAGATTCTAGGTTTCAACCACAAACTTCCAGAATGAACACAATTCATCAACAGCTTATGTCAGCTAGATCATATAGGCTCAACCCCTTGTCTAGGAATCTTAGAGATATTTCCACATCACTTACCTTAGAGATGATTTTGGTGACTTATGATGCATGTTTCTTTGACTCCTCACAGCAGGGAGCTTTTGGAGTCATTGTAGTGGATGCTTATGGTAGGGTACATGCTAGATTAGCAGATACGATCCCTGGCCAATTGGGTTGATTCTAGGTGACTCAGGCGCTTTACACTCTATTTTGCACACAGACTGGGGAGACCAATAGACAAAATTTAGATGGATATGGCGACCTATTGTTTACAGTATTAAGTCACTTCTTTCTAATCTTTCCAAATGGACTTGTAATTATTTTCCCCGCGAACTTAACACTGAAGCACATGCATGTGTTGGCTTCAACTGCAGGACAATAGTTATGTAATATATTTTAGTTTTTCCACTTTGCATTGATAGTTCTTGTTGAACTCCTTTAGCATTGAGTTGATATTGTTTTTGAGACCACTTTTACATTTTTTTAAGAAGAAATTCATTGAAACCAGTATAAGTTACAAGTCGGATCAGCCCACCCAAACAAAATATGAGGTGCAGTATTTATTGTTGTCGCGCCGAGCGGGGTCTTCTCACTGCTTAGGTGGCCACTTCAGCTCTTTCCAATCCTTGATGGATGTCGGATTAATTGGGATTAAGAGTAGTGACAGACATGGACCCGACATAATTAGAGGCCTTGTCCTGCCTTGTGCTGCATGAGTCGGTCTTGCAGTCTGTGCACTCCTCTTGTTCTCGTCATCGGCCTATTTCTTTTTGCCCTATTTCCTGTCCTTGAGGACAAAGGGTTTCTTCTCCGACTCCACTCCCCTCTTAGCGGCTAGCATCTCGTTTAGAGAGGTGAACTTCTGGACATCCCTAAGCAAGTCTATCATATTGGTTGGGGGTCCAGGTAAGGAAGTCATAGAATTTGCCTATTTTCAGACACGAAGTGAAATCTGTGATGGCGGTGTCATCACTACAGCCGTCGATGAGGGTCAACTCATCGTTGAAATAGGTAAAGTACTCGCTCAACGTCTCGTTCTATTTTTGCTTTAGGTCAACACATAATTTATGCCCTTCCTGAGTCGTTGGCTGCCCACGAAGCGTGTAAGGAACACCATCGCAAACATCCAAAATGAGTCGATAGATTTTAGAGGGAGGCTGTGGAACCACGTCAGTGCTGATGTCTTCAGGCTGGAAGGGAATGATCGACACATTATCACATCCAACCCTTCCTTGAGTGCCATAACGTGCTGGAAATGGCACAAGTAATCCGACGGGTCTCATGTCCCGTCGTAAAACTCCAGCTTCAATATTTTGTACTTTTTGGCAGCGGTTCGTCCATGATATGATCCATGAACGGAGGGACCGTGAGATTAAACAACACGTCTGGGTTTGTGGCCCCGTTGCGGATGGGGTTGTGTGAGACGTGCCTGTCGACTCTAGACGATGGGTCTCTATATGTCGTTCATCCATCTCTGATCCATTCAGAAGCTGTTGGGGCAGCGCGGCTCTCCTGAACGTGTTTTTTGGGGACTGGGCCCTTTGCTGCCCGCGATTTCCTTTTGCAGGTAGAGAATTCGATTGTTTGAGTGCATTCAGCGCTTCTGTTATTTGTTGCATCTAGGTTGACAGTAGATCCACCATTGGGTCCGCTGCGGCTGCTACTTGTGTGGAGGTCTTAGAGGGTTCCTCCCGTGACGGTGGTGGAATGGGCGACACTCTACCGGTTTGAGCGTTTGAGGGCTCCACCATCTCCATTGTTGCGAGATCTTGTTATCACCATCTTTTTGGTGTTCTGGAAAAGGGTAGTACTACTGTTTATTCTGAGGAACTCTGTCGTTCCCCACAGACGGCGCAAAACTGATGTAGTCGATTCATGCTCTCCTTCTTTGTTGCTTACCTAGACCTGCACAAGTAGCACATGTGAGGCAAGGATCATCGTGTGGCAGCCGATGGCACTCCTCGATGCTTAAGTTAGATAAGGCTTAGAAGAGGCTTAAAACTTTAAATTGGGATTATGTAGCGTACCTCCAGTTCATCAACCTTATCTCCATTTTATAGTGTGGGAGTCATTGTTCGGCTAGGCCTTTGGCGACATAGTTTAGGGAAAAAAAATCTTGTTGGAGATCTTTTCCTAGTTGGGAGCTGTTCATATGGGATAGTTTTCCTACACGACTTGTGCTCCTAGATCTGTAGGAGAGGTTTCCCTTTCTGAGTATTGTCCATGCAAGGAAGTTTCCTTGCCCGACTTATACTCTAGTATTTGTTTCCTATTTGAAACCCTTACACTGCTGGCCTGCTTGTCTTGGGTCGATCCCCGAGATACTTGCCTTATCAGGGCTTACAAGTATTGGCCTTGACCGCGAGACGTGTGGGCTTAGTGGCACATTGCAATTCGGGTTTAACGTTCTGTAGTCTGCCAATAGTGGGCTTAAAATGTTGTCTGGGCTTCCCTAGGTTTAGCATGCAATCGAGCTTGCTTTGTTATGTTGACGAGATGATTATGACACGTGTATATTGTTGATCAGAGGATGGTTTGATGAATCATCAATTCTCATCAATTTTATTAGTTATATTCCAAATCATTTTATTTTGGTTTGTTGAACTTTAAAATCTTCCCACTTTGATTAAGAGTGGTTTATTAGTTGAAATTTAATAGCTTTCCAAATATATATTTGAGGATCGACTAGGGGTGGGTATGGTCAGTGATTGGGCTTGTCCTAGTCCCAGTCATAGTCTAGTGAAATAAGACCAAAATGGTTCGGGATAGTAAATTTTCCTGGACAAATCCGGTTTGAACCGAGATGGGACCATACCATCCCGATTCAAAAAAAAAAAAAAAACACCCAAGCCCAAGCCTCCCTTTTTCTATAAAAAAAAAATATACCCATAGTTGGGAGTCCTTTTCAGTGTAGGTTTCAAATTTGTGTTTGTTACTCATTCACAATATATGAGGTCTCTTGGCGAAGTTTGATTGATTGATTGACATCTCATCTTGCTCAATGTCTTGATATTGAAGTATATGACTTATCTTCTACTCCTCTTTGTAAACATCAGAATCTCTAATTCGAACTTATTTTCTATTTCTCTTACCAAGGCTGATTTCCAATTGCAGTCAATATGCAGAATGAGGGAAACAAAGCATCATGACACAACAGAGACGCAGAGGAGCCAAGCTTCAATCTAGGGTTCTTCTACTAGTCTTTTTTTCCCTCTTCCACTAAAACCCTCTTTTCAATACTGGGTTTTTCTTCTTCTTCACGATCTCTACTTTCTGGTGTTTGCAAAGATTCCACAAATTCCAAAGAAGCCTCTTTTTATATTATGATATGTTATTCCTCTTCAACAAGCTCCAAGTTGCTAATGGTGTTATGGCCTAGTGGTTAGGGCTGTGTGGGTTTGTCCCCCACGTCCTAGCTTCGAATCCCACATGCGGCATGGTTACTTTCTAATGGGTGTTGACCTATAGGTCGCCCAGTTGATAGGTTATGGGATCCTTAAAAACCCAGCTCGCCTTCTAAAAAAAAAGCTCCAAGTTTTCATTTTTCATGCTCAACTCTTCCTCCTTCAATAGGTCTTCTTTAATTTGCTTATATCCTAAGATTTCAACCTCATTTGAAACCATACATTTCTCTGAAAATTTCTTTTATCGTTGCCGTATGAAAGGGTGAAGCTTGCTATATGCAGGTTCATAATTGATTGCATGTTGCAAGAGGTTGGGGGATTCAAGATCGATTGCTTCTGTCTCTTGAGATGTGGAGGGGGTGGTGGAGGTGGATGGGGTGGAGGGGGAGGCGGTGGGAAGGAGAAGCATGTTAGGTTCTTGAGAGGGGTGGGGGCGGTGGGGAGTAGATGAGTAGCAGGTTGGGAGGAGAAGTAGGTTGGGAAGCTGAAATTGTGTATGAAAATTGAAATAGATGAGTTTGAAATTGTGTATGTAATTCTCAAATTAAAGGGACAATAAAGGCCTAATTCGAGTTGGGCTTGGGCTTGAAATAGGTCCACTACAAGAACCGGAACGGTCCGGGATGAACCAGGACTGCATTTTTGGAATTGGTTCCATACCAATTCCAACCAGTCCAGGACAGGGACCGGGATGAAAAGAGTAGAACCTGTTTTGGCATGGTTTGAAACGATTCAAAACCATATCAGTCCGGGTCGAAACGTGATGGATCGAGATTCTTGCCCAGCCCTAGGATCGACCCTTGTTACATCAACAGACACTATGCATGTAGTGCACTTTAAAAATTGCATCAACAATTCGAAGAACTAGAGTTCATATCTACCTACCTTAGCAACAATGTCGTAAAAGAATTACACGTCGCCGATGTATCCACAAGGGAACGGACAAGCAGAACAAAGTAATAGTTTTGAACAAAATAAAGATAGTAGAATTGCATAATACCAAGTGAGTTGATAAACTTCTCAAAAATCTTTTGAGCACACTTAACAACTTACAATACAACCACATACGAAACACCTTTTCGCAGTGGCATTCGATATGGTGGCAACAATCCTAACTAAAATGCAAGTCCTGACTAGCAAGAACATAATGTTGGAGTACGACAAAACTTCAACTTTTTACCATCCCACATCAATATGATAGAATGAATAATGGAGACCATTGAGATCCGATTGGAGCAATATTGCAGGCGTAAACCAAAGATACAACAAAAATGTTTATAAGAAATTTCAAGTGGGAAACTTAATATTGAAGACATTCTTTCAAAATACAAAGAAAGTGAATAATGGAAAATTGGGAGCAGGCTAGTTTGGAAAGATTCTACTAGGTAATAATAGGGGTGGGCTTGGGACGGGATGGACCTCATCCCTATCCCATCCCTTTCATTTGGGATTGGGACGGGACGGGATAGACTTCATCTCGATCTCGTCCCATCCCAAACGGGTTCGAGACGGTATGAGTTGAGCGGGTATTAAATAGTCTTCTAATGAAGAATACAAAAGAATTTCATCACACATTGCTCACACACCAATAATGCCAAATTTATGTACACATAACGATCATTGTAACAATATTAAATGTCTTATAATTTTTTTATAAGAATATTAATTGACTTTTAATTTTTTTATAATTTTATAACAATATTAATTATCCAATGAACTTTATATATATATATATATATATATATATATATGTTAAGCATCATTTGTGTGATACACTAACCAATAGTTGTATATATAACTCATAGTGCAAAACTAAAACAAACCATCATTTGGCTTTAATGTCTGAAAAAATAATTGTCCTATAACCAATCTAAAATGTGAAAAAGTATAAAATTTCATGGGTTCTATTTGACATAAAATATCCAAACTTAAGTTTTTATCTAAACAAAGAGTATCAAATCAAGCAAGTTTCAAATAGTAGATGTTTTAATTTAATTTAAACATATCCTAAAATTTCATTTAAAATAGTAGTTTGATTAAAATTAATAATAATAAATATTAAATAAATAAGTTCAGGACAGGAAGTGCGAGATTGAAAATCTCCATCCCGATCTCATCCCATTCTAGATCAGGACGAGACGAGACCGGGATGAGTTTGATCAATCCCAAAAGGACCCAAAAAACTCGGGACGGGATGAGATGGGACCGGGATTGTGGGATGGGATGGGATTCTCACCCCTAGGTAATTATAGTCAACAATACTAAGCTGCTATTGACATTCTTGCTCTGCCTCCTATGTACTTGCCAATCTGTAGAACTCGAGACAAAAATGTCATATTCTTTTTACTTAATAAAGGTATAGACAGGCAACTCACGGTTCACGACCATGACCTAAACAATGTCATTTCCTATGATTAGAGTCTGGGTTGCACTGTAACCTAAGTGTTGTTGTGTCTATCAACAAGTAGGCATGAGCACCTATTCACCCAAACGTTCGAATCTAGCCTATAAAGCTTCTTGTCCCCCAAACTTCAATAGGAATTTTGATAGTATCTCCCCTAAGTAGAAAAATGGAGAAGAGATGGGTTTGGGCTATTTATAAAATCCAAAAACATCATTACCCTTCATTACTTTGTGAGTTATAACAACACTAAATGGCGGTTCACCACCCTAAGATTGCATACGAATCAAGAAGAAGATGAGTTTGAAGCTAGGAGTATTTATAAAATCCAAAATCATCATTACCTAAAAGCTTCCTCAATATAAATTTTATGATAGTACGACAATCCAAGGCCATCGTAAGGAGACAATAGAAAGGATGCTCCGTCAAGCTTTGAGAAGATGGGAAGGGTGTTTTGTAAGACAACTTCTAAGACAAATATGCCTATGGCAACCAAGTGGAAATGAGATCATGGTGAAGGACATGCTTTTAGAAGAAGTTAATTGATAGTGTTTAATTAGGACTAACAAGACTAAGTAGAAGAAAAAAAAAACTTATTTATAAATAGAGACAAAGATACAAAGTAAAAGGGGTTTTTTGAAGTAGACAGTTCTTGGTTCTTCACAAAGACTTGTCAAGTTGAAAACTTTCAATTCTCTACTTGTCGTTTGCTGATTATTAAGGGCATTATGAAAGCTCATGGTAAAAAAATCCAACTATTAATTTAGCATGGGGTCCTAAAGGGAGAATCTATTGATGCTATCAACAACAATGCCATATAATAAGTGATTTGTGTTTTTAGACTCTACAAGTGACAAACACATAATATATATTTTCTATTGAGCTGAGATTTCTATCTATGGAGATAACCCATATGAGCTTTCTAGAATGTGAGGGATTGACCGAGCAGATTTGGGCCGAACAGGTAAAACACCCACAACGACTAGCATTTCAAAATCATCGAGTAAATATTGTTGCTCGTGTTCTCTAATCTATCCAAATTCGAGGGGCTCATCAAATCCAATCTCGAGGTGCTTATAACGGGACTAATACCTATCTCAATGCAGGCAACACAATCAATTGGCAAGACTAGTTCAACAAAAAAAAAAAAAAGTGGTGGGGGTGGGGGGTGGTTGTTGGAAAATGAAGAAAAGAAAGTGGAAGAAGACTTGTTACGTAAATGAAGAAAAAGTCCTTGGATGAAATTCACAAGAAGAAACCGCGTGCCACGTAGGAGTAGGAGAAGAAACAACGGAGTGGCCCATGTATAATAATAATAATAATAATAATAACAAGGAGGCAACTCTTGGATTCTGAAATTAGGGATTTTGTAGTCAAACCTAAGCCTAGAAGGAGCGACTCCCAACGCCCATTTTGACAGGTAATTTCAACCAAACTTTCAATCTTTCTTTCTTCAAAAATAAATCCAATCCCATTTCCATTTCAACTCTCGCCCCTTTGTGTTTTAGCGGAAGAATTCCCTCTGTAATTCAAGGGTTTCTTCTCCGCCTAACGACAACCCATTTTGTTTTAGGACCAAAAGCTCAACTCCTTTTTTTTTTTTGGTTTGGATTGAATTATAATAGAGTTTGGGGTTTTGCACTTTTAGGGTACCCCTTTTCCTTTTGTGCAATTCTTAGGTTTCTTCACTTGTTGGCAGTTTTGGTAGCAAAAAGGAGGGAGAGATTTTTGTGTTCAAGGTGGGAAATTTGAGGAATGGGTGATCATTTGGTTTTGTATGTGGATCGTCTCATAACCACCCCTGCTGCCGCGGCAATTGCTGTTCAACCCCCTGAGGCTGAGCCACCTGTACCTTCTGGAGAAGGGTCTTATTCTTCTTCTGGGGTCGTCAATGTCAGTCTTGCTGCTGCTGATCCCTCGGGTTCAACCAGCACTGGTGATCAAAATGTAGAGGAGGAGGATGTGGATGGTGGTGAAGATGAGCCACTTCTTCAGAATGTCGAGTGCCGCATTTGTCAAGAGGAGGATAATGTTAAAAACCTTGAGACACCTTGTGCTTGCAGCGGAAGCTTGAAGGTAATCATTTCTTCTCTTTTCTGTACAATTTCCTATTTACAATGTTTTTATTAGTTTCATTGAAAATTATCTATAGTTAATTACCTTTTATCTGTATTTAGCTTCAGCAATAATTAAGCTTCTTAGGAGGATGTTAAGTTATGTTTAATATAAACTCTTGGTAATTAAAATTGGAAGCATTGCAGGGTATAGGCCATAGGGATGTCATGTATAGGAGAATGACAAGTTCATGCTTTACATTTCTGTCTATTGTTAGAACTAAGCCAATAACTCTCAGAGAGATTGTGTGGAAGGGAAATCCAGTTACTTAACAAGGTTTATGATAGAATATAGAATATAGCCAATGGCATGACAGCTCAACGGTTAGAGCTTGGCGGATGGTATCACTAGGTCATGGGTTCAAACCCAGCTTGCGGCATCTTTAGTGGGTTCTGGGATCCTATAAAACCCTGCTTGCCTTTCAAAAAAAAAAAAACTTGCGGAATAACAAAAACTGAAAAACAATGCTAGAAATCAAATAAATTGAACGACAAAGTTAATCTATGATAAATAAACGAAATAAACTTCTTTTCATCAACGAACTGATTACAATGAACTACCTACGCTCCTATTTATAAAAAGAAAATCCAAAACCTAATAGGAAACAATGTCCTAATAATACTAGAACTTTTAATATGTCTGAAATATTATTATTGCTAATATTACTACTATCCTAATTACATCAATTTTCTTGAGTTGAAGAAGCTCGTCCTCGAGCTTAAAGTCGAAGATGTCTGATGAGAGCAATCGGTCACTGAGCATAAGGCGAAGTGTATGCCAAGTAGTCTTCCCCGAAACTTGCTATGATACATACTGGCTAAAAATCGAGGAACCAACTTAGAAAGAAACCAAGGTGACTTAAAGAACCAAAAGCTGCAGTAAACCTGAGAAGACGCCTGTACATAAGATCGTGCCGTGCGCATGTCACAAAAATGTCCCAATACGGATCAACATAATCATCATCACTCACTGTGTCTACCTCTGTAGAATCATCTTATGTGTCTCAAAAATGGAAAAGAAGTCGCACAAGTCAAATGCCTCACAAGTCGGAAATCTAGTACGTGTGACGGTGCCCTTAATTTCCTCAAAAAGTTGGATGGACTTTGACAAACAATAGGACCATCCTGCTCGTAGCGCATCTAGGCAAGGTCATCTTCATCCAATAGTGTCTGAAGATCTCGAATGGTTTCAGTAGCGATCTTGTGCAGTGCTCGGTACATTTTTACAATCTCTTTCCAAGACTTATCCAAGTCTGATACAACCTGCATCACGGTGGAAGTGGTAGTAGGGTGTACATCACTAGCAGCTGGAGGTAAGGGTGCAGGGCAAACTGGTTTAGGTGGTAGTAGTTTGTTGTCATTGGCCACAGGAGGAGGAGGTGGCATAGGAAATATAGGTTCAATTTGGGTGTAAGAAGGGACATAAGTGGTTCGTGGTGGGAAATAGTAAGTTGGAGGATTATCGCTATAACACACTGTAGTGTATTGGGCTATACTTGGACTTTGGCTATAGTGGTATTGATATGGGGATTAGGATGTGTACGGGTAGGAATGATAGGGCATTGATATTGGTCATAATATGGGTCACTCATTTTTTGTTTTTAAGGTGGTTGGATGCTCCTATTGATTCTAGGGTGGAAATAGTTGCTGGGCCAAGGGCTTAATGGAAAATAATGGGGCAAGGGCTAAAGTTTAAAAGTGGCCAGGGACTAACTCAAAAGAATTAAGATCAGGGACCTGTAATACAAAACTGAGCAGGGACTTTTATGGAAATATCTCTTCTTCCTTCGATTGATATTGCGAAAGGGACGGTGGTGGTGACAGAGGGGAGGACAATCCACAAAGTATTTGAGGGTTTGGGAGGCAATCGAACAAGGAAGGGTGAGGGTCTGACTTGATCGACGGGGAAGGTGAGGGACCTCGTTTGACAGTGACGGGGCTGTTTTGAGATGGTGGTTGCCGATCATAGGCGATGCTTATCGAAGGTGATGCTGACAACGACTACGGAAGTGGGGAATGGTTGGGGTTGTGATCTAGTGGTGGTTATGCTTGATCTGAGGAACGCGGTGGCTAGTGACGATGTTTTCGAGCAGACAGAGGTTGCGATGTAAAGATGAGTTTCTTTGTCTTCTTTTCTATTTTGTTTCTTTATAGCTTCTTTTCGAAATCTTCAATGATCCTCAATCTTCTTCTTTCCAATTTTTTTTTTCCAAATCGAACAAAAAGCTGTGAATCGTTTGGCTTTGGTACCAATTGATAGAATATAATTTGCGGGATACTGGAAATTGAAAGACAATGTTGAAAATCAAATAAATTGAACCACAAAGTAAATATATGATTAAACGAAACGATAAATAAATGAAATAAACTTCTTTTCATCAATCTTTGATTCAATGACTATCCACGCTTTTATTTATAAAAAAAATATACGCTAAACTTAATAGGAAACAATGTCCTAGTAATACTAGAATTCTTAATATGCCTAAAATGCCATTATTGCTAATTTACTATTATCCTAATTACATCAGATTATAACATCCCACTCTACTTATACTTTCAGTATTAAATTACAATTACTAGGTCATTTTTATCAAATCTTAAGTCCTTTAGGTCCCCCGTCCCATGATTTGAACGGTTGAACCTTGAGAACCACGCTGTACTCATAATTAACAAAATAATTACAGGTTGCAATTTGCAAATGAATGCAAAAAAGATGACAATCTGTTTTCCTAATTAAACATTTATGGCTTAGCCAATCTTCCATGGTTTCCTAGTAAGGAAGCAAACCTTGAGAGCGGTTATTTTTTCTCCGGCTACTCTCACGGGAAAAGCATGTCCCTCAACAAGCTAGAGTAACATGTCAACTTCTCATAAAAATTTCCTCAACAAGCTAGAGTAGCATGTCAACCTCTCATAAAATGATTATGATATGTGGAAGTGATATCATCACCTTCAGTGAATTTCCTTCGCCATTTTACCGATCTTCTTTCCCTCCTTTTGTCTTCACAAAGTTAAGATACCCATCAGTTGTCCCACTTCCATTGTTTTATGATAACCAAACTCCTTCCTTGGATGCAAGTTAAGCCATTATTCTCATCCTCCACTTGGCCATAGTCACATACCACCTCTCCTTTACAAGTCACAACCCATATAGAAGCCTTGATTGTACCGAGCAATCTACCTCCATACAAGCATTTTTCTGAAGTACAATTTTGCTCCCTTTTTTTAGAAATAGAAAGATATTTGTGTCAAAAACTTGCACCACATTGGAAATATTTCTCCACAAACTACAGCCATGAGATGATTAGTGGTCCACAAGTTCCCGTATATGGCTTCTATCATTCTTCTCCACCGAGGTATCATGATCTTATCATACGTCCACCATCATTACATAGTGCTTTTTCATCTTCTTGAGATTTCTGAGCCACCTCCCTTTAGAATACCTTTTCCTAAATAATCAATCATAGAAAGGATGGTCAATGATAAACAAAAATATTTTATGAATATCTTAGTGATCTCCTCATGCATAATGAACTCAAATGATTCTTTACTTCTTGTACGAACATTCATTTCTACTAAATATTAGCTTTAAGAACGAATTCATTACTGTTGTTTCTTATAGTATTTCACTATTTCCCACTTTAGAATGCTTACTTCTCCTAATCATGTAGTTCGCTCATAGAAAGTGTGTTCAGCGGTGGTGCAACGAGAAAGGAGACACAATATGTGAAATCTGTCATCAGGTATGCCTGCAATCTCTATTCTCAGTGTTCTTCCTCTAGTCCTACATGTGAAACAATATTCTTTTTGACACTGGTGTTCTATTGGGCCTATGGATTCCTTGCTATTTAAACATATTTGATCATATGATCTGATTCATTATATTTTTTCCCCTTTTGATACAAAAATTCAGTAGTGTAGGTTTGTTAAATTAAATTGTAAAAATTAAAATTGGTCATTTCATATCAAAAGGTTAAGGATTGCTGTGTGTTCTATTATATTTTATTATTAAATCCTTTGGATGAGGACCTCAGTGCTTGACCAACCTTAAATAAATGCTTACATCTATTATATTTCTATGACTGTGTTGTTCAAGTGTTCTATTAGAAATCTGTTGTACTTATTTCTGAGTATTGAAACTTTGATCAATAATTGTATGTCATGGTAGAAGGGTTAAAAAAGTCACATTCCAATTCAAATACCAACAATGATATTTGTGTCATTTTTTATTTTTCTTTTTATGGGCTTTCAAATACATTTCATTATGACTATCACATACTAATTAGATATGAAAAATTTGTAGTGATAGATCTTTATTGAAATGGATTAAACATATTTTGTTTTCTTTAGGAGCTAGGTTATACTTTATAGTTACATTTAGGCCTCTCCTGAAACCAAATCGAAGATTAGACTATATTGTAGTATTCTTTAATTACAAAAATGATCTTGTAATTCATTGTCCAAAAATGTAAAGAGAACGATGAAGCTTTCTTGAGCGATAAAATCTAGTATTATTGGAGGGATTTGGTAGTTTTACATTTAAAAAAAAGGGGCATTGGGAGTTTATGGACGAAAAATGGTTTTTACTAACCCAAGAGGCCCCCCTTAGTTTTCATTGTAAATTAAGAATTTGTGCAATGAAAATGGCGTTATAACGCCATATAATTCTTAACGGGCATGAGCCGTTACGTTATGGCATTATCACGTTATGGTATCACAGCTCCGATATAACGTCGTTATATGACCGTTATTGATATAATGTTTTTTTCAATAACCCCGTTTTAACATTTTGTTCCAATACATTTTAAAAAAATACCCATTTTTTCATTCTCGATCGAACGAGAACCCTAGACTCATAGGAAATAAGGACTTGAGCTAGTCGTCACCAATCGACAGAGAACCAGACATCGCCGTTTGACAGAGGAGAGTAGAAGAAGGGAAGAAGACGAAGAATCTTTCGCACTCTCTGTTGTGATTTCACTCTCATACGAAGGGAAGGTGTTTTTATTAATGTTTTTTGCTTTTTGAATTTAATGTTATGAACATGATTTATATTTTTTACTCTATAATACATTAATATTTTGTGGGAGTATTAAAAATATATTTTAAAAACTATTCCGTTATATATCGTTATATCCCGTTTTAACCTATAACGCTCTTGGACCGTTATGGGTCCGTTATCCATTTTAACTGCATAGTTAAGAACCCTATTAAATTAAAAAAAATATTTTTTAATTCATTTGAGTTTAAATTTTCAGGAAAATTACAGATTAACACTAGAAACGTGGTAAAGTTTCAAACTGTTTCGACATCGTTCTGCGAGATGTGTTTAAAGAACACTCTTTCGGGTGGTCTTGGACAATGAGTGCTAGCCGGCTTGTACTACGCCCAAGATGGGGCCTCGCTTGCTTCGTGATATTAATAAATAAGTTTCCTTCATCCCACTTAGCGCAAATCTCGAGGCACACAATCGAAACGAGCTAAAACTTTGACACATTGTTTTTGTTATTGGTTTTTAATTTTTCTCAAAAATTTCAGCTCAAATGATATAGTTTTCATTTAGTCGTGTGTGCAGGGTCCTTAATTTACAATGAAAACTAAGGGGGTCCTCCTAAGTTAGTAAAAACCAGTTTTTGTCCCTAATGTGCCAATACCTATTAAAACAATGATTTGTAGCTTTGCAAGGCCAAACAATTGGTGGTCTAGTTGTTGATACATGTTAGTGATAGTCTTGGAGAAGCTTATTTCAATTTCTCCAAGGTTAGCTCTGCTAGTGGCATGATCATTTTTATTGGGTGATGTGCATGAAGAGGCATCATTTACTGGTTTGGAAATGATGTTTGGAGTCATGTCATACAATCAACAAACAGTTTATGTGGGGGGGGGGGGGGGGGGGGGGGGGGGGTGCTGTAAGAGGGATACAAAACCTATGCCCAATTTTATTTGACTTTTGTCAATTACAGATGAACAAACACTATAAGCATACCACATTCATAGGTTGGTTGTAGTATATATTTGCTCCATATGTAAAATTAGATTGGGTGTTCTTGAATTCCTCTAACAGTTTATGTGTTGGAATTTCATACAAAAATAAGGGTTTAGGGAAGTTATATTTTGACATATTTGAGTGCCTGCTCCTCTAAACCACTAAATAATGGAGTGCGAATCTCTGATGGAAGATGCTCATTCAAAGACTTGTTGAAGATTGTTGCTTGTGATTTCTTCCTTATGTCCCAACATCTTAGAGCTTAATCGTGAGTCAACAGTCTACTTTAATAAATCTGACTAAGTTTCTGTTTCCTGTGTTCAGCCATACCAGCCTGGTTATACTGCTCCACCTCCACCTCAGGAGACCACCATTGATATCAGGCAGGTTTCTTATGTGCATATTCTGTGTCCACTTTTATTCCTACCTAGTGGGCTGTTTTAACATTCTTTTATCTCAATTTTAAAGTTTAATTTTCACTTGATGTTGACGGTCTTTGACGTCTTGGAATTTTTGTCGGGGGACTAACTTATAAGTAACTCTGACGTTCTTGCAGTGAAGGTTGGACTATCTCCGGTACTCCTCTGGACTTGCACGATCCCAGGCTCTTGGCAATGGCAGCAGCTGAACGCCATTTTCTCGACGCTGAATATGATGAGTATGCAGCTACAAATGCCAGTGGAGCAGCATTTTGCCGTTCTGCTGCCTTAATTGTAAGCCTCTATTTTCAGCCAGTAGTCTTTATGTTAATCAAGAGACTTACAAAACTATCATATGGTGCTTTGATTTATAGTTTTGTTCGTATAAAAGGAATTTTTAACCAAAACATTTATAACCCTTCAATACTTTTGCAGAATTGTGGTTTAGTGCAACATGTAGCCTCTCATATATCAGTGTGCATGTTTGTTCTCTCATTAACATAGATTCTGTCATTAGGATCCTGACTTTGCCAGGCATCAAGACCTCTTTTTCCTACATTTTATGTGCACTGATGTTCTGTTATAATATTTAATTTGTTTTGTTTCTTGATCGGACCTATTTAGTTATAGGTTAACTGTTCCCTTCTGGTGCAGTTAATGGCACTTCTGCTGTTAAGGCATGCACTGAGCATTACTAATGCTGATGGTGGCGATGATGACACATCTGCTTTTTTCTCTGTAAGTGCATATGGAACAATCACTTGTTGAATTTGCTTAAGTTGTCAGAAGTTTCTATTTTGATCTAAGGTTGTAGCACATCACTGACAGTTTGATGTTTAACAGCTTTTCTTGTTACGTGTTGCCGGATTTCTTTTGCCATGCTACATCATGGCATGGGCAATCAGTATTTTGCAGCGCCGAAGACAGAGGCAGGTTAGTCTTTGTAATGTTATTAGTTTAATTTTCCTTTATGGCCACCCTGCTTGTCCAATCCAATCTGATGCTTAAGACAACACTGTGCCAATTTTTGTGTAGTAGGGCACAGTAGGTGCTATTCTAAGAGTTATTTTTTGTACTGTAGGCATAGTTATTAAATATCAGTGTACGGTCGTATACTGATCGGTATTTGCCGTACCGATTGCTAACTGGTACATGTTGGACCAAAAAATTGTTTTTGCATGTATTAGGGTGTACCGACCGGTTTACTGGGTGTACCAGCCAGTATATCCCATGAACCGTGTACCGGTCGGGACCCAATTTTTTAAAAATTCAAATAAATTATTATAATTTTTTTTTTTTTTTTTGCTTTTTTCACTTTTGACCCTTCTCTTATCCTTTATCTAACCCCTTTAGCTGAACAAAACACCATTTCATCTTCTCTCTCATATTTCTCCTCACGACTCGGAATCACGATCCATCTACGTGGGGTAGTTTTCTTTTTCGAAGGAGCACCTAGTGCATGTGTTTGATAGAAGGTTTGAAGCTTCTAATGAAAGTTTCATCGGTGGCCATTGTAGGTAACTTTGTGTTGCTTTTTGGTTTTTTTTTTCCAAACTTTTTTATATTTTCTTGTCCACTATTTATGTCCTAGTGGTGGTGATGAGGATTATTAAATTATTATTATTTGTATCTATTTAGTATTTAGCAACCTTTTGTATATGGTGGGCATTGGACATGTTTTGGCCTTTTTGGGTGCCTAGGGTCATACATGTTTTGTATATATTTTGGTCCTTTTGGATGATAATATAGATACATGCATATCTTACACAAGTATTACATGAATGAAAATGTTTTTTGGACATTTTTATTTAAATGTATCATATTTGTGTCGTTTATATACTTAAATGTGCATGTAGTATATTTTATATATTTATTTTTCATATATCTTAAGAAATTCGTTACGATACGATATATGTAACTCAAATTTGGGTTTCCGAGATATGATACGAGAAACGTTTTGATAACTATGACTATAGCACAATTGACTTACACGTGAATTAATATGACTGATAATACAAAACTTATTATTGAAAAAATGAAATAATATTAAAATGTACTAGCATGTCCCGAACATGTCTCGTTTTGTTGTGTTTTGTCGACATTTCAAACACTATTTGTGTCTGTGTCTATACATGGTATAATAAGTATTTTGGTGGGGAAATCTCTCAAGCTCAAAAGAAAGGGAAGGGAGAAAAAGGTTTAGGATACTTAAACTTATCCTGAACTAGGACTCTTTGAGGCACATTGTTTCTTATACACAATTTGTGGTTAGCTAATTGCAGAGAGAGATGTCATACGTACTACACTACTACTACAAGAAATTAAGAGTTTTTTTTGTGTATGTGACTTTTATCTTCAATCAGCCAAAAATTAACTTGCCACGTCTTCAAGGGATTTGTGGAGATGTAGGCCCAATAGAAGTTAATTGTTTGAATTTGGGGAGACGAGAGATATTTGTTTTCAAACTACAAAGTGTTTATGATGAGGTTATCTTGACATGTCACCTTCCTGCCTCAACACTCAGATCCACAGAACTCCATATGCAGGGCACAAAGATGACACCAGCCAAGACGATTGGGGTAGTTTGCAGTCCTGATTTTACGGGCTCTTGGGACACAACTAGACCTGAATGGCCATGTATCTACATTGTTCAAAGTTGTGAATTTTTTGATAAACTGATGTTAGCAGGATTATAACCTAGTTAACCTAGCCAGTATTAGGCATCACATCATCGCCCCATCTAGTGCCTTCTATTGGGCCACTCCAATAAATGGAAGTAAGGTGACATAAGAAAGGTTCTCTCACCGATGTTCAATTAATCGTTTGAGGCCCCATGCCGTCTTCTTTTTAGATCACACTTGGCAACCAAGTTGTCTCCTCCCTCACAGTAGCTGGTGTCAAGTAGTCCTTGGCTAAGATATGTTGATCGAAATGACTTTGTTACTTGTCCCATTTATTCCACAAGACCTTCTAACATTTTTATTTGTTTATATGCTCATCACACTTGGAGAGGAGATCGTGATTGTGAGGTGTTTCTTTTCACTTTCCTTTCTTCAACACAATGTTTAAGCCCTGTTTTGATGAAATTCAGGAAGCAGCAGCTCTGGCAGCAACAGAAGTTGCTTTTGTGCTGCAGTCAGGGCAAAGGAGAGGCTTGCAATTCACGATAGCTCCAGGGCCGTTGGCAACTATTAGTCAGGAACCTCTTTAAATGTGACTTATCAAGCTTTTGGTATATCGGTTTCATTGACTGAGAGAGTTGAATCATTTCAAAAATTGTGTTGTTTGTTTCTTGTAACATAATGGAAGAATTCTATCTGGTAAACTTATTGGTGTATTTAATACTCTTGAGCTTAAAAGGCTTAAAGCAACTTGTATTTTTCTGTGTTTCTAACTTCGAAATTAGAAGGCTGAAATCTGTTCAATGTAAAAAAATTGTGACATTGTGGGATCTAGCAAACTGTTGGAGCATTTGAAGTTTTTAACTTAAGCAGATTTGTTTTGAAATCGGATAGTTTCCGAGTTTTCTAACAGCGGCCATGATGGCGTTGTCGAGTGCAGACTAACAGAGTATTCGAGTAATAATCTTTTAACCATAATAATTGTGGAAATTTGAATTTGTGAGTTGGTAGGTGGGTTGCATTACACACATTTGGATTTCCATGCTTGTTCTATCATTCCGCCCTCTAATCCAATCCTATAGTTGCGTCTCTTCTCAAATTCAAATTATTAAATAGCCATTGTCACATGAACATTTTGATTCTTTTACTGATCATTGCAAACGTTATCTAGTGTATATAGTGTCTGATTGATCCTTGGTGAGAATCAAACAGAAATGAAAGGAGGATGGATAGGTTAATGAGGATTAAAACCTTAGTAAACAACTAAACACCCTTCTTGTTAAACTAACTAAATTTATTCATATAGTTTTTATTTTCCGATTATTGTTATTAATTTTAATAGGGCATGGAATGATTCAGAATGGAAATTAAAATAAATGGTTAATTGCTATCTCACTATGGTTTAATTTTCTCTCTTTCAACTCCTCATCCCCATGCATCTAAACGAGAGCAAAATCAAACTCTACTCTTCTCTTGCTTTGACAGAAAGCTAAAGCAAAGAACTAGATTCTAGCATAATAGGGTTATACATCTCTCGTGGAGCTTTACTACTCTCCTCTAAGCCCAATTACCCAAATAGTGTGTGCGTGTGTATTAGAGGTGGGCATCTCATCCCGCGATCCCGTTCCCGTCCCAATTTTTTCGGGTCTTAATGGGATTGAATAATTTCATCCCGATCCCATCCCGTCCCGATCTAGAATGGGATGAGATGGGATGAAGATTTTCAATCCCGCCAATCCCGTCTCGAACTAATTTTTCAATATTTATTATTAATATTTATTATTTATTTATTTATTTATTTTAGGATTGCAATATTTGGATGCCCATACAAATTCCCTGATGCATATAACATTTTAGCATCTAAAATTCTCAATGTCGTTAGACTATCAACTCATATTTGAAGACCAATTTGTTTAATTGTATTTAACTAGGGTATATTCGATTTCATTAAAAACTTTGGATACTCAACCTATAAAACAATTTAATGGGTTCCTAGTATCATCTCATTTGCAAGGATAGATATGCATGAAAATTAAACTCTGTGAGAGATTCCAATGACAGCTTCATGTGTTTATTATGGCATAGGTTACATTATGTTTAGTTGATTGCATTTTGGTTTATTATTTCATTTTCAGCATGGTTATGTGTGAACATGCAATTTACTGAAGATCTATTTTAGTTATTGAAATTGCATGGTCAATTTGAAACACGCTGATCCCGTCTCGTCCCGTCCCGAACCGTTTGGGATGGGACGAGGTCGGGATGAGGTTTATCTCATCCCGTCCCGTCCCAATCCCGTATGAGCGGGATGGGATAGGGATGGGTATATCTCGTCCCATCCCGTCCCGTGCCCACCCCTAGTGTGTATTGCTGAAGAATAAATAAAGCCTCCCTCCAGTAAATCTAAAAATTTTCCATATAAAAAGGATGATTTGGATGCAATTCCATGTAGATGTACATCAATAAACATTTACTTGGAAGGGTTCGGACCATTAGAGATTCGAATATCCAACTCAAATTCATTATACCCTCAACATATGGATTACTTCTGAGAAAATTATAGTGTCTATAGGATGCTTTTAATTTTAACTACTAGATTTGAACTATCCCTTTGGTCCTATGTAGAGTAGTCCTTGTCAGCCAAAGTAAAGCAGAAAGAAACCAGTTTTCATCACAAACCCAAGGATTGTTGAGTTGGTACATAGAGAGTAGAGCTTGGAATTCTAAAGTACTAAGGTAGCCAAGGAAGAACTCAAGAGTGGATGGTATTAAAGCAAAACCTTGTTCTTTTCTGGGAATCCATTGCCAACACTGCTGCTACTTTATCATCTCTTGCTTCCAACTGTAGCAATCTAAAATCTTTTCTTAAAGCCTTTGCTTTTGTTTACTACTACTGCTACTGTTCTTTACTATAATAAAGAATATGTAACACTTACAAAAGCAATATTTACATTATGAAAACATGGAAGTAAATTTACATCATAATCACTAACTAATTATCTCATAAAGTTTCAAGCTTTATCAAACTTGTACATCTTATTATAAATTCCTAAAGCGCTCCTCAGTTAGAAAGGAACGGTACTTCGATCAGTTGTTTCATTAGTCTTGAGCAAACACTTCTTTTACTATACAAGTCCTTTCATCAAAACATCCCAATGGCAGTAGTTTGTTTGCTCTAAACCTATAGTAAAAAATTGAAACAGTTTTGTACATAAAATGGAAGAAATTAAGAATAAATTGGTTGGTGTAGATTGTTTATTACTGACTTGAATGGGAGCTCCATATTGTCCATGGCCAACAAAAGATTAAGTTGCCCAATAAGGTGCCACACTTCCTCGCCTTCTGCAACTATAGTGACTTAATACACTCCGATGCCATGTATAAGTACACAGTTATGTGGCGATTTGATTTAGTAGTCCAAAAGACTTTATTTGGCTTTGCTCATCAGCAGACAAAAGCAAGGCAATTGATAGGAATGTAAGGAACCAATAAAACTATTATTCCTGGCTTCCCAAGGGTTGGGTTCCAACCTCTTTATTCAAGCTTGTCAGAGTCTTCTAAAACAGCCTTACTATTCCTAAATAGCAAGCTTATGATTGAGGTGAATCTAAAACCTCTCTTTATGTACTTTTTTTTTTGAAGACATCAAATCCATTCAAAGATAAAACCACTACAGAGGCTTATGACGACTGATTTATAAAGAATAGTCTCAGACTGCTTATTCTTTTATACCACTTGTTTCAGTTTGAACCATGGTTTCCTCCTCAACTCATAGGGTGATTATCCTTATTGTCTGTATTGGGTCTCTGATTGTGCAATCAGAACATGTTTGCGGCTTGAGAAGTTTAGAATTTGTTCTTAGATGGGAGAAGGCAGAACACCATGGATCAGTACGGAAGGATTCACATGATCCAAAAGATGTCAGCATTGTTGAGACTTCTAACAGCAAGAAACAATCTGCAGCTGCACCCATGACATTCAATCTCAGTTCAAGCAAAAGAAGAGTTAGGAAAGGACCTGACCCCATTCATAACAAGTGTTGATTGTTGGAGATGTTTGTTCTACTATACAAAATTTGAGTGGAAGTGAATTGGAAAAGAAATATATGGCTTTGTTTCTCATTGATCTCTGCTTCCTTGTAGAACTTCTTTTTCTTCTTCTTTACTGAATTATTTAGGTTGTTTATGTTTTGTTGTTGAATTGATTTAGCAATTTTGTTATAGAGAATTGTGTAGACAGTAGAATCATCTATTATAGGATCATATGAGATTGCTCACCTTTCTGGTTCCAGCCATCTCCGGATATTAATTATATGAAAAAAGTACAACAGCCTATTATTCAAAAAAAAAAAAAAAAAGAGAGTTGAATTTTTATTTTGTTCTCTTTTCTATTCTTAGTTGGCCAATCAATACCGAATGTTCTCACTCTAGATCTCTTTCAGTTGCAGAGAACATGTTCAACAGACAGTGAAACAATGAACGAGTGCTTATTCTATGAAATAAGCTCCAAATTTAAACTAAAGGAAAAGAGGAATATAGGCTGAATAAACATGTCTTCCAGTCAATAGTTTTGCAGTTATTGTTACCGACCCCCTACGTTTTGTTAACCTTGTGGCAGAGACCACTCGAGGGGAGGGCATGGACAGGGTAGGAAGATGACTGAGAAAAAAAAGGGAAAGCCACGTTTGAGAGAAAATGGAAGGTGTGGCTTTTTCTTCTTTTGGTTAGAACAACATAGTAACTCAATATCCTTATATTACAAGATTGAGCATCTTCATGTGCTCTAGTATTGACTTCTCTTGCTATGCAATTTACAGACTAGGATCCAACATTAAGGCTAATAAAATTTGTAAGCAGTGGCTTCCATGCCTGACAAGGGTGTAGAGTTGAGTTGGCTCTTGGTTGATGAGGTGAAAAAGCAACCTGCGAGTCAGAAAACAAGATGCCCTGCTTCGGTTTATCCAAAACCATATATGGAAGCCAACTTCCATGGCGTATAACAACCATAGTGCTGTACAAAATGAAAATTTATAAGGATAAACTTAAACAGCAATAATAACCCCGATGTGGACCTTCTTGGGCTTGGAGGTGTATATGGGGGGGGACTAGAACAATAGCAAAGATAAATGAATTATAAGTTATTGAAATTTCTTTTGAAATTTAAAATATTTATTTCTTTCATTAGGCTAATTTTATTTACATTTTAATCCGTTATAACCTTAGTTTAGTAATAAAATTTTGTTATATAAATGATTCTTATGCAATATGTAGTTTGTATGATATTATGAGACTCTCTTATATAGTATGCAAGAGTTTAAAATGCTTAAATTATATTAAAACTGAAAATTCTACGTTTTTTTTTTCTATATACAACGAAATATTTAGTTACTGATATAAATTAAAAAAAAAAAGAAAAGAAGCAAACAAACATACAAAAAGGATATAAATCTACTGATTTAGTTACTATAAGCTGAAAATGCATTGATCATGAGTTTAATATGCTTTTAAGACGCTTGCTTTTATGTCGCGTTTGTAGTCCAACGGTTAGGATAATTGCCTTCCAAGCAATAGACCCGGGTTCGACTCCCGGCAAACGCATTAATATTTTGCTTTTTTTGGTTGCCTATCCTTTTCTCTCATGGGAATCTTTCATGTCTAATGATTTCCACCTCCTTTCTTTTTTGTTTAATGAAAAATATGAATTTGTGGGAGAAATCACACCTTAATTTAGATAGCTAGAAAGTTGAGGAAAGGAATATTATGGCACCAGCTCCAAACATAAACATCCCTTAAACGACTGGAAATATGTCATTGATGCAAGGGAAGAAACCATATGCCACTCTCATTCACCTAAAACCCAATGGAGTGACCAAGTACATTAATTAACTAAGGAGAATAGATCATTAATTAGTGAATAATAATAGAATGGTTGAAGGGAAAGAATTAATAATGGGTGGAGATTATGAGAAGAAATGAAATGATGATGATGACACAGCATCGATCAAGGGCATTTAGGTCCTCCTTCCTTGGTCTTCCAGTTGTTGTTGTATAGCAAGGGCACACAGCTTTGTTCCCATAGAAACCTGGAGGCACGCAGAGGCATTTGGTGCAACACTTGTGGCAGAAGAACATGCATGACTTGTGGTACTGAGTTTGACTGCATCTTCTTGAAAATTGCTTTGGGCATTCTGCGCAGACCATTTTTACCATTAGTCAAAATGTAATATTAATAACTACAATTTACTAACAAAAGCCCAATTAAGATACTTACAAGTTGTACTTGGTCTTCAGCCATAACCTGTGAATGGAAAGAAACCCCCCGTAAACAAGTGGTACTTGCATATAATGGACTTACTGGATTAATAATTTTTTCGATATATACATTAAGTTCCAATTGGTAATTCATATATGTTAGGTTTAAATGCACATATAACCTCATCAAATACCTGAGATTCAAATATAAAGAGGATGGCAAAAGCATTATGCGCGCCAAGAAATCTAGCCATCCCCATTGCTACCAAACTAAACAGACCTCACACACAAAGCTTTAAAGGGAGCTCGCTCGCTAGAATAGAAGAGGAGAGTGAGTGTTTTGAAGTGTGATTGAACAAGGAGTAGTTGGCAGTGAGGTTTTTTTATATACATGTTTTGAAGGAAGAGCAAGTTGGGATGTATATTAAATGATGTGATCTATCTATCCATTTAAAGCCAGCATTGATTGCCAAAAGTGCCCTTAAAAAACAGAGCTACTAGTACTCACAGAGAGTCTAAAGATAAGAGAAGGGCAGTTGTAGTTTTAATACTAAGAGGACGAGTAGTATAAGAGAAGAAGAGATTATGTAATGGAAAATAGTATACCCTTAAACATATCACTTCAAAGAAAAAGGTTCGGTTTGCATCATTGCATGTGCACCATGCATGCATCTCACAGAAAATCATGTTACCTGAGTTGAAGGTGCAAATGCACTGTGCAATCTACGTCTTGTAAACCACCTATCCTCCAGTTATTTTCTCTACAATCCCTTACATTATCTCATTTTGGTGATAAATTTATTGAACAGTAATTCTTCAATTTATTGCTCTTGATTAATAAAAAGGGCCGAATTGCTATAAGTTGTTTATGTACTTGTGCTAACATTTACAGTCTTTGAATGGGAGCTATGAAATGGTTTGATTGTTTGTGAGGAAGATATAATAAGGTTAATCATGGGCAAAGGCCCCAGAAGGCTAGGGCAGATCAACAACAACAACATATCATTTTCTGTTTTTAAGTCAAGTAACATGGCTCATGGTCCTAGTAGTACTAACCGCAACATCCATTAATTTTAAAACTGAATTTTTTATTTGTCTTTTATATAATATTAAGTATTCTTTATGAAGATAAAGATGATGAGCCCCAGGTTGTATTATTGCCCTATCAAAATATTTCACCATTTTGCTTTATCCGTCTCCGTCACCCCAACGATCTATTGAATGTTCAAATACAAGGCTAAAGTAGAACTACTTCAACATACGCAAGGATTGTGATATTGCAAAATTTCGCTGAATTTTTCATTTTTTTTAATTACGAAAAGAAAAAGGGCGAAAGAAAAAAAATTACATTTTTTTGAAAAATTCAAAGGTTTTTTTGTAAATTTCATTTTTTTTTTGCAAAAATACAAAAACCAACTACTAAAATTTACATTTTTATGAGGATTTTTTTTCAAAAAAAATTGGGATCTTAACGTAAATTTGGAGTTTTTTTTTTTTTTTTTTTTTCTTTTCTAATTATCATTTATTGATTTTTGAAACCATCCTCTAATTATCACTTATTCTACTTATATATTGATTTTTTAAACTACCCCTTGATTTTCTTATTATAGGAATTTTGGTTTCATTTAATACATTTTTTTTACTTACATATTATTTTTTCACATAAATATACCCTCAAAATTCATTTCATATTTCATTTATCCTGAAAATTTTTACGTTTTTTCTTTATACACCAAAATATTTCTTAAAATCAAGAAACCGAAATTAACTTGAAAAACGAATCACAATCCTTGAACATGCGTTCATAATAAGGACATCCCACAAGTAGGAAATAGAATAAAATAACAAGTTGTTTGAAAATAGGAAGAAATCGTACAAAATAGAATAAAATAGCAAGTTGTATGAAAATCAGAAGAAAGTCTGTAGTAAAATCGATCAAGAGGTCAAGTTGTTCGGATGCATTACGACAGGGGACCTGGCCTATCACATGGTGCTCGGGTCCCAATACAATACTTTCCAATTCCCTCCTCACCCATTCTTTTCATGATAGAAGTTCAGATTTGCACCTTCACTCTAAGTATTGTGATTTCGTTTTTCAAGGTAATTTCGATATGATGATTTTAAGAAATATTTTGTTGTGTATAGAAAAAACGTTAATTTTTTAGTTTTAATATAATATAAGGATACCACAAGATTTATAATATCATACAAACTACATATTGCTTAAGAATTATTTATGTAACAAAATTTTAATACTAAACTAAGGTTATAACGGGTTAAAATATAAGAAAAATAAGATTAGCCTAATGAAAGAAATAAATATTTTGGATTTCGAAAGAAATTTCGGTAATTTGAGAAAAAAAAATATTTCGATATTTTTTGAGAAATCACATTCCTTGCTGCCGTCGTTGTCTTCCTATCGAATTTGAAAGAGCCTTGTATAACTATAATCTCTACAGATCTAGATGGTTTTGATGTTGACTAGGGAGTTATTTAGGTGCATCCAATCATTTGGAACAACCTCGTATGAACGAGAAACTCAAGAATCTACTCTAGTTCTCTAATCTAACTCTCATTTTAACATCAGACTCTCATTTTAACTTTTTGCTGTGGCAGTTGGCATGGAGTTCTCCATAAACTCAAACAAATGAGCCAACATTGCATCTCTAATTGAAAATCCTAGTCTTTGATGACACCAGATTTAGGAAACATTATTATATTTAGGTAACACTGTTTAGCAAGTTCATTGCCAATCACATTTTAAAGAAAATTGTGTTATGCAACTGTGTAAAATAGAGTGAGGCTAGGAAATCAGGTTTTATAAATATGTATTGCAATAAAGATATGATGTAGCATCGTTAGAGGAGTTTTTTACAACCTCAAGATACACATAAAATCTTTGGAGATTTCATCATTCTTTCCAGATCATGACACGTCATCCTGATTATAAAACATGATTGCAAAAACCTGATTTCCTAGCATTTTTGGTGTAAAATATTTCGCAAATAGTTCATATACAGTGGAGTTTTTAAGGTTAGTCCAATATCTAGGAGGGAAGCAAGTTCCATTCTTAGTTAACTATAGATTTTTTTTTTCCAAAGTCATTCTACGTGAGGCCATTTTCCTTTCAACTCTTCAGCCATTGAAAATAAATAAATAAATAAAGAAAAACTGTCGGTGTTTATAAATGTCCAAAATTTGAAATAGAGATGTGTAAGTTCCAGTGATTACAATGGCAATGCCCATTACTATAATTCCTACAATAATCAGCTGTTCGCCTTTCCACTTCTTGTATGTTCCTGAAATCTTAAGGTAACAAATGCATGGCAGTATGAACGAAGCTGTTGCACTAAGGAATGCTCCAACAAGAGACATAAGATCACCAAAAAATGGAACAGCTAAAGCTACAACCATTGTACTGATCAGCACCATGGTTCTAATTAGGAGTTTAACAAGGGTGCTGTAGTTCACACAGTTGAAGCCATTTTCTATGGCTGTAATAATGGGTGTCATCATTAACGCGTATTTTGTAACAGGATTGACCAAGGTAGTGCATATTGCAATTTTTTAGCTGATTCTTTCCGTGGGAAGGTTTAGCGTCACTTGTGACAGTACATCTTCACCATAGATCAGATATCCCATATTGCCATTAGTGCATGGCCAATAGTACAGACTAAAAAACAAAAAAGCAAGACCTGCAAAGAAAAAACAAACATGGTATGCGTGGTGATTTCGATATACATGATTTTAGTGTGAAGGAATTCTACACAAATAAATAAATTCTATGAACACAGCACATAATAAAAGTTTCTGTTAAAGAAATAAAGTCTACCTATATTACAGAATAGGAAAGTCAAAATAGAATAAGAAGTCTTAAGTTTTCTATCTCCACAAGGTTATGTCAGAATTAGCTTGATAAGCTTGTATTCAGTCAATGAATAAACACAATAATATTACAATCCAATTCTATTACAAAATTGACAGGTAAATCACTCTCTCAAATCTCATGGCTCTTGTTCATCTTGGATCCTTGATAGCGGCGTCACTGATCATATAGTTCATAACTCTCATTTACTCACCTCTTCCAAACCCGTCCACAATCGAACAGTTGGGCTTCATGATGGTACACTTGCTGTTGTTACACACATTGGCACAATGAATTTCTCTTCTGTTTTTACCTTGCATGATGTTCTTTGTGTTCTCTATTTTAATCTTAATTTAATTTCCATTAGCAAACTCACAAAACATTCTCTTTTTGTCACCATTTTTCTCAACAATTCTTGTTTGATACAAGACCTTTGTTCGGGGAAGATGATTGGGACAACAACTGAGCTTGATGGTTTGTACTACCTGGATGACACCACCACCACAACTTCCACCACTTGTCACATCACTCAAGACAATAACCCTGTGTTATAGCACAACCGCCTATGTCACATTTTAGACAAAACTCTCCATCTTCTTCCTGTCTTTTTTCGCGATGCTAGTACTTGTGTTTCCAATAAATGTGTTATTTGTCCTTTGGCAAAACAAACTAGAAATAAATTTCCTTCATCCCATATTTTGAGTACTATTCCTTTTTCCTTATTACATGTTGACATTTGGGGAGGATCCCACGTTGCTTCCCTTTCTGGAACGCGTTATTTTCTCACCATTGTTGATGATTATACACGATATAATTGGATTTATCTCATGAAACACAAGTCTGACACACACACACTCTTAATTTCATTCATTAATTATGTTGAAAACTAATTTTCTTCCAAAATTCAAACCATTCGCAGTGATAATGGACTTGAATTTTTCCTCACTGATTTTTATGCTTCAAAAGGCATTACCCATCAAACTTCTTGTGTCTCTACGCCCCAACAAAATGGGGTGGCGGAACGCAAACATAGACATCTTTTGAATGTCGCTCGTGCTCTTTTGTTTCAAGCACATCTCCCTAAACATTTTTGGGGAGAAACAATTCTCACCGTTGCTTATCTCATTAATCGCACACCGTCCTTTGTTCTTAAAGGCAAAACGCAATTTGAATTTACTCTCACCTTCAAGTCTTTGGTTGTTTATGCTTCGCTTCCACACATGCCCAACGTCCTAGCAAATTTGATGCTCGTTCTAGTCAATGTGTCTTTCTTGGATACCCTCACGGGCAAAAAAGATACAAAGTCTATGATCTCACTCACAAAAAGATCATTGTTTCTCGTGACGTCATCTTTCATGAGGAGACATTTCCTTATTTTTTTGACAAAATGCACAATCACTTCACTAACCGGTCTGACACACTTCCCTGAACGGTCGCTCATGCTCCGCTTTTTGATCCTACAACAATGCTTTTCTCTTACCAGTCCCACCAACCGGTTGCCCAATCCGATGTCTCGATCACCAACTGGGCAAAAACCCCGAAAACCCAACCCCAAGCGGTCCCCCGCCCCTGTTCCACCCTTAGAAGACCCACCTCTCCCACCTCGCACCTCCACTCGTGCCACCCGTGAACCATCTTATCTTCAACAATATCATCTTGATGCTCGATTGCCTTTTCGATCGTCTCACTCATCTACTTCGAACGTTGGGCCTTCTACAGGTATTGTTTACCCCCTTTCTGTTTTTTTTCCTATGATCATTTATCCACCTCTCATAAGGCTTACACCACTTCCCTTTCTTTAGTCAAAGAACCCACCTGTTTTATGCAAACTATGGAGGATCCAAAGTGGCGTCAAGCCATGAGAAGTGAGATTGATGCTTTAGAAACCAATAACACTTGGACCTTACAGCCTCTTCCTCCTGGCAAGCAATCGGTTGGTTGTAAATGGGTTTATAAGATCAAACTTAATCCAGATGGTAGTGTTGAGCGCTACAAAGCCCGTCTTGTGGCTAAAGGATACAATCAAGTTGAAGGAATTGATTACAAAGAGACCTTTGCTCCTGTTGCTAAATTGACTACTGTTCGTATTCTCCTTGCTCTTGCAGCCACATAGGGTTGGCATTTATGTCAACTTGATGTCAACAATGCTTTTCGTTATGGTGATCTTTTTTAGGATGTGTACACGAGTCTTCCTCCTGGATTCGACCGAAAGGGGGAGACTCGAGTATGCAAGTTGAACAAGTCATTATATGGTCTCAAACAAGCCTCGAGACAATGGTTCCTTAAATTTGTTACTCACACAGGATGATAGAGATTTACTAACAAATCTCGCAACATACCGCAAATTTGTTGGAAGGTTGATATACTTAACGATCATGAGACCAGATTTGGTTTATTCAGTACATGTCCTAAGTCAGTTTATGGACAAGCCCAAAATACCACATTTGGATGCTGCACACAAGGTTTTGAGTTATATCAAGGCTTCACCAGGACAGGGTATTTTTTTCTTTTCCACCAGCTCATTACAGTTGAAAGTTTATTATGATGCATATTGGGTTAGATGTAGAGATACTAGGAGATCCATTAAAGGTTATTGTGTCATGCTTGGAGATTCACCAATTCTTGGAAAGCTAAGAAACAAACTACAGTGGCAAGATCTACAGCTGAAGCAGAATATAGGGTCATGGCTTCTACATGCTGTGAGTTAACCTGGTTGAGGTACATTCTTAATGATTTGCACATTAATCATCTTCAGGCAACTCTCTTGTTTTGTGACAATAAGGCCGCACTCCATATTGCATCTAATCCATTTTTTCATGAGCGAATGAAGCATATAGAGATTGATTGTCATTTGATTAGAGAAAAGATACAAGAGGGTACTATTTAGACTGAACATGTTGGAACACTTCATCAACGGGCATATTTGTTCACTAAAGCTTTGAGCACTTATCAATTTGATAATCTTCTTAGCAAGTTGGGTATTACAAACATACACTCTAACTTGAGAGGGAATGTTAAAGAAAGAACGTCTACCTATGTTACAGAATAGGAAAGTCAGTATAGAGTATGTTAGGAAAGTCGGAATAGAATAAAAAGTCTTAGGTTTCGATTCTCCACAAGGTTAGGTCATAATTAGCTTTATAAGCTTGTATTCAGTCAATGAATAAACACAATAATATTACAATACAAATCTTTACAGTTCCAGGCTACATTTTTCACTTTTGAAAATGGTGAAAATATTCTTGATTAGAACTGGGTGATTTGCGTTGACAAAGCAAAGACGCAATGCACCGGATTGATCTGCACTAACATCTGTGTTCTTCTTCACCTATTGAATTTTCTTTTGAAGAGTGGGGTCAGGGGTAAGTTTACCATTACCAAATGAGTCTCATGAGCTATGAGCTCTGTATATAGTTAGAAAAAAGATTAAAAAAAAAAAAAATCGACATTCAAAGGGAAAAGGCCTAATATGCCAAGTTTTGATCAAAAGCTAGAGGGAAGGATCCTAACACAATTTGAGAAAGGAAGGCTACCGTAATAGAGGAGTGGAGTATCTGGAGTCTTCAATATAGCAGAAAAACAAGGGCAAGGCAGACAATTGGATGTGGAGTTGAACAGTTCTGCAGCACACAACTGGCTTGGGCTGGGGGCACAACTTTGCGCCAGCCAGGACGAGGTATAATTTCTCCAGCAAAGTAAGGAGTAACTGCAATGGGACATGAAAGGGGCTAGAATACCAGGAGCTAATCTTACTTGATTTTGGCAGAGTTCAGCTGACTGATAAGGACTGAACGAGAGATCTCCTACGGAGGGGGAGAACTGCTCTAGAGGGACTTGAAAGATGCTGACAGCTATAGCTTGGATCAAGAAGCTAACCAGTATGCACCCAATGAAGCAAGGGTAAGATGGTGTTTTTTTTTAAAGTGGTTAGAAGTTGGACATAGAAGTTCTGAGCTTTTGAATGAACTGTTTGTTTTGCTATGAATGGACTGCTGATTAGAAGCTGTAAAATTAAATGTTGTTTGTTTTTAGGTGCTGAGTTGAGTTGAGTTTTTTTTTTTTTTTTTTTGCTGGCCACCATAACTCCTATCGCTCAACACAAACCACCGACATTTACCCCCTTTTCCACTTGTTTTCTCTCTTCCCAAATACCATTGAGATCACTTTCCACTACTACCAAAAAACCACCCTATATTTCTTTCCATTCCTCATACAATCTTCAATCGAGAGGAAGAGAAAGAGAGAGGAATAGGAAGAAGAGGAGGAGGAGGATGGGAGGCCAGGGAGGGTGGTGGCTACGGTGGCGACATGGCTCGCATGATAAAGAGAGGGTGGAAAAAATAGGGATAGTTGGTAGAGGAGAGGGGTAGTAGCAATCATTACGAATTTATTGTGAGGTTATTATTGGAATGAATTTTTATTAAGCACTTAGTGCTAAGTGATTTATCGCCCCCATGGTACTTACTCCAATAAGAACTTCAACTTCTGATCAAAACTAAAAACAAACACCCTTTAAGTCTATCAATAAAAATTTTCAATTTGACGTAGTTAGTAATCAGCAACATGAACCAGACCAGGTGCAAATGTGCAATCCAATAGAATGTCGTGATTAAAATAATTGAGCCACACTGAAGCGTAGATAAATAAAATAATATAAATTCTTGCAATCAATCAACCAACTATAATGTTACAATGTTCAACTCTATGCCATATATATTTATAAGCTCAGTAACTTCTTTGGCAAGTAAACTTAGGGGTGGGCATCCCATCGCGCAATCCCGATCCCGTCCCGATTTTTTTGGGTCTTAATGGGATTGAATAATTTCATCCCGATCCCGTCCCGATCTAGAATGGGATGGGATGGGATGAAGATTTTCAATCCCGAGCTAATTTTTTAATATTTATTATTAATATTTTTATTTATTTATTTATTTATTTTTATTCATATAAACTTACAGATGACTGACAGAAACTCATGGTGTTTGCAGTGGTAACATAAATGTTACTTCAAGAAATAAATATTCATTAAACAAGATAAAGATAGCAGACTGTTGCTTGGATTCCCAATAAAAGTGGCTCCAATTATTTAACTTACAAATATTGATAATACCCAGGTAAAGATGAAAAATAAAAATTAACTGAGTAATACATATTTAGAAGGGAACATTCAGGGGTCGAGCCAAGAATTTGAGATGCCCCGGGCTGTAATTTTTTTTTTAATTACAATATATGTATTGATGGTAAACCATTATGAATATGTTAGAGCATCACCAATAGGTCTATATTTCTTCCCTAACAAAAGATGAAATGTCATTTTGTCAAGGAACCATGAATTTTGTTTCCCACAGTAATGAAATTGTAAAATCAGTTGGGAGGCCATCACAGCGACACAATACTCTTAGTGGGTCCCATTTATCATGTCATTTTCTAAAAGTCAGCCCACTCGACTTCATTGTTAGGGGATTTAGTGGCTACCCTTATATTTGCATGTCACGTCTATATCTAATTATAAGAAAGTTATTTTTCACGCTCTTATATGATGATAATCTTCGCAGCAGTCACAGGCAGCACGTTGATCCCGTCCCGTCCCGATCCCATATGAACGGGATGGGATAGGAATGAGTATATCTCGTCCCATCCCGTCACGTGCCCACCCCTAAGTAAACTAATAATAACCCTAACCTTAACCCTACTTTGGCTAAATTAATACGGGCTTTATTATACTTGACCCAATTACAAATAATATTAATTAATTACCAACTTACATCACCCTCCTCAGTTGAAGAAGTTTGTCCACAAGCTTCAAGGGTACATATCATGCCTTCTGCAACCAAGGAACTAAGCTTGCCTTCACCATCAACTGGGGGTACTTGTACTATGCATTCATATTCATCAATCTCATCAGTCAACAACACAGACTTCCCTTTGGGATAATTACTTCGAACATGGTCAGATTGACCACATTCAAAGCACTTCAGTGACATATCAGTAGGATGCCGCTGTAGAAAGATAGTAGACAAGTGGACCGAGTTCATAAAATATTTATTCTGTCTACGATCCTGTAAATGAAGTATCGCCTCTGTGCGCTTAGCCATATTCTCAGCTGCTAAGAGGGTGTCAAATTCTTCCAAAGCTAGCATAAACTTGATCCTTGCATCCCACCCTTGGTAGAAACATAAAATTGTTTATTGTTCCGGCTCTTCAGGCTTTGCTCGCATACATCTTGAATTCAGTGGCAAAGTCATTGACTGTGCACCCATTCTGTGTAACTCCTATCAAACAACCAAATAGATCACGTTCATAATCCAAAGGGACAAAAGCAACATGGATCAACTCACGCAAGTCATCTCAATTAGTCACGAGAGGTAAATGCATGGCTATCTTACGAGCACGTTTTTCTTTCAACCAATGATTTGCAGTGCCCTTCAGTTTGGTAGCCACCAGTTGTACTGCCTTTGGACCCCGCATATTCATAAAGTCAAGGATATGTTCAATCTCCATGGATTAATCTACAAAGTCATCGCCAAATTCCACCCCATCATAGAAAGACATATCCAAGTCCAAACACGTATTATCGCTCCATTCCACGACAATTATCAACCGTGCTAACTGATCATTCTCAAGAAAATTACCACCGCCATAAGTCTATATCCTAAATTAAGGGTGCGAAAATGAGGATTACCTCCTCTCCCACATCCTTACCACGACGCAATGGAGGTTGAACCTGTTTCTTATCCTACACAGGTAGCCAAGGAGGATGAGGAGCTCTCTACTAATCTTCCACCCATTATCGTACATGTTCCTGGGGAAACTTAGTCGGGTTTACAACAATAACTATGTGGATACACCAAATCATGCGGGTACCTCGTTATAGGATTCAAGCTGATTAATCTGAGAAGGATTAGGGTGTTGTGATGGAAAACAAAAATAGTTGGGAAGCTAGTAATGTGGAAGAGAAATAGGGATCAACCAACTGCGGAAGTATGCTAAAAAATTGCTTGCCCTAATGCTTGGCATGGGTTATTTGGGGTTGGTATAGCGTAGGGATTCAAGGATAGGTTGTCAGGGTGATAGAAGGGCTTGGAAAGGTTGTCGTTGGGATAGGGGGCCTCCCAAGATGGTATTAAAGGTGGATAGAGTGTGGGAATTGTGAAGGGTGGGACGAGGGGGCTGCGGAGTGGGTTGAAATTGTATGACAAAAGGCGAGGGGAAGAGGGAACCGGTTGATTGGTGTTGTCGACTCAGTTGAAGGGATACTGCTGGTGGCAATGCTACTTGTGGTGCCGCCAGTGGCAACACTGCTGGTGGTGCCCTGGCTGGGGTCGATGAAGTTGTTCGACTCTTGGGGATGATGAGGGACACTTTGTGTGTCCTCGTCGGCCTCCATATGTTCAATCTTCTTCATCTCCACTGCTACTATCTGCGATTTCCTTCTGTACCCCTTGTTGCAACCCTGCCAGCTTGTTCTGCCAATTCTCTTCTCTCTTTAGTCCCTCTTCCTCTTTGAGGCGTCAATCATGCCCTCTCTCAGCATCAAAGAGATATTTCATTGTCTTCCATGCTTCATAGCTTTAACCGCCTTAGATCTATTTTTTTTGTCATCTTCCAAGCTTTTTCTTCTGCGTACTTATTGGATTTAGTTTGTGTCGGCATACACAAGAGGAGCGTGTCAGCTTTCATACCAATTAATAATTTCTAAGCTAAGATTAAAGCTACACTAAACCATGATAAACCCTAAACAAGAGATAAATATAATAGTATAAATTTCTTTCAATTAATCAACCAAATACAATGTCCAACTCTATGCCTAATTTATAAGTTTTTTTTTCCTTATTTATAAGCTTAGTAGCTTCTTTGGCAAGTAAACTAATCCTAACCCTACTTTGGCCAATGCCCTTATTAATATGAGATTTTTTATACTTGGCCCAATTACAAATAATACTAAATAATTACCCGCTTACATCAGTTAACATAATAATAATGAGAATGACCACGATGAGAAAGAAGGTAGCCTATCTTTTGAGACAGACAAAGACTCACCAATAGAGTTGCACTTTCAGACTAAGTGAAGATGGAAACGATTTGAAATGGCAAGAGAAGAAAAGTTTGTCCTACAATAGCAAAAACAAAGCCCAAGAGTATCTTTAGGCTCATCAGTCATCACCCAGACATGAACACTTTGTTGATGGCTTGATGCTAGCTAGTAGGCCTATGCCTTGGTCTAAAGGTTTCATAAGTATGCTTTGGCTTTGGAGTTCCTTAAGCTTGAGTCTTGTGTGTTTTGCTTGGTTGTTGTCTGGTTAGTTTTGTAAGAACTAGGAGACCAACTTGGTTGTCGCCTGGTTAGTTTTGTAAGAACTAGGAGACCAAATTAGACTTACAAATACGGCTTAAAAATACCAATTCAACATTTCTTGGTCTGGCAGTTTGGACCACAAAGTCCACTCTGAACTAGAAGTTACGAGTAATCCAAAAGGTGGAAGAATTCATAGAAGACTTAAAAAGAGGGAAAAAACTAATTGTATAAAAGGAGCAAGAACTTGGCTGAAAATGATAGATAAAAGCAAATTGGAGAAGCTCCAAAGCTAAATTCTGTAAATTTCCTATCAGAAGCCCAGGGGCACATATATATATATATATATACTTGATTAAATTGAACTTGGCATGATGTAGGTGTTTTGTCTAACTAAAGTTAGGGATTATTTTCCAATTTTTGAACTTAATTCCTCGTTTATTTGATCAATGCATCTATACTGACCGACCTTGTTATAGCCTTGGTTGAAATTCAGACATATTTAAGGTCTTTAGCAAAGTTGTTAATTTAGACCAAACTCTAATAATGGTCCATTTTGGTTGGACCTTTTTATATATAGTATTGAGTATTTAATTATTTTCTTGGAAAATGAAAACCTAAAACCTATTCAATATACATAAATCCATTAGACTATTACAGTAAAGGAGGAGTTGGCTCTAGATTTATCAAGCCTAATTCCTAATTATTTAGGCTTGGTTATTCAAAAGGCATGTTTGCTTTTGTTATTGACCCGCCACATTTAAATTCCATCTCACTAGTTTTAGATTTTCCTAAATAAAAAAAGCCCACCCCCAGCTTTATTCTAGCATTTTTGTCATCAACAACACATACATTAATGGAGCCACTATGAGAGTTAAGAAGTTTGTTTTAGTTGGATAAATTTGATGTTGGTCATTTCTACTAAAAGGATGTCTTTGATCTTGTTTACAAATCGTATTTGAGTTTAATCCCTTAACCTTCAGTGACTATAGTTGACCGTTTTGTGAATAATTAAATCAGCCTTGCTTGTGACATTTTTTGGCACAAATGCCCTCACTCTCATCAACATCTCAAACAATTCATCTCATAGTAAAAAAAAAAAAAAAAAAAAACTAAGTGTAACTCGATGAAGATCCATCGTTTAAATTTCATCTCTCCACTTACCTCTACCCCATTTTGCTTCCTCTTCCCCCTTTCTGTGATTACATTTCCCACTACCAATGACAATCCCATCCCACTCTCGATTCTAGTCCCCCACCACCCCTTCCTCATCTAGATACAAACATCATCGACCCCTCTTCCCCCTTCATCTCTCTGTCTCAATTCACCCACTCCGAAGATGACCAAAATCAAACCCAAACCTACGAACAAACAACTTGCCCTAGTTTGGAATCACAACCCCATCACCACTCTCAAATTAATTTCTTTTTTACACAAGAGGTTTAAGAATGGGAGGAACCCTAAGTGATCAGGGTTTCAAAATAGATTTAAGAATGGGATGAAGATTTGGACCAACTTTAAAGATACAATAGAATATTGCAAATCGTTCACCACTAGATTTTCCTCCCTCTTTGTCGCCCCTCTCCTCTTCTTCCCCCTTCACTGCTTCGTCTTCTTCACCATCATTCTGTATGTTCTTTCAAACAAAATCTTCTTCACCTTACAACCATTATCAAAATCTAGTTATCGGGCGATTTGAATGTACCCAATTCACATCTTTCTGTTGAGAGCTTGAGCTTCAATATAAATGTCCAGGGGATTGGTTGAAGGAATTACCCAATCTCTTTTTTTAATGCTTTGAATTCATCACTTTAGATGTTAATCTTAACGAATTAAGCTTTCAAATTTTATCAATTTCACCTACTATCCATGACAAACTTGTGATTGTTGTTAGATTTGAGATATGAGGTAATGATTGAGATGAGGAGCAGCAACATATGAATGATTTAATTTGCAATTGTTGAAGCACCTTCAAAAAATCTATGTTACTTATAAACTTCTCTCTATAAATTAAAAATAAAAAACTAAATAGTTCATCGGATCTTCTCCAATTACCTAATCTCTTTCGTTAATGGTTTGAATTCATCACTTTAGATGTTAAGCTTAAGCTTCAAATTTTATCAATTTCACCTACTATCCATGATTAAACTAATGATCGTTGTTAGATTTTAGATATGAGGTAACAATTGAGATGAGGAGCAAGATGTGAATGATTTAATTTGCAATTGTTGAAATGTCTTTGTTACTTATAAACTTCTCTCTAGAAATTAAAAATAAAAAACAAAACAATTAATCGGATTGTTGATTTAGATTAAACATGCGGTGTTTGTGTTTTGGGTTTAGTTTAGGTTTTGGTCATCTTTGGGGTGGGGGTGAACTGAAATAAAGACAGAGATGAAGGAGAAGAGGGGCCAAAGGTGGTGGGGAATATATAACTAGGGGGGAGGGGAGAATGGGGTAGGGGTGAGTGGAGAAGATGAACTTTAAAGTTTAAACCATGGATCATCATCGAGATACACCTAGTTTTCTTTCTTGAGATGAATTGTTTTAGTTATCAATGAAAGTGGGTGTATTTGAGCAAAAATAATTGGTCACATAAAAAACACATGTCAACTTAATTATTTGTAAACGAGATTAAAGACATTTATCTCATTAGTAGAAGGGACCAACATTTCATTAGTGGAAGAGACCACCATCAAAGTTACCATTTTTTTTTAATAATAACAATTTATATTAAAAGCCAACAAGGTACAATTACAATGCCTCTTTGAAGGAACTAGGTGTTGCTTATACATTTTACCAGTAAATCTATAAATTTCCAACCATTCATGTCTCTTTACAACTGAAACATCGAACTCGCGTATGTAATCGTATTTATGCGCTCCAGAATCTCCATATGGTTGTGGCCGTCTAGCTCGTCTAGGTCCATATTAGTATATTGTATGTTTGGGTCCTCACTAAGCACCCATACATTGGTTCGATCAACTCTGCTCCACACTCCATTCAATGATCTTTTCCAAAGCTAATTTCAATGTTGATTGAGAGTTTGTGAACCTTGCATTTGCATTAGTCTCCTATATGATTTTAACATAGGGTGTTTGTTGACCATATTTGTCTGAAGCCTTCCCACTAGAAGTATTTTGTTGCCATAACCCACAATTGCTAGCTCAAGAGTGATCCATCCATTGTTGCTTACGGAATAAGCATTATACATTACTTCCTAAACCATTAATTCTCAGTTTGTGACTGATTTTGATCATGTACCTGAATAGAAATACCAAAGTGTTTCTTCCACAAAGCAACGGTCCTCCAAAATTTTTGAATATTTTGATTAGCTATTAGAATGCTTCATCTCTTTTTCTTGAAAATGGGCATCATTTCTAATCTCCCATAGACTGCTAATGATGATAACAAACATTTGGAACAATTTCATGGTGTTAACATGTGTATTTGGGTTGCAACATAAATAATTTAAGGAATTGGGAAGAAAAAAAGAGCAGACGACCATCAAATTGGGTAATGGGACAACATCCATACTTGGAGATCAAAAGGACATTGAAAAAACACGAGTAGCTATCTCAATAGGTTGACCACAACATAGAAACATCATCAACAAGGTTATGGTGTCTTACGAGTTTATTAGTAATGGGTGACAATTTTGTTAATATTTTCCACATTAGAATTTAAGTCGTTCAGGAATTTGAGATGACCGAGTCAAAGAAATAAGTTTGTTTGTGATATTATTAGTACTTGTGTTTATATGATCATTCAACATTCAGATCTATAAAACTTATAAGCTGAAGACACAAAAAATTTACCGTTTTGTTTGGTATTCATAATGGTGTACCCTCACTATTGGAAGGGTTTTGGAACTTGTTGTGATCCTATTGCACATGTCATCGTCAAAGTACTAGTGAATAAGAGGGGTGTTCCAGCTCCTATAGCTATTGAAATAACTAAAAAAGGATGATAGCTTATTTGGACTTTGCAGTGGTTGGTGTTTTAAAAATTGACCTAGATATATGGATGTTTCATTCCAGCTAAAGATCATTCCAAGGATTTATGAGGTGTCTACATTCTAGTTTCCATTGGAAAGGTTCCATGAAGGAAGTACATCTCTAATTCCTTTGGCAAGGAATGAGCTTCTTTGCGTTACCTAACTTGTTATTTTCCAAAATATTAAAAAGAAAATATAATTTTAGGAGAAGTTGTGATTTTGAGTTTGTTGGGTTACTTACTAAGTTCCAAAGGCAAAAGGTTTGGTGATTAAGGCTATATTTCTTAGCCTCATAATGGGAATTTTAAGACCTCCAATTTTTTTTTACTGTTACGATTAGCTATTCGAAGCTATTTCATGAGTGGGGGGAGGATTTCTTTGATGAGTGTAGCCACCAAAAATCTCCAAAGCGACTGTCCATTTTCGTTGTAATTCTTTTAGGAAAGAGGAAGTTAGACATAGTGTATATTAGGATTGATGATGCAAATGACTCAATTAGTCAATCATAACTATCCTACCTGCTTGTGACAACAATAGATCGGACTTCCATGAGATGAGTTTAGCCTTAATTTTGTCAAGTAAATACTGGGAGTCCTTCATTTTATATTTGGTGAGGATTGGGACACCAAGGTACTTCTCTTGATTGTGGAAAATTCTACAACCTACCAAATTGTTGGCATGTCTATGATGTACATATGGTGTAGCATACATAGCAAATATTACCATTTTAAGGAATTGTGGCTCTGCAAAAGACAAAAGGTCATCTGCATATAGAAGATGGGAGACTATTGGAAGGTCCTTATTATTTTTATACCTGAAACTTGTTTATCTTGGGGTTCCTTTGATGATTAATCTTGATAATGCCTCAACGACCACTAGAAAGAGGTAAGGAGAGAGGGAATCTCCTTGTCTTAAACCCTTAGAAGGTTGAATGGAAGATAAAAGGGATCCATTGAGTAGGATAGAAAAGGACATAGTTGATACATATTAATTGTATAATTAAGGAAAGGGAATCTTGACAAAATTCTAATTTAGATATAATAGAAGCAAGGAAGCTCCATTCCACCTTATCATAGGTTTTTCCCATGTCAACCTTGAGAGGTGATTATATATATTTCATGTTATTATTTAGAAGATTGAAGATCTCATGGCCAATAGTAATGTTGTCTCCAATTTGTCTCCCTTTTTCAAAAGCTCATTTGAAAAGTGATATAAATTTGTTGAGGACGGGTTTAAATCTATTACAATAATTGTGGAAATGTTATGAAAGAATTTGTTGTTTTTATTCAAAAGTATGGAGACTTTGTCTTTTATCCAAAATTCATCTTCTTTTAGGAGAAGTTCATCTAGTTTGTTTTCTAAAGTTCTAGGTTCAATCTCATCTTGCTCACTCTTTTCAGTGTTTTCTTGGTCGGTGACTATCTTAATTTGCCAAAAAATATTTCCAAAACCATGCTTATTCCAATTTAGTTAGATCAATTAAAGCTTGATTTATTAAGTTTAGACAACACTAAAGTTGGGGTATTGGGTTGGAATCCAGATTCCCAAGTAGATTGAATAAGTATATTTACATGAGTTGTCTCTCCACCACGTATTAAAGAATTGAAAAGGTGTCTTTTTTTTGCCTTGATTGTGTATAGCCACCTAAGTCTAGCTTGAGTAATGTTTGGTTAGAGTGAGACATATGGAGGGAGTGGAGGATAGCAAGCGAAAAAATGGAGTTCCAACTAAGACTAACAAGAAGTATATCTAAATTTGCATGAATCTCATGCAAACGAAGTCACCTATTTGACCATGTATAAGATGTTGTCCTAGGTTTAAGACGAATAAGATAGATGATGAGATGCAATAAAATTTGACAATGGTTTGGTATGTCATCCAGAGAGAGAGCCCTATTTTATCTTTAGCAGAGAATAATGCATTGAAATCACCAATTGAAGCCATGAAAGATAAAATGTATAACAATATTTGATTGATGCAAAAAACCGACATTAATGTCGTGGCATGATTTTCGACATCAATAAAAAAATAACTGTTATTTTTGTTTATTTTTTCCTTCAACCTGGATTATCGACTACTTCCACTTCAACAATGCATGGTGGAAGTAGGAGTTATCGACTACTTCACTTGAATTAGAAGACAATATCTGAATTTCAATTTAAAGAATAAAGAGAAGAGCAAAATAATGAATGGTAAGAATAAACTAAAAGTTAAAGGAAAAAGAGAAACAATTGAAAAAGAGATACAAAGATAAAACTTACTTCTTCAATGAAAAAATTAAAATGTTGGAAAGTAGTACATGTGCTTCTCTAAAGTGAAGAACTACAAAAAAAAAACTCTCTAAGACTTACTATCCTCTATGAACTTCATGTATGGGGTTTTTGTAAGTAAAAAGGGTTTGAGTGAAATAAGGAAACATGGTTGAGTGAAACAAGGAAACATGGTTTTAGTTAAACAATGAAACATGACTGAATAAAACAATGAAACATGGTTGAGTGAAACAATGAATGGTGTTGGAGTTGAATAAGGAAACATGTCTTGTAGAGATTTTTTTATGATAAAGTTGGTCATGTGGACGACTAAATCTTCATGTTGATTTTCCCGAGATCAGTAGTTGTTGATCCTTTGTGGGCTTGACTTCGTGGGTGTTGGGATTGAAATTCTTTAATCCTTATGAATACATTGAACTCCCATTGGCTTTCTACAAAATGCACAAAATACACGTAGTGAGATATTTTTATTGAATAATTGGACTTAACAATTGTATATTTAAGGGTGTACAAATCAATGTTTTGGGTGTTTATCACACCACCCTCATACAACCTTTTGCTAGTCCTCTAGCAAAGAACAACGAAAAGAAAAATAAGAACATAAAATAAAATATTTTTATTCGTTCTAAACTTCTCAAAGAAATCAATGTCACTTTCGCTGTTATGACTCGATTGCATTTACAATATGCAACAACGCCTTGAACCTCTAGAACGAAAATAAAGGAGTAGTTTTAGCCTCCTGAGGGCTATCTAGGATGACACCCACAAACATTTTATTTTATTTGAAACAAAATTGATGCGTGCCTTATTTTTCTTAGAGAATATCTTTGTTATTCAAGCACATAGAAGACAAGAGACATATTTAACTAGTTACTAAAATGCACATTACAAATTAGCAACTTTGGAACAAGGTGTGTGTGTGAATAACCAACAAATGCAACTTTTTGTGTCAAAGTAACGTACATCCTAATCCACATTTGGATTAGCTGTTTTGACTTCAAAACTCACCAGTTAATTTCTTTGAAATGATCACCCTGAGTTTGGGTAAAATATTTTCTCTCTTGCATAAGAGGAAAAGAGTAAATGTGAAAATTCAAACTTCTCACATGCTCATAAGAATAAACAGATATGAAAGAGAATAATAGTCTCATGAAAGGAATGTTGATCACTTGCAAGAATGTCGAATTACCCACCATAGCGCCTTCTCATCTACTCTCTAGTTCTTACCATAAGATTAATTAGGACTTCTCTAAAAATGAATCTGGCTTGATTTTTTTTTTTCAATTTTTTATGAGGAAGAGTGGGGTAGATGGTAAGTAAAAAGATGTTTATGAAAATGTTGGGTCTTCAAATAGCTTAATAGGGAACTCATCAATCACTTCCTTTTATTTTCCTTCTTCACAACCCTTTTTTTTTGTTTCCTTCTTAAAAACCTTTTTTTTCACAACTTTTTTTTTTTTTCTCTGAAGTACCTTGGACTTTGGATTTTCACTTTGCACTCTCATTTTTCTTCATAAATCTTCATAACATTTTTCAGAAACATAAATGGGAAAATGGAGTTTCTTTTTATATCTAATAAACCAAGACAAATGCTCACATTGGTATTGGATGAAATGTTTAGCAAGATGGTTTAAGAAGGTTCAGATGGACAATAAATGCCTAATTTACCTTCTAAGGTTTGGTAATGGTTATAAGTCTCAAATAGACTACAAGACCTATGTTTCTTTTAACTCAAAAAGATGTCATCCTCAATGATGAACCAAAAATAAGAAAAATGAGACTTCACAACAAGTTAATGTCCAACAAAATTTTAAGTCATCATATGACTCGGAGTTGTGTAAAAACACTGTGAATAAAATGAAGGGTCTGATAGCTTACAAGGTTAAAGTCTCCACTATTATTCCTCTAGATTCTCAAGAAGTTACTTTTGTATTCCAAACTACATTTGTGGTCATTGTGCAAAAATTTATGTGTTCCTGCATTTTACTTTAGTAATAAACTTCCAACATCTCTTTGTCTAAATGTAATGAATCAAGTAATCGAATCTCATCATAGCTAGGATACCACACCATTTTTTATTTTTTATTTTTTTTAGAAAAAGATTTTCAAAATAGGTAAGAATTTTGATAAATCTCCCCACTCCCAAACAAATAGAACATTGTCCCCAGTGTTAAACAAATGAAATGAAAAGTGACAAATAAAAATTAGAACCTATTACCTCAGGTGATTTGTTGAACATCCATACCATCCCTGCAATGAAAAAGAGTAAGTTGGTGGGGGTGATGTATTACTAAAAGTACATCACCCCCAAACAGGCATTGGCGGTATTATTTATTTTTTATTTTTCATGAATGAATGCATAAACGGACTGGGCTGCCTCCCAGTAGCGCTAAGTTTAATGTCATTGGCTGGACGTGATGGGGGTGGTGGATACTACCCCCAAACAAGCTTAGTGTGACTAATCCTTATAGTTAGGATCAATCAACTGAATGTTTTCCACTGACCTTGTGGGAAGTTCATTGTATGGCTTCAGTTGTTGTTTATTTACTTGAAAGAGACTACCATTTGTAGGTTTTTCTATGGCGATGGCACCATAGTCTTTAACATCACGAACAATAAATGGACCAGACCAACGAGTTTTTAACTTACCTGGAAAGAGGTGAAGACGAGAATTGTAGAGTAGGACTTTCTGACCAAGATGAAACTCTTTTCTCATGATGCTTTTGTCATGTATCCACTACATTTTATATTTGTAGCTCTTGGATAAGTCATAAGCAACATACCTCAATTCTTCTAGCTCATCAAGCTGAAGCTTCCATTTTTTACCAGCCATATCGAGGTCAAAGTTTAGACTCTTTGTAGAACAATAAGCTCTATGTTGGAGTTCAACAAAAAGGTGACAAGGTTTACCAAAGACCAATCTATAGGGAGACATCCTTAAAGGAGTTTTGAATGCAGTTCGATATGCCCATAAGACATAAAAAAGGACTAAGACCAATCATTTCGATTTGAATTGATAGTCTTTTCGAGGATATTCTTGATTTGACGATTTGAGACTTCAACTTGACCACTTGTTTGAGGATGATAGGAAAGGGAAACTTTGTGAGTAACCCCATACTTTTTAACAAGATGCTCAAAGACGTGGTTACAGAAATGCTTACCCCTATCACTAATGATACCCTTGGGGGTGCCAAATCTACTAAAGATAAACAACAATTATTGATCATTGGTCTTAGTGGAAATGGCGTCTATTCATTTAGAAACGTAATTCGGTGCAAGAATGATGTATTGATACCCATGGGAGGATGGAAATGGTCCCATAAAATCGATGGCCCAAACATAAAAAACTTCAACCACTAGAATAGGATTTAGAGGCATCATGTGTCGATGAGTTATTTTCCCAAGTTGTTGGCATTGGTGACATGCTTTACAATACTCATGGGCATCTCGAAAAAGGGTAGGCCAATAAAAACCTGATTAGAGAACCTTTTCCGCATTTTTTTAGAACTGAAATGCCCACCACTATCTTGATCATGGCAAAATGAGATAATGCTCGACTGTTCAACTTTTGGAACACATCTTCTGATAAGTTGGTCAAGGCAATATTTGTACAAATATGGCTCATTCCATAATAATACTTGACCATAGACAAAAACTTTTCACAATCTGGCTTAGACCAGTGTGAAGGGAGTTCCTCAGTTGCTAAAAAATTGACAATGTCGCATACCAAGGAAGCTCTTGCTCTACTAAGAGAAGTTGTTCATCTAGGAAGTCCTCTTGAATGGGCAAGATACTAGTAGATGACTGTGATGTTTGCCTAAACAAGTGGTCGGCGACTACATTTTATGTACCTGGCTTATCTCGTATTTCAAGATCAAATTCTTGAAATAAAAAAAACCCATTGGATCAGACTAGGTTTGGTGTCCTTCTTATTGAGAAGGTATCTAAGGGATGCATGGTTAGTGTACACAATGACCTTAGCTCCAATGAGATAGGAATGGAATTTATCTAATGCAAAAGCAATGGCTAACATCTCTTTCTCCGTGGTCGAGTAATTGAGTTGAGCCTCATTCAAAGTTTTGCTAGCGTAGTAGATGACATGAGGAAGTTTGTTAACTTTTTGACCCAAAACTGTACCTACAGCATAGCCAGAGACATCACACATAATCTCAAAAGGTAGCGCCCAATCAGAAGCTCGGATGATAGGAGCTGAGACTAGTTCAGATTTAAGATGTAGAAACACATATATGCACTTGTCGTAAAAAAAAAACTAAACATCCTTGGCTAAGAGACTACTCAAAAGGCATACAATCTTTGAGAAATCTTTAATAAAGTGGCGATAAAATCCAGCATGCCCCAAGAAAGATCATCTTTAACAGATTTTTGAATTGGAAGAGATGAAATGACATCATCTTAGCTTTGTCCACTTCAATGCCTTTTGGAGAGACAACGTGCCTAAGAACACTGCCCTGTTGCACCATGACGTGGTATTTTTCCCAATTTAGAACAAGATATTTTTCTTCGCAACGCTCTGAGACAAGTGAGAGGTGATGTAGGCATTGGTAAAAAGATGAGCCAAATACTAAAAGTCATCCATAAAGATCTCAAGAAAGTTTTCCACCATATCACTGAATATGCTAGACATCTTTGAAATGTCGTGGGTGTGTTGCATAGCCCAAAAGGCATGCAACGATAAGCGTAGGTACCAAAAGGACAAGTGAATGTGGTTTTCTCTTGATCCTATTGTGCAATAGGGATTCGATTGTATCCAGAATATTTATCCAAGAAACAATAGTAAGGATGACCCGCTAACCTCTCAAGCATTTGATCAATAAAGGAAAGGGGAAAGTGATATTTTCGAGTATTAGAGTTCAGCTTATGATAATTAATGCATACTCTCCATCTCTTTTTCACTCTTTGTGGCACAAGTTCCTTGTTCTCGTTTTCAACAACTGTAATTCCTGACTTCTTAGGAACCACATGGACTGGGCTAACCCATTGGTTATCAGAGATAGTATAGAGGATGTTTGCATCCAAGAGTTTCAACACTTCTTCTTTTATGACATCTTTCAAAATGGGATTTAGACGTCATTGGGGCTCTCTGGAGGTTTTGGTTTTATCTTCCAAATAAATATGATTCTCATAGACAATAGGGTCAATACCCTTGATGTCATGAATATTCCAAGCAATGGTTGACTTGTGAGCTTTAAGGACTTCCAACAACTTGTCACTGTGTTCCTCAGTGAGATCCGAGGCAATAAAAACTGGATAACTCTCCGTAGGACCGAGAAATGCATATCTCAATTCATTTGGTAAATGCTTAAGTCATAGTGATTTTTGAGTCTCGTGGATGAGTCACTCTCTTGTGACGGTCCTATGAATGAAGATGAGGAATACAACTCTTCCTTATATTGATAGAGTGATAATGGCTCAAATTCAGGTATATGCACTATTAGCAATCATTACGAATTTATTGTGAGGTTATTATTGGAATGAATTTTTATTAAGCACTTAGTGCTAAGTGATTTATCGCCCCCATGGTACTTACTCCAATAAGAACTTCAACTTCTGATCAAAACTAAAAACAAACACCCTTTAAGTCTATCAATAAAAATTTTCAATTTGACGTAGTTAGTAATCAGCAACATGAACCAGACCAGGTGCAAATGTGCAATCCAATAGAATGTCGTGATTAAAATAATTGAGCCACACTGAAGCGTAGATAAATAAAATAATATAAATTCTTGCAATCAATCAACCAACTATAATGTTACAATGTTCAACTCTATGCCATATATATTTATAAGCTCAGTAACTTCTTTGGCAAGTAAACTTAGGGGTGGGCATCCCATCGCGCAATCCCGATCCCGTCCCGATTTTTTTGGGTCTTAATGGGATTGAATAATTTCATCCCGATCCCGTCCCGATCTAGAATGGGATGGGATGGGATGAAGATTTTCAATCCCGAGCTAATTTTTTAATATTTATTATTAATATTTTTATTTATTTATTTATTTATTTTTATTCATATAAACTTACAGATGACTGACAGAAACTCATGGTGTTTGCAGTGGTAACATAAATGTTACTTCAAGAAATAAATATTCATTAAACAAGATAAAGATAGCAGACTGTTGCTTGGATTCCCAATAAAAGTGGCTCCAATTATTTAACTTACAAATATTGATAATACCCAGGTAAAGATGAAAAATAAAAATTAACTGAGTAATACATATTTAGAAGGGAACATTCAGGGGTCGAGCCAAGAATTTGAGATGCCCCGGGCTGTAATTTTTTTTTTAATTACAATATATGTATTGATGGTAAACCATTATGAATATGTTAGAGCATCACCAATAGGTCTATATTTCTTCCCTAACAAAAGATGAAATGTCATTTTGTCAAGGAACCATGAATTTTGTTTCCCACAGTAATGAAATTGTAAAATCAGTTGGGAGGCCATCACAGCGACACAATACTCTTAGTGGGTCCCATTTATCATGTCATTTTCTAAAAGTCAGCCCACTCGACTTCATTGTTAGGGGATTTAGTGGCTACCCTTATATTTGCATGTCACGTCTATATCTAATTATAAGAAAGTTATTTTTCACGCTCTTATATGATGATAATCTTCGCAGCAGTCACAGGCAGCACGTTGATCCCGTCCCGTCCCGATCCCATATGAACGGGATGGGATAGGAATGAGTATATCTCGTCCCATCCCGTCACGTGCCCACCCCTAAGTAAACTAATAATAACCCTAACCTTAACCCTACTTTGGCTAAATTAATACGGGCTTTATTATACTTGACCCAATTACAAATAATATTAATTAATTACCAACTTACATCACCCTCCTCAGTTGAAGAAGTTTGTCCACAAGCTTCAAGGGTACATATCATGCCTTCTGCAACCAAGGAACTAAGCTTGCCTTCACCATCAACTGGGGGTACTTGTACTATGCATTCATATTCATCAATCTCATCAGTCAACAACACAGACTTCCCTTTGGGATAATTACTTCGAACATGGTCAGATTGACCACATTCAAAGCACTTCAGTGACATATCAGTAGGATGCCGCTGTAGAAAGATAGTAGACAAGTGGACCGAGTTCATAAAATATTTATTCTGTCTACGATCCTGTAAATGAAGTATCGCCTCTGTGCGCTTAGCCATATTCTCAGCTGCTAAGAGGGTGTCAAATTCTTCCAAAGCTAGCATAAACTTGATCCTTGCATCCCACCCTTGGTAGAAACATAAAATTGTTTATTGTTCCGGCTCTTCAGGCTTTGCTCGCATACATCTTGAATTCAGTGGCAAAGTCATTGACTGTGCACCCATTCTGTGTAACTCCTATCAAACAACCAAATAGATCACGTTCATAATCCAAAGGGACAAAAGCAACATGGATCAACTCACGCAAGTCATCTCAATTAGTCACGAGAGGTAAATGCATGGCTATCTTACGAGCACGTTTTTCTTTCAACCAATGATTTGCAGTGCCCTTCAGTTTGGTAGCCACCAGTTGTACTGCCTTTGGACCCCGCATATTCATAAAGTCAAGGATATGTTCAATCTCCATGGATTAATCTACAAAGTCATCGCCAAATTCCACCCCATCATAGAAAGACATATCCAAGTCCAAACACGTATTATCGCTCCATTCCACGACAATTATCAACCGTGCTAACTGATCATTCTCAAGAAAATTACCACCGCCATAAGTCTATATCCTAAATTAAGGGTGCGAAAATGAGGATTACCTCCTCTCCCACATCCTTACCACGACGCAATGGAGGTTGAACCTGTTTCTTATCCTACACAGGTAGCCAAGGAGGATGAGGAGCTCTCTACTAATCTTCCACCCATTATCGTACATGTTCCTGGGGAAACTTAGTCGGGTTTACAACAATAACTATGTGGATACACCAAATCATGCGGGTACCTCGTTATAGGATTCAAGCTGATTAATCTGAGAAGGATTAGGGTGTTGTGATGGAAAACAAAAATAGTTGGGAAGCTAGTAATGTGGAAGAGAAATAGGGATCAACCAACTGCGGAAGTATGCTAAAAAATTGCTTGCCCTAATGCTTGGCATGGGTTATTTGGGGTTGGTATAGCGTAGGGATTCAAGGATAGGTTGTCAGGGTGATAGAAGGGCTTGGAAAGGTTGTCGTTGGGATAGGGGGCCTCCCAAGATGGTATTAAAGGTGGATAGAGTGTGGGAATTGTGAAGGGTGGGACGAGGGGGCTGCGGAGTGGGTTGAAATTGTATGACAAAAGGCGAGGGGAAGAGGGAACCGGTTGATTGGTGTTGTCGACTCAGTTGAAGGGATACTGCTGGTGGCAATGCTACTTGTGGTGCCGCCAGTGGCAACACTGCTGGTGGTGCCCTGGCTGGGGTCGATGAAGTTGTTCGACTCTTGGGGATGATGAGGGACACTTTGTGTGTCCTCGTCGGCCTCCATATGTTCAATCTTCTTCATCTCCACTGCTACTATCTGCGATTTCCTTCTGTACCCCTTGTTGCAACCCTGCCAGCTTGTTCTGCCAATTCTCTTCTCTCTTTAGTCCCTCTTCCTCTTTGAGGCGTCAATCATGCCCTCTCTCAGCATCAAAGAGATATTTCATTGTCTTCCATGCTTCATAGCTTTAACCGCCTTAGATCTATTTTTTTTGTCATCTTCCAAGCTTTTTCTTCTGCGTACTTATTGGATTTAGTTTGTGTCGGCATACACAAGAGGAGCGTGTCAGCTTTCATACCAATTAATAATTTCTAAGCTAAGATTAAAGCTACACTAAACCATGATAAACCCTAAACAAGAGATAAATATAATAGTATAAATTTCTTTCAATTAATCAACCAAATACAATGTCCAACTCTATGCCTAATTTATAAGTTTTTTTTTCCTTATTTATAAGCTTAGTAGCTTCTTTGGCAAGTAAACTAATCCTAACCCTACTTTGGCCAATGCCCTTATTAATATGAGATTTTTTATACTTGGCCCAATTACAAATAATACTAAATAATTACCCGCTTACATCAGTTAACATAATAATAATGAGAATGACCACGATGAGAAAGAAGGTAGCCTATCTTTTGAGACAGACAAAGACTCACCAATAGAGTTGCACTTTCAGACTAAGTGAAGATGGAAACGATTTGAAATGGCAAGAGAAGAAAAGTTTGTCCTACAATAGCAAAAACAAAGCCCAAGAGTATCTTTAGGCTCATCAGTCATCACCCAGACATGAACACTTTGTTGATGGCTTGATGCTAGCTAGTAGGCCTATGCCTTGGTCTAAAGGTTTCATAAGTATGCTTTGGCTTTGGAGTTCCTTAAGCTTGAGTCTTGTGTGTTTTGCTTGGTTGTTGTCTGGTTAGTTTTGTAAGAACTAGGAGACCAACTTGGTTGTCGCCTGGTTAGTTTTGTAAGAACTAGGAGACCAAATTAGACTTACAAATACGGCTTAAAAATACCAATTCAACATTTCTTGGTCTGGCAGTTTGGACCACAAAGTCCACTCTGAACTAGAAGTTACGAGTAATCCAAAAGGTGGAAGAATTCATAGAAGACTTAAAAAGAGGGAAAAAACTAATTGTATAAAAGGAGCAAGAACTTGGCTGAAAATGATAGATAAAAGCAAATTGGAGAAGCTCCAAAGCTAAATTCTGTAAATTTCCTATCAGAAGCCCAGGGGCACATATATATATATATATATACTTGATTAAATTGAACTTGGCATGATGTAGGTGTTTTGTCTAACTAAAGTTAGGGATTATTTTCCAATTTTTGAACTTAATTCCTCGTTTATTTGATCAATGCATCTATACTGACCGACCTTGTTATAGCCTTGGTTGAAATTCAGACATATTTAAGGTCTTTAGCAAAGTTGTTAATTTAGACCAAACTCTAATAATGGTCCATTTTGGTTGGACCTTTTTATATATAGTATTGAGTATTTAATTATTTTCTTGGAAAATGAAAACCTAAAACCTATTCAATATACATAAATCCATTAGACTATTACAGTAAAGGAGGAGTTGGCTCTAGATTTATCAAGCCTAATTCCTAATTATTTAGGCTTGGTTATTCAAAAGGCATGTTTGCTTTTGTTATTGACCCGCCACATTTAAATTCCATCTCACTAGTTTTAGATTTTCCTAAATAAAAAAAGCCCACCCCCAGCTTTATTCTAGCATTTTTGTCATCAACAACACATACATTAATGGAGCCACTATGAGAGTTAAGAAGTTTGTTTTAGTTGGATAAATTTGATGTTGGTCATTTCTACTAAAAGGATGTCTTTGATCTTGTTTACAAATCGTATTTGAGTTTAATCCCTTAACCTTCAGTGACTATAGTTGACCGTTTTGTGAATAATTAAATCAGCCTTGCTTGTGACATTTTTTGGCACAAATGCCCTCACTCTCATCAACATCTCAAACAATTCATCTCATAGTAAAAAAAAAAAAAAAAAAAAACTAAGTGTAACTCGATGAAGATCCATCGTTTAAATTTCATCTCTCCACTTACCTCTACCCCATTTTGCTTCCTCTTCCCCCTTTCTGTGATTACATTTCCCACTACCAATGACAATCCCATCCCACTCTCGATTCTAGTCCCCCACCACCCCTTCCTCATCTAGATACAAACATCATCGACCCCTCTTCCCCCTTCATCTCTCTGTCTCAATTCACCCACTCCGAAGATGACCAAAATCAAACCCAAACCTACGAACAAACAACTTGCCCTAGTTTGGAATCACAACCCCATCACCACTCTCAAATTAATTTCTTTTTTACACAAGAGGTTTAAGAATGGGAGGAACCCTAAGTGATCAGGGTTTCAAAATAGATTTAAGAATGGGATGAAGATTTGGACCAACTTTAAAGATACAATAGAATATTGCAAATCGTTCACCACTAGATTTTCCTCCCTCTTTGTCGCCCCTCTCCTCTTCTTCCCCCTTCACTGCTTCGTCTTCTTCACCATCATTCTGTATGTTCTTTCAAACAAAATCTTCTTCACCTTACAACCATTATCAAAATCTAGTTATCGGGCGATTTGAATGTACCCAATTCACATCTTTCTGTTGAGAGCTTGAGCTTCAATATAAATGTCCAGGGGATTGGTTGAAGGAATTACCCAATCTCTTTTTTTAATGCTTTGAATTCATCACTTTAGATGTTAATCTTAACGAATTAAGCTTTCAAATTTTATCAATTTCACCTACTATCCATGACAAACTTGTGATTGTTGTTAGATTTGAGATATGAGGTAATGATTGAGATGAGGAGCAGCAACATATGAATGATTTAATTTGCAATTGTTGAAGCACCTTCAAAAAATCTATGTTACTTATAAACTTCTCTCTATAAATTAAAAATAAAAAACTAAATAGTTCATCGGATCTTCTCCAATTACCTAATCTCTTTCGTTAATGGTTTGAATTCATCACTTTAGATGTTAAGCTTAAGCTTCAAATTTTATCAATTTCACCTACTATCCATGATTAAACTAATGATCGTTGTTAGATTTTAGATATGAGGTAACAATTGAGATGAGGAGCAAGATGTGAATGATTTAATTTGCAATTGTTGAAATGTCTTTGTTACTTATAAACTTCTCTCTAGAAATTAAAAATAAAAAACAAAACAATTAATCGGATTGTTGATTTAGATTAAACATGCGGTGTTTGTGTTTTGGGTTTAGTTTAGGTTTTGGTCATCTTTGGGGTGGGGGTGAACTGAAATAAAGACAGAGATGAAGGAGAAGAGGGGCCAAAGGTGGTGGGGAATATATAACTAGGGGGGAGGGGAGAATGGGGTAGGGGTGAGTGGAGAAGATGAACTTTAAAGTTTAAACCATGGATCATCATCGAGATACACCTAGTTTTCTTTCTTGAGATGAATTGTTTTAGTTATCAATGAAAGTGGGTGTATTTGAGCAAAAATAATTGGTCACATAAAAAACACATGTCAACTTAATTATTTGTAAACGAGATTAAAGACATTTATCTCATTAGTAGAAGGGACCAACATTTCATTAGTGGAAGAGACCACCATCAAAGTTACCATTTTTTTTTAATAATAACAATTTATATTAAAAGCCAACAAGGTACAATTACAATGCCTCTTTGAAGGAACTAGGTGTTGCTTATACATTTTACCAGTAAATCTATAAATTTCCAACCATTCATGTCTCTTTACAACTGAAACATCGAACTCGCGTATGTAATCGTATTTATGCGCTCCAGAATCTCCATATGGTTGTGGCCGTCTAGCTCGTCTAGGTCCATATTAGTATATTGTATGTTTGGGTCCTCACTAAGCACCCATACATTGGTTCGATCAACTCTGCTCCACACTCCATTCAATGATCTTTTCCAAAGCTAATTTCAATGTTGATTGAGAGTTTGTGAACCTTGCATTTGCATTAGTCTCCTATATGATTTTAACATAGGGTGTTTGTTGACCATATTTGTCTGAAGCCTTCCCACTAGAAGTATTTTGTTGCCATAACCCACAATTGCTAGCTCAAGAGTGATCCATCCATTGTTGCTTACGGAATAAGCATTATACATTACTTCCTAAACCATTAATTCTCAGTTTGTGACTGATTTTGATCATGTACCTGAATAGAAATACCAAAGTGTTTCTTCCACAAAGCAACGGTCCTCCAAAATTTTTGAATATTTTGATTAGCTATTAGAATGCTTCATCTCTTTTTCTTGAAAATGGGCATCATTTCTAATCTCCCATAGACTGCTAATGATGATAACAAACATTTGGAACAATTTCATGGTGTTAACATGTGTATTTGGGTTGCAACATAAATAATTTAAGGAATTGGGAAGAAAAAAAGAGCAGACGACCATCAAATTGGGTAATGGGACAACATCCATACTTGGAGATCAAAAGGACATTGAAAAAACACGAGTAGCTATCTCAATAGGTTGACCACAACATAGAAACATCATCAACAAGGTTATGGTGTCTTACGAGTTTATTAGTAATGGGTGACAATTTTGTTAATATTTTCCACATTAGAATTTAAGTCGTTCAGGAATTTGAGATGACCGAGTCAAAGAAATAAGTTTGTTTGTGATATTATTAGTACTTGTGTTTATATGATCATTCAACATTCAGATCTATAAAACTTATAAGCTGAAGACACAAAAAATTTACCGTTTTGTTTGGTATTCATAATGGTGTACCCTCACTATTGGAAGGGTTTTGGAACTTGTTGTGATCCTATTGCACATGTCATCGTCAAAGTACTAGTGAATAAGAGGGGTGTTCCAGCTCCTATAGCTATTGAAATAACTAAAAAAGGATGATAGCTTATTTGGACTTTGCAGTGGTTGGTGTTTTAAAAATTGACCTAGATATATGGATGTTTCATTCCAGCTAAAGATCATTCCAAGGATTTATGAGGTGTCTACATTCTAGTTTCCATTGGAAAGGTTCCATGAAGGAAGTACATCTCTAATTCCTTTGGCAAGGAATGAGCTTCTTTGCGTTACCTAACTTGTTATTTTCCAAAATATTAAAAAGAAAATATAATTTTAGGAGAAGTTGTGATTTTGAGTTTGTTGGGTTACTTACTAAGTTCCAAAGGCAAAAGGTTTGGTGATTAAGGCTATATTTCTTAGCCTCATAATGGGAATTTTAAGACCTCCAATTTTTTTTTACTGTTACGATTAGCTATTCGAAGCTATTTCATGAGTGGGGGGAGGATTTCTTTGATGAGTGTAGCCACCAAAAATCTCCAAAGCGACTGTCCATTTTCGTTGTAATTCTTTTAGGAAAGAGGAAGTTAGACATAGTGTATATTAGGATTGATGATGCAAATGACTCAATTAGTCAATCATAACTATCCTACCTGCTTGTGACAACAATAGATCGGACTTCCATGAGATGAGTTTAGCCTTAATTTTGTCAAGTAAATACTGGGAGTCCTTCATTTTATATTTGGTGAGGATTGGGACACCAAGGTACTTCTCTTGATTGTGGAAAATTCTACAACCTACCAAATTGTTGGCATGTCTATGATGTACATATGGTGTAGCATACATAGCAAATATTACCATTTTAAGGAATTGTGGCTCTGCAAAAGACAAAAGGTCATCTGCATATAGAAGATGGGAGACTATTGGAAGGTCCTTATTATTTTTATACCTGAAACTTGTTTATCTTGGGGTTCCTTTGATGATTAATCTTGATAATGCCTCAACGACCACTAGAAAGAGGTAAGGAGAGAGGGAATCTCCTTGTCTTAAACCCTTAGAAGGTTGAATGGAAGATAAAAGGGATCCATTGAGTAGGATAGAAAAGGACATAGTTGATACATATTAATTGTATAATTAAGGAAAGGGAATCTTGACAAAATTCTAATTTAGATATAATAGAAGCAAGGAAGCTCCATTCCACCTTATCATAGGTTTTTCCCATGTCAACCTTGAGAGGTGATTATATATATTTCATGTTATTATTTAGAAGATTGAAGATCTCATGGCCAATAGTAATGTTGTCTCCAATTTGTCTCCCTTTTTCAAAAGCTCATTTGAAAAGTGATATAAATTTGTTGAGGACGGGTTTAAATCTATTACAATAATTGTGGAAATGTTATGAAAGAATTTGTTGTTTTTATTCAAAAGTATGGAGACTTTGTCTTTTATCCAAAATTCATCTTCTTTTAGGAGAAGTTCATCTAGTTTGTTTTCTAAAGTTCTAGGTTCAATCTCATCTTGCTCACTCTTTTCAGTGTTTTCTTGGTCGGTGACTATCTTAATTTGCCAAAAAATATTTCCAAAACCATGCTTATTCCAATTTAGTTAGATCAATTAAAGCTTGATTTATTAAGTTTAGACAACACTAAAGTTGGGGTATTGGGTTGGAATCCAGATTCCCAAGTAGATTGAATAAGTATATTTACATGAGTTGTCTCTCCACCACGTATTAAAGAATTGAAAAGGTGTCTTTTTTTTGCCTTGATTGTGTATAGCCACCTAAGTCTAGCTTGAGTAATGTTTGGTTAGAGTGAGACATATGGAGGGAGTGGAGGATAGCAAGCGAAAAAATGGAGTTCCAACTAAGACTAACAAGAAGTATATCTAAATTTGCATGAATCTCATGCAAACGAAGTCACCTATTTGACCATGTATAAGATGTTGTCCTAGGTTTAAGACGAATAAGATAGATGATGAGATGCAATAAAATTTGACAATGGTTTGGTATGTCATCCAGAGAGAGAGCCCTATTTTATCTTTAGCAGAGAATAATGCATTGAAATCACCAATTGAAGCCATGAAAGATAAAATGTATAACAATATTTGATTGATGCAAAAAACCGACATTAATGTCGTGGCATGATTTTCGACATCAATAAAAAAATAACTGTTATTTTTGTTTATTTTTTCCTTCAACCTGGATTATCGACTACTTCCACTTCAACAATGCATGGTGGAAGTAGGAGTTATCGACTACTTCACTTGAATTAGAAGACAATATCTGAATTTCAATTTAAAGAATAAAGAGAAGAGCAAAATAATGAATGGTAAGAATAAACTAAAAGTTAAAGGAAAAAGAGAAACAATTGAAAAAGAGATACAAAGATAAAACTTACTTCTTCAATGAAAAAATTAAAATGTTGGAAAGTAGTACATGTGCTTCTCTAAAGTGAAGAACTACAAAAAAAAAACTCTCTAAGACTTACTATCCTCTATGAACTTCATGTATGGGGTTTTTGTAAGTAAAAAGGGTTTGAGTGAAATAAGGAAACATGGTTGAGTGAAACAAGGAAACATGGTTTTAGTTAAACAATGAAACATGACTGAATAAAACAATGAAACATGGTTGAGTGAAACAATGAATGGTGTTGGAGTTGAATAAGGAAACATGTCTTGTAGAGATTTTTTTATGATAAAGTTGGTCATGTGGACGACTAAATCTTCATGTTGATTTTCCCGAGATCAGTAGTTGTTGATCCTTTGTGGGCTTGACTTCGTGGGTGTTGGGATTGAAATTCTTTAATCCTTATGAATACATTGAACTCCCATTGGCTTTCTACAAAATGCACAAAATACACGTAGTGAGATATTTTTATTGAATAATTGGACTTAACAATTGTATATTTAAGGGTGTACAAATCAATGTTTTGGGTGTTTATCACACCACCCTCATACAACCTTTTGCTAGTCCTCTAGCAAAGAACAACGAAAAGAAAAATAAGAACATAAAATAAAATATTTTTATTCGTTCTAAACTTCTCAAAGAAATCAATGTCACTTTCGCTGTTATGACTCGATTGCATTTACAATATGCAACAACGCCTTGAACCTCTAGAACGAAAATAAAGGAGTAGTTTTAGCCTCCTGAGGGCTATCTAGGATGACACCCACAAACATTTTATTTTATTTGAAACAAAATTGATGCGTGCCTTATTTTTCTTAGAGAATATCTTTGTTATTCAAGCACATAGAAGACAAGAGACATATTTAACTAGTTACTAAAATGCACATTACAAATTAGCAACTTTGGAACAAGGTGTGTGTGTGAATAACCAACAAATGCAACTTTTTGTGTCAAAGTAACGTACATCCTAATCCACATTTGGATTAGCTGTTTTGACTTCAAAACTCACCAGTTAATTTCTTTGAAATGATCACCCTGAGTTTGGGTAAAATATTTTCTCTCTTGCATAAGAGGAAAAGAGTAAATGTGAAAATTCAAACTTCTCACATGCTCATAAGAATAAACAGATATGAAAGAGAATAATAGTCTCATGAAAGGAATGTTGATCACTTGCAAGAATGTCGAATTACCCACCATAGCGCCTTCTCATCTACTCTCTAGTTCTTACCATAAGATTAATTAGGACTTCTCTAAAAATGAATCTGGCTTGATTTTTTTTTTTCAATTTTTTATGAGGAAGAGTGGGGTAGATGGTAAGTAAAAAGATGTTTATGAAAATGTTGGGTCTTCAAATAGCTTAATAGGGAACTCATCAATCACTTCCTTTTATTTTCCTTCTTCACAACCCTTTTTTTTTGTTTCCTTCTTAAAAACCTTTTTTTTCACAACTTTTTTTTTTTTTCTCTGAAGTACCTTGGACTTTGGATTTTCACTTTGCACTCTCATTTTTCTTCATAAATCTTCATAACATTTTTCAGAAACATAAATGGGAAAATGGAGTTTCTTTTTATATCTAATAAACCAAGACAAATGCTCACATTGGTATTGGATGAAATGTTTAGCAAGATGGTTTAAGAAGGTTCAGATGGACAATAAATGCCTAATTTACCTTCTAAGGTTTGGTAATGGTTATAAGTCTCAAATAGACTACAAGACCTATGTTTCTTTTAACTCAAAAAGATGTCATCCTCAATGATGAACCAAAAATAAGAAAAATGAGACTTCACAACAAGTTAATGTCCAACAAAATTTTAAGTCATCATATGACTCGGAGTTGTGTAAAAACACTGTGAATAAAATGAAGGGTCTGATAGCTTACAAGGTTAAAGTCTCCACTATTATTCCTCTAGATTCTCAAGAAGTTACTTTTGTATTCCAAACTACATTTGTGGTCATTGTGCAAAAATTTATGTGTTCCTGCATTTTACTTTAGTAATAAACTTCCAACATCTCTTTGTCTAAATGTAATGAATCAAGTAATCGAATCTCATCATAGCTAGGATACCACACCATTTTTTATTTTTTATTTTTTTTAGAAAAAGATTTTCAAAATAGGTAAGAATTTTGATAAATCTCCCCACTCCCAAACAAATAGAACATTGTCCCCAGTGTTAAACAAATGAAATGAAAAGTGACAAATAAAAATTAGAACCTATTACCTCAGGTGATTTGTTGAACATCCATACCATCCCTGCAATGAAAAAGAGTAAGTTGGTGGGGGTGATGTATTACTAAAAGTACATCACCCCCAAACAGGCATTGGCGGTATTATTTATTTTTTATTTTTCATGAATGAATGCATAAACGGACTGGGCTGCCTCCCAGTAGCGCTAAGTTTAATGTCATTGGCTGGACGTGATGGGGGTGGTGGATACTACCCCCAAACAAGCTTAGTGTGACTAATCCTTATAGTTAGGATCAATCAACTGAATGTTTTCCACTGACCTTGTGGGAAGTTCATTGTATGGCTTCAGTTGTTGTTTATTTACTTGAAAGAGACTACCATTTGTAGGTTTTTCTATGGCGATGGCACCATAGTCTTTAACATCACGAACAATAAATGGACCAGACCAACGAGTTTTTAACTTACCTGGAAAGAGGTGAAGACGAGAATTGTAGAGTAGGACTTTCTGACCAAGATGAAACTCTTTTCTCATGATGCTTTTGTCATGTATCCACTACATTTTATATTTGTAGCTCTTGGATAAGTCATAAGCAACATACCTCAATTCTTCTAGCTCATCAAGCTGAAGCTTCCATTTTTTACCAGCCATATCGAGGTCAAAGTTTAGACTCTTTGTAGAACAATAAGCTCTATGTTGGAGTTCAACAAAAAGGTGACAAGGTTTACCAAAGACCAATCTATAGGGAGACATCCTTAAAGGAGTTTTGAATGCAGTTCGATATGCCCATAAGACATAAAAAAGGACTAAGACCAATCATTTCGATTTGAATTGATAGTCTTTTCGAGGATATTCTTGATTTGACGATTTGAGACTTCAACTTGACCACTTGTTTGAGGATGATAGGAAAGGGAAACTTTGTGAGTAACCCCATACTTTTTAACAAGATGCTCAAAGACGTGGTTACAGAAATGCTTACCCCTATCACTAATGATACCCTTGGGGGTGCCAAATCTACTAAAGATAAACAACAATTATTGATCATTGGTCTTAGTGGAAATGGCGTCTATTCATTTAGAAACGTAATTCGGTGCAAGAATGATGTATTGATACCCATGGGAGGATGGAAATGGTCCCATAAAATCGATGGCCCAAACATAAAAAACTTCAACCACTAGAATAGGATTTAGAGGCATCATGTGTCGATGAGTTATTTTCCCAAGTTGTTGGCATTGGTGACATGCTTTACAATACTCATGGGCATCTCGAAAAAGGGTAGGCCAATAAAAACCTGATTAGAGAACCTTTTCCGCATTTTTTTAGAACTGAAATGCCCACCACTATCTTGATCATGGCAAAATGAGATAATGCTCGACTGTTCAACTTTTGGAACACATCTTCTGATAAGTTGGTCAAGGCAATATTTGTACAAATATGGCTCATTCCATAATAATACTTGACCATAGACAAAAACTTTTCACAATCTGGCTTAGACCAGTGTGAAGGGAGTTCCTCAGTTGCTAAAAAATTGACAATGTCGCATACCAAGGAAGCTCTTGCTCTACTAAGAGAAGTTGTTCATCTAGGAAGTCCTCTTGAATGGGCAAGATACTAGTAGATGACTGTGATGTTTGCCTAAACAAGTGGTCGGCGACTACATTTTATGTACCTGGCTTATCTCGTATTTCAAGATCAAATTCTTGAAATAAAAAAAACCCATTGGATCAGACTAGGTTTGGTGTCCTTCTTATTGAGAAGGTATCTAAGGGATGCATGGTTAGTGTACACAATGACCTTAGCTCCAATGAGATAGGAATGGAATTTATCTAATGCAAAAGCAATGGCTAACATCTCTTTCTCCGTGGTCGAGTAATTGAGTTGAGCCTCATTCAAAGTTTTGCTAGCGTAGTAGATGACATGAGGAAGTTTGTTAACTTTTTGACCCAAAACTGTACCTACAGCATAGCCAGAGACATCACACATAATCTCAAAAGGTAGCGCCCAATCAGAAGCTCGGATGATAGGAGCTGAGACTAGTTCAGATTTAAGATGTAGAAACACATATATGCACTTGTCGTAAAAAAAAAACTAAACATCCTTGGCTAAGAGACTACTCAAAAGGCATACAATCTTTGAGAAATCTTTAATAAAGTGGCGATAAAATCCAGCATGCCCCAAGAAAGATCATCTTTAACAGATTTTTGAATTGGAAGAGATGAAATGACATCATCTTAGCTTTGTCCACTTCAATGCCTTTTGGAGAGACAACGTGCCTAAGAACACTGCCCTGTTGCACCATGACGTGGTATTTTTCCCAATTTAGAACAAGATATTTTTCTTCGCAACGCTCTGAGACAAGTGAGAGGTGATGTAGGCATTGGTAAAAAGATGAGCCAAATACTAAAAGTCATCCATAAAGATCTCAAGAAAGTTTTCCACCATATCACTGAATATGCTAGACATCTTTGAAATGTCGTGGGTGTGTTGCATAGCCCAAAAGGCATGCAACGATAAGCGTAGGTACCAAAAGGACAAGTGAATGTGGTTTTCTCTTGATCCTATTGTGCAATAGGGATTCGATTGTATCCAGAATATTTATCCAAGAAACAATAGTAAGGATGACCCGCTAACCTCTCAAGCATTTGATCAATAAAGGAAAGGGGAAAGTGATATTTTCGAGTATTAGAGTTCAGCTTATGATAATTAATGCATACTCTCCATCTCTTTTTCACTCTTTGTGGCACAAGTTCCTTGTTCTCGTTTTCAACAACTGTAATTCCTGACTTCTTAGGAACCACATGGACTGGGCTAACCCATTGGTTATCAGAGATAGTATAGAGGATGTTTGCATCCAAGAGTTTCAACACTTCTTCTTTTATGACATCTTTCAAAATGGGATTTAGACGTCATTGGGGCTCTCTGGAGGTTTTGGTTTTATCTTCCAAATAAATATGATTCTCATAGACAATAGGGTCAATACCCTTGATGTCATGAATATTCCAAGCAATGGTTGACTTGTGAGCTTTAAGGACTTCCAACAACTTGTCACTGTGTTCCTCAGTGAGATCCGAGGCAATAAAAACTGGATAACTCTCCGTAGGACCGAGAAATGCATATCTCAATTCATTTGGTAAATGCTTAAGTCATAGTGATTTTTGAGTCTCGTGGATGAGTCACTCTCTTGTGACGGTCCTATGAATGAAGATGAGGAATACAACTCTTCCTTATATTGATAGAGTGATAATGGCTCAAATTCAGGTATATGCACTATGGGCACATTATCCAACATATTGTTGACCTCTTCAATAGCCTTGTCCATATCTAGGTTCATACCAAAGTGTGAGAGACAACGAAGCAATACGTCATCTGGTGGCGATTGAGCCATAGACTCAAAAAATTGAATCATACACACTTCTCATTCTTCCTCATTCATATCGAGATCATCTCTCATTTGCAAGGTCTTAAAAATATTCAATTCAGCTTCAAGGTTGCCAAAGGAAACATACATGTTACCGCTTCTACAATTGATGTTGGCCTCTACAGTTGCTAAGAAGGGTCGCCCTAAGATGACAAGAATTTGATTATTTGGGCTCAGGCTAGTGTCTAAGATGATGAAATCAACTAGATAATATAAATCCGCAACTTGAACAATCACATCCATAACTATTTCTCTAGGGTATTGTTTTGACTCATCTGCTAGCTTAAGAACTACCTTTGTTGGTTGCATCTCCTTCAACCCAAGTTCTAAATATATATGATAAGGTAATAGATTCACACTCGCTCCTAAGTAGATCAAGGCACAACTTTCAAAGTCTTCCCAATGAAACATTGTATAGTAGGGGTTCCTGGATCCCTGTACTTAACTACTCCAGTTTGTTGAATAAGCGATGTTGCATCGCTTGCAAAGCATTCAGTTTTAGGTACTTCCATTTTTCTCTTTTTAGTACACGTGTCCTTGAAATTTTTTGCATAGATTGGTACTTGCTAGATAGCAGACAAAAAAGGGATGTTGATGTGTACTCCTTTAAAAATCTTTAGTATTTCTTGAAATTACTTCTCTTTTTTGTTACCTAAAAGGGCTTTGGGAAAATGTGCCTTAGGTATATACTTTATTGGCTCTACGAGAAGTTGAGAGGGTGAGTTTAAACTAGTTTGAGAAGAACATTTAGCATTCTCAATTGGTTTAGGAACGCTCTCTTTGGAAATCACGTCAGTTGTCTTGGGTTGTTCTATGTCATTATCAATTGCTCGGCCAGAACGAAGGGTGGTAAAAACTTTAACTTCTCCATGTGAATCAACACTACTACCAATTTCATTGACATGGGCTTGGGGAACACAATTTGGATTAGGGATGGGTTGACTGGGGAATGTTCATTTTTCCCTTCCCACGGTCAAATGTTGCAGTTGTTGTTGAAGCTGGTGGATGGCTTGGGAATTAGCAGCATTGGTTGCCATTAATTGGTGCATCATATCCTCCAATGATGGTTTTGGAGGTGGTAAAAAAGCAGCATATTGAGTTTGAGGTACCAAGTCCCAGGAGTTGCTAAGTTGAGGTTGATCATAGGAATTATGAGGGCATGTACCATAGAAAGGTTCATAAACTAATTTTGTCGGTATGAAAGAGGTCCTCCATGTGGTGGATATTTATTTTGTTGCCACTGGTTAGATTGAGGTCCATATTGTACCAGTCTAGGATAAGTGCGTGAGTTGTGAACTTGTCCACTATGTCACCTAGAGCATTGAAACCTAGGAAGATTCCTTGAACTTCTGGGTGGTTGTTCATAAAAGTCACCACCATAGGAAAGGTTAGAATGATGTCGATTTGCAAATGTGTATGTTTGACCGAATGTGTTTGATTTACGTTTACTGTTTAATACACACACCTCATCCGGAGGTTCATTGCCACTTGAAGTTAAAGGACAAAAAGATCTATATGATCTCCTTTGAGGCAAAAGGTACAAGGCTTAGAAGTCTGCTCTTTGGCTTCAGAGGCGGATTTCGTCACAATAGATTTAATTTCCTTAGCAAAATCCTTGAGGAATGTTTTAATGTCTGGTTCAGAATCTTCATTTGGTACAAATAGATGTGATTTTCTAGAAGAACTAGGTTTCAAGTCTCTATGGGCAGTGGATTATCGAAAATCATCAGCAAGTTCACTTAGAAATGTATAAGCATCAGTACCAGTTTTACACATGAATTTCCCTTGGTGCATGGATTCGATCATATTTCTAGATTCGATACTCAATCCATTATAGAAACTCTGCACTAGCACTCGCTTTTTCAAAACCATGATAGGGGCACTTGATGAATAAATCTTGAAAGTGGTCCCTTGCTTCATAAAAAATTTAATTATGTGTTTGAGTAAACTCCTCAATTTCTCTTCTAATTTTTAAGGTCTTTCTCATAGGGAAGTACTTCGCTAGAAACTTTTTAACTAAATCATCCCATGATTTGATGGAATTGGCAGGGAGGGAATTTAGCCATGAGGTGGCTCAATCATCAAAAAAGAAAGGAAACAAGCGAAGTCTGACATTTTCTTCACCTTTGTTTTAGTTCTTAAAAGTATTACAAACTTCAAGAAACTTCCCAAGATGGACATATGGGCTTTCTCAATCATGCCCATGAAACTTTGGCAACATATTAATAATATTTGGTCTAATCTCAAATTGAGCTATCGTGATAGGGGGCAACTCAATGCATTTGTGCACATTAATAGCAAGGGGAAAATTGTACTCCCAAATTGGACGTTCTTCCATTTCAGTAAGGCAAAAAGTGGATTAGGGTGCCTAAAAAATTTTTGGGTATGAACCAAGCGTTTGTTGGGTCGTTCCCAAACTTTCATAAAAGGAAAAAAATGGATTTGAAAGATGACATCGACAAAGCACAAGATCAAGTATCCCTAAATGATTGCTAAGAAAACATACACAAGCAACAATCACTTCTAAACCACACAAATGCCAAATCTAAGCAAACAATGTCTTAATAAGATTTTATCTTGTTAATCTGTGAGGGATAAGATTGATTGAAACCAGCGGGCGTTACGTTGTTATCTATTATTGCTTGATTAGATAGGGTGCTAACAGATGATCCTAAAAGCTTGTATCCAACAATACAAAGTCCAAAATCAGGAGGTCAGAATTACGGTTGCAAGGAGCCGAATTATTGCACAATTGAAGGAGATCACGTGGTCTAATTAAGAACTGTCTCTATGCTACCGCTCTGTAGACTAATTGATACGAGAATGATGTGTGTCAAATACGTACTTTGGGTGTGTGTTCCTAGCCAATACTGTTAGTTACAACACGTCCTTCTGCGGTCCGCAACTTACAGTGACTTGGCGTACCGGGTGAGTTACCATTGAATGATTAAACCCAACGTCACGTTTAGCTTTAATCAACACAAAATTTAGCAGAATAACCTTGGTCTTAGTTGTCCTATGAACACCGTTTTAGTTGGCTCTAATATTAGTTGATTTTATTATGTGCCTTGGTTTCACACAGCTGGAGTGATGAGGTGGGTGATGAAATCCCACTAGTTTCAAAATTAGGGTTAGGTCTGTCCTCTCTGTTTCTGGTAGTTTATTAACATAAACAACCACACAGTTCGTTAAGATGCAAAAACATAAACAAACACCAATAATGTCCAATCAATTTTCACTCAGCACCCAAGCCACTAAAACAATGTGTCTGAAAGAAATACTTACTAACTTGTGAGCTCGAACACAAGGTCTCCACCGTGAGAGTAGAGAGAAGTGTTATTTGAGAGCTACTCCTAGGTTCAAGCAATTGCTTACTCCCCCCACAACACCGCTGGTTGTCCACTACAAAAAAATGTTAGCCATTTTCAAAGAACAAATTTTTTGATTTCAAATTTTGATTGCTATTTAAATAAATAAACATACAATCAAGCAATTACAGATGCAAAGATGTTTAATGGTCTTGGTCAAGAAGTTAGAATATTTTTGTTTGTTTGTTTGTTTTTGTTTTTGTTTTTGTGAATTAATTTTAATCTAAAACTAACACTCAACCTAATGCTAAAATAATGCATAAATATTACAAGTTGCACTCGACATTCGAGGCATATCAAAAAATTATTATTAATGAATAAACTCTCTTCCTCACTAGAAGCTACAAACAAATAAATAAATAAGGTCTTCAAGCAAGTCTTACGCAATTCCGCAGCTTTATCGCCCACTTTTCCAAACGAATTTGTTCAATAGGCAAGCAACCTTAAAAAATTTGAAAATTTTACAGAAATTCAGGGGAGTGTCACGGAATGTGCTGTAAAATTGTCACGTTAAAAGGACTATGTTTGAGCCGTCTGCTGCTGTGTTGTTTCCGTTATATGCTGAATATTATCCAAAAAAACACATAAAGATGAGAAAAAAATTAAAGAAAAGGGAAAAATTAAAAAATCTTCTCTATTGTTTCCAAAGTTGTATCTTCAAGAATATCTTCCTTCACCGTGATGTGCAACAACGCCATTTGGTTAATGCCAAAAACCGACATTAATGTCGTTGCATGATTTTCAACATCAATCAAAGAAATAACTATTATTTTTATTTTATTTTTCCTTCAACCTCCAATACACTTCAACAATGCATGGTGGAAGTAGGGGTTATCAACTACTTCACTTGGATTCGAAGACAATATCTGTATTTTTCAATTTAAAGAATAAAGAGAAGAACAAAATAATGGATGGTGAAAATAAACTAAAAGTTAAAGGAGAAAGATAAACAATTGAAAAAGATAAACAAAGATAAAACTTACTACTTCAATGAAAAAATTAAAATGTTGGAAAGTACTACCTGTACTTCTCTACCAAGCAAAAAAATCTAAAGCCAAGAACTACAACAAAAAAAAACTCTCTAAGACTAACTATCCTCTATGAACTCCATGTATGGGGTTTTTATAGGTAAAAAAAGGTTTGAGTGAAACAAGGAAACATGGTTGAGTGAAACAAGGGAACATGATTTGAGTTAAACAAGGAAACATGGTTGAATGAAATAAGGAAACATATCTTGTAGAGATTTTTTTATGATAAAGTTAGCCATGTAGACATCCAAATCTTCTTGTTGATTTTCTTGAGATCCGTAGTTGTTGATGCTTTGTGGGTTTGACTTCATGGGTCTTAGGATTTAAATTCTTTTAATCCCCATGAATGCATTTGAAGTCCCATTGGGTTTTCTAGTTGTTGAATTTAGCCTTATTGTGTCACTTTATGCATGATCTGAGATTTGTGCTTGAATTCCTACAAAATGTACAAAATATATCTAATGAGATATTTTTATTGGATAATTGGACTTAACAATTGTATATTTAGGGGTGTAAAAATTGATGTTTTTGGTGCTTATCAATATTCATCTAAGAAATTCTAAAAAATAGATTTAAGCTTAGGATTGGGAGGACTGTTGGAGTAAGAAAGAAAACAGAGAATAAATCAAGGACGACTTTGAGGTACGATTTGAATCGTTTCCTTAAAGTGTTATTTGCCCCCACTCAATTGAGTTTGATAAAGGATTTTTGGCAAATCACTTCCAGGATACAACAAAGTCTAGACTGCGAAAAGCAAATTCGAGGTATTCCCTTAGAAACTTCTAAAAGGAAAGTGTATGATTGGACTGAGAAAGAAGAGAGATTTTGAAATTGTCTTTTAATCAATTTCAGATATCCTTAACTGATGGCAAATGTAAGCTATTTATGGAGTTACAGGCACCTATTCTGAAAGTTTGCAACCATTTGAACAAAGGCACCCATTCTGAAAGTTTGCAATCACTTGTTCAAAAGGGCACTTAGTCATAGATCATGTCTTTTGAATTTGAAAGTGTGCAAACACCATCCTTTCATATTTTCATACTCTATATAACCATATATACATATATATTATTGAAATATTCCAATAATTCTTCCCTATTTCAATAATTATGTATACAGTACCCAAATAGATGAAATTCTCTCAATACAGATGTACAAAAATTCCCACAAGATTGTAAATAACATTATCAATCTCAATCATACTAATATTATCATGCATACAAGAAAGGTGTCTTTCGAATTAAACCTTCAATTAGTGTAAGTAATTCAAAGTCTTAACGAATACTATGGTGGCCTTAGCTTAAACCAATTCTTCTTAAGTTAAATCCGGAATTACCACACACATGACTCAGTCATATTTCCTTAAAGAAAATTCTGAACTAATTAAGCACTATTATGGTCTTGTGCTTCATCCTGATTTCATGAACATTTACAAGAGACAACTCAACTCTTGGCAAAAACGGCACCACTTTTTATGTTCATATAATGAGATGTCTTCCCATGTCTCCTCCTCCTAGAGACATACAATACAATCAAACCTCATTAAGAGATAATAACTCCTCTTCCTAAATGTAGCAATCTTGCACTTATCATCCTGGAATGGGTTATATATAATTAATTTTAGTGCTTTCACAATCACATATCAGTAACTTGTTATTACTCTTTAAACTTTTAACTACTGATATTTCATTAAAAGTTGGGTTACCATTATTGGTGACTTTTTGTAAAGGGTTTTAGCCCCATTCCACTAGATGTACTAACTACTAAATTTCTTGAGAATGCTTTTGTAAGCGGATCCGCCAAGTTATTACTTGACTTAACATAAATAATATTAATAACTCCATCCACTACTAATTTCTTGACATATTCATGTCTCAAGCTAATATGTCTAGATTTTCCATTGTATACTTTACTATATGATCTAGACAATGTAGTCTGACTATCGCAGTATAAAGAAATTGAGCATTGGTTGTGGCCACAACTCTATTTCAAATAACAAATTTCTAATCCACTCTACTTATTTACCTACTGTTGTCATTGCAATAAATTCGGATTTCATTGTTGAATGTGCTATACATGTTTGTTTCTTGGAAGCCAAGAAATTGTTCCTCCAGCAATTGTAAAAATCCACCCTGATGTAGATTTATCGTTACTAGCACTTGTTATCCAACTGGCATCTGAATATCCTTCGAGTACTGTAGGAAAGTTCGAGTATGATCAACTCAAGTTAATGGTTCTTTTAAGATAACAAAAAACTCTATTAATTGCTTTCCAATGAGAAATACTTGGATTATTGGTGTATCTAAAAAGCTTGCATACTGCAAATGCAATATCTGGCATTGTACAATGAATGACATTTATTAAACTGCCTATTACACTAGCATACTCAAGCTGTGCAATGGATCTACCAGAATTATTAAGCATAGTTTCACTGGGCTCATAAGGGGTACTTGCTTCTTTTATTTGCAGATGCTTAAATTTAATAAGCAATTTCTCGATATAGTGTGACTAGCACAAAGCGTAACCCCCACTATGTTTCTTTACTTTAATACCTAAAATAGTATCTACTTGATTCAAGTCTTTCATCTTGAATTTTGAATTTAGATACTTCTTAGTTTGAAATACACCTTTCATGTTTGTACCAAAAATTAGCAAGTCATCAACATATAAGCATATAATAACACCATAGTCATTTGTGAATTTAGAATATACGCATTTATCAACATTATTATGTCTAAATCCATATGACAAAATTATAAAATCAAATTTCTCATGCCATTGTTTTGGTGCTTGTTTCAATCCATATAATGACTTGACCAATTTACAAACTTTCTTTTCATTTCTAGAAAGAACAAACCCTTCTGGTTGTTCCATATAGACTTCTTCATCCAAATCACCATTTAAAAAAGTTGTTTTCACATCCATTTCATGCACATGAAATTATATAAAGATGCTAAAGCTTACAATACGATTATAGATGTGAGCCTAGCTACTGGTAGATAAGTATCGAAGTAATCTATTTGTGCTTTTGCTTAAAACCTTTGGCTACTAACCTAGCTTTAAAGGTTTGAATTGACCCATCGGGATTGTATTTTCTTCTAAATACCCACTTGCAACCAATTGCTTTTGATCCTTGTGTTAAGTCTACTAAAATCCACGTTTGATTTGACATCAATGAATCCATCTCATCATCTATAACCTCTTTCCAAAAAAATGCATCTCTTGAAGCCATTGCTTCATTTAGACTTTCTGGATTTTTTTCTGTATTCATTATTATAGGTATTTTATTTAGAACTTGTGTTATGTCACCTTCTATTAAAAATATAATAGACTGAGATGAAAAAAAATCAGGACCTAGAGTTTCTTCTTTAATTTGGATACTTTTTTGTAAATCCTTCCAAACTAAAATCTTCTGCCATATGCAAAAGTTTATTTCTATAGTTATTCCAAGTTTGGGGTAATTTAGCCATAATCACCCCAACTTTCACATAATTTGGAATAACTATCTTAAGTTCACGAAGTTTAGAAACTAAGACCAATAATTCACGAACTTGGTTTAGGATGGGCTTATTGTCTAATAAAATTTATTTTTTGTACCTCTTTTCTTCATTGTGTATTTGTATTCGAGTGCTTCCCATGTTTTTCTTGGTGATTGAATATGTGTGTATAGATCATATAATCGATCAGTAAGTGTTCCCAGAATGTGTCCTCTGCAAACCAATTCATCTTCTTCACGCTTCTTGCGGTCTACAATTATTTTCTCTGTATCTTTGTTACTTGGTTCAGGAAAAAGCTACAATTTCGGGTCCAACACATATACCACATTCAAAACAGTAAGCATGAAACACATCTTGTTCTTCCATCGAGTAAAGTTTGTTCCATCGAACTTGTCTAATTTATAGACATCTTGATTGATAACCTTCATTGTCATATTATCAGATTTGTTCTCCATTGCAAAATAAGACTTTAAGATTGTTGGAGTAAGAAAGAAAATAGAGAATAAATCAAGGACGACTTTGACGTACGATTTGAACCGTTTCCTTCAAATGTTATTTGCCCCCACTCAATTGAGTTTGCTAAAGGGTTATTGGCAAATCACTTGCAGGATACAACAAAGTCTGGAGTATTCCCTTAGAAACTTCTATAAGGAAAGTGCATGATTGTAATGATAAAGAAAAGAGAGTTTATTGTATTTTAATCAATTTCAGATATCCTTAGCTAATGGCAAATGCAAGCTATTTATAGAGTTAAAGGCATCCATTCTGAAAGTTTGCAACCATTTAACAAAGGCACCCATTCTCAACCATTTGAACAAAGGCACCTATTCTGAAAATTTGCAACCATTTGAGTGAATGCACCCATTCTGAAAGTTTGCAATCACTTGTTCAAAAGAGCACTTAGTCATAGATCATGTCTTTTGAATTTGAAAGTGTGCAAACACCAACATTTCATATTGTCGTACTCTATATAACCATATATATATATATATATATTATTGAAATATTCCAACAAGGACCATATACAAAGATACATATGTCTAATCTTGAGGGGGATAATAATTTGAAATCTTATTATGAATAAATAGGTAGGACCTACAATGGATTTGTAGAGGAACCTCTTGCTTCCAAAAAAGAGCAACACCACCAAAGAACCCATCCCGCTACATAAATACTTTGATAAGCTCCGAAGCGAAACGGGGAGATAGCCTAGCCTAAGTAATTTGGTTATAAGTTTTTTTTGTGCGAAGAACAAGACATCTGATTTGGATTGACTAAGATGTTTGTAGATTTCTCTAATAGTTGGGGTAAGGCGAGAACCCCGACAATTTCAAGATGAAATCATGTCTGGTTGGTTGAGTGAGGAAGAAGATGGAAAGCAGTAGATAAGTGAGTGAGAAGGGGGGAAACAAACTTGTAATCCTCCATTACATTAATCCTTCAGTTTGGATTAGAGTAGATGGAGTTGAACATCTTATTATGTCGGTGGGAATATATAGCACAAATGAATGCAACTAGTGAGATTCATACCAAGTGCTAAATGGTTGGAAATGAGAAAATTGAAAGATAGAAGATATCTATAATCCAATAGTATGTTGTTGGTTTAGAAGAAATCCTAGAATCAAACGAAACATGTGGCAGGCTATTTGAGAGAAAAGGAGGAGTCAAACGGGATGCAATACAGCCTCAAGATGTTGTGGAATTGTTCAAGATCGACGATTTTGAAATGGAAAGATGCTAGTTTTTTTAAGACGATAAGAACAAGAAAGGTTTTGCGTAAGAATTTTACCAATGGTGTACGAGCTGACTTGGTAGAGGTGTTGCGTAAGGAACCTCAGGTCACGGGTTCGAACTCGATCGACCACACAATTATCAGTTTATGGTTTGTTAACCTATCTAACCTTTGATAGGTTATGGGATCTTATAAACCAGCTCTCCTTAAAAAAAGGTTTTGCCAGAGAAAAGAAAGAGCGTGAATTCTCAAGTTTCACTTTGCACCAAATCTTGGAATGGCTCTAATATTCAGCCCCTTTAAATATTCATTAATAACACGTAAGGATTTGATGTACTTGAACTTCTGCTTGAAGATTCTGACCTCGGCCTTGGTTTTTGCTCCATTCAAGTAAGGACAAGTCCCCAACGTATTACTGAGCGATGTGATTCCCAGTTCCCTAACAGATCCTTGTACATCTATGAGAGAACATTAGTTTATCAACAATACGCAGGAAAAATACTTCGAATTGTTGATTCATCATGAGATAGCTTAGAACCAATAGTTCATTATCTAATGGATCTTTCTGTTATAATACTCCATACGAGAGTTATCAATATTTATGAAATCATCCTTATCCAATGGGACAACATTTTAAGTTTGAAAGTGTACGGGGTATTCCATTATAGTATTTAAACATTTATCGCAATTAAAAAAAGCAAAAAAATAGTAGCATTTGTAACACTTTTTATATTTAAAAAAAAGATAATTTAATGATGAGTAAATTTTGAACCTCGGTTAATCAAACAACAATCAACAACTAACCACCAAGCAGATAACAATATATTGGTTGAACAAGTCATTTATTAAAAAAAATATTAAAGTGAGGCCCAAATTTTGGAAAAAAAAATGGGGTCACTAGGTTGTCGCCTAGTTGACCTACCCTCATGGCCAAGCATGTCCGTCCCTCATTCTCTAACTATCGGTTCTCTTCTCTTTCGTTGTCACCCCCTATGCAGTTGCAACCCAAAAAACTAAAAACCTCATCATCATGTACCCCCACTTTTTTTTTTAATCCCATAACCCATCCCACCCCAGATGCCGCCGGCTGGGTTCGACCCTGTGACCTAGTGATACCATCATGTACCCCCACCTCAAACAACCCCTAGAGTAGGTACGTCATAGAACAACTGACAGGAATAATATGTGATATTGCTAAAGATGGGATTAGCTACGAGTCTCTTGAGGAAAAACTCGTGGTAGGGATGTTCGACCAAGATTTCAACATCATTATCAATATATGAAGCAAATCTTCATCTAACATATCAAATGGTTCACCAACACAATTGTCATTTCTTTGTGACCCTCTTCGCCAACATGACAGAAGATCAACTGGACTATGTGCTGACACCCTCGTTAGCACAAATTTGCTTCCCAAGATTGCAAGTTAGAGGCTCGTGTCCTTCCTGAAGACAAATCACCAAAAATGTCGGTTCACTGAATGGTTGTCACAGTGTATCCATACACACTTACGATACACATCTCCAATGGTTTTCTTAAATAATATAGGATTATATACTTTATTATCTTTTCGTTTCACAGAGGAAAAGAACACCTATTGGTGATCAACTGGTTATCTCTCTCTCAGAGTTTGAGATGGGCATTTATCATTGTTTCCAATACGCGTGAGATCATAAATGACAAGTTTTCATCTCTACCGAAATTTGTTATATTTATAAAACTTACATTGAATACCCCTTTTTATTTTTTGAACAATAAGAATTTTTTCAAGCCCTGAATATTTCGTGCTCAAGCTGTCATAAAATAATGCAAACCATTTGAAATATGATTATATTTTCACATTGTTTAGAATTTATATCTTCTACGTATTTACTACATACAAACATAAGCACAATAATTAATGGCAGATTAATGGCTGGGCGGGTTCTGGGCAGTCTAGGCGGGTCTAGGCGGTATGGGCGATTTTTTATTTATTATTTTTTTAATAAGGTTGATTGCGTTCTTATTTTATTTTTCTTTCCTCTTTTTTAGAAATAAACAATTTAATTATTTTTTATTCAGTATATGTCTAAATGTAGCAAAATAATAATAATAATAATAATAATAATAATAATAATAATAATAATAATAATAATAACACTACAACAATTAAGGCATTTTTCAAGAAAAAATTTCCTTGAAATTTACCAGGTTCGTTGAGGCATCCCCGTAGCTAAAGGTTTTTACCAAGAAATTTATTTTTTGTTAGTAAAACAGATGATAAGTAAAGGAAACATGGTACTGGTAATACTGACAACTACCAAAGAAATTTGTTGGTAAAAATCAAATATATTTACCAACAAATTGTTTTGTTGCAAAAAAAAAAAAAAAAAACTTTTAATTACATATGATTTTTTTTTCTTGAAAAAAGCTTAGAATCATTAAGGAAAATTGTTGTGGGAACGCATGTATATCAATGAAAGTTGTCATAGGTACCTTTAACAATTACCAAGGAATTTTTTTTCAATGAAAAAAACATCTATATATTAAAACGATTCATCATTTTCGGCTCTTATAACACCTATAAGACCCCACAATCTACCTCCCAAACTCTAAGGATACCACACACCACACTATGAAAATCTTTATATATGACGGTGTACATTATTTATTTAATTTTAGGCTCAATAGGGTACGATCGAATTCCTGATCTATTTGAATAATTGTGTTGTGTGAAACAACTTTATAGCTGATTAAATCAATTTACTCTTCTTTTCAATAAAAAAAATCATTGCTACGTATATAATAGGGACCAATAAATAATATTTCTTCACTATAAATTCAGACTAAATATTGTAATGACTATAAGTTTTATGAGAAATATTTACCACTTTTAACAATGAAGAGAAATCCACAATAACACCATTAAAATTAGCAACGAAATACCAATAGCATTTCATTGCTAGATATGTTATTGAAATTGGTTAAATCCCCAATGAAATAAAATTAAATTGTTGTAAATAAGAAAACGAGCCTTAGAAAGAAAAAAACACTCATGGAAATTTTATCAATCCCTAACAATGAAAATTTGTTGCCTATAATATTATAATTAACAATAACATAATATTTTATTATTAAAGAAATGTCATTCAATTTTCCAGATGACTCAATATCATTGCTACTAATAAAAAATTTCAACAAAATAAATATTTTGACACTGTAAAGAAGTTTGGTGGTTTAAATATATATAAATATCATGGAAAAAAATTCATTATAAGTAACCATACAAATCGTTATCTCATTCTTCTCTTTTCCCAAGAGATAATTATTCTACTAAATCTGAATAAAAAAGGTTTTGTAAAAAGTATCATAATTTTTTTCTATATGAAAGCATGGGTGTTGGTTGATAGTTGACTATCATTACTCAAGCTTGTTTCAAAAATCCAATTGAGTGTTTTCACAAGAGACCTTTTGCCTCGCATGTAATGCATATGACTCTGAAGCGTAGCTAATTAATAGTCTATTTTTCATTTTTATAAAATAATTTAATTTAGTGCAATTAGTAGTTGAACTTAAAGTCCCAAATCAAACAACATTACTATAGTCAAGGCTCTTGTCAACGAAATTTTCTACCTATGAAAAAAAAATACACTTTTAGTTGGGAAAAATCTGTACCGAACAAAAAATTTGTCCCTGGATTCCTTGAATTATCCTTGTATAATATTTTTGCAGCGCAATAAAAATAATTGCCAATAAATATTTTTTTGTCCCATTGTTCGACAGTTTCCAAAGAAACAATAATGAATTAACGAGCTTTATTGAGAAATTAATTTTCATGAAAATGATTATTGTTTTTTAACAAGGAAAAAAGATGTTACCAATAAGGTTGTAATTACCGACAAAATTTTATTTCCTTGCTATAGAGATGGTATTAAAATAGATATTGTTTAAAAAAAAATTTGTTGTCAATAGTATATCAATTTCCAGCAAAATAATGATTCGTTGGTATAAAATAGTTAGTGAACTTTAACGAGAAATAAATTTTCATGACTTTAATTATTACTTTTTACCAGCGAAAACAATTTGTTGTCAACAAGGTTATAATTACCAACAATTTGTTTTCCTTGCTATAGAGATTTCATTAAAAAAAAAGATATTGTTTCCAAAAAAATAAAAAAAAAGTTACCAATAGTGTAATAATTTTCAACGAAATATTACTTTGTTGCTATAAATTAGTAAACAAGCTTTAACAAAAAAAAAACTAATGGAAAAAATTAATCATTATCAATGAATCAAATCATTACTAATAATGTGATTATTATCTAGAAAAATATTTTTCCTTACTAAAGAAAGATGAATAAGTAATAATATTTCGTTAACAAGGAAAGTGATTTGTTGTTAAAATTAGTCTTCTTTAGCAACAAAATATTTCATTCCAGATAATGCCACAATTACCAAGGAACTAGTATTTTATGGCCATAAAAAATATTTCATTATTAAATCAATTTGGCAGGAAATTAGTTTTGGAGGGAATGCTTCCCCCCACCTATTTAACAACGAAAGTTTCCAACAAAATAGATTTTGTTAGATTTTTCAAGGAAACATTTTTTCGTTGACAATGATACCATATTAACAAGGAAATTAATTTTCATAGAAAAAATTTTGTCGGTAAATGATAGATTTCTTGTAGTGTAATAATAATAATAATAATAATAATAATAATAATAATAATAATAATAATAATAATAATAATAATAATAATAATAATAATAATAATAATAATAATAATAATAATAATCTTTCAACAGTAATAAGATTATCGAAAATCAAATAATTAATCCTCTTATGATTTGAAACAAGATGATATTTAGAAAAAATATCTAATGTGAAACACACAAAAATTATATTATTAGATACAATTTTTACAGTTCTCGTGAAATTTATTATATGTAAAATGTTTACATAGATTATTCAAGCAATTGGAACTAGTTTTCATCATAAGCCATGTTCATGAGCAACTAGCTATAAAGGCTTACTTGCATACCATAGTCAATATAGTAATCGTTGGAAGCTTGTGTATAGGGGTGGGCACAAAATGGGATGGACCTCATCCTGATCCCATTTCGTTCCTTCGGGATAGACCTCATCCCGACCTCGTCCCATCCCAAACGGGTTCGGGATGGGACGGGATGATCAGGTACTAAAACATTTGCTGCAATGCAAAAAAATTAAATAAAAAAATGATGATGAAGCTTGCAATGATTTAGGACTTATACTTTGAAATTAAGGACATACAAAGTAATAGAAATTGCAATGATTAAAGACTTATACAATGTAAGGACTTGTACTCTGAGATTAAGGGCTTTTTCATCAATAAAATAGGTTGATACCATAACAAATATCGACTTAGCACTCTTATTAAAATGTTACTTCTTATTGTCCAGTACAACCTGTTCAACATATATTTCTGAATTCTTGATTTTGTTCCAGTACATTTTTTTAGTGATCCTTTTGAGTCAGTGTCTTAGCATTTCTCATAAAGAACACTATAAATAATAGGGTTAAATAGAAAAATATCATAATAAGAAAAATTGATTGCAAACACCATCTCAAGGATAAGTTTATGACATATACACTGAGCAAATTCCTAGACAATTAGACGATTATGAATCGATCTTTCATTCGTATTGGAAAATGGGTCCTGGTGAAATCCGTCCCTTAGACAAAGGGACTGCATGTATGACATCCAACACTCTGAAATGTGTCCGTACCTTACCCGTTCCCGAGAAATTGAAGGCACTTGAAAAAAAGCAATTAATTTCAAAATTATCAGTAAAAAAATACTATCACATCAAACCAGTGAATCTTCTGCGAATGAGAAAACATTAAGAAAGAAAAGACACATTCAACGTAAAGAGATGTACATTGTTTCAAGCAAGAAGAAAATGGACCAACTTTAAAGTAAAAAGGCAACTCTAGACATGAATTTCACAACTCCATCTATCCACAAATCAACTAATAAATTTAGTGCAATCCACTTCATTGTAAAAACTTTACAACATTTCCACTACATAGAACATGTAGTAACTCCAAACCATCTCAAACTCTAGATCAACAAACTTACACACCCAACTAAAACTCCACCTACTAAACAAGATCCATCCACACCAAATCCCAGAAAACCAAATTGTATTGAGCACATTTGTATTACTTAGTTCGGGATGGGCGGGATTGAAAATCTCCATCCCGATCCCATCCCATTTTAGATCTAGATCAGAACAGACGGGACGAGATTGATCAATCCCAATAGAACTCAGAAAAAATCAAGACGGGATGGGATGCCCACCCCTACTTGTGTATCGTCATTTTCCTGGAATTTCATATATATTTTTTTCATTTGGTTCTTTTTTTCATCAAAACTTGAGGTTAAATGATTAATATACCTAATAAGAATAAGAAGACAAGTTTGTAGGTTAACAACGTCCAACAAAGTTTCAAAGTCAACAAATATTATCTTGCAACGACGGGGCATTCCCTTGTCACCTTATCAATTTGAATCTGCTTCATATATGTAAAATGAGCATGACCACTGTGCAAATGTTTTTCATATCATTTTGATGTTATCATGTATAGTCTTTGTCTGTATAAGAAGTGTAACGTCTCCTTATATTATATATTGTGTGACCTATCTTGAATGCACCTTTACCCACAAAAAAAGAAAAAAAAAAAAAAAGGCATGGGATAGAGGTTATTTTCTTTCTTTCGAAATGAACTAAGGGCATCCTCAACAAGATACATATATTGAACAATCACTTAATTCATAATCTATTTCTCTCATTTTTGGAACAATGATTTTATTCCCACTACTGGGGTTTACGTAACCAATATGAAGATAGGAGATAGTTGACTGGTTTAACCTTGTCAGTATTGCATTGTTGTTGGGGATTTAAAAAACATAGCAAGTACACGAATTCTATTTGCACTTTTTTCCCAATGTCTATCACCTCAACTTTTTCAACTTACTAGGCCAAACCAAAGTCTCTAATAAACAAGCTTCCTCTTCTTTGATTCGATCCCTCTTGGAAATCTCAACTACATTGAGTATTAAGATATGATATGTGGATGTTGTAACATGAAGGTTGAGATTTACTTCCGAATACGCCTAGCCACTGGGCATACCACATTTGCCTAAGAGTCACTACTCCAAATTAGCATTTTTGTAACAACCCCCAAAACAGTATCACTTTTGAAGTGTAACAACCCACCTAACAATTTTACACATTTTCACAAACAAAATGATACAATAATTGTATCACCATGAAGAGTATGGTTATAAAAGTGATACTATTCATGGTGATCCAACTTATTGTATCATTTTTTTGTGTTACTGTTTTTCATTTTTTTTACTAAATTTAATTTTGACTTGAAATTGTTTGGTGAATTGTAACATCTCAAAAGTGATATTGTTTTAAGAGTTGTTACAAAAGTGCCAATTTGGTGTAGTGAGTGTCCACAATACTAGGCTTTAGACCTCATGCAGGGCTCCATGCTGACACCTAGTGAGGGCTAGCTCACAGTCAATCCCAAGACCTCCACAATAGCCTTCCTTGGTGAGTCCCCGACACGTTCAAGCCTTACGAGCTTGCATGGGGCTTGCCCAACCAATGAAAAGCCACAAGGTCTTTCATTAGCTACATAGAGGTACCACTCTTTCTAGCTACTCGCCTAAGATTGTGCAGCCAATGAAAAGCCCCACGACCAATCATTAACCGCCAAACATTTAAGTAACCCAAGGTTGAAGAGTTTGTGCATATGCGGTTAAAGTGCTTAATTATATATGTAGCAGGATGTCATTAGTTTAAGGCTCCCCACATTTGTAGGGGTCTTCGTGTAGGCTTGCATAGGGCTCTTTGGGCTGCCACGTAAGTTAAAAAAAAAATTAAACAAAGCCAATGATTGGTCACTGGCCCCACTCCTCCGTTAATGTGGATGCGCTAAATGGGAAGTACTTGGCAAACTCTCACCCATGACAAAATGGATCCCACTTACAGAAAAAAGTTCCCAAGTCTTTCATTCCCTCCATATGTAATGTCCATGGAAACTTCCACTGCTCTGAACCTAGTGCCTCTCATCGAATCTAAAACCAAAACATCACTCACCTCCAATTTCTCTTCTACCAAACTGCAAGTCCCTTAGAGAGCTTAAGCAAATCCAAGCTGCTACCGTAAAATCCAATTACCAACATGACATCTCCACCCTCACAAAACTCATCAATTTCTGTAGCGTTCCCCACCATTTCCACAATGGACCATGTGATGAAAAAAATATTTGGAAACAGTGAATGGAAGGGAAAAAAACTGATGGAGTCGGTGAAGCTTGTCGGCAAATCGATGGCAGTAATCTGTTGGCTAAAGTTGGTGGTTGAAATCGTTGAAGAAGATGGTAGAGAAAAGAGCAACTGGAAGATAAGAGAATGGATGATAAGAGAAGGTGGTGGAAGGTGATGGAGTTTTCCATCACCGCCCCACTCCATCACCTCATCATGCTATAAATGAAGCGTACCCCGCATATATTTGTTGTGTCATTTAGACATGTGTGTGTTTAACGTCGTTGACATTGTGTAGCTTTCTCCATTTGTATTTTTTGGTCTCACTAGTAAAGTTGTTCTCTTTGCCCTGTGGATGTAGGAAAATTAGCCGAACCATGTAAATTTGTTGTCTCCGATTTATTGTCTTTGTTTGGTAACTTTGCATTTCGATATTTGCAATGCTTCTGCGCATAACAAGTTGGTATCAGAGTCGATGGTTAGTTCTTTGGGTTCGTTTGAGGGTTCATGAATCATTGATTGGTGAAAAGCATGTCAGATCTATCAAATTCTAGATCAAATATGGTTACCGCTACAATAAGTAAATTTGATGTACAGAAGTTCAATTGGAAAAATAATTGTGGCATCTGGCAATGCGAAGTTTTGGATGCGTTGGCAAAGAAGAATTTGGAGGAGGCTTTAGGAGATAAGCCGCGGACCATGAGAGAATAAGAATGGAACAAGTTTAATTGGTTGTATTTAGCAAATGAGCAAAAATATTTCGTTATGAAAGACACATCCTAAAGTGTTATAGAAAAAGTTGGAAGATAAGTTTATGACAAAAAACATACAAAATAAGTTCTTCCTTACGAAACAATTTGTTCGGATGAATATGAGACCTGGGATTACTCTGCTTGAGCACTTGGATGAGTTTAATAGGTTTATTGTTGACCTACTGAATTTGGAAGAAGATGTTCCAGAAAATTACAAGGGTTTGTGCCTTTTGAATTTCCTTCATGAAGAATATGAACATCTCGTTACAATTTTGTTAGCGGAAAAATAAGCATTGAATTATGATGAAGTTGCTACGACATTGCTTAATTATGAATTTAGGAAGATGTATCTCAAAGTCCATCGGGATGCAATGTCTGAAGTATTGATGGCGAAGGGATGATATGAAAATAAGAATGTTAGTGATAGAGGAAGATCACAGTCAAGCAAAAAATCTATGGACAGAAGATTTTTACCAAAGTGCTTTCTGTCATAAGAAAGGCCACTGGAAGATTGACTGCGAGGAAATCAAAACTGCAATAGAAAAGAGAAAGAAAAAGTCATATGCGAATGCGGTGCAAAATTTCGATGAAGATCTGGAAGATGCTTATTCATTGTCTTGATTCGGGTTCTATATATCATGTGTCCCCGTATGGACTGAATATTTAACGTTAGAGAAGTCAATGGCGGAGTTGTCCATATGGACAATAATGACAAATGCAAAATTGCGGGGATAGGTAAATTCAAATTGAAGTTGTATAATGGACTTGTTTGGGTTTTGAATGATGTACAGTATCTACCCAATTTAAAGAAAAATCTCATCTACGTTAGTGCTTTAGAGTCCAAATGTTACATGGTTATGGTAAATGATGGAGCTCTATAGATCGTTTCTGATGCATTTTTGTTGATGAAAGTTGTTCGGAAGGGTAACTTGTACTTCTTGTGCATGCAGGGGAGTACAGTTAAAAATATTCAAAAACTTGATTTTGGTGGAACAACTTGTGTTGTTGATGGCCCTCTGGATGTTGTTTCTGATAGAGTAACTGAAAGCTCCAAGGATTTTTGTAAAATACCTCGAGGGTTTGGCATTTGCGTGCAGGTAAAGGTGAGAAGGTTTTGCACGAGTTTTTGAATAAACATTTGGTAGAAGATATGAAGATTTGCAATATGAATGTTTGTGAATATTTTTGACTTAAAACTCCATCCTAGGCAAGGTAGAGTTGGTTTGTTAGCTTGAACAAGTTCTGGTGTATGGAGCCTATCAGCACGTTTGGAGAGGTGAAAACCTTAATCTTGGATAATCAGTATTGGTATGATTATGTTCGTTGGAAATCGGTTGCTTGCTTTTGTTCGTGTTTGTAGTGGTCGGCTCAGATTTGTGAAATCTTCGCCGAGGTGGAGAGTTGTTAAAAAAAGATTTAGAAACAGTGAGTGAAAAGGGAGAAGAAGAACCTGATGGAGTCGATGAAGCTTGTCGGAAAATCGATGGCGGTGATTTGTTGGCCGGAGTCAGTGGCCGAAATTGTTGAAGAAGGTGGTAGAGAAAAGAACAGCTGGAAGAGAATAGACTGGATGAGAAGAGAAGAGAATGGACGAGAAAAGAAAATAAGCCCTTTTTATCTTCCTCAAATTAATCCTATGTGAGTTAGGGTTCTTGTGGCTGCAAGAGAAGAGATGAGAGTGTGTGTGAGAGAGAGATCCTGCATATATCTGTGGTGTCATTTAGACGTGTGTGTGTTTAACGTCATTGACATTGTGTAGCTTTCTCCATTTGTATTCTTTAATCTTATTAGTAAAGTTTATCTCTTTGCCCCATAGATGTAGGCAAATTTTCCGAACCACGTAAATTTGATGTTTCTGATTTAATTGTCTTTGTTCGGTAACTTTGCATTTTCGGTATTTGTAACACTTACGCACTTAACACCATGCACAACAACTATTTGATCAATTTCCTCAATCAAACATTGTCCTCTTCAACATCATGGCTCATTGTTATGTTCGTACCCATAATATCCTTTTCCAACCCTCGACACTTTTTGCTAGAATTCTGAATTTCAGTCTCTATTCGGATGAGTACACTTTCCCATCTCTTCTTAGAGCATGGGCTAACTCTAAAGCCTTTCAAGAAGGTAAACATGTGCATTGGCTAGTTATCAAACATGAGTTGCATCATAACATTTATGTTCACCCCACACTTATTAACATCTACACTGAATGCAGTAAAGCCAATGAAAAGATTTGGAGAATACTACAAGTAATCTTATCAAGCTTCAATTTTCAAAACTGATGAATACAAAATATTTATCGTACTTTCTTTACACACACTCTCAATCTCACTCTCTACTTGGAGTGGTATACATGGATTGGATCTCTTGGACTGGGATGATCACAAATGGATAAGAGTTCATCTATTTATAGGCATGGCAATGACTCCTTGCATTAAATGTATCAGCCACCTACTTCATTAATGGAACCTCCAAACTACTTCCAACCAACCTCTTCATTCATTCTTCAAGCTTCAAGTCATCTTCCAGGGAATTCTAGAGCACAATACCTTATTCATCATGAGTTGGATCATCGTAGTACATTCAGATCTTGACTCCATCATTGGCTGGATCAAGGTATTCCCAACAGTCTCCCTCTTCAGTACATTAGAGAGTAATACCCGCCAAATCACTTACCAATATAATGTTACTATCTTAGTAATTAATAATATTTATTTATGGGTAATATTTATTTATTTGGTAATATTTATTAATTTGTAATATCTACAAATATTTATATATTTTATGATATGAATTTAGGAACTGGGTTTAGGTTGGTGGTGGGTAAAAGAGGAGTGGTGGTTGTGTTTAGTTAAAGAAACCTTAATTAAAAACTCATTTAAAAGAAACCCTAGCCTCCTTTTTCTCTTTGGATACACACAGAAGAAAAGGAAAAAAAAACCAACATAGAAAAAAAGAGGGAGGCGATAAAGGAAGAATTTTTGTTCAAACTTTGGGATTATCGCAAAAACGGTGAGTAGAACTCTAATGATCCTCCTCTATTATGTATCGTTTGTTGATTGGATTATACAATCTACTTAAAATAAAATAAAAAAAAGGTTGTTTTTGTTGTTGTTTTGATTATACTCAATTTAGGATTTAGATTTGCATAAAAAAAAGGGGAATGGTGTAGGCAAACATTAAATCACATATGTCACTGTCGAATACATGTTGTCGTCATCCCCATTTAGTGTTAGATTAGGGAGATAACATCACTTTGAGAAATTTTGTTTTACTATTGAAAAAAAGGGAAAGAGAACACCTTGAAGTATTGATGTACTGAAATATTTATCATGCTAGTTGTCTTACTCATGTGGATGAACACATGTCAATTTCCATTTCTCTTCTTTTTGTACATTGGCCCTCCCATAGTTTGAGTTCTCTGCAAAAAAAATTTCATTGTAAGATTCCAACAAACACAACTCATTGCTTTTTTGAATGTCTTTTCCTTTGTCAACATTGATTTGAAATTAAAGTCAAAAATTGAATTGCCTTTTTGGTGATAAGTACAGTGTGATGTAATGGTAGAGAATTTAACATGACTTATTTCTTTGATTTGGTTTGGGATGTGTTGTAGATGACATCATAACCTCAATCCCAATAGTAATTAGTGAATCATGACTATAATTTCAATTTTTAAGTCACTGATTCAATATGCTAATGAATTTATTGTTACCCATTATGTTTGGTGTTGTTGACTTTGACATTTAATATTCAACATTTTTTTATTATGCACTATATTTGGTGTTGTTCACTTTAGCACTTTACTGTTACCCACTAAACACTTAGTTAATATTTTTTTAATATGCTTTTTTCCACAACTTCAAAAAAATTTTATTTTAGTATACAGACTTGTTTGTATACGTGTGATCTAAATTTTGGATATGCAGACTTGCTTGCATATCGGTACGCCGTTCCATGTGAGTTCAATAGTACATGTAGTATTTAGGAAATACTTGCCAGGTATCGAACTTTGGGTGAGATGACATGACACTTGATGTGGCACCCCACTTGGGTCATGTACGCTTCGAGTGACTTCGATGGCAAGGGAGGCACACTTGGGTGAGGTGTGTTCGGCACAGGAGAAGAGTGCGATTGTGGAAAAGAACTAATAAAAAATTAGGAAAATAAAGAAAACCTTGAATTGATCATAACATGAAAATGTGCATGGATTATTTTAGCACGTATTAGGCCAGCCTTGAAGGAAGAAACTAACCGCTCATTCGATTCTCGAATGGGAACTACCTGTCTTCCTTAAGGTGAAATGCATATTTTTTGAAGGATACTTAATGTCTAGGTGTGACATAATTTGTAAGTTTGCTCACACCAATATTAATATACTGACCCGAATTTTGTATTGTTGTACAAATTTGGGCGCGTTCTTAATGAGCGTAGCCCCAGAAACTTATCAGGGTTAATTGGAGTGCAAAGGTGGTATTAACTGCGTGGCGATAACTAAGGATTCGACACGTTTTGTTAGATCTTGAGTTTATTGTTTTTCCTAGGTAATCAGATGTAGGGATTAGTTATTAATGTTCGGATTTTTAAGTCAGAGGTTTATTTGGGAATTGATTAATGTAATTTTTTTTTATATTGTGGCTTGGGTTTATAATTGCGGACCTCATTTTGAGAGGAAGAATTTTGAGGAAGGTTATTATTTTATTTATTGCCTCATGACTGTACCATTTAATTTGTTCCTATCATGCCTTGGTTTTTAGACAACCTATTAATTTAGGTTGTTCAAAAATCGGGGCATGACATATTGGTATCAGAGCATTTGGTTAACCTAGATCTAGGGTAGGTCTAGGTGATCCTCGGAAGTGTGGAAATGGGATTATGAACGTTTGGATTATTAAGTATTAATAGCTATTTATTTTTGCTTGAATGTAATGGCGAACACTCGATCGAATGGTGCCAATGAGCAAAATGGTGATAACGGGCGGAATAATACTAATGAGCCAAGCGGTTTGAATGATCAGGGGAAAAATCCTAAATTGGTTCAGGTGGATGTGGGAGCTATGATGACGCAACTTTTGCAGGTTGTGCAGAACAACCATCAGGATAATCATGGTGACCCGTTTGCCAGGAAAAATAAGGAGTTTGGGAACCTAGGCGGTCAGAGGTTTAATGGAGAGACTGGACCTATTGTAGCTGAGAAGTGGATTCGCAAGTGTGAAATCGTATTCAATAGGATGCAAATTACTGAGGTGCAGAAACAAGAATTAGCTACTCATAATTTGGATGGTAATGCCAGCTATTGGTGAGATTCTATCGAGGAGAGCATGGATACGACTGTTATGACTTGGGAAACTTTCAAGTCCAAATTTGACTGTCAGTTTGTACCTGAAGCTGTGAAATCTCAGCTAGCTGCAAAGTTCCTTAGTTTGACGCAAGGTACAAAGTCGGTGACCCAATATGTGACAAAATTCAATGAGTTGACTCGGTATGTTCCGTACTTGGTTGATACTACTACCAAGAAGAATCAGAAGTTTATTAGGGGTTTGGGTCATTATTTATCAAAGTCATTTTTACCCTTTGATAAAAAACCCTTCGATAGAGTTTTAGACTTAACTCTCAAGTTTGAAAAGCAAGACGCCGCTTTTCAAGAGGCTAGGGAGAAAAGCAAGGGAAGTGAGTCGTCTAGAAACTCGCGTTCATTTGGGAATCGAGAACAAAACAGGTATAAGCCTTATGATCAGAATCAGCGAGGACCTGGATTTCAGTATCAGCCGAGGTCCCAATCTGGAGGTCAGTTTCAGCAGAGACCCCAGGGAGGTTTCAAGCCGCAGGGTGGCTTCAGGCCCCAAGGGCAGCAGTGGCAGAGACCAACATTTCAAAACCAGGGCCTGCAAGGCCTGTATCAGCAACCTCGTCCTTATGTTCCTCGACCTCGGCACCTACAACACCACGAGGGCAGGCTCCCACTGATAGGTTATGCTACAGATGTAACCAGCTAGGGCATCTCATTTGTGATTGTCATAGTAGGCGAGGCGCTTCGTAGGGTAGGCAAGCCCCACCAGCTCCAACACGTGCATTTGCGGTTTTACCAGGGCAAGAGAATGTTGAAGGTATTATCACTACTCAGTTTCCCTTGCGAGTATTATTTGATTCTGGTGCTTCTCATTCTTTTATTTCTCGTCGAATGGTAGAAAAATATAACCTTAAAACTATGCCACTTATCAAACCTTTATGTGTTGAGACACCCATAGGAGGTACTGTAACATTATCTAAGCAATGTAGAAATTTTGAGATCTCTTTAATGGGTCAAAAACTTGTCGCGGATTTGGTAGTTATGAATTTTGAGAGTTTTCATGTTATTCTTGGGATGGATTGGTTGGTTAAAAATTATGTTACTATAGATTGTGCCGCGAGGACCATTTTGATAGATACACTAGGGTTGCCACGAGTTAGTCATGTTTGTGAACCATGTGGGGACTATATAATGACGAGCACTCTATACTCTATGGATATACCAGAGAAACATATTAGCATGGTTGAGGTGGTAAAGGATTATGTAGATGTATTTCAGGAGATTCCCGGTCTACCACCCAAGAGAGAAGTCGAATTTTGAATTGACTTGGTGCCTAGGGCAGCACCGATTTCGAAAGCTACATATCGATTGGGTCCCAAGCAGTTGGATGAGATGAAAGTCCAACTAAAGGAATTACTCCAGAATGGGTAAGAAATTTAATCTCGTATGTTTTTTTTATTTATAATAGTTATATATATGTGCATATTGGTGAGTAACTATATGGTTAATCCTTTGAGGCGTGTATACTTAGGTTTATTCGACCAAGTAATTCTCCATGGGGTGCACCTGCTATATTTGTTTTTAAGAAGGATGGTACTTTGAGGATGTGTGTCGACTATAGAGAACTAAATAAGGTGACCATAAAAAATAAGTACCCTCTTCTGTGGATAGATGATTTGTTAGATCAGTTGAAAGGGGCGGTTGTATTTTCACAGTTGGATTTGAGGACTGGGTACCATCAGATGGGTGTTGAAGAGCAAAGCATACCTCTGACGGCGTTTCAGACTCGGTATGGGTTATATGAACTTTCGATCATGCCCTTTGGATTGACCAATGCTTCTGCTTTCTTTATGGATTTGATGAAATGTATTTTTCGTCCTTACCTTGATAAATTTGTTATCATTTTCATTGATGATATTATGGTATATTTCCGAAACATGGAGGACCATTGAGAGCATTTGAAAGTAGTGTTGCAGACTTTAAGAGATCACAAGTTGTATGCTAAATTTAGTAAATGCCACTTTTGGGAGAAAAAGGTGAGATTTCTTGGGCATGTGATTTCTAGCGAAGGGATAGCGGTCGATCCTGACAAAGTTGCAACAGTTAAAGAATGGAAACAACCCACTAATGCTAATGAAATTTGGAGTTTCTTAGGGTTAGCTGGATATTACAAGAGGTTTATTGATAAATTTTCGTTGATTGCAGCACCTTTAACGAGTCGAACCCGAAAGGATGTCAAGTTTATATGGACTAAGGACTGTGAGACTGCATTTCAAGAGTTGAAGCAAAGGTTGACTACAGCTCCAATTTTAATCATTCCCACTCGTGGCAAGAAGTTAGTGGTGTTTACAGATGCTAGTGGAACAGGTTTGGGATGTGTTTTGATGCAAGATCAGAAAGTAGTTTCTTACGCATCTAGGCAGTTAAAGCCACATGAGAGGCGATGTGCTACACATGATTTGGAATTAGCAGCAGTGGTTTTCGCTTTAAAAATATGGAGGCATTATTTGTATGGAGAGAAATTTGAGTTGTATACTGATCACAAAAGCTTAAGGTATCTATTTTCACAACGGGATTTAAACATGAGGCAACGGAGGTGAATGGAGTTCATTAGTAGTTATGATTTTGAAATCCTTTACCATCCAGGCAAAGGGAATGTGGTGGCGTATGCCCTTAGCAGGCAACATAGTGTGTTGACCGCTCTTATGGTGCAAGAGTGGAAGATTCTCGAGGTTATTTCAGCTCATGATGTTTTGACTGTTCCGCATACTAGAGGAGCTTATGTTTGTAGTTTGACAGTGAAACCTACCCTGATTACTCAAGCCATTTCAGTGCAGCACACTGACCCATTTCTCATGAACATAATGAATGATTTGATAGTTGATACGTTGGATGACTGCCCTACTGATTGGTCAGTTGACATAGATGGAGGATTGCGATTTCATGGTAGACTTTGCGTACCGGATATTTCGGCGTTAAAGAATGAGATTATGGATGAGGCTCATCGTTTTAAATTTACTATTCATCCAGAGGGTACGAAGATGTATCACGATTTGAGAAGAAGTTTTTGGTGGGAAGGCATGAAACGAGATGTTGGGGTATATGTCTTTCACTGTTTCACTTGTCAGCAAGTTAAAGCGGAACACCAGAGGCTGTCTGGTTTATTTAGCCTCTAGAAATACCCATGTGGAAGTGGGAACACATTTCGATGGATTTTGTTGATGGCTTACCTAGATCTCGAAGGGGTAATGAGTCAATTTAGGTTATTGTTGACCGTTTGACTAAGTGTGCACATTTTATCCCTGTTGGTGCATCTCGTAATACCGACAAGTTAGCTACTATGTATATCCGAGAAGTGGTAAGGTTGCATGGTGTTCCTATTACCATTGTGTCAGATAGAGATCCATTGTTTACATTGGCATTTTGGAGCACTACGTATCATCCACAGACTGACGGACAGACTGAGCGGGTAAATCATATTTTAGAGGATATGTTGCGAGCTTGCATCATGGATTTTGGTGGTAGTTGGGAGGATCATTTACCGTTGGTGGAGTTCTCGTACAATAATAGTTATCAATCGAGCATTAGCATGACACCCTTTGAGGCTTTGTATGGTAGGTCGTGTAGATCTCCTAGTTGTTGGGTAGAGGTAAGTGATAAAATATTGTTGGGACCAGAGATTGTTAGGGAGACTGCAAGGAAGATTGAGATTATTCGGGGAAGGATAAAAACTGCTCAGAGTAGACAGAAAAGCTATGCAGATCAGAAGTGAAATAGTGTAGTGTTTGCGGTTGGTGATTTAGTTTTTCTCAAGGTGTCTCCCATGCGGGGTGTGATGAGATTTGGTAAGAAAGGGAAGTTGAGCCCACGGTATATTGGGTTGTTCGAGATTGTCGGATGTGTTGGTCACTTAGCTTACAAACTTGCATTGCCGCCCAGTTTGTCGATGATTCATGATGTCTTTCATGTTTCGATGTTGAGGAAATGTGCGAAAGACCCAACTCAGATTGTTCAACCTACCGCTATTGAACTTAATGACGATTTCACTTATACAGTTGGGCCGGTGATGATAATTGATCGTGACGTGAAACAACTACGATGTAAGAAAGTCAACTTGGTCAAAGTTCAATGGAGCGAAAAGGAGAACGATGTCACCTGGGAATTGGAGGACAAAGTAAAGCAGATGCACCAAGAATTATTCGCCTAACCCTTATCCTACTGAATCTCGAGACGAGATTCTTTTGAGGTGTGTATATTGTAATACTCGCCAAATCACTTACCAATATAATGTTACTATCTTAGTAATTAATAATATTTATTTATGGTTAATATTTATTTATTTGGTAATATTTATTAATTTTTAATATTTACAAATATTTTATGATATGAATTTAGGACCTAGGTTTTGGTTGGTGGTGGGTAAAAGAGGAGTGGTGGTTGTGTTGAACTAACGAAATCCTAATTATTAAAAACTCATTTAAAAGAAACCCTAGCCTCCTTTTTCTCTTTGGATACACACAGAAGAAAAGGAAAAAAAAAACTACGTAGAAAAAAAGATGGAGGCGATAAAGGAAGAAGTTTTGATCAAACTTTGGGATTTTCGCAAAAATAGTGAGTAGAACTCTAATGATCCTCCTCTATTATGTATCGTTTGTTGACTGGATTATACAATCTACTTTAAAAAAAATAAAAAAAAAAGGTTGTTTTTGTTGTTGTTTTGATTATACTCAATTTAGGATTTAGATTTGCATAAAAAAAGGGGAATGGTGTAGGCAAACATTAAATCACATATGTCACTGTCGAATACATGTTGTCGTCATCCCCATTTAGTGTCAGATCAAGGAGATAACATCACTTTGAGAAATTTTGTTTTACTGTTAAAAAACAAAAGGGAAAGAGAACACCTTGAAGTATTTATGTACTGAAATATTTATCATGCTAGTTGTCTTACTCATGTGGATGGACACATGTCAATTTCCATTTCTCTTCTTTTTGTACATTGACCCTCCCCTAGTTTGAGTTCTCTGCAATTTTATTTTCATTGTAACATTCCAACAAACACAACTCGTTGTTTTTTTTTAACGTCTTTTCCTTTGCCACATTGATTTGAAATTAAAGTCAAAAGTTGAATTGCCTTTTTGATGATAAGTACAGTGTGATGTAATGGTAGAGAATTTGACATGACTTATTTCTTTGATTTGGGTTGGGATGTGTTGTAGATGACATCATCACTTCAATCCCAATAGTAATTAGTGAATCATGACTATAATTTCAATTTTTAGGGTCACTGATTCAATATGCTAATGAATTTATTGTTACCCATTATGTTTGGTGTTGTTGACTTTGGCATTTAATATTCAACATTTTTTATTATGCACTATATTTGGTGGTGTTCACTTTGGCACTTTATTGTTACCCACTAAACACTTAGTTAATATATATTTTTTTAATATGCTCTTTTCCACAACTTCAAAAAAAAATAAAATATTTTAGTATACAGACTTGCTTGTATACATGTGATCTAAATTTTGGGTATGCAGACTTGCTTGCATATTGGTACGCCGTTCCATGTGAGTTTGGTAGTACATATAGCATTTAGGAAATACTTGCTAGGTATCGAACTTCGGGTGAGATGACATGACACTCGATGTGGCACCCCACTTCATGTACACTCCGAGTGACTTCGAGGGCAAGGGAGACACACTTGGGTGAGGTGTGTTCATTACAGGAGGAGAGTGCGATTATGGAAAAGAAGATAAATAAAATTAGGAAAATAAAGAAAACATTGAATTGATCATAACATGAAAATGTACTTGGATTATTTTAGCACATATTAGGTTAGCTTTGAAGGAAGAAACTAACTGCTCATTTGATTCTCGAATTGGAACTACATGTCTTCCTTAAGGTGAAATGCATATTTTTTTAAGGATACTTAATTGTCTAGTTGTGACATAATTTGTATGTTTGCTCACACCAGTATTAATATACTGACCCGAATTTATTATTATTTTATAAATTTGGGTGCGTTCTTAATGAGCGTAGCCCCAGAGACCGATCAGGGTTAATTGGAGCGCAAGGGTGGTATTAGCTAAGGATTCGACACGTTTTGTTAGATCTTGAGTTTATTGTTTTTCCTAGGTAATCAGATGTAGGGATTAGTTATTAATGTTCGGATTTTTAAGTTAGAGACTTTTTTGGGAACTGATTAATGTAATTTTTTATTATTATTTATATTGTGGCTTGGGTTTATAATTGCAGACCTCGTTTTGAGAGGAAGAATTTTGAGGAAGGTTATTAATTTATTTATTGCCTCATGACTGTACCATTTAATTTGTTCCTGTCGTGCCTTGGTTTTTGGACAACTTATTAATTTATGTTATTCAAAAATCGGGGCGTGACACCGAGCATGACTTCAAGTTACCTGAAGTCCATCCCAATAACCTTATTGGAAAACTCCAGCTTTGCTTTGGGGACAACATTTATCAACATGTCTGAAGAATTATCATAATCCAATGATAACGGTTATCAATGTGCTTGGTGCGTGAGAGATATGTAGAATTCTTGCTCAAATCAATAGCACTATGACTATCACAATAAAAAACATAATCATCTTGCTTCAAACCCAACTCTTGGAGAAACTGCTTCATCCACAACAACTCCTTGCATGCTTATTCAGCCTCAGTTGTAGACAAAACAACACACTTTTGCAACTTGGATTGCCAAGACACCGCTCCCCCTGCAAAAGTTGAACAAGTACCCAGAAGTAGATTTTCTACTATCGAGGTCACCACCCATATCAGCATATGTAGACTTTTCCAAGATAGGTTTGGAATCACCAAAGCATAAGCACATCTTAAAAGTGCCCTTCAAATATCTGAGAATCTACTTAACAACTTCCCAGTAGTCTTTTCTTGGATTAGAGATAAATCTGCTCACAACTCCTACAGCATGAGTAATATCTGGTCGTGTATACACCATAGCATACATAACACATCCTACTGCAGAAGAGTAGGGAACAACTACCATCTTCTCTTTTTCTGCATCTGTTTTTGGACATGACTTCTTGCTTAATTTGATATGATTGGCTAGAGGCGAGCTTACTGGTTTAGCATCTTTCATGTTGAACCTCTCAAGCACCCGTTCAACATACCTTTCTTGTGACAGCCACAACTTCTTGGATGTTTTGTCACGAATAATCTGAATGCCAAAAATCTGTTTTGCTGGCCCCAAGTCCTTCATGTCGAAGAACTTGAATAACTCTTCTTTAAACTTCCTGATCATAGAAGCGTCTTGACCAACGATCAACATGTCGTCAACATAGATAATAAGATAATGAATTTTCCTTCAAAGAATCGTCTAATATAGATGCAAGAATCAACACTAGTTCTCTGGTACCCATGACTCACCATGAATGAGTCAAACTTCTTATTCAACTGTTTTGGAGCTTGCTTTAGACCGTATAAGCTTTTCTTCAGTTTGTACACCAAGTCTTTTTTTCCCTTGGCTTCAAAGCCTTTTGGTTGCTCCATGTATATCTTCTCGACTAATTCCCCATGGAGAAATGTATTTTTAACATCTAACTGCTCAAGCTCAAGATTCATGCTTGCTGCCATACCCAAGATGACTCGGATAGATGTCATCTTCATCGCTGGTGAGAAAACCTCATCAAAGTCACCGCTTTTTTCTTGATCGAAGCCTTTGACTACCAAGCGAGCCTTATTATTTGTTATATCACCATCTCTTTTTAGTTTAAATGCTCACTTATTTTTTAGTGCATTTCTACCATCTGGAAGCTTTACCAGCTCATAGGTATCATTTTTTATTAAGGAATCCATTTCTGACTCCATTGCCTTCATCCATTTATCATTGTCATTATGAGCTCGAGCCTCCTCGTAAGTCTCTAGCTCTTCATCATCAGTCAACGGGATATACTATAAGGAGGGATATCTGGTAGATGGTCTCTTATTTCTAGCGAATCTTCTGTGTTGAGCTTCATTTTCTTGTGGAGCCGGAGGCTCCCCTTGAGTAAGTTCCCCTTGATCAGGCTCTTTATGAGTAAGCTCCCCTTAACCAGGTTCCCTTTGATCAATAATCTCATGATCTCGCTTCTTTTGATCAGGCTCCCCCTGATCAGTATTCTCTGGTTCTTGAGGCATATCATCTTCAGACATGTCACCATGGCTTTTTTCATTTGAAGCTAAGAGATCAACTCCTTTGACCGCAACCTCTAGCTGTGCCTCTTTATCAAAACCACCAAGTGTCTAATCTTTATAAAAGATCACATCTCTGCTTCTAATAAACTTCCTTTGATTTGGGTCTCACAGTCTGTAGCCAAACTCCTCATCACCGTAATCAAGGAAGATGCACGGTGTAGCCTTGTAATCTAACTTCGATCTCTGCTCCTTGGGCACATGTACAAAAGCTTTGCAGCCAAACACCTTCAGATGATAGTAAGACACATCTTTACCAATCTATACTCTTTCTGGAATATCAAGGCCCAATGGAACTAAAGGGGATCGATTGATCAAGTAACATGTCGTCCTTACAACTTCACACCAGAATTGCTTGGATAGCTTTGCGGCGGTCCTCATCATACACCTTACTTTCTCCAAGATGGTTCTATTATTCTTTCAGCTACACCGTTATGTTGGGGAGTGCCAGGAACTGTCTTCCCTTGTCATATGCCATATTTTGCATAGTATTCTTTGAACTGATGAGATGTGTATTCACCGCCATTGTCGCTATGGAGGCACTTGAGATGCCTCCCAGTCTCCCTTTCCACCATGGCATGAAATTCCTGAAATGTCTTTAACACTTGGTCCTTGGATTTTAACTAAAACACCCAAACCTTTCGTGAAGCATTATCAATATAAGTAACAAAATATTTATTTCTTCCTAACGACTCAACTTCTATGGGACCACATACATCTGAATAAACACGATTCAACAAATTTTCTTTTTTTGCAGAGGGAAAAGAAACATCGACTCTATTTTGTTTGCCAAATAAACAAAATTCAAAAGAGTTTAGCGTTGTACCTTTGGCAAAGAGAATATGAGACTTCTTTGCCAGAACTTGCAGGCCTTTTTGACTCATTGTCTTAGCCTCTTGTGTCATAAATCCAGAAATGAGTCCTCCACAACATTCAACTCATTCTTCAAGACCTTAGTATTTGATCTGTACAAGGTTAGTCTCAAGACAAATATCACCAATTCCCAAAATTTTGGAGTGACTTCCATTTCCATCTTTACTATGTCAAAGTCACCTTTTATGTATGTAGTGAAGAACTCCCACTTGGAAGTAGCATGAAAAGGAAGCTACAGTTTCAAAGATCCATACAGTGTCTTTGACAGAACTACCCATATGTGGATACCCATTAACAGACAGTATCTCAAGTACACCGCCACATAAGACTGTAGTGGTATTATTGGTATCATCTTTCTTTTGGTTGTCGCCTTCCTTTTGCTCTTTCCTCCAAGCTCGGCAGCTTCTCTTTTTATGTCCTTCTTTGCTACAATGGTGGCAAGTACCTTTGAACCTTGACTTGGATCGGCTAGGACTCCTGCCATGGCCTCTAGGCCCTCTGCTCTTGCTCCTCCCTCTGTTTTCTGTGACAAATACTTGGCTACTATCTGTGCCTGAAACTTTTCCCCTTGTTTCTTCATTAAGCATGTTATTTTTAGCATTATCAAGAGTAAGAACACCATTAGGAGCAGAGTTACTTACACTCACTATGAAGGTTTCCCAACCATCTGGCAAGGATTCTAGCAACAGGAGCGCTTGCAGCTCGTCCTCAATCACCATGTTCATTATGGCAAGCTAGTTGATCATATTCTGGAAATTGTTCAAGTGTTCCACTACACTCAAGCCATCCTTGTACTTCACATTGATGAATTCTTTGATCAAGAAGGCTTTCTTGGCAGGGGTCTTCTTCTCGAACAAAGACCCAAGCTTCGCCCAAAACTTGTGAGCATTGGTTTCATTAGACACATGGTGAAAAACACTATCATCCACCCATTGTCTAATTGTGCCGATTGTCTTGCGATTCATCTTGATTGGAATCGGACATGCTCTCGGGCTTGGTGTCATCACTTTCAATTGGCTCATGCAGATCATTGCAATAGAGAATATCCTCCATCCTTGGTTTCCACATCACCTAATTAGAGTTAGTGAGCTTGATCATAGTGCCAACTCCTTCCATCACGTAGCACTGAAGTTTTGGATGAACAGTAACGTATATAGTACTATATTTATGAACAGTATGAATAGATCTGTATAGGTGAACAATACTGCCTTCTTTATATGAACAGTATCTTCGCCTTGCCGTGAACAGTGATTTGCAGAGAACCAGGCTCTGATACCACTTGAAAGGATTTGGAGAATACTACAAGTAATCTTATCAAGCTTCAATTTTCAAAACTTGATGAATACAAAACATTTGTAACACTTTCTTTACACACACTCTCAGTCTCACTCTCTACTTGGAGTGGTATCCATATACTGGATCTCATGGATTGGGAGGATCACAAAGGGAGAAGAGTTGTGCATTAAATGTATCAGCCACCTACTTCATTAATGGAACCTCCAAACTACTTCCAATCAACCTCTTCATTCATTCTTCAAGCTTCAAGTCATCATCTAGGGAATTCTAGAGCACAATACCTTCTTCATCATGGGCTAGATCATGGTAGTACATTCAGATCTTGACTCCATCATGGGCTGGATCAAGGTATTCCCAACAGTTAACACCGCAAGAATTGTGTTTGACACAATACTAGAGCCATGTGTTGTTACTTATAATGCAATGATTAATGGGTATGCTAGGAATAATCAGCCGAATAAGGCTTTGGGGTTGTTTCGAGAATTGCAGTCGAACAATCTTATGCCTACTTATGTTATGATGCTTAGCATTTTATCTTCATGTGCATAGCTGGGAGCTTTTGACATAGGGAAATAGATTCATGATTATATAAAGAAGAATGGATTTGATGAGTATGTGAAAGTAAATACGGCTTTGATTGACATGTATGCAAAATGTGGGAGTTTAGAAAATGTTGTCAGTGTGTTTGAAAGCAAGCATTTTTGACAAAAGCTTGGTCAGCAATGATCTTGCTTTTTCAATTCATGGACATAGTGACAAGGTCATTTCGTTGTTTGAAGAGATGACGGGGGCGAATGCTAAACTGGATGAGGTTGCCTTTTAAGGTATTTATGTATGCGTGCAACAATACAGGGAGGGTTGAGGAAAATTTTAGACATTTCCATTCTCTGAGTGATTTCTATGGAATTGTTACTGGGATCAAGCATTATGATGTATGGTGGATTTGCTAAGTCGAGCAGGGAAGTTGGATGAGGCTTATAAATTCATTGAGGGGTTGCCAATTGAATCCACACCCATCTTATGGTGGACATTGTTATTGTTTCTTTCTCTAATAACACATCAACTATTTTATCCGTCGCTTCTCGGTTATTTTTTATGTGGCTCTTTGCAATCTCATATGCATTGCTGATAATGGTTTGCACTGACACATCAATATCTTCTGCAAGTTTTTCTGACATGGAATTCCTCGGAGCATTCTCAGCACTATATCACTGTTTTGTACTGCTGGATCAGTCAGTCTCCATGGACCAACCTCAGACATTCCAAATGTTGTTACCATCTGGTAAGAATAGAAATCAACACATATAGTTTAGTAGGCATTTATATTCGTCTGATGAGCGCAGATCAATTAAATTTTTCCTACTTAACTGTCTTGCTATTTGCATAATTTGTTGCAAGTCTCCTGCTGCTCCAGTAGTAATTTCTGGCTCTCCAAAAATTATTTCCTCTGCTGCCTGGCCGCCTAACCCACCTACAGTTCTAGCAAAGAGTTTCTGCTTTGAACCAAGTAAAGGCCACAGAGCTTGCCCTGTAGGAATACGAGTAACTTTCTCTACTAGATCATGCCCTGGAGTCAATATCCTGTAAATACTAAATAGAATTAATTCAATGAAGACAGATTGATAAACTATTTAATCAATTGAAGATTTCACTGCTTAGTTCTGTGACTACTTGCTTAATGATTCCATTTAGCTGTCACTGCTTCTCATTGCCAGATAACTAGGGAGTACTTGCTGCACAGTTTAGTCATGTTTTTCTAGCAACGTCGTCTGTCAGTTAAAATGCATGACTGGTGATTTCTCCTGTGTATGTACTTGTTGCCTTCTTATCAAACGGAAATTGTTATAGCATGTTGTATATATTACACGCAACCTGTGTTCCGTAAGTGATCAGTTGTGTTGATAATAGAAAAGTAGGGTAAAACTTCAATAGTATTTGTTAGAAAACAGTAGAATTTCATGAGAAACATATACTTTATTTATTGCTATGTATGTTGACTTATGCGGAAATGGCATGGGAAATCTCATGATAAGCCACAAGAATTTTGCTCTTTCCATCTGTCATCTTGGTTCCTTCCATTCCAGCTACTATTCAATCGATAGAATCATCTATTTCTTTTGTTGTTATCTTCTCCTTCCGTGTCCTGCCATCCTTGTCTAGTTTTTTGTTCTTGCTGTGGACCTTCAAGATCTTTTCCCTTCCTCTGCCCGTAACACACAACCATGTCAGTTGCAGAGTTATTAATGTTAATGAGTATAATAAGAGACCCTCAGACCCATAGAATAGAATTAGTAGCTTAACTGCTGATCGAATCTCCCTGGTCTAAGCAAGGCCGAGTCAAGGATTTCAGGTTGATTAGTTGCAACAATGACACCACTGTTCCCCACTGAATCCATCCATTTCGGTGAGCAGCTGGTTCAGGTTTGTTCCTTTCGTCATTTCCTCCTCCAATACCCATTCCTCTCTGTCTTACCACAACATCTATTTCGTCAATGAAAACCAAACACGGGGAGTTCGATTTGACCTTTTTGAATAAATCTCTCACTCTAGAAGCTCCAACTCCGACGAACATTTCAATGAACTCTGAACCTGATAAAGAAAAGAAACACCAGCTTCTCCTGATATAGCCTTAGCCCAGCAATGTCTTCCCTGTCCCAGGCGGGCCTACAAGAATGATACCTTCAGTAATTCTTGCTCCAACTGCAGAAAACTTCTCTGGGATTCTCAAGAATACTACAATCTCCTTGAAATCTTGCATTGCTTCATCAACTCCGGCTAGATCATCAAATGTGATTCCGGTATTGGGTCCCATCTGAAATTTGGCCTTGCACCTGTTGGAAGTTAAGAAAACGAGCAAGTATTCCCAAGTAATTAAAGTTCAAACCAGTGGACTACTTGAAGTGGAATCTTGTGTGGTCTCTGGCACAGCTCTAGCAGGCTGAACAACAGAGATTCCACCTCCTAGAAGACCCAAACCAGTGGACTGCAACAACTTCCTCCTACTATATTTGATGTCTGGAAGTGTTTTTGGATTTGGGGTTTTCTCTTGCGATATTTTTGGTGAAATGGGTATCCTTTGAGTGATCCGCAGATTTGCATATAGGGAGGTGGGAGACAGAGAGAGATAATGCAGATGACATTGTTTTTTAGTTAAGTTATGTGGAAATTGTTAAGGGACAATCTGCTTACGATAGTGATGGACAATTTAATTTTGAGCTTGTGTTGCTTGTTTTGCAGGGAAGGATTGTCGAACAGGATTTTAAATAGAGCAAAAGAGCAAGTCAGTTTCGAGCATGTTCAATTGTTTGATTGCGATGAGATTGTTTTCATTTTGTTTCATGAAGGATCCAGAATGGTGTACGTATTGATGCCTATATGGATGTGAAAGTGAAGGCTTAAAAGCTTATGTGGTGGGATTGTGTGGGTCAGTAGAGTAATTGTCCTACATGTTTATGTTCATGAACTAGAGATTTTATCCTGCATCAGCCTTACCTTACAGACCATAAACGTTGAGATTCTTAATGAGAGATTAGGACATCCATTTGTTGATGTTTTGTGGCATGTAAACTCAGACTAAGCTAGTGTATTCAGTTATGCCACCTGCCAATCTAGCACAAAACTAGTCAAAATGTGCAAACACAAAACTACTGCTGCATAGTTATTTCCCCTTATGATCTTATATTATTTTCTATGTTTTCTCAACAGAAATTTCACGATATCTTCGCATTATGATCTCCACACTTCGATGTTCAGAACTTAATCATTTGGAAACCATTCTCATTTGTAGAAGTTTACTGTTGAGTTGAGGGTGCTTTGTGTTCTCCACCTGATTTGCAGTACCAACTTAACAACAAGAGGCTTTATCCATCCAAGTATGAACTCGAAATATGTATGAGCTAAGTGTATTTTGTTGAGTTTAGTTTGGCACATGTCCGTCACATGACACTGGCTGCTTGTCAAACTTAAATGGACTTTTCCCCTTTTAAATTTCAGGGAGGGCCCAATTACCAACTGGCGGCAATTCGGGAGGGCAATGTGGCGGGTATGGGTATTACATTTGGTGAAGGTGGGATAAGGCGATGTTTGCTTTGTCTGATTTAGACATAAATCTCTGAATGTTTAACTGATATATTTGGTAAAATGTCTGATTTAGATATCACCTTTTAGATTTTCATCGGACATTGATATACGTCTGATCTGATATGAATCAATGATTTTCATTAGTTAAGAGGTGTCAATTAGAAGCTAAACAAACACTTCTCTTCCCCTCTTATTAAGACATTTACCTCTAGTTAGATATCCCCTCTTAACCAGAGGTTAGATGTCTAACTCAAACAAACAACACAACTAGGAGTCCAACTAAATGTCAACGTGCAATGTAATGGGACATGTTGTGCTGACCATTCATCATCAAGCTAGCCAACAGTAAACATGAAAAGAAAAAATTAATTACAAAACAGAAAAGGAAATCACGATCTTACAATTGATATTTAGCCAAACATAAAATTAACAAAATCAGTAACTAGTGTTAGCACTTGAGAGAAAATATGAAACAGATGGAAAAATAACTATTTTAAATGATTTTCACATTGATGGTCAAAGCAGGGAGCTAGCTTTAGCAACTCCTTTGCGTTGCTCCATGGACCGCATGATTGGCATTTTCGAAAGATATAAATGGGAAGCTGACATGCATGCCCCTTACCCATACGCGTTAGAGATGGCCACAATATTAACTTACCATATACTATCATTCATCGAATATTTCGTCCAAGCCAATTACCTGTCTCTATAAATTACTCTCTCCCATTTTGAGAGATTAAAAGAGAGCCATAGCCATGAAAACCAACTCCAAGTTGATGTTGCAACTTCTTGCAATAGTCCAGTTTTTAACAGTCTTATGTTCTGCACAAGACTTTGATTTCTTCTACTTTGTTCAACAGGTTTTTTTTTTTTTTTTTTTATAAATATTTTTTTTAATATATATATATATATATATATATGTGTGTGTGTGTGTGTGTGTTGGAATTTATTCTAGTAATTTAATTAATTTCTTGTGTTTGTGGGATTTAGTGGCCGGGGTCATACTGTGACACAGATAAGAGTTGTTGCTACCCATCCACAGGGAAGCCTGCTGCAGATTTTGGCATTCATGGCCTATGGCCCAATTACAAGGATGGATCATATCCCTCCAACTGCGACCCCGACAGTCCTTTTGAACCATCTGAGGTACCTAACCTATGTTCTTATGTTCAACTCAATACTGGTGCATGTAACCCTATCTGTTATATGCTCTCATCAACCCATTCAATAAATTAATAAAGCATCCGAAACAAAGTAAATCACCACTGTTAGTATTGCTATTCTGTTACCTAATATGCGAAACTTGATTGATGATTTTTGCAGATTTCTGATCTCAAAAGTTCGATGCAAAGTAATTGGCCTACACTTGCTTGCCCAAGTGGTGATGGTACTACGTTTTGGTCACATGAGTGGGTAAAACACGGCACCTGCTCCGAGTCTGTCCTTGACCAACACTCCTACTTTGAAACTGCTTTGAACTTGAAGAAACAAGTGCGTCTCCTTGACCTCCTCCAGAATGCAGGTCAGGCAATCCACTCTATCATTGATATTGTTTTATCATGTCAGTTTGTTCTAGCTACAATAGAATACATTGGTGTCACCTTAGTGTTTGTTACATTCATATTGGTTAAATCCAATAACAACCCAAGTCATATGGTTTGGTTCTAGCTGATGACATTGTTTGTTTTAAAAGTTCTACATTTTGAAATTTCTGCCATTTATTGTTGATGATCCATGACTGTTGCTAATATTGTACTAGTTACAACAGCCCACACCCTCACATCGAAATTAATGAGGGAGGGATTGATACCAGAACCTAACAATTTTCTTCTTGTTGATGACATTGTATTACAGGAATCCAACCAGATGGGTCTTCTTACAGTTTAACCAACATAACTGAAGCTATCAAACAAGGAACTGGGTATACTCCAGGAATAGAGTGCAATGAGGATGAGACCGATAACAGTCAGCTCTACCAGATTTACATCTGTGTCGACAGTTCTGGATCAAATCTGATCGAGTGCCCTGTACTTCCCAAGGATAGGTGCCCCTCTGATGTTGAGTTTCCATCATTCTAGTTGAAGAACTTGTGAATTAAGTTATTATATATGCCTAGTTTTAATTTAACAAGTTTTCTTTACAAGTAATGAAGGGGACATACATACATTTGCATTAGATGAAATGAAACTTGAATGTGAATGATAGTTTGATTGCATTTAAACGTGTATTGGAAGTTCTGTATGTATCTTTGTTCAGGAAAACTTTACCCCTTGTTACTGATTTGTCAGCCAGGCTTCAATTAGCAGAATGTCATAAATCTTACAATTGACTGGTTTACATGGCATCAATCTCTTCAGCATAATATTGACTTCCACTTTTTTTATGTATAAAATATTTTGTGCCCGTAGTCTAGAAATTTTGTGGTCCTGTTTTGGAAGATACACTCTTTTCTGTCTTCACATAAAAGAGAACAAATTGTTGCAAAATCAAATTCCGTTGTGGGATTAGGAATGCAACGTTTATTCTTCTGTTTTCAGTGGAACTCGACTGATCATTAGGGCAATGCAATTTGATAAGAGTCATGTTTGCTGAGATATAATTGGCATTCAAAGACAATGGTAGGAATCCTCTTTTGCTTGAACATCCTTTACTGTGAGGGTCAATGGGAATATCATGTTTCTTCTGTAGACCTGCCTTTCGAAGCATGTTTGTTAAATGTTTCCGAAGGAAAATTTTGGGGTTTTCTGTTAATTTTGCTTTCCAAATAGGTTCATTAAATTTGAATTACCATCATATGTGTGTGTGTTTGAGTGTTTGATATGTGCAAGCATTTCTACACATAATCTCTGATTTTGCCTTGTTCCATAAGGATTTTTCAGTCAGTTTCCATAGTTACATTGAATGATATTTTGACGCATGATTTGGAAGATGGGACTATAGTGTACTCCAAATTCTCTTCCCATCTTGGATTGTGAAAGAACAATCTAAGTTGGAAAAGAATTGGATGGAGGTGTGTTTGTAGCTTCCTCTATATATAAGGGGCTGAGGTGATGAAGTCCATTGGTCATACCTGATACTTTCTCCATTTCTAATGTCAAGATACCTAAATGTGTGGATACATCCTAGACCCTTACGCGCACTACATGCACCCAAATTTGCTTTTGTGAAATAATATTTATGAAAAAAATAAATTTATAGGTTGTGTGAAACACTGTAACAGTAGTTTGTAACTTTGTATGATATCATATATTGCATAAAATATAAATCAATCACTTGTTGTTTTAATTAGCATGGAAGGAGGGAGTCATGTGGATGAACTTGATAAAGAAATTGGGAGATAAAGTTTATTAAATGAAATGGAGATTCACTGAAGTTTATTAAAGTTTATATTTTTGCTTTTGTGAAATTTACTGCCAAGATACATATGCAAAATTTATAAACATGAAAAATTAACAATCATGAACAAAATTAATTAAAACTCAAATGACTGAAGTTGGCCATGATGAGTACTTTATACAAAGTTGAATTTGTGGACAAATATCCAAATCCACTTTTTATTTTTCTTCAAATTGCATGAATGACCTCAGTCGTATTTGATAAAATCTATATTACTAAAACTGGTACCGGCAGATCCTTTGAGAATTTCATTAGGTAATCATCAATTGCTACATTTAGACATATACTGAATAAAAAACAATTTAATTGTTTCTTTCCAAAATAGAGGAAAGAAAAATAAAATAAGAACACGATCAGCCTTATTAAAAAATAAAAACCCGCCTAGGCACCTACCCGATTTTTTACCCTGCCCAGCCATTAATCTGGGCGTTTCTCTAATGCCTAGTGCCTAGGCGCCGCCCAGGCGGCCGCATAGACCGTTTTTTAGAACACTGGTTAAAAAATTTAGATTTAGGTATATTTAATCAACATTTGAAAGGACTGGTTTTGATGGTAAAAAACAGTGTTCTAAAAAGCGCTAGGCTGTGGGAGGGCGGCGAGCGACTGCCTAAGCGGTTTTAGGTTTTTGTATTATAACTTTAATAATTTACAAAAGTTAAGCATAATACCTTATCAATTACATCCAATTTAATGCCAAAATACATATTCAAAATTTATAAACATGAAAAATTAACAATCATGAACAAAATTTATTAGAATTCAAATGACTAAAGTTGACCATGATGGGTACTTTATACAAAGTTGAATTTGTGGACAAATATACAAACCTACTCTTTTATTTTTCTTCAAATTGCATGAATGACCTCAGTCATGTTTGATAAAATTTACATTACTAAAATTGGTACCGGCAGATCCTTTGAGAATTTCATTAAGTAATCACCCTTTGCTACATTACTGAATAAAAAATAATTAAATTGTTTATTTCAAAAAAATGGGAAAGAAAAATAAAATAATAACACAATCAGCCTTATTAAAAAAAAACCGCCCAAACCCCGCCTGACCGCCCATACCCCACCCAGAATCCGCCTAGGCGCCTACCCAATTTTTCACCTCGCCCTGCCATTAATCTGGGTGTTTCTCTAACGCGTAGGCCATTTTTTAGAACAATGGTAAAAAGTATGAAATATGGAGGGTAAATGGAAAATCCAAAAGTTAGATGTAACGGCCTATTAATAGTTTATAGATAATTGGGGGGTTTAAATAACTTATATTAGAGGCTTAGATATAATTAATTAATGTTTGTGAGGGGCTGGTCTTGCTTGTAATTATTAAAAGATTGAGAGGGCAAAATGGAAAATCCAAAAGTTAGAGTTGTCAGTACATCGAAGGCTTCTGACGTTATAACTTATAATAGTATAATGGGTCCAAAAGTTAGAGTTGAAGACATCTCATTGTTTATCTAAGGGTTCAAACGTTATAATAGTGTTGTATGTTGTTAAGTATAAAGGAATAAGTTGTGTAGAGATTAATTGTCATAATTGTTAAAATACAGTTACAATTGTTCATAAAGAATAGTTACAACTGTTCATAAACAACACAACTTTGGGAGATGTTAAAATGTCAAAAAAATGTTCATTAATTCTCAACTTGATTTTTTCACTTTTGCTTTGTGCAGAAATCAAAAGGCTTGTCATATCCTAGAGACGATTTGCTAGTGACTCCCTTAAGCAATCTCATATCCTGAGAGGGAGAAAATAACATTTTAAAGAAAGCGATTTCGTGTTTCAAGTCTTCTATCATATTTGATTCATTTACTAAGATTGTTTCAACAATCTTAAAACGTTAATATGGAGACCGAGACTACAGTTTCTACAATCAAGTTGATGAATCAAGACTTGGTGAGGCTTGATTGGTTTGATGGTTCTAACTTCACCCGTTGGAAAGACAAATTGAAGTTTCTTCTCACTGCCTTGAAGATCTTCTATGTGTTTGACCCGAATTTGGCTGCAATTCCAGAACCCAAAGATGATGACAATGCAGCATTCAAGGAACGGAGGAAGAAGAGGGAAGAGGATGAACTAATATGTCGGGGACATAATCTGAATGCACTTTCTGATCGATTGTATGATCTCTACATCGATAATCATTCAACAAAGGAAATCTGAAATGTATTAGAGTACAAATATAAAGCAGGGGAGGAAGGTACGAGGAAATTTATTATTTCTAAATACTTCGATTTTAAAATGATTGATGAAAAGCCAATTTTTTTCTCAAGTGAATGAATTGCAAATTATTGTTAACAAGTTAAGGGTTATGAAAAATTGAAATTCCTGAGTCTTTCCAAGTTGGTGCCATAATTGCAAAATTATAACAAAGTTGGAAGGATTATAGGAAGAGGATTCTTCATAAATCTAAAGAAATGTCTTTGGAGGATATCCAAAAACATCTAAGGATTGAAAAAGAGTCAAGATCAAAAGATAAGAATGATGATTCTTATGTTGGCCATTCTAAAGCCAATGCAGTGAAGAAGGCCAACAATTCCAACAAGCACAAGGAGAAATTTCTTGGTCCCAAAAGGGATCATGGAAAATTCAAGAAATCCCAAAACAACAAAAAGAATGGAGGATGCCTTGTCTATGGAAAACCGTGGCATTATGCTCGGGACTGCAAGTTTTGAAAGAAACAAGATGAAGAGACCAAGGTAAATGCCATTGAGGATTGTCGCTACCGTGAGCGAAATCAATGTTGTCCATGGCAAGGTACAAGGCTGGTGGTATGATACATGTGCTACAATTCATGTTTCCTATGGCAGGTCTTTATTCAAGACTTATGGTGAAGTCATGGATGGACAAGAGATTCAAATGGTAAATGAAAGTCACTCCAAAGTTGTTGGCTAAGGAAGTGTGGATCTTGTCTTCACTTCAGGAAAGAAAGTCACCCTAACTAATGTACTTCATGTTCCTGGAATGAATAGGAATTTAGTTAGTGGGGATCTCTTGGGAAAACCTGGGATTAAATCTGTGTATGAATCGAGCAAATTAATTTTGTCTAAAAATTGTGTATTCATTGGGAAGGGATACTCATGTGATAGAATGGTAAAATTATGTACTATTGAGAATGTTAACAATAAAATATCTATTTTTGCTTATATTATTGATTCCATTTCCTTATGGCAAGGTAGATTAGCACATATAGGTATTAGTACAATTAAAAGGATGATTTAAATGTGGTTTATTATCATGTGATGCTTATAAATTTGAGAAATGTGAAGAATGCATTAAATCTAAAATGGTAAAAAAAAATCCATTTTCATAGTGTTCAAAGATCTTCACAATTATTAGAACTTGTGCATACTAACATTTGTGAAATAAATGGTATTTTGACTAAATGAGGTAAAAGATATTTAATTACTTTTATAGAAGATTGTTCAAGATATACATATGTTTATTTGATGAGAAATAAAGATGAAGTTTTTAATGTTTTTAAATGTTATAAAGCTAAGGTTGAAAATCAATTAGAAATAAAAATTTAAATTGTTAGAAGTACTGATAGAGGTGGTGAATATTTTTCAAATGAGTTTGTTATTTTTTGTGAAGAACATGGTATAATACATGAACGTTCAACACCTCACACACCTCAACAAAATGGTATGGTTGAGAAAATAAATCGAACTTTTCTTGAAATGGTTAATGTAGGCTTCTACCCACGAGTTAAATGGCAATTTAGCACTCAAAAACATGTCATATAATCAATGGAGTTCCCTTAAAGAGAATAAAATCTCACCATATGAAATATGGAAGGGAAGAAAACCAAATATTGATTATTTCAAAGTGTGGGGGTCTTGCTTATTGCAGGAATACAGATCCTAAAAGGACAAAGTTGGGTCCTAGAGTTATAAGATGTGTTTTTGTTGGCTATGCTTCAAATAGCAAAGCTTATAGGTTATTAGACTTGGAGTCTAATGTGATAATTGAATCAAGAGATGTAGAGTATTTTGAGAATATGTTATATAATGATAATATTTCTCATACTCCTAACATTGAAGAATCTCGAGATGAGATATCTAAAAAAAAGTTGTTGGACAACCAAAGGAACCTCGAAAAAGCAAATGAATAAAAAAATTGAAAGGTTTGGGATCAGATGAAATCGACTCTCAACTTATTTTCTTTTGCCTTGTAAAAGGAAATAGGGAGAGTGTAATTAGGAAAATCCTATTGTTCTTCAAATTGAAGATGATCCCAAAACCTATAAAGAAGCTATGGCTTCTAGAGATTCAAATTTTTGGAAAAAGGTCATCAATGATGAGATGGATTCAATTATGTCAAACCACACTTGGGAAATTGTTGAGTTACCACCTGGTTCAAAACCAATTGGTTGTAAGTGGGTATTTAGGAGGAAATACCATACTGATGGCACATTACAAACCTTTAAGGCTAGGTTAGTAGCTAAGGGGTTTTGCCAAAGGGAAGGAGTTGATTATTTTGACACATATGCACCAGTGGCAAGAATTGCTTTTATAAGGATATTGTTTGCTTTGGCATCAATATATGACTTTATATTCATCAAATGGATGTAAAAACCACATTCTAAAATGGGGATCTCAATGAAGAGGTCTACATGGAACAACTCGAGGGGTTTTTTTTACCTGAGAATGAATATAAAGTGTGTAAGCTTGTTGAATATTTGTATGGTTTAAAGCAAGCACCTAAGTAATGGCATGAGAAGTTCAATTATGTCATTCGTTCTAATGGTTTTGTGCATAACAATGTTGATAAATGTTTAAATGAAAAGGTGTGCAATAACTTTATCATCATTGTATGTTTATATGTTGATGACATGTTGATTGTGAGTAATGACATGAAAGGTGTACTGGAAAAGAAGAGATTTTTGTCATCAACATTCAAGATTAAAGATCTTTGTCAAGTGAACACTATCTTGAGTATAAAAGTGAAACAAAATAGTGGGGGGTTTTGCTTTATGTCAATCTCATTATATTGACAAAGTGTTGATCGAACAAGTTTAATCACTTGAAAATAAAAGAAGCAAATACTCTGATCCAAGTATCAAACTAGTTTTTTTTTTTTTTTTTGGAAAGCGAGCGAGGGTTATTTAGGGTCCCCAAACCTGAAAAAATAACTGGAAGTTACATTCGTATATAGGTTTTCGAACAATGGAAGTATCAAACTAGTTGAGAACAATGGAAGAGCAATTGCTCAACTAGAGTATGTGAGTGTTATTGGTAGTCTCATGTATGCTACTCAGTGTACTAGACCAGACATAGCCTATGCAGTCAGCAGACTTAGTAGGTTTACGAGCAATCCAAGTGTGGAACATTGGAAGGCCATTGAAAGAGTTATTGGTTATCTAAAGAAAACCAAAAATATTGGTCTACATTATACAAAGTTCCCTGCTGTGAAGGATATTCAGATGCGAGTGTAGGAGTTAATAAATCTACTACAGGATGTGTATTTACTCTTGGAGGAGGTGCAGTTTCTTGGGGTTCTAAGAAACAAACATGCATAACACACTCAACAATGGAATCTGAGTTCATTGCTTTGGCAGTAACCGAGAAGGAAGTTGAGTGGCTTAGGGATCTTCTACTAGAAATCCCCTTCACTTCAAAGCCTTTACCGGCTATATCAATTCATTGTGATAGTAAAGCTACTTTAGCTCAAGCATACAGTGGAGTGTATAATAGGAAATCCAGACACATTAGTATAAGACATGATTATGTGAGGCATCTGATTCAAGATGGAATGATTACTATCACATATGTGAGGTCAAAGGAGAATTTGGTAGATCATTTTTCAAAACCTCTGTCAAGAGATATGGTATTGTCTACCTCTAGACGGATGGGGCTGAAACTCTTTAACGACTAGATCCACCAATGATGGCAACCCAACCTAACACTAGGAAATTACTAGTGAAAGGTTCAATGGTGTACAAGTCGTTTGATAAGTGGATAGTTTTCAACACTAGTCTTATAAGCCTCATCTAGGATGTATAGTGCTGGTTATTACAGTGTGAGGGTTGAGACATCATTAGATCTCTTAATGAAATTCAGTCTATGGAAGACAAGTATCTCATATGTGACAAAGATACTGGAAGAATTTCACACATGTGAACTTAGGGGTGGTGCCGTCTCGGTGCTGCCTCAAATGAGATTTAGAGTTTATCTCATAAAATTTCATAAATTAGGATGAGCACATGGCCAGTTTATGTGCTAAGCGTGTTTTGTGGGGAATCTATGAACACATAGTGAGTATGTGTGTGGTATGACCGGTTTTGTTATAAGGAATAACTGGTTCAAAGCTATTATGCTACCTGGAATTTCAACAAAGCTTTGTGGCACTTACACTAAGGTAAAGTTCAAAACGAAAGATATCTTATTTTATGCATATAAACTAAATTGTTTTTGGCATTATTCATTTATATTTAACCAAGTGGTGGATTGTTGTATGTGGTAAAATATAAAGGAATAAGTTGTGTAAAGATTAACTGTCATAATTGTTAAGAACAGTTACAACTGTTTATAAATAATAGTTACAATGGGAAATCCAAAAGTTATAAATAGCATCCGGCTTGCACTCAAAGGTGCTACCTTTTGGGAGTACCAGACTGACTATGATTGCAACGATGCAAACAATCAAAATCGGAAAAAAGACCAACTTCAACAGTATGTTTAGAAGCAGGGGTGTTGAGGAGTTCTGAAGGACAATTGGAATTTTTTTTTTCCTTTGATTTGCAGCGGCCTCATCTTTAAAAACTCTGCAATAAAGCATTTGTACTGATTGTTAGTAAGAGAAATCACACAAATCAAAAGGTAATTTACTTGTGGCAACAAGAATGCATGAAAAACCCAACATTTGCCTATTCTAGCCCATGGTTTCTATCCAAAAGTGTTCAACATGACAACTTAAAGTAATATTTGATAAAACCACATTACACTTTGCATGCAACCAAATTGAAGACATGAAGGTTAGCTAATTTGATTACGTCCTATAATCGAAATTGACACACCTCTTTGCATGCAAGTAAAGAATGCACTCATGTCTTCAAAATTACATATCACATTAAAGTCTTTTAATGAATCAAAACTTGGCTGAGAGTTGAAGACATTTCATTGTTCATCCACTATCTATCCAAGGCTTCAGGCATAGACTTTTGTGGCTATCAATAGCCATGTGTTGAAAAAATGAAGGAGAAAATAGAAATCAAAGGGTTTGTAGGTCCTAATGGGCAGAAGCTAATAGTAAAAGGCCCAAATGACAAAAGTCCAAGTAAAATTGAGATGGCCTTAAAACAATTATGGGGTCAAAATATACCAAGTAAATATACCTCCTTCTACACCCAGTTCAACATCAACTATGTGCTAGATGGATTCCTTGGACGAAATCATGCACAAAGTTTATATTAACAATCGATTAGGGGAAAACCTAAATGGGGCAATGAGTTTGAGCATTATATGAAAACCCTAGATTTACTTCATTGATTTGCAGATTGTTGATGAGGTTGACGAAGCCCTTGCGATTGTGATGATTGGTAAAGATGAACAGAAAATAAGAATGAAGGAGCAATGGATTGACAAACTCGTATTCTCTTAGCGGCATGGCAATAAAGAACGGAGTAGACAAATTGGAGAATCTTTTGTTGATAGCTATTGCAAAAACTGGCAATGTTAGCGAGAAAATTTTCGAAAATAAAAAAGATGTGCATGATGGACATAGCTACTCTTCCTTGGGCCAATATTGGTTATGGCAGTAAATTTTTGACACCACCACTTTTGTTGAAGAAACAACCGCCCCTACTTTCTGAAGCACACCACTAATATAAACAAAAAAGAAATCCACCACCACCTTTATTCTCCTCTATTCTCTCTTAGGGAACTACACCACCACCGCACTGCACTGCCTCGCCCCACCACCACTGCCTCGACCTACCCACCGACCAATCATATTTCTCTTCTTCTTTCTTCGTTTCTTTTTCCTTTATTTTTTATTTTATTCTTTTTTCTTTTTTCTTTTTCTTATTCTCATCCTCATCTTCTGTTATTCTTCTCTTCTCTTCTTCTTCACCATCTGCAACACCACCCCACCCTGCCTCCTTCTTCTTCCCTTCTTTTTTTCTCTTGAGCAAATTCGTACGAATGGGGGAAGAAGAAGAGAGGAAGATGAGAAGGAGGTGAGGGCGGGGTGGTGTCGCTAGCAATTGAGAAGAAGAGAGGAAAACAAAGAAGAAAAAGAAGAATAACAACAACAACAACAACAACAAATGAGAAAATGAAGCGAAGAAAGATGGTTGCAGGGTGGTGCGACCAGTAGTAGCAAGGTGGACGGAATGGTGCTGCTCAGTTGTTGCTAAAGAGGGAAGAGAAGGTGGAGAAGAAGAATAAAAGTGTTGAGAGAAGGGTTTATATTGGTAGTGTGTTTCAACACATTAAAAAGGGTGATGGTGCCATTCACCAAAAGTGGTGGTGTCAAAAAGTCATTATCGTTAGTTATTGGCATAAGATGTGTGTATACATTAGGAAAACCAATAATAGTAATAATCATAAATAAGACTAAAGTATATTACGAGAGCACTCAAACTACTAGAATCACTTTATTGAGATTTTGATGAAACAAATGATCACAACACCATATATAGTTTCCTATCTGGTACTTTATTTCCTATTCTTCTTATTATTCAATGGCATAACAGGAGTCGAAATTACCACATCGGCATGATGGAACGTTACTTATTTTACCTAGACGCAAATACAGTACGTGTGGGTGTATAACGACCCCATTTTTAAAAATATTATCTAAATTATATTTATCTCCTTATTTCAACTTCAACAAAATCAATATTTGAATAATATCGCATAGTTTATTGTTCATGAACTATGTGTTGGTTGATGAAATTATTACTCTCGTGCTAGCTAGAAATTTCTTAGTTAAATACCACATTTTTATTGTTGAAATCCTCATTTTATTAATTAATTAGTGATTAAATTAAATATATTTTAAAATGGGCTCATATAGTAAGCTATAGCTTGGAAACAATATTAAGATTTGGGCTTGGGCCATTCTTTTATTATTAGAGTAGTGATATTGAGGGTGCAAATATATTATATTAAAACCCTTGTTGATTTACTCATTGTGGTGGCTAGGTAATTCTCTAGCCGAATAGAGTTGAAGAGAATAGAAAAAGAGAACAACAATAATAAGAAGAACAAGATAATAGAAAATATGAGAAGAAGAAGAAGAAGAAGAAGAAGAAGAAGAAGAAGAAGAAGAAGAGAAGAAAAAGAATTTGTGAGTTCTTCATTCTATTTTATTTGTTGATTTTTATTTTTTGTTTAGATTAATCTATGAACTTTGGGTTAGATTTCACTTTGTAAATATGTTTGCAAGTTCATATTTTGAAGAAGTGTTGTATTGCATTTTTCGTGAAAATTGGTTGAGTTAATGAGAAAACTCAAAACCAAGTTTTTGTTAAATCCCTTAATTTAAGACTGTTTTGCGCAGTCTTAAGTTTTGTAGTGGAGCGAGACCTTCCAATGATCAAAAATTTTTCAAATTTAGATTCACAACACATGTATGAAAAATATTCCATTGGTGTAGGGTAGTTAGATTTCCCTTGAGGCATAGAAAACAAACACTGGTCGGATTTTAGAAATCCAAATTTTTTAAAATTTATTTCATGAGGTTTTTTGGCTTATTTGTGAATGAAATTGAAACTTATATTATACTCGCCTATGATGGATATTGTATATAAATTTTTTAGTAAAAGATAGTGAGTTTTTCCCACCCTTATAATAATTTGATTGATAAAAAATGATTTATCAAATCAATGGATTATTTTATGAATGTATGCGACATTTGAAGCTATATCATATATCATGTATATCGTTTTAGTTTTATATTACAATTAAATATATAAATTGTCATCAATTATTGATATTGTTTGATGTTATAGTAGACAAAATTTTATATTGCTATTATGTGATTGTAAGCATATTTCTCTGAGTTGGATGGCATTGTTAAACTAGTTATTTTGGAATCTGCAACTATATATACAATTCACGATAAATATGCTTGCAAGCCTATGTAAGTGATGTTAGTATGATGTTATTATTAACATTTAATGAATGTTTGTATTGACTAACTTATATTGAAATTATGTCAATATTGCAATGTATCCATATTGACTTTGCATGGGTATTTGGTATGTGTTGGTTACCAAACACTTTATGAATCATATATTGGTTTGGATATCTATTTTATATATGTTGATAACATGACATTTAATTGTGTTGGTAATGATTGTGCAAAGTATATAGTAAAACTCGTGTCATGTTAACATTGGAATTGATGGATATTTCGATGGAACTGTTTATGATTAACAAAGTGTCATCATATAAGACCTTTGAGAAATCATTGTAAGCAATATGGATAATTTTGAGTTCATAAACTCTAATTATATTGAATTGTATTACTTAGAACTACCACATCTCTTGTTATTGTGTGATTTCATTTTCCTATAGAGAAACTAAGTAACCTTCAGGTTGAGTCTTGCGAAGTAGGGCATCCCTTATTACAGAGAAACTAAATTTCGGGTCAGTCTTGCAAAAAAAGAGGTGGTTTATGCCTAAAAGAGGCTTAATTATTTATCCGTAAAAAATGTAACATGAGACTTTATGCGCATTGATAGCCCAAGAGTGGCTTTTATGTTATTCATATAGTTAGGAGTATCCGGTGATGCATGCCTATATGTGATGTATCTCCACTTAGGCATGGATGACGGAAAAAAATTCTTTTATATGAGAGAGACATACATACATGTATGTTTGGCAAGGAGGTGGTGCGAATGTGGTATATTTTAAGGTAATCAATTCATTAAAAATGTGTAATCTGTTTAACACAAATAAATAATGGACACGACAATATTAGTTGATAACTTATAACCCACTGGTAAGTTGATTTGGTATGAATTTTTGTAGTTAAGTAAAAGACACAATTCTGAACATTTTTTGTGAAATGCATATTTTCTAAATTCTGCACCTATAGTGAGTTATTTAGGTTTTAAGCAGACTGAACAATCTGTAAAAATCGGGTGTTTGGAGCCTTTTGATTGCTCCAATTACCTAGTTTCACGAGTTTTAGTAAAGGGCGATGTTCTTAACAATGTTTTATTTTTGAGCTTTTCCAAATTCTGACTGGTTAGGTAAGAAATTACAACATTCTAACGTAGTAAGAAATTATGAATTTTCATCTACTCGTTTTTAACCATTTCATATAGGATGGCAAGTCTACTAACATTTCTGCATGACAGACTAGCAATGATCAAACTCCATAGCGTAAGTATAAGTAAAATAATATTTAGTTTAAATACGATGAGAACTTATTTGAATGATATGTTTGCCTCGCTGAGGAACTAAATGTTTATTCGTTGTTATTTTTTTTTGTATGTAAATTCATGTTATCGTATGAAAACTTATTTTATTTACTAAAGATAAAGATAATCATACCACCTACATCACTGACCCAAGTAAGTTTATGCTTCTTGGGTATGTTCTCATTGGAACATAGCCAATTAGCCTTTTTCAGGTTAGAGAATTTTGGCAGCATTGTTGGCGGATTATTTTGTAGGGCAATCATCTTCAAATAGTTTCCTGGTTAGAGTTTTTTTTTTTTTTTGTCTCCTTCAACTCTTTTATAAATGTTTATGTTGTTATTGAATTTTCATATCCAGAAATTTTGGAAGAAATGGATAATCCTACATGGATATAAGGATTTTGATTCTCGAAAATCAGAGCATGACAGGGAGTGAGCAATTTAATTCTTTGCAATATGATTTGATGTTCACACAGCAGAGGCATTGACGAGGTGTTGATGTGTTGATGTTGAATAGAGGCTTTTGTCACAACAATCATCATTGCCATTTGCAGCTGCATCAAGTTGATTCATTAGAAAGGAATATCTGTATACTGAAGAAGAACAAGGAGTCCAAGCTAAATATGACTGTAATTTATGTATAAACCCGAGACAAATAAATTTCTTGGCTCTATCCATGCCAGAAGAGATCAAAAATTGGTATAGTCAGTGCAGATTCATATCCGAGTACGAGATCAAACTGGAGTATAATAAGTGTAGGAAAAGAATTCATAGTTACCTAACCTAGAGAGAAGTAGAATAGTAGAAAATCATGATTAGCTTTCACAATAAGAACAAAAGTTGCTATAAAGCTCATAAAAAACACCAATACCATTGAACTCATAACCACAATTTTTATTGTCATTATAATTCACCAACTTTTTCTTCATGCCTTCTGTATATCTATTTAGCGAACTCTCTTTATTGGAAAATATTGAGCTTTAACAGCTCTTTAAATAGACCATATCCCAACATCGAAACAAGCTAGTCATGGCATCATGCGATACTTGAGTTTGATTAATTATTTAGACTCTCGGATAAGCTCGTGATAAAAATATACCGATACAAAATAACGTTAATTTTATTTTAGTACATTTAGTTTGATGTTTATTTTATGATTGAGGACTACATTTCGAGAAATTGAGAAAAAAAAAATCATCCTTGTACCGAATTTTAGTTAATTTTTTTAATGACATTTTGTACTTTTATGAGAGCATTAAAACTTATATATGTTACAATGATTAACATAATTGTAAGACTAGGAAAGGTACTCTTTCTGTCATTTTTTTTCATCATGAAATTATTGTTATTGAAATAGGAATCCATTGTTGCTTTAAGCCTCACGCGCATATTTTCTATACTTATTTTTCGTCTGGTTCATGGCTATATTTTGTTAAAGATGAAATGTTGTTATGTATTAGAGACAAATTAAAATGAAAAGGGGGAAAGAGTAGGGTTCCCAGTTGAAGATATTCAATATATAAAAAAGAAAAGAGACTCAGATTACAAGTAGCGAAAGCTTACACAACATTGGAAAATTACCTATGTTACTAGAGGGTCCATATTCTTAATTAGAGGATCAATGTACTGATTGGCAGATCATAGAATCCATATGGTTTCCATATCCTTAGTTGATTTTCCTCTTTTATTCAGCATTGCATTCTAGATAACAGAAGTCTGTAATGTCCTTACATCGACATTGAGGAGGTATAGATTGTAACACCCTTGTGTGGGAGGGCTCATGCTGACATGCTACCTTGTGTGGGTGGACAGAGTTGCTGGCAGGCTACCAATGAGGAGTTATAGTCTCAAATCGTCTGGGTGTGGGAAGGGAATGTGCTACTTATGTACGAGGCTAGATCTCCTTAGTACAACATGTTTTAAAGCCATGCGGGCCTTAAGCTTAAAACGGACAATATTATACCATGTGGCTTCGATTTTTTAGGTTCTTTAGGGATGCGATTCAAAATTCAATTAAGAACTAATTTGGATTAGTTTTTTAGGCTTTTGATTGAGGATTCGATGCTTAGGTTGGTCACTCCTTGACATTTGATAGATTTTAGTTTAGAAAAAATAATGATGATTATAAACTAGTTATATATGGTGTATATTTCTATGAGGACCCAATCTACATGGTAAAATATTGTCCACTTTGGGTTCAATGCCTGTACGGCTTTAAAACACGTAGCACCAAAGGGATCTGACCTCGCATATAAGTAGCACATCCTTTTTCCACACCCAGATTATGTGGGACTATAACTTCTCCTTGATAGTCTGTCAGCATCTCTGCCCGCCCACACTCGGTAGTCTCTCAGCTCTCATACCCACCATACAAGGTAGTTTGTCAGATTCAGCCCGCCAATACAAGGGTGTTACAATCCACCTCTTAGGGAGCCGAACGTCCACGTTGTCACACTTTCGGTTGGATTCAGGTTTTATACTAAACTATCACGCCCCGATTCTCGATACACTGAAATATACCGAAAATTGAGGCAAATTTTTTTCGCCAAAACAACTAACCAAGGTAAGGCTTAATAACTTATGTTTCATCCAAACCCAAGGCATGTCTACATAATGACAATTATAGTCATAGTCATGACTAAGAATTACACAATCACTTCCAAAAACAATAACACGAACAAAATACTTGCAATCCAATAAAATGAGTTAACTTACAATCCTAAAAGATGAACACAGGGACGGAGCCACTAGGGGGCAAGTGCCCCCCACTTGCCCCTACTGACTTTTCTTTTTCTTTTTTTTTTCTTTCTATTATGCTCACTTTTGCGATGCCGACGAGTTCGTCCCGCCCCACCCTATCCTCTATTTGTTCTCCCTTCCCGCTCCACCCCTTTCCTCTCTTTTACTCCCTCTGTCTGATTACTGCGACACCAGCAACCGCCCCCGCCCCGCCTCCTACTCTCTTCCTCTCCCTCCCTTTTTGCTTGATTTAATTCTTTTTCCCACCATCACCATCAACAATCCCAATCTCTCTTTCCTGCTTTGAGGAAGAAGAATGTTTTAAAATAATGTATTTTCTCGAGATAAATTCGTATCTCGAGGTCTAGTGAGATACATGAAAATTTTGATCTATTAATTTTTCCTCAAGATACATATTTGTATCTCGAGGTTCATCTATGGGTTATTGTTTGAAAGGCATGAGTTTTTTGAAAATCAATGCACGTTGACTGTGAGTCCTGGGGAAGACTGCAATGGCGGAGCTCCTCAAGAACGTCCAAAGACACATTACCTTAGAGGAGTCAAGGACCACTAAAAGGGAAATCGAAGGCGACAGGAATCCCTCATCTCTTAGGGACAAGGAGGGAAAGAGTCGCGAGGGCGAGGAACGCAGCAAAAGGAAGCGCAACGACAACAGGTTGGACCCAAGTCGTCCCAGGTCGGAGAAATCATCCAACTACGTTGGATCCAGAGCCATGACACCCCTAAGTGCTAGCCTATCAGACGTACTTAACTCCATGAAAGGTTGGGAGGAACTGAAGTGGCCCCCAAAGACGCGCAGAGACACCTCCAAGCGTGACAATGGCAAATACTGTGCGTACCACAAGGAGGGTGGCCACAACACCAACAACTGCAAGAGCCTTATGTATGAAGTTAAGTACTGGATCAACAAAGGCAAACTGAAAGAGTTCCTGACGTCTTAGAAACCAACGGAACAAACAAAGGACATGGGGACTCAGTTAAAGAAATGGAGAAGGCGACTCCATGGATAATCTATGTCCTCCATGGAGTCAGACCAAATGAAGACCAGTCATACAGGTCCCACAAGCGGACACTACTGGATGTGCAAACGCAATGCGCAGGTGAGGACAAGCACATCTACCACTCACGGGTTCATAACCCTATTCCCACTTTGACTTTCACTGAGAGGGACCTCGATGGAGTCCGAGCGCCGCACAACGATGCCTTGGTCATCTTTGTTTCCATCGCAAAGTGGGAAATCAAGAGAGCTCTGGTTGACACAGGAAGTTCACTTAACGTTCTGTTCTACAACGCGTTCCGTAACATGGACCTCAAGGAGGAAAATGTGTCATCTTCAGAACACCCACTGATGGGATTCAGTGGGGAGAAGTGCTTCCCCATTGGAAAGATAAGGTTGGCTACGACAACAGGAGAGTCGCAGCTCAGTAAAGTCCTATTTTTGGACTTCATGGTGTTAGACACACGTCATCCTACTATCTCATCCTAGGAAGACCTTGGCTTCAGCAGATGGAAGTAATGGTCTCCACCCTTCACCAATGTGTTAAGTATACTGCGAACCACTCCGAATTAACCATTCGTGGAGACCAACCTACGACACGAGGCTGCCACTACGCCACACTGAAATAGATAGAGTGCTCCCAGATTCAGCTACATCATGCAGAACAGCCTGGCCCAGTGCAAAGCCAAAAGACGGTAGAGACATCATTTTCAAGCGGTGCAGGAGTAATTAGCTCTTCCACCTAGCGAGTCATAAAGGCCATGGCAAGCGGGAACACATCTCCCCGACATTCCATCAGCGTGGAGATCCGCCCTCTGCAAGGTTTACTCTTCAGTGACCTATGTAACACCTCGACAGTCCGCTAAACGATCCACGAGAAAAACACTTCAAGGCCAGGATCAAATTCTCTCTGTCAACAGTTAGTTTCCTTTAAGTTGTTTAATTCCCTTCCGTAGTCAATATTGAGTTTTAATTCTTAAAAGCCTTATGTGATTCTCAATCATTTAAGAAATAAAGGAAGAATTACAAAAAACAAACTTTATTGATTATTAGAAAGATGTAACAGCAAACACCTTGAGGCAGATACAAAAGACTATATATCACGAACACCCTGAGGCGGATACAAAAGCTGAGCACTACAAACATCTAAATACAGTGCGAATTGAAGTAAAAGGATTGCTTAGACAATTCTGCTATGGACAGCGTCCGCCGAAGACTTGCAAACCCTCCGATGCGAGCAATCTGCAAGTGACAGCAAAGGTAAAAAAATAAAAGTTGTTCGACCCCTTTCGAAGACAACAACGAAGTGTGAGAGGAGATTGAAAGGACTGAGTAGACCGATTGCTCCGTTTCATCACTCCGAGGATCCGCTATCCTTACAGCGTCGTAGACCTTGCAATGGGTTATTGATTTCCTCAAGAGACATCCCACCGTCTATCCAATTCTCAAAGGGTTTAGAAGAAGATAGATGAGGATGGCCACAAGCAGCGGCATAGTCACGATCTCACAGTGTCGTCAAGAGATACCACTTTTCCCATATACAATGGCAGGTGTGACTGAGAGCTACCACACCCACAGACACCGCCCATCAACCAACACTTCGATCAGCCATCGGTCAGCAGTGGGATCCGAGCACACGAAACCACAAGTGGTACGATGTAACACCAAGGCATCTCCCTTGGTAGAAAATCAGTACTACTTCTCTGCAAAATGAGAAGAAATTACGAGTTCTCAATAGATCAACTACATGTTCACCCATAGCAGAAGACCACGCATAACAACAACTATCTTTGTGCCTAACCATTGCAAATGTCACAACATTTGGATACTCCAGATATGGAGATCCACCTTCAGCCTTTGGAAAACCCAAAACACTATTTTCAAGCAAGAACATTATAAGAGATAAGCTCTACGAAAGAGAGTGCCTACAACGACTGGAAAACACCATTATATAGACATGATGGTTCATCAAGCGGGCACTCCATCATTAACTGTCAAGCATTGAATATGGTATGGGAAACTGCAAAGACGACGTCAATCAATTAATGGCGCTGCACACAATCCCATCAATTGAGGGGGTGTAACCAATACTGAACCGTCACGGAGCCTACGTCGTACGCATGTCATTGTGCAATCTACGCCGTACATATAACGCACAATGCAGGAAACCCTAGCCCTTTCTCTATGGGCCATGGGCTCAGCCTATTATTCAAACATTACTATGTCACATGCTTGACACGAGCACTAGAGATCCTAGTCAACCCTGACATACGGATTATACCTTTAGATCACCAGCTAATTTAAGGTAATTTCATCCACTTCATGCAACATGCTGATGGATTAGGTTCGCACGCCCCTAGCAGGCGTAACTTCTATTCAAACCATGCAAGCTTAGTTAGCCAAGACTGATTACGATGGCTTCTGGTTCATTCCGATACCTAGTACGCTTAGCGCAGGCATCAAAGGTTTAGGAAGTGGGAGTCTAATCAGCCTTATCACGCCTGGTGACAATGACTCGCTAGAAATCATTGCCCCCTTCGCGGTCAATGATCAACGAACCTAATTAGGTAAGCCTAGCTGGTGACGACTAGAACCGAAAACTTCTGATCAAAACCTGGACTTGTAGCCCCCACTGCGAGGGTGTAGATAATCTAGAAGGTGGGAGCCTAGTCAGTCCCGAAATGATTCCGATGGCTCTCCACAAGACCATTGCTTTTCAACGTGGCCGCCAAATCACCAAACATGGACTTGTAGCCCACGCTGCGAGGGTGTAGATAATTTAGAAGGTGGGAACCCAGTCAGCCATGACCTGATTTTGACGGTTTGCCATGGGACCACTGCTTTTCAGCGTGGTCATTGAACCCTCCCAAATTTGTAGCTTGGTGCACTCAGGTATAGATAATTTGGATTGTGGGAGCCTAATCAGTCCTGAACTGATTTCGATGGCTTGCCACAGGACCACTGCTTTTCAGTCTGGTCGCCAAACCTCTCTCAAATTCCTAGCCCCCACCGTGCGGAGAGGGTGTAGATGGTTCGAAAGGTGGGAGCTTAGTCAGTCCTAAACTAATTCTGACGGCTTGGCACGGGACCACTGCTTTTCAGCCTGGTCGCCAAACTTTTACTCCCTGAATCTGTAGTCCAATCTGCTCGGACATAAATGATTTGGAAGGTGAAAGCCTAGTCACTCCCGAACTGATTCTGACGGCTTGCCACGAGACCATCGCTTTTTAGCTTGGTCGCCAAACGGGGATCTAGCTGAGTTAAAGTCTTCACGCTCAAACGGACTGACAATCTAATGTTAAGAGAAGGCTACTCGCGCCGATACAAGGATCGTACAACTAGTACCCAGATAAAAGCTACTCAGGATGCCAACCCGAGCTTAAGACGCCTGACTCAGCACGAACGCTTTGACACGCACGCTAGGCCATCACAAACTCCCTCACAGTAGTAGTTACAGCCAATCGGCCAGACAAGAAAGGTAACTCTCAAACATCTTACCTTGGGGACAAGGCATAGCTCGGATGAATCAACCCCCAGCTAAACTGCTCATAACATGCTCACTACTGGACATGACTACACCTACATGACCCCAAGTCATTCACAATACAAAGCGGTCAAGCTCTCTATCGCAGACAGACCAGTCAACGTCCTATTAATTCAACCAGCCTATGCCAAAGCAAGACGACAAGGCAAAACGAAAAACATGCAATAGAGACAACAAGTACGGAACAGATAAAACTGTTATCATTAATGATCAAAGACAAAAAGTGTACAAGCATGCAAAGTTCACTTCTTATCAGGAGAGAGTGCAGAAATGGAAGAGTTAAGTCAAGTTGAAGAATGAACAGAAGTTGCGTCCACACACGTCGCAGCCTGGACATCAAGGCTCAAACTGTCTTACTCTCTCGATGATGTCGAGGTAACAGACAGGTCCACATATGACATCTTCTTATAACGGCTGAGATCCCACTCCGGATGCTCCTCCTTCATCAGTGACAGCAGCTCCAGCCGTCAATCTACAACCCAACGGAACTCACATTTGCCTTGTTCCTGGAAAAGTTCTTCCTTCCGCACCTTTGCATCAACAAGTTCACGCTTCAGTAGCTCCAACTTGCCAGTCAGCACGTCGACCTAAGACTGCTTTGTGGCCAGACTGCTCTTCACGACACTAAGTTCATGTTGCCCCAATTCAGCTGGTCCTCGGCCTTCCTCATTTCTCGAGCATAGAACTCCACATCGGATTCCAACTGTTGCTTTTTAGCAGCCCACTCGGCTTCATTCGAAACACTCTTTTCAGTGAAAGATAGCAGTTCAGAACTCGCCTTAGCTGCAGCTTCCTACGCAACCTCGACTTCTCGGTGGATACGGCTCAACTTCTGCCTAAGTCTGACCCTTTCGGACACTGCTTCTGTCAGATCACGCTCAAGGTTTTCTAGACGAGCCCTCTGAGCCTCAGCGGTCATGGTTGACCGATCCAACCGCTTTTCTTCAACCTGCTTCTTAAGCTGTTCAATTTCATGGAGCGCATCAAAATACAACGTCTGCATATGCGAGAAGACGCACTCCAAGGTGTACTCTCTCATGACCGGCCTCAACTTTCATCCCAGCAATGGCCGCGTGGCTCAAATGAGACATACCCATCATAAGGTACTTCAAGCCCTTATGTATACACCCTTCAAACGAGTCCTCCTCGAGTTTTGGAGCGTGATCCATCAGCTAGTTGTGACGCCTGCTTTTATGCTTCCTAGAAGCTACTCTATGTCCACCTCTTGGTGTCGGACCGGTGAACTCAGCTTCACCAAATCCGGTGCAAACAGGCTTATCCGTGAACCCGAGTGAAGCTTTCCCTGATCAAGAATTGCGCCGAAATCACCCTTCACGGTCGCTACCGTTTTCAAGCTCTCCTCCATGGCCTTTCCCTTGTCAACAACAGCAACCCCTTTTTTGCGAGACGGATCAATGGGATCCGAAGGGAGAGAAGGCAGCAAAGTATTCAAAAGACCATCCAATACCTCTAATTGAGGCCTAGAGCGAGATGGTGAGCAACGTGGACTGCAAGAGATACGTCCAGTAGCACGATCACTATCAGACGAAGCGACTATGAGGCAATCAGATTCTACCACCTCATGCAAATCCTCATAAGAGCCTTCTGTCGGAGCGGCCTCACGTGAATCAGCACCAACGGAAGAAACCATCGCAACCCGCACAAGACGGTCATTAAGAGCCTCAATCTGCGCATCACTAAGGTTCGACCTGTTTACAACTCCTGCCAATCGCAGGTAATCCTTCTCCAAGCCGAAAACATCAATCTCCACCTCAACAGGTCTAACAGACTTGCACTCCCCCTTCACCCGAGCAAGTCGTGTTGAAGATGGATCAGTTCTAACGTGAGATCTCTTCCTCACAAAGGACCCAGTAGGAAGGGGTTCCATTTTCCAACTTAATGCATGACTCTCGATACAGAGTGGGGGCGATGTGCCAGTTGTCACACAACCCACTACGGATGAAGTTGGAAACCCTTATGACATCATCCAGCTTTCTTTTCGGCAAGACGCAAAACTTCTCCATGGCATTTTGTTCCTCTAAGGTAAGAGGAGTAGTAGGAAACCTTCCTGCAAAAGCACGCAAGCGATGGTTAATCGACCCACTATCAAGCACATCAAAGTCACAAGAAAATATATGAACTTACGAAGCGGTCTGAACTGTCACTCGAGCGGACGACCCTTGCATTGAAAATACTTCGAATCCACAGGGGCCAAAAAGCAATACTTCTGCCAGAACTTGAACTTATCAGGTAGCTTAACAAACCAATTCGGCGACTTCATCTTACAAACAACATTACTCTTTAGCCGAGGAGATGGTCAGCAACTGAATCACCCGCAGAGTCACGCTAACGTCGGCCTCCTTAGCACTGAGCAGAATCATGAGGATGATCCTATATCCATTGAGCCCCAATTGAGCCGGAAGAATCCCTAAGAAGTCCAAGAACTCCCAAATTACATTGAGAATTGGAAAACACACTCCAGTTTCAAGCATCTCGCAGTGCAAAAATATAAACCCAGTCGGAAGTGACATCGACGTATGGTCAACCGTCAGAAGATACTACGGAAAGTCCTCAGAAAACTTCGTACGGATTTCGATGACACCAGGTTCGAACAACAACCTATCTTCGAAAAACTCTAGGCCCTCGGCCAAGTAAACGTCATTGAGTAGGTTTTCTTGAGCATGAGGAAGATGAACAATATTTTCTAATCAGAGCGGTAGCTTCGAAAGCAAGGAAAGTAAAAGAGTCAGACTCAACACAGCGGATGACCTAAATAGAGGTTGGCTACCCACCTATTTTCTACCAAACCAATGCACGTTCAATTAATGCAGCGCGTGGCTCAAACAACGATTCAGACTCAATCATCATGAGCGGCGCATCCCTTCAAGAATGACTTAGCAAACCGATGTGACCGCCCACTTACTCAGGGGGAGTAGCTGATGATACATAAAAATGGTCACACCCATGAGTCGTACACGTGTCATGATAATCTCGAGGAACTACAGGCCCCAACATCAGCCCAATGTTGATCCGGCCCAAGCAGTTCTAAGCTCGCTCACTTCGGTCTGCCAGGCGGACCCGGACTCTCACAGCATGCTAGGCTAACACGTCTCACAGCTATCCTCAATACCCATAAGCCTTCATTAGGCAAGTATCTCGATGATCAGCTTCGGACGGGCAACTACAGCTGCTCTCCGCTTCCAACTAGGAATTAAACACCAGAGTATCTTTCACGTAGGGAAACTCCCTTCTGCGGATTGCTCTTGGATTGAAAACTATCTCCCGCATATCTAGGAGCACAGAGCTAATAGGGAACTTCCCTCCTACAGCATGACTACTTATTAGAGAGGGATCTCCACGAAGATCTCCTCCCTAAACTACGCCTACGATGGCCTGGTTGAACCAAAACTTCTTGCACTATAAATAAGACATGAGGTTGGTAAGCTAAGGTACGCTACAAATTCCTTGTTATTTACACCTTCCTCAAAACCCTGTCTGACTTCAGTATCGGAGTGCCATCGGCCACCCCACGGTGGTCTGTGGCTCACGTGCGTTACTTGTGCATGTCAGTGAGATTAGGTCAAAGCAGGGAGCGAAAAAAGACTGCATCAAGCACCTATACCAATTTGAAACAAAGAATCCTTCTGGTGGTTATCTTTTAGACTAACAATAATACAAATTGTACTCGCGTCAATTTAATCACATCATTGCAAGTTATATCATTTTTTCCGAGACATCGTAAAAGTCACCTGCGGAGTTGTCTGCGGTTTTAACTCATAAGTTTTGGTGCTATTAGAATGGATCACCATTGTTAACAAAAGATACATAAATATGTTAATGTTAGAAATAGCCTATATTACCTAACTCCTCACCTTCTTTGCTTACAAAGATCACGGTTAGCTTCCACAATGAGAACAAATGTTGTTGTAAGACTCAAAAACATCAAAATACCTACAATTTTGGCTGCCATTGTTGATTGAGTACAAGTGTACAACTCTTTCTTTATCTAGCTACGAAATTGGAGAATATAACAATTTTATGTACAGTTCTCTGACTAGCATTGGAGAATATAACAATTTTGTGAATATGACAATTTGCCATGATTATTGTGTGAGGAAAACTTTAGATCATCGATTTCTGAGATAATTAATAATCTTTATCATCAATGAATAAGGGTCATAATATTTTCTTAAGTTGTGCCTTGCGGTAACTATTGACTATGATCAAGCTCGATCCTGAGATTTTAGGCACTTGATGTGGCCTACAAACAACTTAGAAAAAAGGGGAAAAAAAAAGTCTAAAGTGCAAAGGGTTTGAACTCATGTACAACTGAAACCACAAACAAATACCAATTGAGCACAAATAAATAATGTTTTGTTTGGGGCCCTTATTTATACATAACAAACATTTAGGGGTCTAAAATGACAATTTTTTCAGGGGTCTGATTCACCAAATTGTTTCTATTGGTTCGAGCCTGACTATGATCCAAATATTTTAAGGTTATCATACCAATACTGATTTGTTGTAAAGCTCTTTGACACGCTCCGCACTCCCAATTCCAAAGATTTATTTATTTATTTTTGCTCTCCAGGTCTTAATGACATTTGCCCTTACTTGGATTTTTGTTTATTGTTATCATGAACTATTTTCAAAATATCCCTATTTAGATGACCAAAATACCCTTGACAAATCTAATACTGAGATTGAATGTCTTGTATCTCAAAGAAAATCAAGGGGCTCAATGAAACATTAAGCGTATCTCGAGAAAATCCCACAAATATTAAAAAATTCATATTCTTTCCCAACCCACTCATCCTCCTTCCTCCATCCTCTTCCCAGCCTCCATGGGATCTAACCATGTATAGTAAGGGCACTTAATGTCTTAGAATTTGTTCAAGTTTTACTGTAAATTTTGATTTGGCTAGATTGATACATAGTCATTTATCCGACAAAATTTCACACTAGGGAGCTATAAATCGTGCACCCGATTTTTTTAATTTTTTTTTTGGTTAGAAAAATATACTTCAATAAGTATCTAACCATGTATAGTGAAAGCACTAAGCAATTCAATTTTCACTGTAAAGTTTGATCTGGCCAGTAGCTTGCTAGATTTATATGTAGTTCTTTATCAAGTAAAATTTCATACTGCGATGCTAAATCGTGTATCTTTTTTTTTGTTATAAAGTAGACTCTAAAACTTATCCAACATGTAGAGTGAGAGCACTAAATATCTCAGAGTTGGTTCAGTTTTTACTGTAAATTTCTGTTTTTTTTTTTAATATGCCTAGTGGCTGGCTAGATTGATGTGTAGTCCTTTATCGGCCCAAGTCTCACACTAGGGAGCTCTAAATTGGTAATTTTTTTTTTGTAGTAGACTCAAATATGTTTCTAATGACACAAATTCTAGAGAGCCAGGCTAGGCTCTCTACCCTTCATCATCCTAGAGATTTTCATAGTCCCCCATCTCTAAGATGATGAAAGGTAGAGAGCCTGGCCTAGTGCACCTAGCCTAGCTCCATAGACTTGTTCTTCTAATGATGTACAATTGTACTAGTTTTTAATTTTATATCTCAACTAATTATTATTATTTCAAAAATACGCAAGGAAGCAACAATGGCTTAGAAGTAGTTTTTTTATCGTTCACTTCGACTTTGATAATCCACTTAAAAAGAAATATGTTTTCTAGAAAATCTCAGTTCTCGAATCAGTTTGAAATTTATCTGCCAAAAAAATGTTGCTAATTTATTTCTTTTTAATAATAAATTATTTCCCTTATATCTCGAATATGTTTTCTAGAAGAATTTGATACAATCAATTGTACTAGTTTGAAATTTATCATTCGCCTTTAATAATCCCTTTTAAAAAGAGATGTTCAAGCTGGTCTTTTAGCTAGAAGAATGTGTCGTCTATTATGTATAGTTAGATTTCAAGTTTGTATAACGGTGTGTTAAAATATGGTTTGGATCTGAGATTTGATACACTTAATTATTGTGGATTTCGTAATTTGAAACTTCATCGTTGAAGAAATAGTCGATCTTGACATCTCAAGTATTGCACGCTATTGGGGTAGTTTGAATGTGAGATTCATTTTTTTAGAAGTCATTTTCCATATCATAGCAAATGATTGTATCAAATTGTCTATAATGATAGGGTAAGGGCATCATTCCCCTTGATACATATTATAATATAATTATATATTATTGAAAAGAAAATTATATCTCTAAAGAAACTTATATATCTTTGATTCCATCTATTATTTGTATATAGATATTGTGTCATATTGATGTAACCTTTTAATATTGAAAAATCGAAGATGACCAAAGCATGCTAGACTCAATGAAAAAATGGAGTTAAGTAAGTGCAAGGAAGGTTGTCGTTTCATATTCACCTTAAGAGTAAAATTGTCAAAATCTTGCTTAGAAAACATCAAAAGAAGACAAAGGACTAAATGACAGTAGAGAGGGTCAAGTTATGTATTAATGGAATTCCACATGTCAACAACTCAGTGTGTCTTACAAATTGGCTTGTACGATCATCCCTATCAAAGTTTTACTCAATTACCACTATGCTTAATTGAACTTTGGTTTTTGGTTTTTGCTATTTTTTTTGTGATGTTTCACAATTGTTAGTTAAATCAAATCTGTTTAAAAATAAACCCACATAAACTCTATTTACTGATGGAGAAATTTCAAAATAAGTTCACCTTGTTGGAGATGAGATCCTTACCATGTACTTTGTTGATTGACAAACAAAATTTTTAACTCAGAGAGACTAATTCTCTTAGTTAACCATCACTACACCAAATTGGCATTTTTATAACAACCCCCAAAACAATATCACTTTTGAGCTGTAAAAGTCCAACAAACAATTTCAAGTCAAAACTAAATTCAGTCAAAAAAATGAAAAATAGTTTCACAAAAAAAGTTATACAATAAATTGGATCACCATTAATAGTATCACTTGTAGCACCATACTCTTCATGGTGATACAATTATTGTATCACTTTGTTTGTGAAAATGTGTAAAATTGTTTGATGGACTCTTACAGCTCAAAAGCAATATTGTTTTTGAGGTTGTTACAAAAAATGTCAATTTGGTGTAGTGCATGCTACATAAGTTGTAAGACTTGTATGTACCACTCAATTCCACAATTAACTCGAAGAATAAATTCCACGAAGTTGGCCATTTAAAAATCTAGGACTTTTTTGGAGATCATTAAATATGTGTTTACAATTGTCATCGGGAGCATTATTTGATATAATTTGTTAGTTAAGTGTTTGTTAGAATATCTAGGACTTGCAATTGAATTCTCTCCTGCTGCGTTTGAAAGGGAAGGTTGTGCGTTAAGGAGTTGTTGTTGGCTGCTTTCAAGCTTTGTCGTAGTGAGGAGAACAAAAGTTGTTGTTGCTTCGTCACATTGAGGATGATTGGTTGTCTGTTGATTGCGGTGTTGTTTGTTTTGTTGATGGATGGTTGAGGCAAACTATTGTTGTTGTTCTCCCATCCCCGCCTCTTGCGTCTATGGTTAAAGTGCATAGTAGTCGAAGGCGGGCAAAAGCTTGAGTCCCCGGATTCTTACTTGCGAGATCTCAAAAACCTAGCTCTGATACCATGTAAAGAAAATAATTGGAGAATTGTATTATTGTTGTTATGTGTTAAATTCCTTGACTGAATACAAGTTTATATAAGCAACTTTTACCTAACTTTGAGAAATAGGAAACTTAAACCTTCCTATACAAGATATTTTAATTGTATCTGACTTTCCTATTCTGTAGATCTGACTTTCCTTCTTGTAGAGGTGAATCAATCTTGGACTTGGGCTTGGCTATGTTTACAATTGTCATTGGGAGCATTATTTGATATAATTTGTCAGTTCAGTGTTAGTTTTATTCGAGAAGAAATAACATTTCTAGAAATCAATCAAGAGGTTGATTATCCAAAGTCGAAATCCACATTAATACTAATTGTTCACAAATAATTAAGGGGTTATTTCCCATTTGACCCCCATTAGTGTATTACTATCCCTGTTTGACCCCCATTAGTTCTTGTGTTCTAGTCTAACCCCCATGACCATAAGTTCAACTATGTTGACTTTCAAACTTCACCCAAAAATTTCAAAATGACCAACTTACCTTTATGCACGTTGTTTGCACATGTTTTTAAAATGACTAATTTTTTTTTTAACAAAGATGGGGGCCAATCAATGATTGTGATTTCGTTTTGTTTCAAAAATCAATAAATAATTAGAAGAAATGATAACTAAGAAAACTTAAAATTTACAAAAAAAAATTTTGAAATTTGTCGAAAAAATGAAAATTTGGTCACTGAGTTTTGTGTTTTTGGCGAACATCCCGAATTTTACGAAAAAAAACTAAAATAGAAACCCAAAATTTTTTTTTCAAAAAACTTTGAAAAAAATGTAAATTTATATTTCGCCTTTTTCATAATTTAAAAAAAACAAAAAATCTGGTGTGATTTCACGAAAACTCATTCCATGGGGCCAATTAGGAATTATATACAAACTAATAAAAGTATTAATTTGTATATAATTCCTAATTGGCCACCATCTTTGTTAAAAAAAAAAGTCATTTTTTAAAAATGAGCAAACCACGTGCATAAGGGTAAGTTGGTCATTTTGAAGATTTTGGATGGAGTTTGTGAGTCAACATAGTTGAACTCACGGTCATCGGGGTTAGACTGGAATACAAAAACTAATGGGGATTAAACATGAATAGTTATAAAACTAATGGGGGCCAAATGGAAAATAACCCCAATAATTAAGTCAGATTCTGGAAAGGGGAAAATAACTAAATATGTGTTTGGGAAAGTGCCAAATCAATTCTAATAATTATTATGATGTAGAGAAAGAATGGAGAGTAGGCAATGGACACAACGGTAAAATGGTAGGAAATTACCTAGTCCATGTTCTACATTCAACAAGCTAAACATAACATAGGTAGAGGAAAATAATCAATTGATAGTACAACAGTATGTACGTAGTAGGCAAAGATTAAGTAGTGAGTGCAATAAGTGGATGGATTAAGCAGCAGAGCATTGTGGGAGGCATGATTTCGTAACATCGGTGCATCGACATTGAGGAGGGATGGATCGGGTGCACATACATTGCTCACATCCTGAATAGCATGATTTCTTGATGTCTTGACACTGGCATTGTGGAGGCATTGATAGCGTGCAACGGCACAGGTCACAACATTCTTGTGGCTTTGCACCTCCTTCTATATTCCCATAAGTTGTTTCTTCAGTGGGGACGGAGGAGCCAAGTGAAATAGAAGAGAAATCCCCTAGATCAGCTGCTTGATTTACAGTGAGAAGAGATGATGTTGCTATCACAGTGATGATCAGAAACAACACATGAGCTACTTGTTTGAATGTCATTTTATTATCTTATCTGTTTGTTTCAATTCATTTGTTATCTAAACAATGTTCTTAATTTATAGGCAGAGAGCTAGGTAAAAGAAACAAGTCATTCATTTCATTTCATGGGATGGGATGGGGAGAATTGTGTTCCTACGTGATATTCATTTTTTTTTATTAAGCTTATAGCTAGATATATTACTGAATAATATTACAAAATAGTTGTCTTGCATAAGAAGCTAAGTCATGCGCTTCGCGATTCATATCATGAGGAATATAGTTACATAACCATTCAAAATTAATAGCTAGAAGAGACATACTACTACATACTAATGGGCACCACACCCAGTTGGTCTCAATCTTACTTGTGCAAGTATTGGGTTGGAGAATGGAGTTGAGAGTCCCTGAGTCACCAAGAAGGATTCCTTTGCGCCATTGTTGTGCCTGAATGGTGAGGATAGCTGCTTCTGCTGCAAAATATTATGCCATTGTACTATCACTCACTTTCCCAGGAATGGCACTCGTTATTCTTGCACGGACCTGTCCCAGAGTATCCACCGCAAAAACCCCTAAAGCCCCCTGTTGTGAAGATGGGAAAAAGCAAGCATTGTAAGTGACAACAATCATTTCTGCTGTGAGAGCGTCTCGACTAAGAATGAGATGGCGGGAGGCAAAATTTAGCGGGTGGTTTTGAGCTGCTTGGAGTTTCAAGTGAATATCTTGGACTCTGGTTGACTGGGAGAAAGGGTTTGTTGGAGTGACTACGTGAGTTGGGGTTGGGTGGGTTGTTTGATGTGAGGTGATGGCGGAGTTGATAACTTGGTGCAAGGTATTTGGTTCAATAGAATCTGCTAGAGAAAAAGGGAGAGCAAACCATTGTTTTTTCCATGTATCCCAGATGCAATGAAATGTTTGAAGAAAGACTCGTGGGGAGAATTTGTCTTTTGGAAAATGATCTTGTTATGTAACTGCCAAATTGTGCCAATAACAGCAATAAATTGGGATAACATTTCTTCCTTACAGTTTCCATTATGGGAGGTCGTTTCCCACATAACTTTGAAGAAATGTTTAGTTGATCTTTCTTTACTAGTTGTTCTTGCCCAAATGATAGGAATAGGGGAAAGAAGCCAGAGGCGCTCAATAATCGGGCAAGAGAAAAAGAAATGATTTACCTCTTCAATGTGTTGTTGGTTGAATATGCAATTGTCATCAATGGGGACATGAATTCTTTTCAGATTGTTCATGGTAGGAAGTAAGTTTTGAGTCACCTTCCAAAGGAGGAGAATGACGTTGGCTGGAGCTTTTATACGCCATAATTCCTTTAGAATTTTGGGATGGACAAGGTGCTTAGTCCCTGAAGTGGTAGAAGTTGAAGTTGCTGAAGATTCTTGGAGGAATGCTCTGATCGCACTTTTAACCGATAATTTCCCCGTTTTGTCATAAGTCCAAAGAATATTATCAGGAAGTGAGGAGGGCCTGATGACTATATTAAGAATATCGTGAACAACCGAGGAGGGGAGGAAGAATCTAAGAGATTGGAATTCCATCTAGGGTGATTCTCATGTTAAGGAGTGTTAGATTGGGGGCAACAATCCTCCAGGGTAAGCCCGGGCTTTACCCAACAATCTTTCCAAACATTGATCTCATTGCTTGACATGATTTGCCAGAGAAGATGGCCTTTCATTTTCCTAAAAGCTATGAGAGTGTCTTTCCACGCAAAGGACGCATTCTTTGGAGATTTATCCAATTGAAAGTGGTTGCATTTACGGTAATAGATGGCTTTGAGTTGTTGCGTGTGGGGGTGCAAAGGTCTTGTTAAAGCAAGCAAAATATTTTTTTTTATCATAAGAGCCCGATTTTTTACCCTAGAATTTGGGATATTTAGACCCTTTGTTGTTTAGGATGGGATATTTTATCCTAAGTGCAGAGTTGTGTACCTTTGCATTCATCTGTCCCATTCCACCAGAAATCTCTGGCCAGCGAATCAATTTTTCATGTGGTAGAACATGGAAGGAAAAAATTTTGCATGGTGTAATTCAGTATGGAATGAATGACCACTTTAATCATGACCATTTTACCTGCTTGTAAAAGGATCTTGGCTTTCCAGGAGGAGAGTTTGTTATTGATTTTATCAATCAGGAATTGAAAGTCCGCGACTTTCCTCCTGGACAGGAGCAAAGGGGGTCCAAAAGGAAAGCGGTTCCCAGATACTTGTCTTTCAGGTTGTAGATTTTAGAACCGAGAATTCTGGTGATCATCCTGGTGTGTCTGGGATGCACATTTGCACTATAAAAGACTGATGATTTGTTGTAGTTTACCGTTTGGCCAGAAGACGAACAATAAAAGCACTTTGCCCGCATGCGCTTCTGTCAAAGTTGCCCGGCAGAAAAACATATGATCATCCGCATAAAGAAGATGACCAATAGAGGGCGAGTGTTGTCTAATGCGGATGCCTTGAATAACCTTATTTGTTTCCTCCTGGTTAAGAAGGTGAATCAAAGCTTCAGCTACAAGAATGAACATATATGGAGAAAGGGGTTCTCCTTGTCTGAGGCCACGAAAAGGCTTAATGCTCAGAAGGGGTGAGCCATTGAGTAAGATCTGCAAAAACGAAATGGAAATGCATTGTTCTATCATTTTAATCCATCCTTCGGCAAAACCTAAACTTTGCAGAATCTTGATTAAAAAAGGCCATTCCACTCTATAATAGGCCTTTGCCATGTCAATCTTGATTGTCATCCAGCATTGTTTCTTTTTTCGGCAATGTTTCATCTGGAAGAAAGTTTCATGAGCAAGATTGACGTTATCCGATATAGGCCTTCCTTTTAGAAAAACTCCTTGATTGGAGAGATAATTGGTTCCAATAAAGGTTTCAGTCTATTGGCCAGGATCTTGTAAATGATCTTGTAGATTACATTGCAAAGACCGATCGGTCGAAATTTATCCGAGGTGGTAGGATTTGACACTTTAGGAATGATAGATATAAAAGTTTCATTAAGTTTTGGATCCAAAGTGTGAGAGGTGAAAAAATTGACCACCACTTCGATAACATCATTTTTAACTATGTCCCAATATTGTTGAAAAAAAAGCGTGAAACCCATCTGGTCCCAGTGCCTTGTGGCTCCCCATACTAAAGACAGTTTGTTTAATTTCTTATTCGCTGGGGATAGACAAGAGGAGGTCATTATCTGATTCCGAGATCGAAGGTTGGAAGAGAGTGGATATTTACGTTATCATTCGGGTTGGAACTCTGGAATATTGTTTGGTAATAATTATTAAGGAGATTCCCCAAGGATTCATGTGAGGAGTGCCAGTTATTTGAATCATCCTTGAGCCGGAGGATAAGATTTTTTTTGCGCCTTAGGAGGTAGGAGAAATGGAAAAACGTAGTGTTTTTGTTCACTTCTTTAAGCTAGGATTCGCAAAATTTATTTTTCGGAAACAATTCCTGTTTCTGGTAAAGTTTTGAAAGACGATCTTCTAGGATAGAAATAGCGGAAACATTTGCTAGAGACGGATGAGCATTTTGAAGATTATCCAGGGCTACAAGAATTTCTTGAATATTCTAATCAATGTTCCTGAAAACCTTATTATTCCACCTTGACAGGTTGTGACTTAGTTTCTTTGTTTTGAGATGGAAGTTACGAGATGGTATTTGATGATATATGGGAAGCCAGAAGGACTGGACGATGGGACGACAAGTTGGGTCACGAGTCCACATATGAAAGAAACGAAATGGTTTTGGGGTGTGGATGGTACGTGCTATAGCTGAGGGGAAAAGATTCATCCAATTGATAGAAACAAACAATCTATCCAATTTGGCTTTTATCCCATTATGATATTTCCTTTTGTTGTTCCAAGTAAAGTGGGAACCATTGAGAGGGAAGTCTAAAAGGTGGTGATTATCTATGAAGTGTTTTAGATTTTTCACCATATGGTATGTAACTCTGCATCCTCGCATTTTGTCATCTACGAAAGATATGGCATTGAGGTCTCCTAGGACAATAGTAGGCTGGTTGTGAAGAGTGTACACTTGGGATAGGGCTTCCCAGAAGTTAGCCCTTAGTGAAGGATTGGGTTCTCCATAGGTAAAAATAACATATCACAAGTCATTTGAGTAATAGTTATCAACTAAGCAATAGAAATAATAATTATAGGAAACAAGAACATTTAAAGAAATACCTTCCTTCCAAAAAAGTGCTAGACTTCCAGAATGACCAGTAGTTGGGACCGTTGCACCATATTTGTGTCCAAGTTTCCTCCGTATTCAATCCATCTTCGGGGACGTAGTTTTTGTTTCTGAAATAAAATAATTTCTGCATTGGACTGTTGGGAAAGGGTCTTCAAGTTTTTGAAAGCGCAGGGTGACCCAAGACCCTTTGCATTCCAACTGAGAATCATGGCTCCCGCGGCGGCCTTTTCCCGGCGGCCGCTTGCTCCTCAGAGATAAAAGGAACTGTGGAAGATTGAGTGGAGGATTCTCGTGAGAGTGATCATTCAAATTTTTTGAAACGGGGTTTGGATATTGAGTCTCCTGTATCTGAAAATGAGTGTGTTGATCCTGCATCAGATAGTGAGTCTGATGATCCTGAACTTAATCAGCCTCGGAATTGACTGGAGTGTCAATAAACAGAATGGGCACATCAACCATGGGCCATTTATTGGACTGAGTTCCAAAATCCTCTTCATAGTAGGAGCCTATCTTTCTTTTGCCTTTAAAGGAAGCCCCTGTTTCATTAACACCTTGAACTGATTTAAATGGGAGAGAAGCACGGTTGAGCCTTTCCAACCTTTTTTCTTGTATCCGAAGTTTGGTCCTCTGTCTTGTTGCCTTCCTTTTTTCTTGTATTCGAAATTTGGTCCTGCGTGATATTCATTTGCATAGGTAAAGAGCAGAATCCCCAAAGAGGGTCACAGAGGTAGCACGTGAATCTTGTCTTGGATAATGCAGAGTCATGAGTATGCGTTCCAAATACAAATGTGCAGGCATGGGCAAAATGCATATTTCAACATTCACAATGGAATATCCCTAGAGCATCTCCACCCATGGGGTATTGGGTTGATACCAAAACACAAAAACATGGTTTTTTGCAACCCAATTATTCATTTCCATTCTTAACTTTGATTCATGTTTTTGAGGAATGCATTGTGGATGCTCTCTGTCCAACACTTAGTAAGCCATCGAAAATATGAAGTCCCTAAAACATTGAGGGATCCACATTATAACTAGGGGTTTTTGCACTTTGCCGCTACTTCTCGTTCCTTTATTGCATTTACCCCTCACTTTTCAAACTTTACTCCTTCTCCCTCTACAATTAACAGATTTGGTGAACAGAAAAATTGAAAATACAAAATTACCCATGGTACAATACGTGGTGCACACACTATGTGAGAAAAGAATCCTAGTCAAATACAAATCTCAATGTAATCTAAGGGTTCACCCCTAAGTTTTTGTTTTTTTCCACCCACTCTCAGTCCCTTATGAAGTGGTTCTTGTGATGGCAACATCATGATTTATTTCTGAAATTATAAGGGGTTAGGTTCCTCCACTACAATTCAAACAATAAGGGGCCTCGTTAGGGAGAGGAATCCTTATATACTATTTCTAATTGAAACAAAATCATCAGAGTCCAGTATTAATAAAGTCAAAAATCAAATCATATTTGTTCAAAGTCATGTGGTTTGTTCAGTAGGTAATTCATGTGGCTTTGCTTTGCAAGAAAGATGTTAATGTTGTCATAGTTTATCTTTGGAATTTATTCATGTCCATGTTTCTGATTATCATGCTCCTACACTCTAGTCTATTACTTTTGCTTATTGTAACCTTAATACAATAATGAGATTTCCATTTTGGGATACTATGCATTTTGTTGGGTCTATGGTTTTGTCTCCTTGGTTGGTTATCGATGTCTTTAATGATGCTTTATGCTGCTGAGAAATTACGAGGTTGATCCATTAGTACTAATCAGTCCAATTCCCTTCATGAGTTCTGATGCGTCCAAAATCCAATCTCCTGTAAGTATGACCTGCAAAACAAATGTTAGATTGTCAAAGCCCATCTTTTTGGTGGCCGAAGGCACTCTGATGCTTAAGTCAGTAACTCATTTGGAGGGGGAGATAAATCTGGACAAAACTCGGTTAAAGTTGCATACTTTTGTTGAATATTCTTTTTATCTTATATAATGGTCGTTGTTAATTCTCTGCATGACTTAAGCATGTGAGGCGCAATGAGAAGAGAAGTTCCTTGTAACAGTCTCTTTCTTTATGAAGATATGTCCTCGGAAGTGTAACTCCCTCCACGACTCTTTTTTTCTATAACGTTCATCTTCTTTAAGGGAGAACTTTATCGGGTCTGGATTTGGGTCTTTGACTATGGTTTATTCTGATGGACCCTATTTGGGCTTTTATCACTGGATTGGCCCTTTTTGGGCTTTATGAATTGGCCTGGTTTTGGGATACTTGATCCTCATGATAGACGATTTCTGCCATGTGTACGATTGTGATACCAGTCTTATTTGATGTATCATCATCTACTCCCCCCTTTAGTTAGTGGGTATGCTGACATGGACACTAACTGTGCGACGGTTGGATTTTCGATTTCACCATTACGACGCATTTAATGTCGTTATCAGCTGTTATTACGTTTGTTTCTCCGATGTCTCATCCGCCTATTCGTTTTATCGTGATTTTTTTTATTTCTTGCAGTCGTTTTGTGTCCCACACATTTACCTATGAGTAGTCCATTCGTTCTTCAACCCTATATAAAGGAGGAGTTGGATACAACACTTTCTTCGTTCCCAGGCTTTGATTTCTTTTGTTTTCGTTTTTGCTTCATAACGATGTTTAGCTTCAAGGTTCTAACTAGTGATGTGCTTGCTACTTGTGAAGCTTACTTTTCACCTAAGCAGCCAGCACGAACGACTCTAGATAGCGTTCGTTACAATTATTCATTACCATCTGACCTCAAGGTCATTTTGTCTGAAGAGGGTGGCAGTCCTTGTCTTCCGAGGCCTGGCTATATTGTGTTGTACCCTGGCATGTTTCAAGCAGGTCTTAGGCTTCCGGTTTCAAAAATCTTCGAGCAGGTCTTAGACTTTATCTGATTTCGAGTTCGAGTTCGACTTCTCATTAGGAGATCAAGTAGTTACTCATGACCAGGGTTTTGTTCCCTCTGTCGTTGCGGGTACCTCAGAGTCGCCTGCTACTCTCCCTGCCACCCATCCAACAACTGTTAATTTTAAGAATTTCAGTTTTTTATGAATCTGACATGCAAGACAGTGCTCTTAATCTCATCGTCAAATGCCATGGGCGGTTGGTCGAAATGGCTCTTATGCTCGTGCATCTGCCACGCAATCATATCGATAAAGGGATTGAGCATCTTATGGAGGGGATGAATCACTTCGTCTATGTTGGTGTTATGGGATCAGATTATAAGGCTGCACGCGATTAGGTTGCGCTTGTTGAGCGGAAGCTGGCAGGGCAAGCCCTGGTTTTCTCTCATGTTTTCTGTAAATTTGATCCACTGAAAGCGCACTGTGCGGAGTATGCGAAGGCTACACGGACTTCACTGAAGGAAGTCAAGGATGTTCAGAATAAATTTGCTTCCGACCTTGAAACCTCTGAGGTGGAGTTGGATAGGCTGCGTTCTTAGTTGAGTATTGCTGAGAAGGAGTTGTCCGATTGAATGGCTGATTGTGCCGAGGCCAAGCATTCTGCTGCAGAGTACTTCGCTAGTCTGAAGGCTTCTGTGGCGCAAGTTGCTCGGTTATATACCGAATTCGCTACTGCCAAATCAACAGCTTCTGTTAGGCTTATGGTCGTTGAGAGCGAACTCGCATCCACTTAGGCTAAGCTTGTATCAATTACCGATAAACTAAAGGTTGCAGAAGCGGTGGATCAAAAAATAGTAGTCGATGGTCGCCACAACTTCTTAGATTTTATTGAGTTGCAAGGCTTGGATTTATCTAAGTATCGTTGCTAGGCTAAGCAAGTATTTGAGGACGAGGAAGAACCCATTCCAGTCCAAGTATTTGAGGATTCATATCTTTTTTGAGCATATGTCATCGAGTGACATTGTTGTCAATACGAATGCCTCTTATTGTGTATCTTTATTGCCCCTTATCATCTTCATGTAATCTTTTTTGAAGTAATTAATTTGGAAGTCAATGAGAACCTCATTTATTGTTTATTGTTTATGGGCAGGATGTATTTCCGTCTATTTTGTTAGACTTAGTTTTTTGCTTTCGACATTCCTGGCAGAATTCTGACTTGTTCGTCGAAATTTTCACAAATGTGTTTCGATGTTCAACGTATTAGTCATGTAGAAGCTTTTTATGAAATTTGACTCTTTATGTCTGGATTTTGTTGTCGTACGTTATAGTCGACGAGAAAAAGTTTTGCTCAGGTATCCAGGTACTTTATTACTTCATGGTTGATCAGACTAGAAGTTTCATATTTATGCCCAACTTGTTTGTCTTTACATATATTTAGATTTTACTCGTAGCTCAACACCTTGGTTGTGCTGTATGTTTCCTCGAGTAAAAGTTTTAGTCTGACTTCTTTGTCCCGACTAGACTTTGTCACATGAAGGCGAAAATGGAAAATGTAAAGGAGTTTTATTGATAATATTTCTTTTTTCAAATGCTCTACATTCCACGGTCGTGGTAGTTGTTCACCCTCCATATTTGTTAACCAGTATGTCACTGGTCTGTTGATTTTTATCACTTTGTATGGCCCTTCCTAATTCATATTCAATTTGTCTGCGCCCGATTCCTTTGTGTTGAGTTGAATTTTTTGGAGTACCCAATCGCCGACATTGAACGTGAAAGGCTTTACTTTTTTGTTATAATAGCTGGCCATCTATTGTTGGTAGGTTGTTTCTTTGATAGAAGCCTTTTTCTCGCTTTTCTTCAAGGAGATCTAATCCGACTCTCAGTGTTTCATTGTTGTCCTCTGCTCAGAATTCTTATGTTATGAATGTTGGCATACCAACTTCTACGAATATCATTGCTTCAGACCCATATGCGAGGGCGAAAGGAGTTTCTCCTGTTGGAGTCATTTTCATTGTTCTGTATGCCCAAAAGATTCAACGAAGTTTGGATGTCCACAATCTGTTTGATGTTTCGAGCTTCCTTTTGATCGCCTCTAGGATTGTCCTAATGGTGACTTTGGCTTTCCCATTTGCCTGTGGATGGGCGGGTGCTGAGAAGTGTTGTTGGATGCCTAGATTTTCGCACAGCTCCCTAACCTTTTTGCCTTCAAATTGCTTCCCGTTGTCCATGACAATTACCTTTGGGATTCCGAATCTGCATATTATGTCTTTTTAGAGGAATTTTCAACTTGAATTTCTTCTATCTTCGCTAGCGATTCTACTTCCACCCACTTAGTAAACTAATCTACTGCTACGAGGAGGAATTTCTTTTTGTCAGACATTGGGAGTGGCCCTACGATGTTCATTCCCCATTGTGCAAATGGCCATGGACTGCTCATCGGGATTAAGTTTTGGTCTGGCATGTGAGTATACGGGGCAAATCTCTGGCATTTGTCACAAGCGCGAATGAGTTTATTTGCATTCGCTTGCATTGTCGGCCAATAGTATCCCAGTGTTAGGGATTTGTGGGCTAGCGTTATTCCTCCTGAATGGTTTCCACATGTTCCATGATGAATATCTCGCAGGACATAGTCAAGATCGTTGTGTGAAAGACATCTTAATAGCGGGCTAGTGGCAAATCTCCTGTAGAGTTTATCGTTTACCACTGTGTATCGTGCGATTCGGTTTCGCAGCTTTTGGGCCTCCATCTTTTTCTCTGGAAGTTCTCCGTTTATTATGTACAAGAGGATTGGAATTGTCCAATTATCTTCCAGGCCTGCTGCACATGCCTCGTGCACTTAGTTTTCCAGTATGGAACTTTCCTGCGTCGTGATGAGTGGATTATCATTTTCTTTAGCTCATGATGCCTTATTGGCTAACTCGTCGTAGTCTGGAAACTTTCTATCAGCTCAGCAGTTTTTTGGTGGTAGGCTTTCATTCGAGCATCTTTGACTTGAAATTCGCCGTTCAGCTGATTAACCACCAATTTTGAGTCAGTAAAGACGTCGATCTCTTTTATTCCCAAATGTTTTGCAAATTGTAGCTCGGGTATTACTGCTTCATACTCGGCTTTGAAATTTAATTTTATCGCCCTATCTAATGTTACGCATTCGGAGTTGTACAGGATCATTCCATCTCCAATTCCCGTTTCGTTGGATGCTCCATCGCAACAGAGGATCCATTCGTGGGTGGTTTGTTCATCTTCATGGTGGCCGTCTGGTTGGCGATCACTGCTGCCTGTAAATTTCGCAATGAAATTTGCCAATACTTGAGCTTTTATTGCGGTTCTGGGGGCTTAAATGATGTCAAATTGCCCGAGTTTTATTGCCCATTTCACCATTCTTATAGATAGCTCTGATTTGTACAATACTGGCCAAAGTGGCTATTAGGTCATGACAATGATTGGGTGAGCTTGGAAATATGGTCATAGCTTTCCTGAAGATACTATCAGAGTGATCGCCAGTTTCTCCAAAGCCAGGTAGTTGATCTCCGCATTTGCAAGTGTTTTGCTGATGTAATATACTGGCTTTTGTGCGCCCTTCTCCTCTCGTATCAATGTTGAACTTACCGCATGGTCAGACACAGACAAGTATAAATACAATGTTTTCTCAGTGTTTGGTTTTGACAGCAACTCTGTGCTCCCCATGTACGCCTTCAAGCTTTGGAAAACCTTCTCACATTCTTCATTCTACTTGAATGTCTTGTTCCATTTCAAGATTTTGAAGAAAGGTAAACATTTGTCTGAGGACTTGGAAATGAATCTATTTAAAGCAAATATCCTGCCATTAAGACTTTGCACACATTTTATGTTCATTGGTGACTACATGTTGAGGAGTGCTTGTATTTGTTTGGGGTTAGCTTCGATTCCTCTTTGGTTGACTATGTATCCGAGGAATTTTCTTGATTCTACTCCAAATGTGCATTTCTCCGAATTCAACTTCATTTTGTATCTTCGGAGCTGGGAGAAGGCATGTTCGAGATCTCTGATATGGTCTACTTGGCTTAAGATTTTGACCAACATGTCATCGATGTACACCTCCATCTTCTTAGCGATTTGGTCTCTAAACATTCTGTTGACCAGTCGCTGGTACATGGCTCCTACATTCTTTAGTTCGAATGGCATCACCCGGTAGCAGTATGTACCTCTTTCCATTATAAAAGATGTTTTTTTCTTGGTCAGAAGGGTGCACCTGTATCTGATTGTACCCAAAGTACGCATCCATGAAGCTTAGGAGTTTGTGTCCAGCAGTGACATCAACTATCTGGTCTATGCATGAAAGTGGGAAACTGTCTTTTGGGTAGGCTTTGTTCAGATCGATGTAATCTATACATACTCTCTACTTGTCGTTCTTCTTCTTTACCAACACAGTGTTAGCTAACCAGTCCGGGTAGTGAGATTCTCTGATCATTCCTACAGTTATCAGACGGTGCACTTCCTCGTTTATTACTTGGTTATGTTCTGGGGCAACCGACCTCTTTTTTGTCTGATCGATTTCTTGTCCGGATTGACTTGCAGTTTGTGAGTGATGCCACGGGCCTATTCCCACCATGTCTTTCATTGTTCAGGCAAAAATGGCCTGATTATCCTTCAGCAGTTGGACCAGTTTCATAGGAAATTCTGGATGGTTTTTTGTGCCAATCCTGACTGATTTGTCTCCTCCATCGTCTAGGTAGACTATTGTTGTTTCTTCTTCTGGTTTTCCAGTGTTTGGTCGATCTCTTGGACTAGTTGGGGCTGTATCATCATCCGAAAGGTCGGGGTCTGTTTGACCAAATTGTTGCAGCGGCTCCTCTAGTCGTTGAAGTAATTGCTATTTGTGCGGAGCTTTCATCGCTGCATAGTGGCATTCGCGTGCAGCTGGCTAATCTTCTTTGATTATTCCGACACCGTCGTTGGTATGATACTTCAAGCATTGATGCATGGTGGAAGATACCATGCTCATTTCGTGTATCCAATGCCTTTTGAGAAACATATTGTATGCGGATGGGGCATCAACAACAAGGAAATCTGTCTACAAGACTCGTTGTCTTACTGGTTCTCCCACTTCGACTGGCAGTTAGATCATTCGGAGCGAATGACATTGTTCTCCCCTTAAACCTACCATTGGGTGATCGTTGGGCGAGAGAATTTCTACGGTGAACTGCATCTTTCGAAACGTTGTCAGGTACAGAAGGTTGGTCGAGCTGCCTGTGTCAGCCAATACCCTTTTAATCTCATACCTGGCTATCAATACCGAAATTACCAGGGCATCATTATGAGGGAAATGGACTCCCTTCGCGTCTTCGTTGGACAATGTCAGAACTGGCACATTGTGCGAAAGGCTCTGGGTATTTGATATTTGTTCGTAAATCTCGGATTGATCATTTTCGAGACCAATTGGACAACTCCTTCTTTCTCATTATGCCATGTAAGACGTATATCAGCTCCCTTGATTATTCCTTTGACCAAGCTTTTCCTTCGTTTTGCCTAATGAATTCTCTGAGTCATCCATTTTGGATATGGAGCTCGATTTCGTCCTTTAAGTTGTAGTAGCTCTCAGTGTCATGCCCGTAGTCCTCGTGGAAAGAACAATATCTGCTTTTACTTTTCCTGTTTGGATATCCTGTCATTTTGGGTGGCTATAGTTTTGAGAACCTCAGCTCAACTTGCTTTCAAAGTTGTGAACGGTTTGTTTGACGATCCGGGTTGCAACCTTTCAGTTTTTTGTTGGTCAAACTCGGGCATGCTACTAGTTCGATGTTTTATCGATTGGCTACTTTCCCCTCGAGGCTTGTCATCCCTCCTTTTTTCTTCTCTCTTTTCCCGGTTGGTTGGAGCGTGTCTCTTCTTGGATTTGTTCTCGCTTCTGGCAGCCATCATCTCCTCGAGGGAGATGTGTTTTTGGGCGGTCTTTAATAGAGTCGCCATATTCTTCGGGGGGTCTAGATTCAGATAATCGTAGAATGGTCCCCTTTATAGTCTGGCGGTAAAGGTGGCAATGGTCGTGTCGTCGCTGTAGTCGTTGATCATGGTCAACTCGTTAGTAAAACGAGTGACGTATTTTCTTATGGTCCATTCGGGCTTCTGTCTGATGTGAAGCAAATAGTATGGGCCTTTTCTCATTCGTTGACTGTCGATGAACCTTGTGATGAAGGCAGTGGCTAGTGCTTGGAAATAGTCTATCAATCTCGGTGGCAAGTTGTTGAACCAACTCATCGATGTGGAGGTGTGGCTAATTGGAAATGTTCGGCATAGGATGGACTATGTGCTCTCCTTCAATGCCATCATGTGGTGGAAATATCGCAGATGGTCGATGGGATCGGTGGTGCCATCGTATGTCTCAAACTTTGGTGGAATGAACTTTGTTGGTAGAAGAGTTATCATGAGTGCGTTAAAGAATGGCGGTCTAGCCAATTTGTACAATACGTTAGGATCTATGACTCCGATTCAAAATGGAATTTGTGTAGGGGTCCTGTCGCTTTGAGGAGGGCCATCTGTTGGTGGTTCACTACTTCGAGGTTCGTTTGCTGAGGTTCAGCAGGAGTTTCATTACCTTCTTGAACATGGTCGTCGGTTTCAGCGGGTTCTTGAGTGAGTTTATCCACCGTTTTGATTAGGAGATCCATCTTGGTCATGAGTTGATCCACGCGAGGATCTGTGGCGGTGCCGCCGGATATTTGGGATGTTTGGGATATCACATGTTGCGGCTCCCCGTCGTCGGGCATGATTGGCCTAATGGCTGTCGCTGGAGAATTGTGCAATGGTGGTAATGTTGCTTCATTAGTTGGAGGATTACTTGAATCGTTGCCTAGGTTGAGGATATATAGGGTGTTCCATCTGTCCTAAGGGCTTCTCAATCGTTGATCAGAACTGAGGTTGTTTCCTACTATAGATTATTCTTGAATGGAAACTATCGATCCCCATGGACGGTGCCAAACTGAGAGAGTTTCCTACTATAGAATATTCTCCAGGGCGATGCGCTCATCTCGAGGAGGATGAGTGGTTACACCCCTCCCTCGCTCCCTAGCAAAGCTCAAGTTTAAATGGTTTCCAAATCTTTGAGAACACTCTCTTTCATATGGTTAAAAAAGCAAACCACCCATGTTGGATATTTTTGCGAAAATTTGCAATTTGGAGTCGCTTTACATAAAAACTAACCCTATTGGATTAGAAATCTAGTGGAACTCCAGTGTTTACTTTTTTCACCTAAATTAAATCCAAGGGCCTCTTATACATTTTGTGGCATATGATAATTTTTTAAGAACAAAATATTTGGTTGCGAAGTGTGGATGCACATAACAACTGCAAATGTCAGAAGGTTAACCTTGCAACAGTTAACTGTGTCCGCGACCGCGCGCACTAATTTTGGGTGATGTAAAGAAAATGATCCATTCATCTTCTCTTCTCTCATCACTACGTTTCAATCCAAGCCTTGTCACCAACGCCACTACTAGCAAAACCCCAATACGTTCAGCAAATCTCATCGTCCATTCTTTCCACTCGCCCTCTTCTACAGAAAACCAAGAAACCCAATCTGTATCGTCTCTGAAACAACCTAAGAACCCCAATGTTTCCGATTCCTTATGTATCCATGCTTCCTGCTCGTGTAGAAGACGAGGTCTTCTCATTGGAGCAATGGGCACGTCTCTGTTTCCAGACTTTCGTTCAAACGCCTCTGATTCACTCCCGGATCCCAAGGTATATATGCTTTGTATTGAATTGTTTTTGTTTATGTGGCATTGATTGACGTAAAAAACGAGTGGGGTTATTTTAGTTTTTTTAAATTATTGAACAACGTTAATGTGCATGCATATATAACTTCATCTATAAGAGCTTATTAGGTAATATTAGTGATTAGCAGCATTGCATTCTTCATTATATTTTGCAGTCAAGGTTTGGGTTTGTCATTAGAAAATGAGGCATTGGGAGTTTAGGTTTTTACAAACTCAAGAGGATCCCCTTAGTGTTTACTATAAATTAAGGACTCCAAGAAGTTTAAAGTTCACTTTTTAATTCGTTTGAGATCTGGTTGAGTGAAATTTTCAGAAAATTACGGTTTAACACTACAAACAACTTGCCAAAATTTTATACCGTTTCGACACCGTTCCTCGAGATATGTGTTTATATCCCAACCATCAATATCTTGATAAACGGTCTTTGAGAGTGTTTCGGATGCTCTTGGACAATGGGTGCTAGCCAGTGTTCTAAAAATCGGTCTAGGCGGCGCCTAGGCGCTAGAAGGTGGAAAACCGCCCAGATTAATGCCTGGGCGGGCGGTCTGGGCGGTCTGGGCAGTCTGGGCGGGTCTAGGCGGGTCTGGGCGGGGTCTAGGCGGGCTAGGCGGGTCTGGGCGGGCTAGGCGGTCTAGGCGGGCTAGGCGGTCTAGGCGGCCTAGGCGGGGTCTAGGCGGACTCTAGGCGGGGTCTAGGCGGTCTGGGAGATTTTTATTTTTTTTATTTTTTTTTTTTTTTTTTATATTTTATTTTTTTATTTTTTAATAAGGTTGATTGTGTTCTTATTTTATTTTTCTTTCCTATTTTTTAGAAATAAACTATTTAATTGTTTTTTTAGAAAATCTCGGGAATGGGCTTTGATGATGATGATGATGATCTGTCTAAATGTAGCGAAAGATGATTACTTAATGGAATTCTCAAAGGATCTGCCAGTACCAATTTTACTAATGTAGATTTTATCAAACATAACTGAGGTTATTCATGCAGTTTGAAGAAAAATAAAATATTACACAAATTCAAATTTATATAAAGTACCCATCATGACCAACTTCAGTCATTTGAGTTTTAATAAATTTTGTTCACGATTGTTAATTTTTCATGTTTTTAAATTTTGCATATGTATATTGACATTAAATTGGATGTAATTGATAAGGTATTATGCTTAACTTTTGTAAATTATTAAAGTTATAATACAAAACATAAGACCGCCTAGGCCCCTGGGCGCTAGGCACCTGCTCGCCGCCCGCCCAGCGCCTAGCGATTTTTAGAACACTGGTGCTAGCAAGCCGGCTTGTGTCGTGCCCAAGATGGGCCCTTTCTTGCTTCGTGAGATTAATATAGAAATTCCTTTGATCCCACTTTGCATGGGTCTCGAGACACACATGTCGAATCAAGTTGTAGTTGGTCTTTAATTTTCCTAAAAATTTCATACCAATGGAGCTCAAAATTTTAGTCATGTGTATGTAGGGTCCTTAATTTACAAAAACTCAGGGGTCCTTCTAGGTTAGTAAAAATTAGTGTTTGTCCCTAATGTGCCAATGCCTATTAGAAAATTGCTCATACAAAGTGGTAACTGAACTTCACAATCAAAGAATCACTTTTTGTCATGGTAATGTGATAAATGTTTCACTGTTTTGTTTATGATGAAGCTAATCTGATTTATTCCCGCGGTTCCATTGCATATAATGGTCTAGTAAGAGATTCTGAAGCTGGGATGGTTGCCAAAACGTGATGCAAGGAAGCAGTTGTAGGAAGAGGAAAATTAGTGTTGAAGTTTCACTTGGAATTGGATGAATAAAGTTTTAGCTAGTTTGAGTTAAAAATTAGATAATTCTAGAATCTAGTATAGGGTATTTGAAAGAGTAGGTGGGTTCTGAGAAATAAATTGGACTTATTTGAAGGATATAGCGTGTGAAAAGGCTAGCGAAGAAGTAAGATTGAGGTTTTCTGAAAAGATGGAACTGGAAAAGCTGCTATTCGGGGATATATACAAAATGAGGCCTAGTAGACTTAAGTCGTGCATGGAAGTATCATTTGACCAAACCAAGGGGCTTTGTGAAAGTCCGGGAGATTCTTGATGGAGTGATTGTGGCTAATGCACTTGTTGGTTGAAGGATGAGAAGTGGCTTTCCAAGATTGTTGTGCAAAATTGAGCATTGGAAGGCATATGATTATGTTTACTGGGACTTTGTTCTTTGGTGTATGGGGGGAAGATGTGTTTTGTAAAAGGTGGTTGGGGTGGGCAAGGATTTGTTTATCTAGTGTGCACTTCTGTATCTTGGTGAGTGCTTCAAGATTTCTTGGGGAATTAGGCAAGTGACCCATGTCACCTTTCTTTTTTATATTCGCAGTGAAAGCATTGAACAGATTGATTAGGAGACAAAGATGCACGGACGCGCACGTTGTGTTGGATATAGACACGACACGCCGATTCGATAATTTTTGAAAAACTAGGACTCGGCGACACGACACATGTCATACATTTTTTCAATTAAATAATATGAAGATAAACAATAATTTAATAAAAAGAGTTTAAATAGAAAAAAATAAGAAGTATGAAGATGAAAATGAAATACAAACAATGCATTCATTTCTATATTGCAAGTAGTAAAACAAATTGAAAAGAATATGAAGAAAGAACAGTACAAAAAAAAAAAGGTATAAAAATGTAGAAGAAGATGACACTCGGTCACAAGAAAATAAGATAAAATAAAGAAGTAAGAAAAACGTAAATCTTTAGTGGCTTTTCATCGCCTTTTCTATCTTGACTTTTAAATTGTAATTGAAAAGTTCTCATCTCTACTGTACTACATCCTTCAAATTAGGTGGTTATTTGAGCCCACCTAAAAATAAAAAAATAAAATAAAGTTGGTTATAGAGTCTTAACTGTCCTGACCGAGTTTTTGGTGGGTCGGAGGTGTGTCCAACATGTTGACCACATTGACCATTTGTCTGACCCTACCAACACGTTGACCAAGTGTGACACGTGTTGAAAGCGAGTCGAGAGAGTGCCAGTGTTGGATACGTGTCTGACACAAATACAAGTTTTCCGAAGAGTCCGTGCACCCTTGTTGGGAGAGCAATGCTTTTTTTTTAAGCATCTATAATGTTTTTTTTTTTTTTTTTTTTTTGCCAAAGGTGTACCAACTGAGTTGATAGAGGTGTGGCGGATGGAATTACGCGACACGGATTCGAACCTGGCTAGTAGCATGGGGTGGGGAGGGTTAAGGGATTTTAAGGTAGCCCCAGATAGTCTCTATGCATAGTACACTCTCAAATAAGAACGGTGGTAGTCGCATCCGTCACTCTTTTGAGTAAGGTTCCATGGAGATATCCTTTGGAGGCAAAGTGTTTATGGAAGTATGTAATTCAAGCTAAATATAATTAGGGTGGATACAAGCATTATAGATTCTAGTCTTTGATATCACTTCAAATTAATAGCCTAGAAGAAATCTTTATGAGGATTTAACAGAAAGTTTCTCATGGAATGGAAAGCATTGGGAGCTTATAGATATGTTTTTTCTTGAAAAGAAATTAGATCACCATGGGACATTTTCTTATGTATTAGATGTTAGTTTGCCGAAGTTATGGCTGTAAAAATGCTTTAAGTTATAATGATGTTACACGTAATGGTTCCAATTTTCATTTTCAGGTGATGCTTAATAGATTTCACCCTCAAAGACCAGATTGGTATGAACAGTTTTATGCATTTTCAATGGAAAATAGCATGAAACCATATGAAGCAGAGGTTAGTTTTCTTTAATTTTATTACTATTGTTGACGTCATTTGGCGTATGTACACATTTGACCTCACATACTTCTATCATCTTCTTGGAAAGATTGCAGGTTATAAAGCAGAACTCTTTAAGATTTTGAGAGGACAAATTACTGAAGTGCTGGAACTTGGTATTGGGACTGGTCCTAATCTTAAATATTATGCTGATGATTCTGGTGTTCACATCACTGGTATTGATCCAAACAAAAGCATGGAAAACTATGCTCGGGAAGCCGCAATAGCTGCGGGCCTACCAGTATCCCATTTTAAATTTGCCCAAGCAGTATGTCTCCTTCCTAGAAATCTTAAATCTTTTAGTCACTTTCTTTTATTTCAGAAATCTGCTTTTCTGTTTTTGTTTCTGATGGGCCTCGTAATATTATTGTCTGTAACTCCAACTTCAATTCAAATCAAAACTTTTGAAAAATTTGTTTCCTTCTCATTAATTTACCTGAACCGTTCAAAAATAGAAATAAGAACTGACAAAAGGTTCCCAGCACCCAGTTAGGAGGGAATCGACTATTGAAAGATAGATGTAATATCAGATATTTGGTTCAATTCTTGCCACTATATAACTGAATAAAAGTTTTATCTATATGCGTGCGCGCGCGGGTGGGGGGTACGCTCATTTTACAACTTTTTTTATTCATTCTCGCATTTTTATGGGGCCTACATTAAGTATAAATAGGAGCTCAATTTTCATGACTATGGAGATCATACATCAGCTCATTTCAACATTCTAGCCCCATCAAAGAATGATATCAGCAATACAATACAAATTTCATCTGAACATTTGATATGGATGGCTGATAATGTCTGAATGAAATAGATTTAGGTGCGGATGATCTTCTTCATGGTGGGGAGAAAAAAAAACAGCCAAAAACTACTACTCCCTTTGTGGGTATATATAACAACAGTTGTTTATGGATTATTTATCATGAAAACGTCAAGTTGGTTTGAGGGAAAAGAATGTGAGATAATAATAATAATAATAATAATAATAATAATAATAATAATAAAACTAATAATAATAATTGATGCAGTCGTTTTTCACTCCCTGTCTTGACCTAGTTCCTGCTGACCTACATAAGTAACGCACGTGAGCCACGAACCATCGTTGTGGTGGCCGATGACACTCCGATGCTAAAGTTAGACATGGATCTGAGGAAGATGTAATGTTGTAACAGAAAATTTGTAGCGTACCTTAGCTTACCAACCTCATGTTTTATTTATAGTGCAAGGAATTTTGGTTCTATCAGACAATCCTAGGCATAGTTTAGGAAGGAGATATTCGTGGAGATCCTTCTCTAATTATGAGTCGTGCTGTAGGAGGGAAGTTTCCTGTAAGCTTCATGCTCCCGGATATGCGGGAGATAATTCTCAATGCGAGAGCAATCCGTAGAAGGGAGTTTCCCTGTGTGGAATGTATTCTAGTATTTGCTTCCTAGTTGGAATCAGATAGCAGCTGTAGTTGCCCGTCCGAAGCTGATCCTCGAGATACTTGTCTTAGTAGGACTTATGGGTATTGAGGATAGTTGTGAGACGTGTGGGCCTAGTATACTGTGAGAGTTCGAGTCCGCCTGGCGGACTGAATTGAGCGGGCTTAGAACCACTTGGGTCAAATCAGCGTTGAGCTGATGTTGGAGCCCGTATTTCCTTGAGATCATCATGACATGTGTGTGGCTTAGAGGTGTGACCCTTTTTATGTATCATCAATAATAATAATAATAATAATAATAATAATAATAAAAGACAAATGGGTTTGGTACAACTCGTCCAAAAAAAAAAATACCAAACATGTCCATTGTATGCTTTTTTAGTTCAATTGGTGCAATTTCCAGCAAAATTCAGATGCCCGGTTTGCAATTAGTACAAGTAGTCAAATGGTTTTACAGGTTTGGGTGTTTATCAATTTCAAGAATTCTATATTCTAAAATAGAATCAAGTTGTTCAACAAGTATCTCTTAAACATTACTAGGGTGTCGACGGGCTCTACGTGCGCGGATATTCGTCATCTTTTATTTTTTTACAATAATTTACTAATAAGTAAAATTTATTATTAAATTTCTAAACAGAATAATTATTTATGATTTAATGGGTCTGCGTATAGCTTATAAATAATTAGGGGGCTTTAAATAAATTGTTATGTTAGAGGTTTAAGTAATTAATCAATATTTGAGAGAGACTGATTTTGATTGTAAAAATATGAAATGTGGAGGACAAAATGGAAAATCAAAAAGTTTTATAGATAAATGGGGGCTTCAAATAAATTATGTTATGGGTTTAGGTATAATTTATCAATGTTTAAGAGGGACTGGTTTGGATTGTAAAAATTATGAATAAGGAAGACAAAGTGGAGAATCCAAAAGTTAGATGTAAATGCCTATTTATAATTTATAGATAGTTGGAGAGTTTCATATAATTTGTATTAGGGACTTAGATATAATTAAGTAATATTTGCGAGGGGCTAGTTTTAAATGTAAATAGAATTAAGTTGGGAGGGCCATATGAGCACTTAAAACTTTTGAAACGAAATGATGAGCTCTCCCCACGTGGCATTTGCAAAATGTCAAAATCAAAAGTTAAAAGTTATTTATAACTTTTACATAAATGCCCTATCAAAAGTTTTTGTCTTATTTGATAATGTAAGAATTTTTTAAGTTTGTGAGGGGCAAAACTTAGAGTCAGAGACATACTTTCTACTGTTCATTTGGGGAAGAATCGTTATGTATTCCAGATTATATGCAACCTGGTCAAAACAAAAGCGTGTCATTTTTTCAAATTTCTCATATTTTCTCTGGAGTTGAATTTCAAAGCATTTGGAATCTAGTGGAGGTTTCTTGAAGATAAATGACTGATCTTGGACATATTCTATCATGAACATACCAACAATGAAACTACATTTATTTTTGGTGTAAAATCTTAGAAGTTCTTGATTGTCAATGCTCATAAATATAAACAAGTACAGTGGTGTGTGATACTTGACATGTAATCCCTGCCTTTGGGGTGGGGCTGATCACATTTTCTTTATTTTTGCTTCCTATATTCAGAACTACATTTTTGGTTGCATTAAAAGCTATGATGGTCTTTATGATTAAGCAACTAATTTGAGGTGAATGTTATCATGGAAGTACTTGATGTCAAAATGGATATATTTAATTATTAAGTTAGGATTTTAAAGCCAGTGATAATGTTGATTCAGGTCGCAGAGGGTTTACCTGTAAGTGATGCTTCTATGGATGCAGTAATTGGAACATTGGTTTTGTGTTCAGTCACAGATGTTAAAATGACACTTCAAGGTATATGGTTTTGGAAAATTTTCACATTTTCCTTAGTAACTGTGGTCTGTTCAACTTGCCAGTGGAATTTATATCTATCCTATGACAAGATTGCATCACCAAGGATGTCATGTTAACAACAGAGATCACAAAGATAGCTTCAGTTTTGTATTAGCATCATGACATTGGCGTTATCAACTCATTGTTTCCAGCCTTGTTTTTTTCCAGCACTTTTTGTCTACCTTTGGTGGCATTTAAAAAAAAAAATTTGTTTTATATCGACATGTCCAATTCCTGACTGTAAATATATCAACATTTAAGGTGCTCAAGTTAACCAAGTCCCTTTCTACTGTAACCAGAAGTAAAGAGGGTGTTGAAACCAGGTGGTTGCTACATATTCATAGAACACGTTGCTGCTAAAGGTACGATCAGGAAATCCGTTTTGGAAAATTCATGATGTAATTTTTATTTAATTCATCTTGGTGAAATAGATGCCATTGTTTTACAGATGGAACAACACTCAGATTCATACAGAGCGTCCTTGATCCTCTCCAACAAATCATTTCTGATGGGTGTCACCTTACCAGGGACACGGGCGTTTATATTTCTCAAGCTGGGTTTTCAAATGTCACCATCAAACCTACTTTCGTGTCTGCTGCTTCACTGATTGGGCCACATGTATATGGTATAGCCTTCAAATAACTTGATATATTTCTTCATGATGAAACACTGTCATCCTTGATTGCACATATAGTTGTCGTATATTTTATCATCAATGAATGCACACTGATTTTTAAAAAAATCCAGTGAATTCACAAGCAATTGATCCATAACCGTTGTGTCTTTCAACTTTTTTTTTTTTTGTGTCTTTCAACTTGCACCATTTATATCTGGTTAGATACATCCCTTCTCCAATTATTCACGATGGGAAAACTTTGCCACAGTTTCCTATATTTTTTTAATTCACATCTAAAATTTATTAGTGATGTATCCATCCAAAAACAAAAAATGATTTGGACAGTCCATTATGGAAACAATCACAAAATTTGGTTTCACAATTGAAGAAATCCTAGATACTCTATTAAGAAATAAAACATATTCTCTAATACATACTCTAACTCCTATTACTCTTAGGCCCAGTGTTGTACGAATCGTAAAAAATTGCGAGTCAAATCGGGGATTTGACTCGGGTCGGTCTACAACCGATCTAAACCGTCCTACAACTCAAGTTTCACACAAATCGGTATAAATCGTGGACAATTCACAATTTAAATCGCTAAATCGCGATTGCAGATGGGATTGTGCGAGTTTGGGAAAGAAAATAAAATAGAAAAAAAAAAAAAAAAAAAAAACAAGAGGAGAAAGAATAAGTACAAAGACATACACGTTTGATGTTTTCACCCCACACGATCGAATTGGGGTAAAAGAAGATGACTAAATCGAGTTGAAGATCAATCAACTAGGGCAAAGGCGGCTGCTTCTCGAGCTGTTTCCATCCCACCCGATCGATCCACCTCAGATTCACTGGTTCAGGTGCTAAAGAAGGTCGCTAGTTCATATGTTGAAAGGATGATGGCCTAGGCTCCATAGGGAAGAACCTAAATTATAAGCCCCTTTTTTCATGGTGTATATCATACATACTCATTATGCAAATACTATTATAATGATAATCGCATTGTCAGAGCAATTGACGCGATTGAGTCTCCTGCAAAGGGCACTCCATCCTACTGTTCAGTCAGAAGCTGCGATCAAGTTGTGAAGGGAACATTAATGTCCATCCATTTATATTCACTTGTTTTATTCCCATTTTAATGAAGTGTTACTCGTACGTCTAAGCTCAATAATAAATTATGTGGTTGTGGTGTATCAACAATTAAAATTTAAGCTAGGTGGTGAGGGCATACATTATGATGTTACAATTTTCACAGATCTTGATCTTTGCAGTTACGGAGGAATGCAAAAGTTTTCAATCTTTAGAGATTTGTAATATCCAATGTCGATCTATCAAAACATGAAACTAAGATTAAATCTCACAATCTATTGGAGTTTGACAGTTGAGATAAGAACATATATTAATTATAATAACAATTACCAATCCATGGGAGCTGATCAATTCTTTGGTAATTTTCAGTCACACAAGCAAAATTGAACCTGAATTACATTAATTCATCTTAATTCTAACAATTTCTCTTCTTATGATTCAATTTATGATTGGAGTAGTAGGCCTGATTGGAATCACAATAGTAGTTCTAATGGTCATCTCAGTCACACTTGTCACACATCAGTTTTGAAAGAATGTGGTCATGCTTCATGCACCTTTCAGCCGATTAACTGACTTCAATGCATTCTGGTGCTCATACCATCTATTGCCCACTTTTGTACTTGATCAAGCTGAATACACTTGGTAATTCTGAAACCTGTAAAGAGAGAATGTAAGTAAAAGGAAAGGATAAAATTCGAAATTTGTTACGATTTACAACACAATTCACAATTCATTAACATTGCTCAGGCCATCAGCCCATCACACCTTTATTTATAAAAAGACTTTCTTAGGCCATGAGCCATCGAGGAGGTTCAATGGTATGGACACTCAAGTCCTAAGGTGGAGCAAATGGCATCTGATGCAGACAAAGACAACAAGGATATGAAATATTTGATGAAAGGGACAGGGACTGTTAAGTACTGAAGCAGGAGGGTATTATGGTTAGGTGGTCAGTGATCATCACGAGGGGAGGGCTCTGTTGGTTATCCAGCACACATGAATCTCTTGATGACTTCATCTATACAAAGTCTGACTCCCCAAACTCGGGCCAGGAGGTCAACATCTGGATTTTTTTGACCCAATTTTGGGCTGGAGCCAACCCATGCTTCGCGCCTTGTCTGGCTTTGGAAATCAGTTTATGGGAGTTGTGCCGTAAGTCTAAGGAGTCCAAATATTGTTCAGGTGGATCCATTTCAGGCAGTATGAGAGAAGCGGATCGGACACCAGGGTTGGTATACTCCCTAGGGCTGGATCAGTTGAAAGTAGGGGTGAGCATTTAGGACCGAAAACCTGGACCGATCGGGTCGGTTCGGATCGGTTTTAATTAATTAAACAATTTTCGATTGTAAAAGCCCGGCTTGGCCCGAAGTTTCTGGTCCGGGCCTCAATTTCCATTTCTAAAGCCCGTCGGGTAACCGGCCCGGCCCGACTCCTTCACTTAACTAATTCTCTCTCCCCTCAACATCTCTCATTCTCACATGATCACATCTCTCATTCTCACAGAGACAGCTCCCCTCAACTTCTCTCATTCTCACATCTCTCATTCTCACAGAGGCAGCTCTCCTCAACTTCTCTCATTTTCCTCATTCTCACAGAGACAGTCGAAGTCTCGAAGATCACTCCCTCTCACACACAGAGTCGAAGATCACTCTCCCCTCGCATAGAGTCAGAGACAGTCGAAGATCTCTCCCTCTCACACACAGAGAGAGTCGAAGATCTCTCCCCTCACAGACAGTCGAAGATCACGATCATGATCTCTCCCTCTCACACACAGATCTCAGATCAGAGATTGAGATCTGATCAGATCTCCGCCTTCTTCTTCCAGATCAGAGATTGAGATCTGATCAGAGTTGTTTTGGATGATGATGATCGATGGTGATGTTGATGTTGATGCGATGATGAGGATCAGAGTTGTTTTGGACGAGATCGACCGCCTCCCTCTCTCAGCGAAGGCGGAGGCCGAGCCGCCTCCCTCTCCCCTCCCTTCCCCGCCTTTCCCTAGATCAGATCTGATCTCAGATCTCATATCTCGATCAGATCAGAGATCTCATATCTCGATCAGATCAGATCTCTGATCTCGATCCACCTTACAGACGATGAATGAAGTATTTTTTAATTTTGTTGTATGGTTACAGACGAATGAATGAATGAAATAATACAAATCTGATCTGGTTTTTTTTTTTTTTTTTTTGTAAATTTTTGATATAATTTTTGTACGGATGATGAATAAAGAATTTTTGTTTTTTTTTACTGTGGAAGTAATTTTTGGCTCTTAGGACCGAGACCGACCCGTTAATCGGTTAAATGGGACTTCGGTTACCCGGTCGACTCGGTCCGATTTCAGTTCTCATAAACACGGGCCCGAATTTCTCGGGCCGGTTATCCGTACTTGCCCAGCCCTAGTTGAAAGTGGTGGATGGAACTAAATCTATTCTCATGAGGGGGTTGGTGAACGAAGGGCATATAAGCTGACCTCAAGAGAAAAGGTGAGCCTTTGTGGTATGAAAATCTTGGGCAAGAAGAGCAAGGTGATTGCAAATCTTGGCAATTATCTCAGGAACCAGGAAGGGGACTCTTAGGTTAGGTCGAGAGATTGACTACAGGGAAGCTTGAGGTATTGGGTCGACATCTCTGTATCAGGGTTGATGTTACTCTTACCTGATACACTTGAGGTATTGGGTCGACATCTCTGTATCAGGGTTGATGTTACTCTTACCTGATACAAAGTGCAATAGGAAATCTCTTTGATTCGAAATCAAATGAGGGTTCAATCAGGGATGGATCTAGTGGGGGCACTTACCCTCACTGACTTTTGATTTTTTTTTTTTCATTTGCCAATCTTGCGACACCGACGACGCCATTTCGCCCTGCCCCTTCCTCTCTCCTTCTGTTCTTTGCGACGCCGACGACCTAGCCCCGTCGTACCCCTTTGTTTTTTTTCTACCCCTCTATTTGTTTACTGTGAAACCAACAATCATCCCTCCTCTTCCTCTCTTCATCTTCTTCCCTCTCTGTTTAATTTATTTTCCTTTCCCACCATCCCTACCTACCATCAGCAACCCCAACCTCTTTTGTCTGCTTTGAAGAAGAATAATTTTTTTTAATGTTTTCTTGAGATGAATTCGTATATTGAGGTCTTGTTTAGTATTTTATCATAGAATTTTTCTGGAGATAAATGAAAATTTTGACTCATTAGTGTTTCCTCAAAATACATGTTTGTATCTCGAGATTCATGTGTGGGTTATTGTCTGAAGGGCATTTTGATAATCAATGTGAGTCTTTTGACAACCAACACATATTGACCGCTAGTCCTGGCGGAGACTATAGTAGTGATTGATGTTGGGGGGTATCCTTTAATTAGCTATTTTTATCAAGAAAATTCGCAAATAACCTAATTTTTTTTTTTTTGTAAACATTTTATTTTTGCCCTTAACTTTATACACCAATTATTGATTTCCCCCCATATATTTATCTTTTATGCTCCTAAAAAGTAGCTTGTTAGATCCATTTTCCTCCCCCATAGATTAGACAAAGTTTTGTTTAGTAATTGGTGTTTTGTATATATCTATGTATTGTTCAAATTTTAACAAAATTTATGTTAATGTGATTAATTATTGTATTATCATTAATTAACTATATGATTCATCACTTCGCCCATTTTCAACAAAAATCCTGGTTTTGTCACTGGGTTCAATGGCAAAACCCTAAACAAAAGAAGAAAAAAAAAGTTACAAAGTCCAATTTCTTTAATCTTAAAAAATTCATAATTTTTTCTACCAGACTTTCTGCTTAACCTAATTCTTATTGTACGCAAACTTGACTATTTCAGTTTTAGTAGAGGGAAGCCATCTTATCTTTCGTTCACATTATCTTCTAGCCATTACTATCATTTTTTTCCCACTCAAGAAGTACACAACCTCAAGTTCACAAGGATAATAGCTGTAAACTTTTCAGCATTAAGTGTAAACCACAACTCGTAGGACATCCACGAGCCATCGGAATAGGGCCGAGGTGTCACGACTACAATACACTAAAAAAAAAAATTGTGAAAGAGGCGGGAATTGAATGAATTTTGAATAAGGGCAATTTGGGGAAAATTCAAACAAGTTAATTACGAATGACGCGATCAACACATGCCTATACACGTGTTTGTATCCCAACCATACATTTTTTTTTGGTTTCTTCTTTAAATAGAACTCTCGGTTATGAGGAGATTAAAAGATGAATTGAGTAAAGGCTCTCTTTCTGAATATGAAATTGAGATTGTAATCATTGATCCAAATTTGAATTCCATTTGTTTCTCTTCCTCCTATTCAATTTGAACTCCGAATTGTCACAGCCGTGACATTTGGTATAAGAGCCCATTTTCATCAATCACTCAACCTGTGAATCCATGGAAATGAGAGCAAAAGAGATGGAGGCATTTATGAAGGAATCAAATTGAGACAACCGGTCAATTAGAGTTCATGAAGGTTGAATTGAAGCAATTAGCTCAGGCAAGTAAAGCTCAGGAAAAGCGAATGGATGTGCGGCTTAAACAACTCGTTTAGTTGTTACAAAACAATCGCAACACTACTGGATCTGCAAAATCGAGTAACACTCCTTTCCCATAGATTACTAGAACAACAAACAATCAATGTGACCTCCCTCCCACACTCCCATGGAGTTTCACAGTACGTTTCCTCGCTTTTCTGAACTTGATTTCCCTTAATTTGATGGTACAAATCCTCGTTCATGGATAAAGAAATGTGAAATACATTTTGCTTTATACCATATCTTGGAGGAAAACAAAGTTGTAATTGCTTCGATTCATTTCAATGGCATGCCAAATCTCTGGTTTTTGAAGGATTTCTTCCATTGGACTCAATTTGTATATGGTTTGTGTGAGCGATTTGAAGATGCTTTGATGGATAACTATATTGATTCTTTTAACAAATTGTGTCAAGACATTTCAGCATCAGATTATTACGACAAATTTGAGGAGCTCAAATTTCTCATGTTCACTCACATTAAATATTTAGATGAGACCTATTTTAAATATTTAGATGAGACCTATTTCGTCTTAATTTCTTGAGTGGCCTTAAACCTGACCTCATATCTGTTGTCCAACTCTTCAAACCAACCCGTGTTAGCCAAGCTTTTACTCTTGCAAGAACACATGAAGCTTATTCTACTCATAACCAAACCACCACCAAAACAACCATATATACTCCTTCCCAACCTCGATATTTTGGCTATTCTTTTTATTCCAATACCAATCCTAAATCCTACTCTCCATCTGTTCCACAATTCACTAAACCACATTCCATTAACCCATCCACTTCCACCTCAAAACCTACTTATTCATCCTCTTCCCCACCAACTGTCTGATTTTGCTTCGGCCACGCCACTTATCAAGAAACTGACTCATGCTCAGATGAAAGTGAGACGAGAGAAGGGCTTATGTTATAACTGTGAGGAACAATGTAGACCACGTCATGTTTGCAAACAACATCACTTGTACATGCTAGTACCAAAGGATGAACATACTAAGGATGAAAGTTGTAATGTATTGGAGACTGAGGATTTATTGCAAGAAATACTAACTGATATGGAGGTCTCTCTGCATGTTCTATATGGTAGTTTCTCGGCCAACGCCATTTTACTTGAGGGTTGGTTGAAGAAGAAAACGATATCTATACTCATCGATACAGGGAGCACACATTCCTTTGTGGATCGTATTGTTATCAAAGAGACCAACTGGCCTATTACATTGACACCTCAAATGGTAGTAATGGTTGCCAACGGTCAAATGGAGACTACGATATGGTATTGGAAGGTGATTGGTTGAAGCCTTATGGAAACATCACCATCAACCTTCAAAAACTCCAAATCATTTCGAGTATCAAAGGTAAAAAAAGTTACACTTTAGGGTACTACCAATGACGTTTCCCTATGTCTAATTGAATCGAGTGGATTCTCCAAGTTTCTCAAGAAGCATTCCCCATCATTTATTGGCCGAATTTTTTAGGGTTAGGGTTAATACAACACTTAATCAAAGAGATGTTGAATTTAGGGTTAATACAACACTCGCATAGCCCCTTTGCTGATCCCATCCTTCTGGTAAAAAATAAAGATGGCTCGTGGAGGTTATTAAACATTATGGCCAGTTTGCTCAACCTCTCAATGACTTACTAAAAAGAACTTATTCTATTGGTATCAAACTCTCAAATAGGTTATGTGTCATGCCTCTGTCCTTGTTCTGCTTGATTTCAATTCTCCATTCTTCCTTGAAACTGATACTTGTACTAAAGAAGTGGATGATGTTCGCTCACATGGTAAGTGGATGATGTTCTCCCAATTGAAGAAGAAATTGGATGATGTTCTCTTGGTCGGGTATGAAGTCTCATCTCATTCAGTTTATTACTAGCGGTGATATTTGCCAACGAAATAAAGCAGATCAATCTGCTTATGGAGGGTTATTACAACCATTACTAGTTCCAGAACATGTGTGGCAACATATCTCTATGGACATCATTGAAAGCTTACCCTCGTCTCACCACAAAACTGTTATTTTGGTGGTAGTAGATCGCCTCACCAAATATAGCAATTTCACCTTCATGGTAGCTGAAGTTTTCTTACAAAATGTATATAAGATCCATGGTATTCCTGTAGTTCTACTTCCATCCTTTTTGACAGAGATAAGGTCTTCATTTCATTAGTGATTTTTGGAAAGATCTATTTGAGGCTTCGGGTACCAAATTATTCATGAATAAAACATACCACCCTTAGTCTAATGGCCAAACTGAAAGAACCAATTCATGTTTTGAATTGTGTTGCATGACGGGAGATGCCCCTGCTCATTGGTTGTCAAAATGGCTTTACCTTGCTGAACATTGGTTCAATACCGAGTTTCACTCTAGCCTTTAATCCACACCATTCTAGGCTTTCTATGGCTACTCTCCACTTCTCCACTCCTACCTATCACATCTATGGCTAAACCTGATCTACAACATTATCTCACCGACTGTGAACACTTGCTTCTGCTCATTAAGGAAAAACTTCATAAGGAACAAGAAAGAATGAAAACTTATGCAAATAAGCATCTTACTGACAGAGTCTTCACCGTTGGTGATTGGTCTATCTTAAACTATAGCCTTACCGTCAGATTTCAGTTACCATGCGCAAGAATCTCAAACTTTATGCTTGTTTTTATGGACCTTTTCAAGTCATTGAACGTATTGGTACAATCACTACAAAAAAAAAGTCAATTCAGCAACGGCGTTTTACCGTTGCTAATTATCAAAAAAACGTAGCTAAAATGAATCAGCAACAGCTCAACGACCATCACAATACCGTAGCTATTTGAATCAGCAACGGTAAACTTTTTTGTAGCTAATTGGCAACGGCTAAAAATTGTCGCTAAGTTGCAAAAATTTCGTCGATGATTCCGTCGTTTTATTTGCAAAAATTTCGTCGATTTATTTGAGACAGCAGCAATAGCGATGACTTTTAAAATGTTTGAAAGGGCTAAGGCTGTCGCAAATTGACAAAATAGAGACGATTTTTACCTTGACTATTTAGCAACGGCTTAACCGTTGCAAATCAATTTAACAAAACAGGGATGGCATTTGCCGTGGCTATTTAACGACACGACAAATGTTGACGGCTTCATACCGTTGCTAAGTTGCAAACCAAATTAACAAAACAGGGACGGCGTTTGCCGTGGCTAGTTGGCGACAGCTTCAAACCGTTGCTAAGCTGCAAATCAATTTAACAAAACAGGGACGGTGTTTGCCGTGACTAGTTGGCAACGGCTTTAAACCGTTGCTAAGTTGCAAATAAAATTGTCAAAATTGAAACGGCATTTGCCGTTACTAACACTAACTTGCTGTAGCTAAAAAAAATTACTAATGAAAATTCATTTTTTATAATGAAATTGGTTCTTTCTATTAATTTTCAGATTTCTCATTGTTTTTTTTTTTGTCATTCAGAAGAAACATTTCAAACCTGAACACAATTATATTAATTTTTGTATAATCAATAACTTGTCTATTACAAAAAAATATAATCCTAAACAACTTTATACTCTATCAACCTCAAATTGAAATTAATATATATATATATATATATATTTAATTTCAATTTGAGATATAACTCACTTAAACTTAAATAACTACATAAATCATAGTGATCGTCTATGGGACATACAACAAAAACTATACATACAACAATTAATGTGATCTTGCACACCATATCGATCATCCCACAAAATGTTTTCTACTTCAAAATTTCATCTCTTCCATTTCAAAACCAATATCAATTCAGCAACACCTACACATGTAAAATTTGAATGAGCAGTGCATGAGAAACAAATTGAATGCTTAAGCTATTTAATACAAATCTCATAAAGTTGCACATTCAAATGAAAACTCTAAGTTACAACTAGGGCTGGGCAGGTCCGGGTAACCGGCCCAAAATGTAAAAACCGAAAACCGGCCCGAAAAATTTAAGCCTGTGTTTATGAAGCTCGAAACCGAACCGAGTTGATCGATTAACCGAATTACGGGCCGATCTCGGTCCTAAGAGCAACATCCAAATTGAATTTTATAAAGTCCAAATTTCAGCCCAAACTGAATTTTATAAAGCTCAAATTTCAGCCCAAAGTGTTGAATTTGAGAAAGCCTAGTCAACACTCAACAGTAAATTAATAGGTAACAATCACAACATTTAGATATGGTTGTTGTGATTATAATGCCCAAAATTTAGTATGGGCCGGGCCCAAAATTTGGTTGCTGTGATTGAGATGCTTCAAAATTGATATGCTTCAACAGTAAATTAGTATGGGTCGGGCCGGTTACCCGACTGGTTTTAGAAAGGGAAACCGAGGCCCGGACCAGAAACTTCAGGCCGGGCCGGGCCGGGTTTCAAAACCGAAAAATTTATAATTAATAAAAAAACCGATCCGGACCGACCCGATCGGTCCGGTTGTCGGTTCGGTCCGAATTTTCGGTCCAAAATGCCCACCCCTAGTTACAACTTAGATGCCTTTTTACATTACTAATCAACATCTTATTAGATAGAATAAAATATTCTTTTCTATTTTAAGTTGTCGCATTTGTAGGATCGACAAAGGTAAGCGAAACATATTAACAAGGTGAAATAAAGAAATTTAAACACTACAATGCTAAAATTTAAACGCTGAAATAAATGTTAAAACGGTGAAATAAATGCTGAAATGCTGAAATAAATTCAAACAGCATACTGGCATTCAAACACATTACAAACTGCACCACAGATGTAATGACCCTCTCATCACTCACCTTGGGTTTGCCGATGACCTTATTGCATTCTTTCATGGGGATGGCAACTCTGCAAAGGCCCTATCTGACGCTTTGCGGGAATTTAAAATTTGTACGGGTCTGGATGTGGACAATAAAAGTTCTCTCTTCCTGGCTGGGGTCCCTAATGATGAGAAGGAACGTATTGGCAACCATCTCCAATTTAACGCAGTATCTCTCCCTGTAAAGTACCTTGGACTGCCTATGATATCATGTACTCTTTCCCATCTTCAGTGCTCCCCTCTTCTAGAGAGAATAAGAAAGAGGGTTAACTCATGGAAAAACAAGGTTCTATCCTATGCAGGGAGATTGGTATTGATCAAATCAGTGCTTACTAGCATGCACATATCCTGGACATCTTGCTACGGCCTCCCCAAGAAAACCATTGACTGTATCAATGCTATATTACGTAACTTCTTATGGTCAGGAGGAGACACCACTAAAAAAATCTAAGGTGAGTTGGGACACTATTTGTCATCCTCCTTGTGAGGGTGGACTTGGGGTACGCAATATCGCTATTGGGAATGAAGTCTCTTGTATGAAACATATTTGGAATCTTGTTTTCAAGCAAGATACTCTATGGGTTCGATGGATATGGAAACACCTCATAAAGCAACCTGACTTATGGCTTATGCCTGTTCCACGTGAGGCTTCATGGCATTGGCGATGGATATTGGATTGCAGACCAAAGGCTTCCACATTGGTGCTTCACTTAATCGAGAATGGTGAGTCCACGTATTTTTGGAAGGACCCGTGGCATCCTATGGGTGTGTTGATGGCTTGGGTGTGTTAATGGGTTTAGCCCGTTAGACAGTTTCATCACTCCCTCTGACCTCCTCACATACTATCTTGACACCTTAATAATGTAATTTCACATGGAAAACCGTAACACTAATCCAAATGACAAAGTTAGCTATCCTCGGGAACATAACACATTTAGGATAGAGATGTAAAGCACCCAAGCAACTGAATCATTTGCCACCCACCATATTGAGATTAATCCCAAGTTTGCTACTTCTTCAAACTTTGAAGTAGAGTTATTTAGTTTGCAATGCAACGGATGGTGACATTATCAACTTGTTCCAAAGTACAATTACTTTTGATCGAGTGTGTTTAGAAAATTATCATTGTATGATGAAGTTCTACCTTACAAACTACACAAAGGATAGAAATGACTTACTACACAATCCAAATTAGTCAGCAGCTCCAAGGGGTCTGTCACACAGTTCTTCAAAAGAGAAGTAAGCACATCCATTAGCTCCCAATGGAATCTGGAAAAAAAAATATATTGATTAGGTAAGAAAGTTTTTTTTAGGATTATTATACTGTAGTACTGTACCCTAAACCAAGTTGTGAGATTATGAACCTGCAATCTCCTTCCCATAACAACTTCCACCTCTTGTAGATGGGCAACACTTTCACCAATTAATTGTTGAAACTTTTGCTTAAGAATGCCTCATAACTTTTCTCTTTCTCCAATGAAATAAAAACCTTGCATTTCGTGCAAAACAAGTGAACGCGAAAAAAATAAAATTATAGAGTAACAAGGAAAAGAAGAAACAGACTTCACACATTCAAAAGGGTTAAAAACACATTTACCAAAGTCGGTTTCCGATAGTCTACTGATGAACCAATCTCATGAGTCAACTACAAACCTTCTCATATTTGCGAGCATCAAACATTCTTATAAATCCTCCAAATGCAATTGAAAAGACCAACCCCTGATCATCGAAAGAAACAGCAGGTCTTCCTTGTACACGTAAAAGTGCCTGTATTCGATAAAAATAATCTGAGATCTATGTTGAAGGATCTCATTTTTCATTTATTTATGAGTGATAGAAGGATAGAGAGTTATACCCGACACTTCTCAACTCTCTGATCCCAAAGTAAAACAATCTGATCAAGAGAGCCAGAAATAAAGCATTCTTTCCGAGAGCACATGCTCAATGAGACAACCCTGGCATAGACAAACAATGTTTATAAAAAACGATATTATTGAGAATTATGTTTTTCTATTCACTTAGGGTGCAGGGTCAGACCTGTCGTGATGGCCTTTGAAGTAGCGTAAGTACTTGTAATCATGCAAGGAAAGAAGTCGCAGAGATTCTATCCAGTTAATGAAATAACTAAATAGGTTCACATGTATTAAATTCACAAATACCTCATAATTATAATAACATACCATCCCAGCCATTTTTTGAGGAGTACAAAACTGTTGTTGGATGAGAAGTGAAGCAAACCAGGTCAACACCGTATTTTTTTTACTGTTAATGGTCTTCAAACACCTGGCAAAACCAAATTCAGGCTTAGCATTTGGGGACAGCAAATCCACTTCTGTGTCTCTAGTAGATGAGAATGATAAAGCCAACAAATCACACTAGAGCATCAAAAGATTGGAAGTTGCAACAAGATCTAACCAATTGATTTTTTAGCAACTAAAATGTATTATTGCTCAAGAAAGTATGAAACATAAAAAATTGTCCAAGTATACTTGAAGCTATGAGTAAGACTAGCATATGTAATATCTCAATGTATTTTATGTTATATCTTTAAGTTTCCTTGAACCTATTTTCCTGTCTCCACCCAATTAACATATTAATTCAACCAATCACAAAATGCCTAAAAGGATTTCAAACAAAACTTAGCTGATTGAATGTGTACCACCACAACCACCCACATAAAGAAATGCTACCTTCTTCATCTGTATACAAAGATTACAACTTCGGTTAAAATGACATTTACAACAAATAGTTGAAGTACCAATTAGCATACACATATAAAGGTAATATGAAAAGAACCACTTGAAAGATATTACATTTTAATTCACAGCCAATGTGATAAACTTTTGGATGCAGACAAGACCTGCAGTACAATGAGTCCAGACTTAATTAAACACTTACTTTTACTGTCAATTTGTCAACTGTTGTGTTGAGAAGAGGGCATCCGAAACTGAAATTTAGATAACGCCTGCCATCAGCTGACTCAAAGAGGAAGTCTTGCAATGGTAACCCATATCCTATGACAAAAGTAGATTTCCAACCTCCAAATAATGGATAACGTGGCTTTATTTCAAGTTCTGACTGATCAAGAGAAGACGTCAAAGTCAGAATAGTCCTAAAACAACAGTAATAATAACAACAACAATAATAATAATAACAACAACCAGATACATAAAAATAAAAACCAACAAAAATGTATAAAAGGTATGCATCTTTTCTAGATAGTTCAAATTAAAATATAACTTAAATTATCTTCTGCCTAATCCAAAAAGCAAACAGGTTATTGGTAGCAAAAAAATATTGGAATTGGTTTTCACATTGCATGCAACACCAACCAGCCACCAAACAATTTAGAGTTGGTTCCCATTGCCCAACTATCTGGTCTATAAATATATCCCTCATGGAGGGCTTAAGCATCCAAATTCAAGAACAAAACCTCAGAGAATATGTGGGAGGGCATCCCTGTTGAAGTAATGTGATGTCCTCTGTTTTCACTTTTCAATGTTAGAACTTACAGCTGAAACTTGTCATTATTGTCATGTTGGCTGTGTGTCTCTAGGACTCTGTTCTAGTGTAACGTGTAGGTGCTTAGTTGTAAGTCTATGTGGTCATTAAGTGTCAGTGTGTTAGTTGCGGACATGTCTAAGCTCTCTAGAGAAAGCTACTTAGTAGAAATGAGTCTATAATATAGTGGATTAATCAGAAAAATGCAAAGTCTGGTTGTTATCCCTTTCAACTTCTCTTACTATTAATCATATCTTGTAGCTCACAATTCTGCTACTTATCGAACAAGCCTTTGTGTAGTTGAAGAGTTCTTCTACTTGGAGAACATCTTCAGACTGAAGAAGAGTCTTCTAGTTGAAAATAGAGAAGTGTGTAACGTCTTTGACGCATGGAAGTGACATCTTTAATGTGTGTAGGAGCAAATATGATGATCCATAGTTTTCTTAGAATTGGTCATCTCACAGATCTTATCAAATGTCCACTTATTATTAAGAAAGCAATGTCATTGTTCGCGTTGGTGAATCTGAAAGAAACATATTATTCAAAGAGCTTACTCGATGATTCATGGCAAACTTGTAGTCTTCCAGATTTCGATCACAAACATCCAGTAAGTGAACTTTTTCCCCAATGATGTAATCCCAGATACGAACCTGTAAATCAATGAATAAATTTTACATAAGTGAATTATAACAGTGAAACAAAATCATGAAAAAAAAGTGAAAGCAGGGAAAAAAGTAGTAACACCTACCTCCCTCTGACCTACCTCAAGATGTGTACAAACTTTGTTATAAAAATCACGTACAGTAGCCTGAAATGTGCACTTATCACATTATTACTTGCGATAAAATTCTTCAATTTGATGTTTGATACAGGAAAGAGAGGGCCAACCAGCTCTAGGTAAACACCATCATTAACAAAATTCTCAATATCTTTTATTTTCTTCATTGGAGGAAAATAGAAATTGCAATGGGAAAACTGATGTTTACTATTATCAAGTCAAATAACTAGAAAAGAAATGAAGTAATAAAAAACATTACAATGGTTGTCTTACCAGCACCACTGACACCCATTAGTGCTGTAAGAACACCTGGTCTGAAGTTCACATATGTACATTTTGAAAATAGCTCATTTCATACTGAATTAGAGAAGTCCATGGCACCATTTCAATACATTGAAGGTTCTTATTGTAGGCCAACAATTGTACTCTGGCACACCAAAAAGGGTCTGAATCGCTCAATCAATATGACCTACATTACCATACGCTTTCATCACCAAATAGAATTACTCATCCGAGACCAGACAATTTCTTTCATTTTTAACTCTCACCATAATGTCACAAATAGCATCAAACTTCTTTCTTCATTAGTGTTTCAAAATTATGAGTATATACAGCGCCTCAGTTGGCTTATAATCCTTCCGTTTGGAAAATTTCTCAAACATATGGAGCACAGTTTCAGAATCCCTCACGGGCTCGAAAATTTCAAGGACCTCATTGGGGGGACAACCAATCCTTATGATTCAAACGTTCCAATGTGCTAATAGAGGAAACTCTGCAATGTGACCTTGCTACCATCGTTGTGTTAATTGATAATAACGAGGCACCATTTGGTGCATTTTCAAGGCATGAACAACCAAAGGTGGCGTCAATGCCACCATCTTTAGGAAATAAAATAAAACGAACATTTGCAACCTAGAAAAAGAAATTACAATATAGTTAGGAGGTTGATCGATTTTGCAAAATGGTTTGGAGGTTGAAGACGCCGAGCAAGGTCAAGTACGTCACAATGAGTAGGGTTTTAGAGAGGGAAGTCGGGAACGAGAGAAGATCGAATCGCGAAGGAGGGAAGAGCAGGGAAGGAGGGGAGGAGGGAAGTCGAGGAGGCTGGATTATAAAACCTCTAATACGGCATTTTGTTAACTCTAATACGGCGTTTTGTTTAAACTTGATTTTTTCCATTAGTGGGAAGCATGTGCGGGTTTATTTTTGCTCTTAACCGGTGCTTTATAACAGAAACACCGTTATTGCATAAGGTTTTACCGCCGTTCACTGATAATGCCGTTATAATGTTTAACTAAGCGGCGTTTTGGTTATAAGCGCCGGTAATGTTATGAATCGGCGACGCTTTTCTTAAAACGCCGCCTTGAAAGTGCCATTTTAGACTTCGTTTTTTGTAGTGACTGGCTTTTGCTAAATAACTCGACCATCTGTGGAAATCCATTGAGCTGATTCTACCATTCTGTAATTGCATCAATAAGTCAGCTTTTACAATTTACACCACAATGCAATGCATGATATAATCAGCAGATAACTGCATCCAACCAAACCTAAAAATACTCCCAACTATTCAATGTCAACAATAAGTTAGGATTTTTTCGTCTCCTGAACGAATAACAAACCAAATGATTGCAAGGTCGAGCAACTGAGCTGGATATAAGTAAGTGCTTTCTCTTGGGGCATTTAATCCAGTTTAAACTGACAGGAACTGCAATATTTCTTTCCAATGCAAAAAACACCATCTGGTCTGAATTTTGTTAACAAGACCTTGAGCCATGAAAACAATTGTAAGGGTATTTCTTATCTCACGACGAGTATTTTTTAATCCTTATGTGAGGAATTACGAAATAAATTTCAAATGAGAGTTAGGCAACGCAACTGAGTTTCAAGATGAAATTTTGTAGTATCAACGAAATTCATTATCATTTGTTACAAGTTACAACACAGGTATTTTGGATCAGTTTTGTACAGCACAAGTAGAAGTTAGAACAACAGAAGAATGAAGGAAGAAGCCGCACAACAGAAGAAGGAAGGAAGAAAGAGCAGAAGGAAGGAAGGAAGTACCTACTTCGATGTTGGTCGATCGAGAGACTCGAGCCGAATTCACTCTTCTTCGCCTGAATCGCCCTCCTCCTTCTTTGTCAGAATCGTCTGCCTCCTCTTCTTCTTTTCTTCTTCTCCTTCCTCCTTTAGCTCCTTCTTCTCTGTCTGATTCTGAAGAGAAACGTACAAAACAAACAAATTAGGGCTAATATCTCAACCGTTAGATCATTCTCTAGATTAATTACAAAATCAGATTGAATATATTTATAATCGTACGCCCTAAACGAGTCGACTCGTACGAGTCACATGAAAAACTCGTGCGCCTTGGAAATAACACGTCACATAAAATTCATTAGGGACGGCTTATACCGTAGCTACCAATTTTTATTGGTAAAACTTAGCGACAGCTAATATACCGTGGCTAAATGTTTTTTGTGTATATATTTTTTTTTCAAAAAAATCCATTAGGGACGGCTTATACCGTATTTACCAAATTTTATTTGTAAAACTTAACGACAGCTAATATACCGTAGGGACGGCTATATATTTCAAAAAAAATCCATTAGAGACGGCTTATACCGTAGCAATTTCAGTTTTTATTTATAAAATTTAGCGACAGATAATATGCCGTTGCTAAGTTTCAAATTTAGCGACAGCTTCAAACCGTTGCTAAGTTGCAAATTTAGCGACGGTATTTGCCGTTGCTAATACTAATTTGTTGTAGCTAAAAAAATTACTAATGAAAATTCATTTTTTTAATAGAATTAGTTCTTTCTATTAATTTTCAGATTTCTCATTGTCTTTTTTTTTGTCAATCAGAATAAACATTTCAAACTTGAAAAACAGTAAAAGAGTACTAAAGCCAGTTAAATATAGATTCCAAAACTTACCCCATATCTTTGCAGACCAAGGAGTAAAAGAGTACTAAAGCCAGTTAAGAGAACCTCAGCCCATACTGGGATGTTAAAGAGTATATTGAGTGCAAAAGCAGTCCCTATCACTGCAAGAAAAACAATCAAATAAAAATTGAAAAACAACATACGTTCTCTTCTTCTTTAGACCACTAGAAATTGCAATTATTTATGATAAATAAATATATAATACTTAACGATAACTTACGGATAATATACCTTCGAGGATATCAGCAATGACAGCCACCTCTGCTAACAACCATAAACAATACTTCACTAGTAATGGGTATTCAGTTTTACAGAGCTCTGACAAGTGTTTGCCTATCAATGGGGGAGAATCATAGTACACGCCGACACAAAATTCGATTAAGTTCCATTCGTTAATCGAGTAAAATGATCAGGCAAACAACACAAATTTTAATTATGATTATTTTTTATGAAATCTACAACGCCAAAGTCGATAATTTCTAAAGCGAGAAGTTTCTTGATGATTGACACAAATATTTCAATTTACTGATGCTACTGATTCAAAATAACAATATCAACATCTTAGGGTCTTGCCCTAGTTAAAGGGAAACATTCCAAATTTTATCAACAAGCAATTGACGCACCTCAATAATAACCAATGGAATTCACACAAAGAACATCTAAATCCCTAACTTTCCAGTATCAATTCATCCATTATTCCCCAAAATGGAAACTTTCCCCCATCCAAATCCCATCAATAACAAAAAATTAATTAGTTTTAGTCAAGTTTTCAAATTTTCCCTCTAATTGAACATCAGTTTGGCTCTAATCAAACAATTGATGCTTAACCTTTGTAACTATATGCACTTTCATCAAATCTAGAAACTCATACTCCAATCACTCAAATCCTCTACATGCATGTACAAACAAACATCATCACAACTACATTGAAGCATCAATTAAGCTATAATTCCCCAATTAAAACTTAACTTTTCAATCTTATACTACAATCCATCCATCAAACATGTAAGTACACATTCATGCATCAACATCAACATCAAACAACAACAAGAAACTCATCAGTAATTGAAACATAATCACTTCACAATTCAATCTCAAACAAGATTATTAGAACAATTCAAAAACTACTAAAAAAAACCCCTAAAATTAGAAGAGTTAGGGTTTCGAAATGTGACCTGAATTGCAAATTGTAGTTGCCGAAATGCTCTGTGAGCTTCTCCTATGTTGTCTCCCATGAAATCCTTCCGATGAAAAGCTTTCCTTGATCTGAATTCATGATGGGTTTTGGGTTTTCTTCTCTGACTCTGAAGGAAGAAGAATGCGCAGAGAAGAGCCGTGAAGAGCGAAAAAAAATGGGGAGAGGAGATGAAGATGAAGAATATGAAGAATGATGGGTTTTCTTCTCTTCGATTTCTTCTCTCCCATAAAAACCCTAAATCTCTCACAAAAACCCCAAGGATGGAGCGATTTCTTCGCGCCCAAAGCTTTGTTTTTTTTGTGTATATATATATTTTTTCAATTAGGGACAGATTATATCGTAGCAATTTCAGTTTTTATTTGTAAAACTTAGCGACGGCTAATATGCCGTTGCTAATACTAATTTGCTGTAGCTAAAAAATTTACTAATGAAAATTCATTTTTTTAATGGAATTAGTTCTTTCTATTAATTTTCATATTTCTCATTGCATTTTTTTTGTCATTTAGAAAAACCATTTCAAACTTGAAAACAATTATATTAATTTTCACCGTAAATGATGACTAATACACTAACCTTGTTCGTATAATCATTAACTTGTCCATCACAAAAAATACAATCCCAAACAACTTTATACTCTATCAACCTCAAATTGAAATTATATATATATGATTCAGGGGGCTACATAAGCAGAAAAGTTAGATAGATTTACAATAAAGGACAGACTAAAACTGACCAATTTTGAATCAAGGTTTAACAAAAAACAACAAAAAGGATTTTGGAAAGACAAATCCTGGGTGTCCATGCCTTTTTAATCTTAATAAATTTTCTCCCCGTCTAAATTCAAAGCGTCTGCAAGTTTCATAGAAATCAAACAATCTTTCGGCCTGCAGAAAAACGAAGGCACTTCAATTAGTTAGAAATAGTAAAAAAAATGACTGGAAGGCGGTAAGAATATCAAAGAGGATATGGGTAAGATGCAGGAGATGATTAAAAAAAATTTCTAAATCATTCTCATACCTGCAAGTGGCTTTTAATATGGGCAATGCTAAGTTCTCTCACATTCATTAGTTGAAGGACTAATTTGGGAGTTGCTTCTGCAACAATCAAAGGAAAAAAAAAATTGATAAAGAGTTAGTAATCCTATTTATCCTTTATTCTCTACCATTAATGCCTGACTGATATGTTTTCTTATTTTAAGTGAAAATATCGAAATTTTGATGTATATGGATGTCAAAATATTGCAGATGTTCATGAAAGAAATTCTAAAACTTACTTTCTTGTCCACCGAGCCTTTCAACAGCATGAACAAAAGAGATATGAAGATCAAGAGTCCAACGTAGTCTAAGCAACTTTGATTTAATATACTGCCTTACTGAAGTAGCCCTTTGTTGCGGAGTCCCCAGCAGTACAGTTTTCGATGAATTTAGAACAACTAGCAGGTGCATGGATCCCCAGGTTGTAAGTACAATTCGCAAAGGTCCATGGTTCGTTCAAGGTGATCCAATGCTTCACTCTGTCACCAAACTCCTTGAAACAAATCTCTGCATAATCTTGTAATAATTTATGCCTTCTTGGTTCATTCCATCCCTTCTCTTCCCATCTAAAGCCAAAAAACAATTGTTACAACTAATTATTGTTTTTAACCTTATAATCGTAAAAATTGAGGTCCTTCAGAATAGTAACCAAGTCTTCAAGGACACTTTTAACTTTTCGAAATTGCCCTATTAGCAATTCATCCACATCAAATTGCTTATGCTACTACTCACTTGGTATAATTCTTGACCAAGAAACGGAGAACTTGTAAGTATCCACGTTCATTTTCTTCGTTATCTTCACATCTTCCTGAAAATTATTGGAGGAAACAAAACAAAAAATGAACAAAAACAGGTTGTTCAAATTCATAGAACACAAAATAATAGAGGAAAAAAATTTAACAAATTATAAAACTATCTAGGATAAGACTACATATTTCCTTCATTGATAATTGCCTTGCAAACAAATGAGTTGCATTAACTTAGCGACAGCTAATATACCGTGGCTAAATGGTTTTTTAATATATTTTTTTTCAAAAAAATCCATTAGGGACGACTTATACTATAGCTACCAATTTTTATTTGTAAAATTTAGCGACAACTAATATACCGTGGCTAAATGTTTTTGTGTTTATATATTTTTTTTCAAAAAAATCCATTAGGGATGGCTTATACCGTAGCTACCAATTTTTATGTGTAAAACTTAGCGACAACTAATATACCGTGGCTAAATGTTATATATATATATTTCAAAAAATCCATTAGGGACGGCTTATACCGTAGCTACCAATTTTTATTTGTAAAACTTAGCGACAACTAATATACCGTCGCAAATGCTTTAATTAGCTACAACTTGTTCTGAATTTAGCCACGATTTTCCTGTCACAAACACAGTTTATTTGTAAAACTTAGTGACAGTTAATATGCAGTCGCAAATGTTTTAATTAGCTACGGCTTATTCGGAATTTAGCCACAGTTTTCCCGTCACAAGCACAATTTTTATAATTATGGCCATCGTCGGCTACCAAAAGAATTAGTGACGATTTTTCGCCGTTGCAAATCTTTTAATTAGAGACTCTAGTATTTGTAGCTATTGGAGCTTTTTTTTGTAGTGAATGGCATGTCCTCTTCAATTACTTTCGAACTCTAAAATACATCCATGTCTCCCAATTGAAGAAGAAATTGGGAGTGACCATTGCCTCTGTCCCAAACTTACCTATGGTTGATACCCAAGGACGAATTTGTACCGAACCAGTAGCTATCCTTTCTTGGCATATGGTGCATCGTCACAACAGAGCAGTCACTCAAGTCCTCATTTAGTGGTCTAATTATACTCAAAATGAAGCTACATGGGAAGATTGGCTGTATATCAATTCCATTTCCCGGATTTTAATCCTCGAGGCAAGGATTTGCAGAAGAAGTGGGTAATGTCACTACTATAATACAGTAAAAACATAAATTGTGATAAAGGCAAAAATTGAATGAATTCTGAATAAGGGAAATTTGGGGAAAATTCAAACAAGTTAGTTACAAATCACATGAGCAACACATGCCTATACACGTGTTTGTATCCTAACCATACATTTCACTTTCTTTGTTTGATTTCTTCAGTAAATAGAACTTTCTGTTATGGGGAGAACACAAGTTGAATTTAGGAGTAGAGGCTCTCTTTCTGAATATGAGATTGAGATTGTTAGGCGTGGGCAACAATCCCGATCCATCACGTTCCGATCAGAATCGATATGGTTTCATTCCGTTTCAAACCATGCCAAAAAGTTATTTACTATTTTCATCTTGGTCCCAGTTCCAGACCGGTTGGAATTGGGATGGGATCATTACCAGAAATACAGTCCCGGTCCATTTCGGACTGTTTTAGTTACTATAATGGACCTACTTCAAACCCAAGCCCAAGACTAAAGGCCATAGCAAAACAAGTAAAAGAACAACCTAAACCTAATTTTTATTCTAATTTATCCTCCTCAGACTCCTCTCCCTCGCCTCCACCCCCTTCTTCCTCTGCATTTATCTGTTTGTTGATTCTCTTCCTCTCTCTCAATACTTTCAATACTAATGGTTTCCTTTCTTGATTTATAGGTTTGCCTCTGCAAGACTTTCCATCAGGATCAAAGCTTCGACAATACAAATCAAATCTAATCAAGATACTGTAAGAGAGATCTGTCGTCTGTCCAGGCCAGAGAGGTTTCACTTCTTTTAGTTAGGGTTTTTAGGATTTCTCTTTGTAGTCTACTTGATTGTGTGCTAGATTTTATTATTGTCCGTGAGAAGAAAAAGAAAGAAAAATTGGGAAAAAAAGAAAGAAAAAATAATTGTACTTTTGAATGATCTAGGGTTTGTGCTCTCTCTATATTGGAATCTTTTGTATCTTGAATTGAATGAATATTGGAACAATGTCGCCTTTGCAAATTTGTTTTCTCCTTTTTTAGTTCTTTAATTTCTTGTTTTTTATTTTGTTCCATATCTCGGAGAATTCCTTTGTTCTTGAATTAGAACGCAAAGGGGCGAATGGGGAGAAATCTTCCAACTTGAGATAACATTATATTGTTCCAAAAAGAAAAAAAAAGTAAAAAAGAAGAGAAAAATAATCTGATAAAAAATCAAAATTGATTAGCCAATGGATTTGGGTTGGGTGTAACTAACCAAACTGAATCAGCCAATGTGGACTTGGGTTGGGCTTGGTTCAGTCCCGGTTTGGCCTGGTTCAAACCGGTATGGGACTGGGAGAAGCCCAAATCTGAACCGTGCCCACCCCTACATATTGTAATTGTAAATCCAAATTTCAATACCATTTCATTAATTCCCGCGCAAGAAAAGTGAATGGTTCCCCTTCCTCCACCTCACTCCCCTCGCTGGTTTCCTCGCTCATTTCCTCGCCATGTAGCCTTTCTCATTCATTCCATTTGTTTCTCTTCCTCTCTTAGTCCTTCAAGGAGAATTCTAGCTGGCCTGGGTCAGCGCCTGGGTGGCCGCCTGGGAGGCTCCTTGGCACATGCCAAGGAGGGTGTCTTGCACATGCCCAACTAAAGTTTCAAAAAAAAAAAAAAAAAAAGCGGGAAATGAAATTTGAATTTCATTACTGAAATTTAAGAGGGAGGGAGGGCTCAAAACACAGAAAAAATCATCAGAGAGCTCAAATGGGTTGTTTTGGTGATTGGGTTCGATTATTACACCACAACTTTCAACTTTCATCCTTCACCACAGCTTGCAGACCCTGCACAGGTTAAGGCACCAGTGCAAGCACATTTTGGAGAGGAGGATAACTATGATGGTTTTTCAGATGTTAAGGTAGAAGTCTCTTATCATCCTTCCCGTCTTTGTTTGAAGCCATAATCAAGCATTATTCTCGTTTTGGCAGGGCAACATGAATGCATTTGTATGGTCAATCAAATGGAGGCAAGGAAAGTGCCTGATAGTGGTGTTAAATGCTCGAGCCACAATGAAGTAGTGATGGAGGGAAGAACTGCCAAAAGTTGATGTGAGCATATGATTCAAGTGTTGAGCACGATTGATCCACTAGTTTGTGCTGCTGCATTTCTAAGTCTGAGTAATCAGCAGGGAGAGTACAGCATGAGATGAGATGGCCTTATTTGAAGCATGAAGAGTACATGGAAATGCTGAATTTGGAGAAACTGTGTCTAACTTTTAGATTTGAGTAATGAGAACTCTACTAATTCAATCAAATTTACTGTCGAAGGGTTGCAAAGGATACAACAAAGACTGATAGAAGAAGTTCTTTGTAGAGATGTTGGACTCAATTCCCTTGGTGCAGAAGAAGTTATGATAATTGGGTTTGATGAAGCTGTTACTGATGGCAGGAGCAGTTTAACGAATGGTTTTATATCATATATTTAACTTCTTTCCACGAAAAAGAATGGAAATTGTGTTAGTTGGTGCTGCTTTGAGGTCGGTTGGTGCGATGCAAAGCATATTCAGTGCCTGGCTAATGTTACAAGTGCTAATCTTCATAACATGGTTGGAGAAACCATCCATGGTATTGTGTAACTTGTATGTTATACTGTGTTTTAGAACTATATAAGAAATGTTATCTGGTTTGTACTTGTCATATGTTCTCTCTTACTTGCTCGATCGAGCTCTAACTGTATTTCAGTTTAGCTATTCAAATTTTACAAACTAAATGCATATAGAGACCACTAGTTGTTATGACATTTGTTCTACCTGTTACAATTGTTCCATCGATACCTTTTAGAATCTCAGTCACTATGATCACATAATATTCTATCAGGAATGTGACTTCAGTGAGGAAGTGAGGAAGTCTGCAAGATTCATTAAAGATTTGATTCATTTGCAGTGAGGAAGTCTGCAAGATTTTCTCTTGGCAGTGAGGAAGTCTGCAAGATTTTCTAGCACTGAGTTGCAAGGATGGTCATACAGAAAAGATATGGGTAAGGTGAAGGAACACTCAGTTTTGTATAGCCCACATTTGTAGTTCATACACGAAGAATAGCCGAAGCTACTGAAATACTCTGAACATAATCATTGTTGGACAAATGTTGGAATGGAGTCTTTGCACAATTATGTGAATTGTTGTTGAGAAAAATTCTGTGAATTCAATTAGATAAATTCTGTGAATATCTGACAGATGAATGCTTATTTTTCTGACCAGATGTTAGGCCCCCTATTAGGCAGTCCGTTAGGTGCTATGGAATTATTAGAATCTGTGAGGTGCTCTATGAGTTCACTCTGTGGCAGTGCTCTGTGCAGTGCTCTGTGGCAGTGCTATGGAATTATATGAGGCAGTGCTATGGAATTATCACTCTGTGGCAGTGCTATGGAATTATCACTCTGTGGTAGTGCTCTGTTAGGTGCTCTGTGAGTTCACTCTGTGCAGTGCTCTTGAACTGTCCTTTATCTTGATTCTTGTTTGCAGATTTGAAGCTTGGATGCAATTTCAACAGAGCAACATCAGCAATATCCTCAAGAGATCATATACTGTCAGTTGATGATCCACAATGGCAGACAATGTAATGAAATTGGAACAGACAATTTAGAAATAGCAGAAATAGAAGACAGAGGAGTGAAACAATTGAAAAGAGGATATTGTATTAGAGAGATAGAAGTAAGATATCAAACAATGTACATATCAAACAATATCTGTACAATGAGAATTACAAATCAATGAATGCCCTTTCTCTCTTCTATTCTATCTCTATTTATAGTACCTACTTCCCATATTATTCTGTTACAACCTTTTATTGTATTCAGTCATAGCACTTGGTCCCCATCATTTCTCAGTAATAGCAGCACTTGGTTCCAGCATTTCTCAGTAGCAGCATTCACTTGCAATCATCAGTAATAACAACATTCATTCTGGTAGTCAGTCCACTTGCTTCCCATTGGCATGTTTCCTCCTAGTATAAGTAAATTGAATAGGGGGCCTATCAAAAGAGAAATGAAAACTTTCAATAGACACTACATGGTACCACAATCAAGAACATAGATAGCATTAAAAAGCAAAATAAAACAAAAAGACTGTATGAAATACATTCTGAGATCATACTCTGCTCCTTCTCACTATCCAATCTACATTGTACTGCATACAGAATGCAGATCAGATAACCTCATTAGCTAAAAGAAAAACTTTATACAACCATCAGACATGAGATTGGAAGCACAAAAATCAGCTTTATACAACCATCAGACATGAGAAAAACTTTATACAACCATCAGACATGAGAAAATTTTATCTAGCTTTGTTGATTTCAGTACCAGCAGTTTGAAGCACAAAAATCAAACATGAAAAAGCTGCAAGAAAAAACTGGAATATTAGAACTCCAAAACTGCAAGAAAAAAGCTGCAAGAAAAAACATGAAAAAAGCTGCAAGAAAAAATAGGAAGGGATCTATAAGAACTCCAAACCCGTACGATCCATGGTATAAGCACTACTAGTTAAGCAAATCATTGTTTCAATTAGAGAAAACATCGGCATCATCAAAGCTCAAAATAAAATCGATGCCACCAATGCTCAATAAAATAAAGTGTACCTGTCAAAAACATCAATTCATACATATAGAAAGTAAGTTTATTGGATTTAATGAGAAGCCGATAACACTAGCCAACAAAGACTAGCAAAATGCAACAGAAAGGGTCCCTCCTACTGATGCATATATGTTTAATTCAATCTCTATAGAGACTAAACATTAAAAACAACTAGGATGGTTATTGAGTACCATATGCTTTCTACGTTATCCATAGGTGAAAAGAGAATTCACAATTGAAAAGAATAATAGAAAGAAAAAGCAATTCAGCAATAAAGGAGAATGCAAAACTCTTTCTGTGGCAAAGTTGAACCTTTTGTCAAAAGTTCCACTAAAATAAAGAGGAGATTTCCTGATTTGTTTTCCTGCACTATCTTTTCCCTCTCTTTTACATCTCTAAATAATAACATCAAACACTAAAAACCAAGAAAATTTTCATCTTTAATCCATTCTCAATCTCTCACCACTACCACATTACAAATAACAAAACCACAAAACTAAAAAGAAAAAGAAAAATCTACTAAATTCAACATAATAGTAAGAATAATTCAAACAAAAATCTAGAATTAAAATTGGAAATAGAGGAAATCAGTGAGTGAGAAACAGAGCATAGCATAGAATGTGTAAGTATACTAGAAAATTTGTCTCCAAACACACATGAAACTCCATATCTCCTTAAGCATACATAAAGAGGAGATCAAAATAAACAAAACAAAAAGAACAGAACATGATGGGAAAATGGTGGCCAACTTACCATCACAAGTGACTGTTGAAGAGAAGATCAAGAGGACTTGAACAAATACAGAGAAGATCAGACCAAGACGCAGAGAAGCCATTAATGATGTTTTTATGAAGATTGAAGATCCGGAGCAGAGTAGAGCAGTTGCTAAGTTTATCACAAAGAAGAAGTAGAAACCATTATATAACAACGATTCTAGCAGTTGCTAAGTTTATCACAAAGAAGAAGTAGAAACCATTATCACAAAGAAGAAGTAGAAACCAAGCAAAGCATGAACAAACCACATATGAAAAGCAGAGCATAGCATGAACATATCACTTTCAACCAAGCAAAGCAAGGCAAAGTATGAAGGAACTGCTATCTCCTTTTCACAGAACAGAGAGATCGGCGGAGAGAGATTTTAAAAGAACTAAGTGAAGTTTTGGGAAGAAAGAGAATGAAAAAGTGATGCTCAGGGAAGAAAGAATGAAAGAGAATGAACTCCTTTCTCCTTTTTAAGTTTCAAAACTTTTAGTTTTCCCACTTTTTTTTTTTTTTTTTTTGGAAAATTCAGTTGGGCACGTGCGAGACACCCTCCTTGGCATGTGCCAAGGAGCCTCCCAGGCGGCCACCCAGGCGCTCGACCCAGGCCAGCTAGAATCGTCCCTTATTCAATTTGATTTGAATTCCAAACTGGCACATCCCTGACATGAGGTTTCCACTTTGTTAGGAAATAACTACGCTACTATTAAAAGAACTGACATCTGAAAGGTCTAAAATGCTTTCAACACACTCAGTTGCATATGAGGTAAAGGTAATGACGGATCAATGGGAAAGGGGAATGGTGCATGATCTCTGTGAAAGGGTGTCAAATATTTAGTGTTGTCCATTCCATTGACACACCGTACAATATGAAAAAGGAGAGCAACCTTTTAACTGATTGAACATGTTGTCGTAAAAAAACTCATCATGGAGAGCGCATCTTCCCTCCTAAATCACCAAAATGCTTCAATCAACTCCTGTGTCATGGCGAAATTAGAATTTGTTGGAAATATGGTTTTTTAAAATAAAAGAAAATGGGTGTGTATTAGGTTTCGATCTCTGGATCTCTCTCTAATTTTAGTCTCACATCTTCTATACAACTCATTATAGAAGAGTTTATAAGGAGATTGTTTGGACTTGGGTTTGGACCCCTTGGGGGTACCACACTTTTGTGAGGAGGGGAGAGATAGACTCTCGTGCTCGCCACCGCCGTCCGTCCGATCGGGTCATTTAGAGAGCAACCCATTGTTTTTGCTAAAAATTTATTTAAATTTTGAATTACTGAAGAGAGAATGAATCTAGACGGAATTTTGTATTTGTTGTCCTCTCTCTCACGCCATGTTTTCCACGTTTTTTTAAGTGCGATTTCGTTTGGATTTTCCCCACGTTTTCCATGCATTTGTTGTGCCAATGAATCTAGCCGAGTTTTTTGTTTGTCAATGCACTTATCCGGATTTTCGTATTTGAACGAATCTGTATTCTCCCTATAAATACAACACAAAGTTAGAGCTTACATACACAAGAAAGAAAGAAAAAGTATATTGCAAACAAGAGCACTTCGTTTTGCAATTAGAGAGAAAAACATTTTGCAAACAAGATCATTTCGTTTTGCAATTAGAGATAAAAATATTTTGCAAACAAGAGCATTTCGTTTAGTATTTGAATCAAAGAAGTGCTTTTCGTTTTGTTAAATTATATGCTATGTATTTGTGATTCCGAGCAAATAAGAGATTAAGGGTGGATAGTATTCCGTTCATCAACAGTGCAATTGTTTGAACGAGACAGAGAAGATTCTGGGCTGTTTTATCCTGGGGACGGCGAGGCTACTTGACTGCTTGCACAATTTTGGGCAGAGCCGCGAAACGTCTTAAAGAGAGCGACCTAGTCCGCGACTCAACCCAATAACAAATTGGTACTTTCGTTCCTATCTTTTAATTTGAATTCTTTACAGCATTTACATCAGTCAACCCTTAAAAAGAAAACTGTCCTGCAAAATAAAATCTTTCAAATTATGGGGTGCATGTCTGCATGCTATGAGAGTAAGGGTTCAACTTTTTTTTTGTTTTGTTTCATCCTATACAATAAGGCTATCGAATCAAACTTTCTTGTTCACCCATTAGTTGTACTAATCTTTTATTGGCTGTTGGCAAAACATAGCACCTCATGATCCAAACAAACTCCTAATGAGTTAGGTAATGACGCTAGTGCCTCAACATTTGAACTACAACAATCAGCTCAGTATCGTAAGTGGAGTAATCCAGTTGCAACCCATGTAATTGATAATTTATGAGCTCTTCCAGTTCTATTCAGGAATCGGACAGTGGGAAAGGGTTTCAATGACCTAATTCACGTCAATTGACATAAGGGAATCCCTTCATCAGGGAGGGTTAGGGGTTGGCATGCCGCAACAATGACATAAGGGAACCCTTTCATCAGTGTAAGTTGTTCCCATGTTCCTTGAAGGAATTGTTATCTTCTGAATTTGACACTTTCCTCAGTAATGTTCTCATCCTTGGGATAATCATCCAGGTCATCTCCCTCTTCCTTGAAATATTCATCTTCCAGATATGTCTTCATTGCAACCAGTCATTAATAATAAGTTGATTAATTACATGCCATTCTACCTTTGCCAAAGCCAATTATTAATGTAATTCTACGTGCCCAAGTAATATTTTTGGAAAAATAGAAGCCCCATAATCCATTTAAAACCAACTTTCATTAGAAAAATAAAATAATAACAAATAAATAAAATTCTACAGGATATGACCTCCTGACCGAGCAAAGACACTTGACATTACCTACACAGTAATTGTTAATAGGTTATGTTTTTCCACAAGGTTAGCTGGGGTTGAAGGGAGTCCTCCCTATTTTATTAAAGGCAAGTCTTGTTTGACACAACCAAATATGTTGTCCCACACCACTATCAACTAATTTTTTTTTTCTACTAACCCACACCACCAAAATAAATTTAATTGTAAAACAAACCCCTCCTCTTCCCATTGAAACAAACCCCTCCTCAAGGGCGAGAAAATGCTTCATTTTCGCAGTTTAAACGAAGAGAACTCTTGTGAGAGAAAATGCTTCCTCTTCACAGCGTAAACGAAGAAATCATGGAGGCGAGAAAAACTCCTCATCTTCTTTCAATTAGGGCAGCGTAAACTCCACTTCTTCGCAGTTGTAGTTGCTCAATCGGTCTCCCTTACTCCACTTCTCAGTCGTAGTTGCTCAAGTTAGTGTGATTTCAATTAATTGGAATTACTTAGATTGATTTGATTTGCTGAAAATGAATGGGATTAGTGATGGTGATGATGTTAGAAGTGGTGGACATGATGGTGTTGAAGATGAACAATTTCAAGTGCAAGAAAAACTCATCTCACTTGATGTAACATTGTCAACTTGCATGTGTTTTGTTTTGATTGTTTTGAAAATTGTAATAGGATGTTTTAATTGTGAAATTTTTATAGGGTTAGTTTGATTTAAAAAAACAAGTGTTTGATTATTTGGTGTGTAAGCTCTTTTCATGGATGTAATAAATATGGAGATACCCGTAAAAGATTTCGAGAACCCATAGTTACTTCAAGCTTCTTCGAACCTTATAGAGGTAACCATTTTGTTAATAAATATATTCAAATTATAATGTAATATATGAGATATAATTCTAATTCTTTCATTTACCTAATGTAGAGTGATGATGATAATGTTGATGAAAAAGTTGGTAGTAATGGTGAATTCAACAGTGAAGAAGATCAATGGAAGTGGAACTTGATGATAATGACTTATTTCTTACGGAAGAGGTAAGGTTGATTTTTGTATTGTGGTTTTGACAAGTTTCCATGCTTTATCATTTAAAAAATGTTGGGGTTCTTAACAAGTTTATGTATTTTGAAGGTATTCTCATCAAGGTCGGCATTGATAGCTTGAAGTCAAGGCATTGGTAGGGATAATAACATTATTATTATTATTACAAAATCGGAACTTGCTAATCACAAACGTTACATTTTGGGTGTGAAAGGGGAGGGAAGCGCGACAAAAGGTTGAAGTATCAACTTTGATCAAGTAGTACAAAGAAGTGTGGCTACACATTTCATTTGAGAGGGATCCCACAAGGTAATGATCATTGAAGTTGCAAGTGACTTGTAAAACCCACAATCATCCTCGATCAAAATCACTTGTTAGCCATTCCTTTACAGGAAAATTAAATGAAGATGAGATGATATATGTGCAGAATATGTAAAAATCAGGTGTAGACCCTCGCCACATATTGTATGGGTTGAAAGAGATGGATCCCAATAACATCTCGAATTTGAGGAATATTTACAATGTAACTTCTCGGATAAAGACAGTCCAACAAAAAGGAAGAATGACTTTGCAACATACCATGTACTTGTTGAGTCAGAATAATTACATTGAGTGGAATACTGTTGATGAGGGAATAGAATCACCAATACTTTTTAGGCGCATCCTGAATCAATTAACTTAGCAAAGTGTTTTTCACAAGTGATGCTTATGGATTGCACATATAAAATGAATCTCTATAGGATGTCATTGTTTGAGATTGTTGGTATGAAGACGACCGGAAAGACCTTCAATGTTACATATTGTTTTATGTGTTTTGAGAAAGAAGAGTCGTATGCTTGGGCATTGGAATTTTTTTTAGGAATTTTCGAGTGAGACATTGTCATACATGTTTGTCACAGATAGAGAATTGGGTTTGATCAAGGCAATTATACTAGTTTTTCCCAAAGCAAGGAGATTGTTATGCCCGTGGCACATAAACACAAATGTTGAGAAGAAATGCAAAAAAACACTTTAAGGATAATGAAGGGTGGTACGAGCTTATAGAATTTTTCTTAGATTTGTATAAATCAAGTACAGAAGAAAAATGGAATAAGGCCACGGTTGAGTTTTAGAGAAAATGGGCATCACAGCCGAAGTGTTTGGAATGTGTAAGGAGTGTTTGGTATATTACGCAGAAGGAGTATTTTGTGAGTGCATTATGCATTTTGGCCAACAAACAACCGGTCGCGTTGAAAGGACAAACTCCAAATTAAAGAACATGTTGGAAAATTCACAAGGTACATTTCTGAATGTATGGACGAAGATGCATGATATGATCAAAATACAACTGGTAGAGATTGAATCATCATTTCAAGAAAATCTTATAAAGGTGAAGAATGAGCATGTGTTAAGATTTTTTGGGAAACTTTATGGGTCTGTGGCATACAAAGCTCTCGATTTTATGCAATTGGAGATTGGGAGATGTGAAAATGTAAGCAATGACCCTGTCAAGTGTGGACGTGTGATTCGAATCATTCATGAATTACCTTGTGCTCATGAAATTACAGGGTATCTAACTCCAACTTGACAACTTTCATTTGGTACCTTACACAAGTATTGGATGCAACTTGACAAAACACCTATTCGTGAAGTCCCTAATATGATTATAAATCCAGTGGTCGACACCCTTAAGCAAAGGTTTAATGAATCAACTCCCGATCAAAAGTTGGTGTTGAAAAGAAAACTGTTAAAGTTGAGTTGCTCGGGTTCAACTGTAATGATTGAACCATCCACACTTGTGGCGGGCAAAGGGAGACCTGAAAAGAAGAAGTTGTTGAAGCACGAGAAGTCGACTAAAAGGGACTCATTGGGTCACAAATACGCCATGACTCAAGAGGAACTAAAAAGCCAAACAAAAACATTTTCCAACAAAAGGCATAAGACGAAATCCTTTAACAACAAATTTATGAGGGAAGATCCTTCTTGGATACGAGTTTATATTGAGAACATTGAGAATGTACTAGAGGATGAAGATTATGGATTTCGATGCATTGCTAATTTCCTACAATACGACATCAAAAGTGGTTGGATGCAGGTTCGGAATGAACTACTAATGGAGCTGGAAAGTAATGAAGCATTGTGGGTTGGAATGTGGCACGAGTCAGGGGTGAAGGTTGTCAATGATGCTTTGATAATTCCAGAAGGCAAGGCAAAGATTGATGAGAAAAATTGGTTGATGGATCCTGACATGTTAGGGGTCACAACCAACCGTTACCAGTGTGTGTTTGTGTGTTATGAGAACCAAAACACTACATGTTTTCCATATCTTCACCCGCCATCACAGTTTCACAACAAACCAGTATGTTTCATGGAACACCTTGCCCACAGTCGTCACTATGTCTTGCTCCATATGCAACCAAAACCACCATTGCCTCCAACAATACCGACTTGGCCCTTTCGCATATTTCTAGAAGCAATGTCATGGAAGAATTTATTCAAGGCCCGGCTCCACATTGGTGACGTCATGGTGAAGACGTTCAATGCCAATAATGCAAAGAATATCAAAATTTTGAAGGAGGTCATATCCATAATCAATTAATTTTTTGGATGTAAATACTGGGATGTGAATTTTTTTGGTGATATAGGACGATCAGTATGTTATAAAAGTCACATTTTTTTTGTTATTTATGGATGACTTGTATGGTTCTGATCATTTAATATCAATATAAATATATAAATGAATTTTAGTAATGAATGATTACTGTGGCCTTTGGTTTTCTTAAGCAGAGTGTTTCTTATCATCAAAACTAGTGTTTAAAAATCGGCCTAGGCGGTAGAAAAATGCCCAAATTAATGGCTGGGCGGGTTCTGGGCAGTCTAGGCGGGTCTGGGCGAGTTTTTTTATTTTTTATTTATTTTAATAAGGCTAATTGTGTTCTTATTTTATTTTTCTTTCCATTTTTTAGAAATAAACAATTTATTATTTTTTATTCAGTATATGTCTAAATGTAGCAAATGATGATTACTTAATGGAATTCTCAAAGGATCTGTCGGTACCAAATTCAACTTTGTATAAAGTACCCGTCATAACCAACTTCAGTCATTTGAGTTTTAATAAATTTTCTTCATGATTGTTAATTTTTCATGTTTTTAAATTTTGCATATGTGTCTTAGCATTAAATTGGATGTAATTGATAAGATATTATGCTTAACTTTTGTAAATTATTAAAGTTATAATACAAAACCTAAGATCGCCTAGGCCCCTGGGCGCTAGGCACCTGCTCGCCGCCCGCCCACCGCCTAGCGCTTTTTAGAACACTGATAAAAACATAGTGGTAAATTCATTTGAACCCCATTTTACATCTTGACCAGCCCAATTTGAGTTTTTAGGACATGTCTAAAAACATAGCAAGCTCGGGTTCCTTGGCAGTTGTCCCATTCGCATAATAAACTTTTTGGCCACATTAGATACTACTAAGTACCAATACTTGGCTAATGCTGAATGGAAGAGAGAACTTTTGCCTACATCTAACATTTGTTTCCATGTGAGCGAGGATTTGAGTGAGTAAGTTCATGGATGAATCAAGTTCAAGTCCAAAACCATGATTCTCATGGATGAATCAAGTTCCTTTCTGAAACATAAAGAGGTGAAAAGAAAACAAAGGGGAAATAGTGACAGAGAGAATGATGACAACAATATGGCATTCAGTTGTGCACGTAATGGTTCCAAAGAGAAGGATTCACATTCACAGACAAAATTACCAGTAAAGAATAAGATGAATAGTCTTCCATTCGCATTGATCAATGTGATTGGAAAAATTCCAGTAAAAAACACTGGAATTTTTTCCATTCGACTGAACCAATGCGAATGGAAGACATCCATTCGCAATGTACATTGTGAACATGAGCAATTCATTCGCAGCGTACATTGCGAATGGTTGTCTTCCGTTCGCAATTGTTCAGGCGAATGGAAAAAATTCCATTGTTTTTTACTTGAATTTTTTCCAATCGCGTTGATCAATGTGATTGGAAAAAAAGCCACTGAAATTGAAATTTTCAATTTTTCAGAATACAATTATGAAATAAGCTCTACTGACATGTACTGTTTTCACAAATTTGAAATGTAGGAATGAAGGAGCTGGATAATGCCAGAACATATATGTCATTGGAGTTTAGTGGCGCCGGATACAAAAGTGGCAATGACATTTGGGTTAATTGTTGTGAGGAGGTATGGATCAGATATAACCTTATGGGAAGGTTTGTAAGGGAGGGGGAGCATTTATAGGGCACTCCTAAGAGAAGGAATTACTGCCCTTTTGAACTCATACAACAACATTCCATTCAGATACCCAACACTCAGTGTGATCACAGACATGAACATGGCATTAATGGGCACCCCACAACAAGCCCTCGTGATGACTTGGAGGTTTAAGATAGGGTCGACAAAGCGATAAGCCACTGAAACACCATGCTCTAAGTATATATGACATTCGCAAAACATGTTCTACCATGAAAAAGATTAGCATTTTACCATGATCAATTTCAAAGTAACAAAGGGAAGAGCATCTAAAAGCTCAAAATACATGATACTCAACTTTACAAATAAGAACATAACACTTCATTCTATATCTAAGTAAGTTATAAGAATCTCGAATGAGAATGGAATGACCTTAATAAGCTTTGTCACCACAGGGCAAATGAGAAGAAATCAAACCAGCAAAAAATGACAACACTATCATACAATATTACTTCATAAAGTAAGGATTACATCAAAATCATGCTTAATCCACCACCAAGAGTCTACATCAATGTCAACACTCCTATGTTTGTCCGTGCCTTGATTTGCTTCTACACTCAATTAATCCACCACCAATTTCACCACTGTCAACACTCATTTGCTGTTGAACATCCTCTTCGTCTTCGAAAGTCATGGGCATAGTCATTCCTTGTAGCAAATCTTAGACTTTCTTTTGCCAACAGAGTAACCCAACCTTGTCAACATTCTCACCTTTTTCAATAGAGGCATCTAGCAAGTTAAGAGCCTCAGCAACCGCAATGTTCTGCAAGAAAACATTTGATGTTAGTAAAAATCATGTAAAAATAAGTTATTGCATGTGCAAAATAAATATATTTGTATTACCCTATTGTTCGATATAAACATTTGTCTTCGAAGGGGATGAGTTCTCATTTTCTTCTGTGGTTGGACGAAAGGATGGCTAATCACATGAAACCACTGCAAGCATCCCTCGCTGCAATCCCATGGAAGCTTCACAGGTGCACCTCAGTTGTCATTTAACATGAGATGATTCTCCCAAAAGTTTCAGTAAATAAAGACAAAATGTCTTGCTTCATCGAATACTTCTTGCCTAATCGACCTTTGTTCTTCATTTTTGCTCGAACGGGGGGATTCGGGATGACTTGTACCTTTCCTATTTGTCTTATGACTCTATCAGGGTGATACAGTTCTTCTATGTCGAGGCATAACAAACATCCTAGGAACCATGTCATGCTGTGAAGGGCAATGTTTCGCTTGAAATTCATGTAAGGGTCCCAAATTACCTGCCAATACAAAAATCAAAGTTATTAAAATGTGGAAAACAATCCATACAATTTAGCTGGAACAATATCACGCAAAATTACCTCTTCAGCAGACATGTCATCGATATGCTCTCTATGAATGATAATTTGTTCCGTCAAATGCCCTACAAGTTGTGGGCATTCTCACTTAGCCATGGTGGGGAGAATATCATTCCTTGGAATACTTCTGTTACCCCAAAGTCTGAAATGATTTTATATCCAACCCTATAAACGAAAACAAGTTAAATGTTATTTTGAAATAATTGTTATACATTATAAGGGTAACACACTAAATATAATATTCTAAACATACCTCAAAAAGAGACAAATATCATGATATTTGTTTCGTACCCTCTCTACTAGCACAACCCAATTGATGATACAAGAACGCCAATGCTTCTACGCCCTAAGCAAAGTTATGAATATCATCCACCTTCATAAGCAATATCAAATATTCTATGCGAACCTTTGTTCCAGTTTTATTGACAAAATAGTCATGCCCAAGATAAATATCAAGTAATCCCTACAAACTTGTTGTTTCTTTTGAAGTGAATCATTTTTGCAAGTTTTTCTATAACATCTGTCCTTGATAAGGTTCATTTCCACAAAACTAAGATTCTTCTTCACATGCTTATATGTTTCAGTCCTTTCAATGCCCAAACCTTTCATCAAAAGTCTAATACATTCCTCTGCCTTCATTTGTATTTTCTTCACAATGATTGGCTTACCAACTATCGGTAAATGAGTTATACGATGGACGTCGTCAAGAGTGATGGTCATCCCTCCAAAAGGTAAGTGAAATGTGTTGGTCTCAGGTTGCCAACGCTCCACCAAAGTACAAATGGTCAACTTATCAACACGATCCTTACAATAATAAATCAAGGGATATAGATTGCTATTATAGACCATTCTTTTTACCTCTTTCGGCTAAGGTTACAAATTCCAAACTATAATGTTACAATACTGATGCCAACACCTCAATGTGCCTTGTTCCTAAATACAAGAAACATAAAGATAAAGTAATTCAATGTCTACAAATATATATAAACCATACATTCATATAATTTAAGCAATTATAATTATTTACTTCCCTCATGACCATCCCAAATGGAGTGAGAAATATGGCCACAGAAATCCACCAATATGGAACCATCATTGGGATCACCGGGATGCGAAACTCTGACATCTGCATCATCTTCATCGGCAACATGTTCAACAAAATATCTTCATCATCATCCCCAACAACATTGTCACCCTCCTGTACCTCATCACCCATCTGTAACTCCTCATCCTCACCAGTCCCACCTCCTTCAATTTGTGATTGGGCTTGACTTTGAGATAAAATTAGAAGTCTAGCTGCTTTTACTGCATCTATCAAAACTTCCCCCATTTCATCTTCTTCTTCACTTATTTCTCTTTTTTTTTCTTCAGTTTTTCCTTTTTTTTTCTTCCTTTTTTTGCAATTGATTTTCGGTGAGACATCGTCATGGGCCGTCTTTGTCGTCTATCACCTCAATCATCCCCACCACCACCAACAAAATAAGACATAATAAACCTTCAAACAAATAGGGGCAAATGTAAATTAAAAAAAATCAAATTTGGTCACAAATTGGCCAGTAAATTAAAACTAAATTTTCAACTAAAATTGCCCAGTAAATTTCAAATAAAATTTCACAATATTATGTAATTTATCCAGTAAATTGGCCACAAATTTGGTTACCAAGACAAAAAAATTGCAAATTTCAAACACTTTTTCGACTTCGATTTAGCATTCAAATTAGGCTTCGAAATTACCTGTTGGAGAAATCCTTCGACTGAGGGATTTCGATTTTTGTTGGGAGATTGAGACTGGAGGAGAGACAGAACGCGAATGGAATGTTGGGAGAATAAAGTAGAGGAGTTTCGATTGAGATAATGAAGATTGCATTTCGATTGGGAGAATGGAGTTGAGGAGTTTCGATTGAGAGAATGGAATTTGCATTTCCATTTGGAGAATGGAGAGACTGGAGAGTGGAGGAGTTTCGATTGAGATGAGATGAGATGAGTCTCAATTTGCTTCTTATTGTAGAGTTATATTGGTGGTGTGGGAGATAGGTGGTGGTGTGGAAGATAAAGTGGGTGGTGTGGGATAGAAATAAGCCTGGATGGTGGTGTGGGACAACATGTTTGGTGGTGTCAAACAAGGCTTGCTGTTATTAAATGAATGAGAGAACTACAAATCAAGCCCATTAGCTAACAAAGAAACCCACTAGATCTTGACTAAGGAGACCTGAAACAACATCAAACTATGACAACCAAAGACAACACACGGACTACACTACAAGAAATATTGTCATTAATAGCGTTTCAGCTATGGTAGGCTACCATAGCGTTTTAGCAAACGCTGTGTATGCCAGAGCTATAATAGACACAGGGTCTATTATAGCGTTTTAAAAACGCTATTGTAAGTTAACTACGATAGCGTTTTAGAAACGCTATGGTAGGTCTATTATAGCGTTTTAAAAACGCTATTGTAAGTTGACTACTATAGCGTTTCTAAAACGCTATAGTAACATTAGTTATAGCATTTTTAAAACGCTGTAATAGATCTACCATAGCATTTTTAAAACGCTATCGTAGTTAACTTATAATAGCGTTTTTAAAATGCTATTGTAAGGCTACGATAGTTTTTTAAAAACGCTATTGTAAGTATACATAGCAAATATATATATTTTTTTTGTTTGCTATCAAATGACTTTTTATTACATCTTATAAGTTTTATTTTTAGAAAATAAAAATTTTAATGTGCCAAACTTAAACATTTCCATGAATGGAGGCAAAGTAATATAATTAATGAGATAATGTATTACATCGAGTCACAAAATCTATCAAATTAATAATAAAGATCAACTCCCTGTATTACATCGAGTCACAAAACATTTCCAGCTTTTCAAAACCTAAATATAAAGTACCACAACTCCCTGTATTAACACCTTAACCACCTCAACAGAACCACAGTCATTTTCATCAGTCCACCTCAACAGAGCGCTCCATTTTCCAGCAGGAGCTCGACCAATCAGCAACTTGATCACAACGCCTCTTGCCAGCCTCGCTCAATCAGCAAAGTCCCTGAAAATAATGTATAAGACTGTCAGATAGTTAAGGGAAAAGTTAATAGAAAATTTTGTAACAAAAGTAACCATCTAAACAAAAATCTGAAGCAACCAACAAGTTTTATAAAAGCAACGGGACTTGTCTTGTAAGAAACTAGTATATACCCGTGCCGTTGGCACTACCACAAAGTGTCGACTATTTACATTGTGGATTGTGTTTTGCGTTGCCTCTTAATGTATTTATGTGTTAAAAATCATCACATCTTGCCTCCAATTACTTGCGAACACATGATTTTTGAGTTTCTTCATGACATTGCTTTGAGTTTTTTAATAAATAATTTTTATTTTGTTGCAAAGTATGTGATTTTACAACTTAAATAAAGAGAAGCCTCCCAAAATATGAAATCTTCATTAGATAGACCCCCAAGAGTTTCATTAGGCCTAAGGTCTAATTACCATGGCATCCTTAATAGGGCTCTTTTAACCCAAAAACAATTGGGGACGGGTTTCCCAAGTTTAGTTGATTGGATATGAATTATTTCCATGGTAACTAAAAGCAAATCCTCAATCAATTGAATATTTCCTTATTAACTTCAAGCAAATCAATCTACTGAATTAAAGGTAATCAATCAATTGAATCTTTTCCTTCCACCATCCAGTAATCAAACTTAAAGGTAATGAATCAAAAGGGTGCCATCCAAGATCCTTCTTAAATTAATTTGGTAATCAAATACTTCTTCAATTGATTTATTTGGTAATCAATCTATTCTATCATGGCTCGAAGCAAGATTAATTAATTTGATAATCAATCTATTATATCATGACCGGAAGCAAGATGGGTGCCATTGAGGGCAGTTGCAATATAATGAACAACAAATCAAATCACCAACAACCCAAATCCCATCATGTAAACAATCAAATTTGAAGAACCCCAAATGAAAAAAATAATAAATAATTGAAGGTTGGGATTTGATTGAGAAAGAGGAGAGTGTATGAGATTCAACCAATTTCACTCCCCTGTAACTAAAAGAGGGAAAGATTATAAACCTCCATGAACTAAAGGGTGTGCAAATTGGTATCTCTTTCTTAACTCCAAGGTCCCAGCCAACCCAGTGAACCTCTCTCTTTAGTGATGATGAATGTGGTTTTGGTGATAGGATCATTAGCACCTTTCAGTGACACAACATAAGGAAAGAGGGAAAAGGATCACTCACTACCATTACTACTACTACGACGACGTTGACCCCAATTGCATCAAAACATATAAGACTCACAGTATGAGCTCCAACACGTTTAAACAAAGATACCCCCTAATACACACTTGAGCTACTTGTCTTGATAAGTTAAACAACACAAAAAAGTGATCAACTTCAACAAATTGAAGTTGATCTTTGACATTAAAAGCTTAAATTTCTCAAACAATTGAACTTCATATTTAACATTAGAATTGTGTCAAGTGTAAGTAAATTGTATCAAAAACATCAACTGCACTAAGAGCGAGAGAGAGAATGTATTACCTTGTATCTAATAGCCTCGTAAGTAAGTTCCATAAACAGCACCTGCAGAAGAGAGAGAGAGAGAAAGGTAACAGGTTTAGGTTTAGGATTTTGCAATTAGGGTTTTTACAGGAGGCGGAGTCATTAAGTGAGGCTATAGCAGAAAAACATAGTAAGGCTAAGCCTAAACTCTTAGTTATGTGTGCACATTGCTCAGATCCAGTGCGAAAACTGAGTAATATAGCAAACACTATGATTTGTTGACTGTTAACAGGCACATGAATACAGTTCATGGATATGTAATAGGGTTCATTGAAAATCAAAGTTAGAGTTCGATGTAACACATAAAAGTAAGAGAATAAGAAAGGATAAACTACTCAGCAGAAAAATAAAAACAACATTTTTCTTATGAATGGACATGTTTGGAAGCATTGCACATAATGAAACCATGAATTACCTTGCAGTTCATGCAAGTAAGACAGCCATAGCTTGAAAGTAATATGGCTGATTGATCCAGAATACCATTTTGTAGACCTAAATATTCATTTTCGATAAGCCTGCAAAACAGAAAAAATGATTTTTGAAGAGTTCGTAAAAAGGAAGTCACGACATTCATTTTCGATAATTGTAAGATCAAAGTCAGAATTCGATGTAACACATAAAAGTAAGAGAATAAGAAAAGATAAACTATTCAGCAGAAAAATAAAAACAACATTTTTCTTATGAATGGACAGGTTTGGAAGCATTGCACATAATGAATCCATGAATTACCTTGCAGTTCATGCAAGTAAGACAGTCATAGCTTGAAAGTAATATGGCTGATTGATCCAGAATACCATTTGTTAGACCTAAATATTCATTTTCGATAAGCCTGCAAAATAGAAAAAATGATTTTTGAAGAGTTCGTAAAAAGGAAGTCACGACATAAAGTAAGAGAATTAAGAAAGGATAATCTACTTGGCAGAAAAGTAAAAGCAGCAAGTATGGAACCATTGCACACACACACATGTATATGAGAAAGGAATGCAACTTATAAAAATTCCTGATTCGAAGTCAATCAACAAAGCCTCAGATTGATGCAGATTTGCGTCGATGCAAGTTAACACAACATATATCGATGTGAGAATTGTTGCCATGATTCGCTTGAACTTTTGAGGCCATTTTTAGTTGTAGATTAAACAGGAATACAATCTCTAGATTGGCCTACTCCTTTCCAATGTTACATGATGTATAGCTCATAGTTTGAGGAGGGCTTTTGTCTAGTTTTACTGCCCTTCCTCTTGTTTTTGTTTCATTTATACATCAATACAAAGTTGTTTTGCTGATAAAAAAATAATGTGAGGATATCAGTGGGCAAATATTTGATTTGTTTCTTTATCCGCCCTTAAAAAATTTCAGGTTGTCAACAAAAAAGGTTAAATTCTATTGCCAATATGGAGTGATTTACAATGAGAACCCTCAATACAAAAAAGAAATATGTGACTATAAATATCGAAGTTAGGATATCAACATTTATGGTTTTTCAATCTCACGGCCAACCTTGCCATGCCAATACATTTTATTTATTTTCAATCATTGTTATGTATGGATCTAATCCTCATTTCACACAGATACAAAGATTACATTTATACTGCAATTCAACTCTTCTTTTCTATCACTATTACACCTTTGCAATGGATCTTATATATAATTTCAAGGTAGTAAGGCACCACAAATTTGGCAAGTGGCAACTTATTTTTTATTTTCAAGGAAAATGCATCTCTCTTCCCTTCCTTTCCAACATGTACAGACACAATATCTTTCTCGACAAAAATGTTCCCAGTTCCCACTCAGCATCCAATCTTAACTCTTTTGAATCTATCACAGATGAGTTTTTAGGATGATATACCCTGACATTTTCCCCAAAATAAAATTAGTTGTGCTTTCCGAGGTTACTAAGAACACAACATATGCTCTAGTCCGAGGGATCCTTATTCTTTACATTAGCATTATCTGCCTATACCATCATATCTTGGACTTGACATATATCTAGATTATACAGTCATACAACCTGACCTGAACTGATGGAAATGATATAAGTAACGAATGCCCTAATTTCACTAATGCGCTCCTCAGCGAGTGTTTTCCCTTCTTAAATATGTGTTTCTAGTCTTTCACCATATGGTATTGTTCAAGTAGCACTGTTTAATGACATTGGCATATAATATTAAGAAGATAATTCAGAGAATCAGAGTACACACCTTGCACTATCGGATTCAATGACTAAAACTAATGAACAATACTGGGAGTATAAGAAGCCAGAGAGGGAACTCACAATTGTGGTTGGAGGCGGAAGAAGAGATGAATCTCCTCCTGTTTGGATTGTAAGAGAGATTAACTGGCCGAGCTGCATGAACCCGCTGGTTGACAGAAGAAACAACACAACAACACAAATGTCATGAAACAATGTATAATAAAAAATGACCAACTTTTCTTTACAGCTCCACAAACACCAAAAACAATGAAGAATTTTTTTAACATACCACTGCATGACGTTCAGGAATAAATCCTGAAAAATCCACTTTCTATGTCTCCCCTAGAACCCCGAAAGACAAAACTCATGGTTCCAACTGGAAGTAGGTCAGCAATTGCAAGAAAATCGCTCAACTACACGTTTTGCATTCTCAGAAACCTGAAAATAACAGTAGAAGTTTCAAGCATCAACAGTTTGCTGCGAGGTAAATCTAACATCAATCAAGGAAAAATAGACAATCAACAACTACAAATATTTAAATTGGATTCATTGCTAGTCACATAAACAAGATTTGTTCTACCCTAGTAACACTAATTGCTGATTTCACCACCCAACTAAAATGCATAACTGAATCAACCAAAACAAATGGGACATAAACCCAAGGAAAAATTCACTCCCAACCCCCCTGACTATAACAATTGACTTCAATGCTTATTACATTGGATCTCCAACACTCTTTCAGTTACAAATCCATTAAGATAACCTAAACCCTAGTAATATAATTACTAATCTTCACCACTCCAACCAAAACCCACCAAATGCAATGTGAAATGGGCAAAAAAAATCATATATTTTTCATTAAATAGTCATCTTTCAATGCAGCTTTATCTTGTTTCCCCACTTATCCCAAATGACCAAAATTTCACATTTAACATCAAAATGCATGATACCCGATTCAAAAAATGGTAACTAATGCAATAACACAAACCCAGACGTTCTTGAACCAAGATTTCAAATGGGTCAAGATCAAAAACCCTAATTTTCATAAAATCTACTACATTGGAGAGAAATCATCAATGAGATCAACAAATGAAAGTATCCAATGAGATGAATTGGGAATAAACTTACTAGAATCTGATGAATTGAGATTCATTAGTGACTCCCTGGCCCCAACTTAGTAGAATCAGTAAACCCCAAACCTCCAAAACCCTAGATCTGAAGATAAAACACATCAAAGATTTAACAAAATCACCAAATACAAACATCAACTCTACTGTAACTTGGCTAAATCAAACAATTCTACTCAAATCAAACACTAACACTGAAAATTGGGAAGAAACTTCCAGAAGATTGAAATTTGGATTTCACCCATTTCTTCAGTGCTTCGACAACTTTTCTGATTGCTGAGATGGTTTGGTGGGTTACCTTTGTAGAAGATATGAGTTGTGGTGCTTCCATCAAACCTTCTCTGCTTTGCTCGCCCGAAGAGAGTGAAGAAGAAGAAAAGGGGCATAGGAGACGAATGATCTAGGGTTTTGAGAAGAAGAAAGAAGAAAGACCCTTATTCTCCCTTCGGATTCGGATTTGGATTCCACCCATTTCTTCAGTGCTTTGACATCTTTTCCGATTGCTGAGATGGTTTGGTGGGTTACCTTTGTAGAAGATGGAAGTTGTGGTGCCTCCATCAAACCTTCTCTGTTTTGCTCGCCTGAAGAGAGTGAAGAAGAAGAAAAGGGGCAGAGGAGACGAAGGATGTTGTGAAGAAAAGGGGCAGAGGAGACGAATGATATCTAGGGTTTTGAGAAGAAGAAATAAGAAAGACCCTTCTTCTCAAAGTATGAGGAAAGTATCGGGTAACGGTGAGAGGAGAGGTGATGGCGAGAGAAGAGCGAGAGAAATCAGGCGAGGCGAGGTGACGGCGAGAGGAGAGGCGAGGTGGGAGAGCTGCGTTTGTGAAGGTTGTGTTGCGTTTGTGTGAGGGAGAGTTGCGTTTGAGGGAAGAGATGAAATCGTGGGCCAAAAATGCGCGGAATGATTTTCGCCCTCCGCTCACTGTTTTTGCGTTTTCAAATTAGGGTAACGAAATTAAAAATGCTATGTTAAAAGGGTAACAAAATTAAAAGGGTTTTTAATAGCACAATTCTTAAAAACGCTATGCTCTTGTGCTATTAATAAGCACTTGTGTTGTAGTGCTACAACTAAAAAAATACATTATGTTTGAGATATCAGCCTAGCAACACTCCTACCAAGTCTTGAACTAGACCTAATTCTTGGATTTGGTCTTATAAAAATAAATCTTGCATACATCCTTTGGTCGCCTGCACCTCCAACTCGCCGAGTCCCAGCCAAACCGTCGGCTATCGGTCCACTATACATAGCAACGATATTGTCCCCACCTTAAACACCACCGATCTGGCCTTCCATCTGGGCCTAGGTGGTGTGGGGTTTTCCCTAAAAGGCTTCGTTGCTATTAGAGAGTGGACCATCTCCTTATAAACCTTTATGACAAATCTTCCTTACTTGATGTGCGATTATTTAAGACAACACTTTTTTCCAACATTTTTCACTGAGGGAAACTTTTTCAATGACTCTCTTTGCTACGATCTCCAATTACTACTTCTATTGATTCCTCTTCATTTTCATCATTGTCAATTTTGTTATCACCAAGGGAAGGTTTTTTTTTTTATGAGTCTCGTAGCTTCGATATTCAATTACTACTTTTTTTGCTGATTCCTCTTCATTTACACCACTCTCATCTTTATTCTCACAATTTTCACCACTTCCCGGACCTTCATCACCATCAATATCTTATATATTGTTGCTTTGGGAGTTTCCATATCTTTGAATTTCAAGGACTCTTCTTGTTTATTCCACAACTAGTTCATAAAACCGCATTATATGTATGTACCTCGTTCATGAAAAAATGATCCACAAACCAAATCCATTAACGTCCACTCTTTATAAGTACTGAAGGGTAATTCTAAATGTTGAGGTCCAACCCATTAGGGTGGATCCAATTTTGGTAATTAATCAAACATAATTTCAAGTTTGGTTGAATAAGGAAAAATGTTTTCAATAAGAAACAAAAACAGAGTTTTTGTTTTGAATAAGGAATGAGTTGGCAGCTAGTTAATTAAATAGAAACAAAGTTCTATTTGAGACGGTGTTGGGCGGCTGCAAACAAGTATAAATAAGTGTATAAAACAGAGTTTTATTCATAGTGTTTTCAGAGAAGTTGTTGCGTGAATAAGCAACAGAGAACATAGTATTCTCTTTGGTATTTGGTGCGATTGTGTGCGCGTGGACGGTGACTTTGTGTCTGATTCTTTGGGCGAGATTTTGTGCGACAAAGTGTGACGCGTGGCTGCGATATCGACTCAGTTTTGTCGATTGATTTGGTAGAAGAAGTTGAAGGAGCTTTTGGATTAATTTGCTGTGAGGTAACCCGTGTTATTTACTCCTTGTATTACTCAAGCTTTTGAGAAGTTATTGTACTTCTTCTTATTTGATTAGTGGATTCTCTCGGATTTGCCCCGTGGTTTTTCCCTTCACATTGAAGGGTTTTCCACGTAAATCTTGGTGTCTCGTTTATTACTGCTTTAAATTATTTCCTTGGTATTGTTTTATTGGTATTTGTCCCAACACTAAATACTCACTTTGTGCTTCAAAAGTACAAACAATTGATTTGCTTCCTCGCGTACATAGTCAAAGCTGGCAAGCTTTTTGTATAGCGCTCAAAAAATTGATTGGTAACCTTTGTAGTAAAGTGTTTGTTAAACATGCCTTCCATGGCAGCCCTGAAACTCAAAGCTAGAGCTTCGGGGCGAGGATTCAAATGAGCAAATGGTTCTATATTTTCAATAGTAAAACAACCATTTTTCTCAATTAACGATTTGAGCTCTTGTTGTGTGGTGTTGTAGATGGGTAGGTTGAAGGAGTCCACTTCATCTTCACTTATTATCATGGGCAGATCTACCTTATAGCTTAGGGGGGCAATTGCCCCCCTCAGCTTTTTAAGAAATTCCACTAAACTAACAATATTTGCAATCTTGTCCCCCTTTAAAATTTTAGATTGCCCCCTCTCATAGATAATAAAATACAAATATACACAAAATCGCAAACCCTTCGCAAGTTCACTTCTCCGCCTTCTCAATTGCCAAAAATGATTTCGATAAAGATCGATTTTCTCCAATCCCCTTCAATCACACAAGACGATTTCAACGGAGATTGATGATTCTCCAATCGCACAATACGATTTCGATTAGACATAGATCGATTTATGGAGGTGGTCTTACTCTTTCTCTTGCTTGTTTGTTCCTCATCGACACTCTTCGGTCTTCACGGTAGCCTGCTTCAGCTAAGCAATTGGACGGTAACATTCTTAATATTAACAGTTGTCCACCAATTGTAGCTCAGTTGATCGGACATCAACTCTTCTTGAAAGATGTCGCAAGTTCGAGACTCACCAGTTAAGATTTTGTGAGTTTTCACCTGATTATTAGAAGCACATGTGCTTCGTCGTGAATAAGCCGTCTTCATGCAAGGTGGAGACAACGGACAGAAGTGAAAGCAAGTCTCCTTGCGAGATAGAGGCGACGAGGATATTAAGTGGCAACAATATTGTAGCCTTCGGGCCTGGTTTGGTAAACCCTATAGGGTCAATTAAGCTGCGGTTTAATCATATTTATTTATTTATTTTAAGAATTAAATTATCTGTGATTTATTAGTTTGCCCCCCTTTATCTGCAATCCTGGCTCCGCCCCTGCTTATTATTCCCTGCAACATGTTCAATTACCGTGTTCATAAAGATGTAAGTGATCATTTAGTTGGTTGTGTATGTAAATATTCAACTGAATAAGTGAAAGAATTAGATTCAGTGACTTAAAGTTTAACCTTCTTACTTTCTTGGCCATATCAATGAGTGTAGATCCCATAATGTCAAATAAGACAAGGAAAGTGGACTGAGAAGGAGGGACCTCATCAGTGATACAAATAAGGACAATTGACATTAACCCTCCAGGTACAATTTCTTGAGCCCTGGCATGCAAAAATGATTCTGTGTCCTCTGCAAATTGAGTTGAATAAGCATCCGTAACTTCCCTTTGTCCAGTTCCATAACTAATCTTCCCTTTGTTCCATGCAAAAGACTTTCTGTCTAAAACCTCATTCGGTATCTTGGATAACCAATGAAGTGAGTAAGATGAATTTGCTTGGGCAGTGTTTTCTGTATTTGAGCTCTGCAGCTTCTACTACATTCTGTGCCATGATGAATGTATTGGATCCGGTAGAACAACCAAAATCTGCAATAGTAAATTGATCCGAAGTAAAAGAAGATTGTTGGATATCGAGCTTCTCCATGATCGCCTCATCGATCAGTTCCTTTATTCGTTGTTACCCTCCTCTCTAGTCATATTTTAGAAAAACCAAGTGGTGTATTAAATATAGATAGATACTAGTGAAGCTGAGATGATTAAGATCATTATAAGAGTGTAAAGTTAAAGAATACCTAATAATTAGAATTTCGAGTGTAGCTACAAGTACCATTGCCACCATTCATGGGAAATGATTCTACTGATGACGGTACCTTATTCATCTTTCTGTCTCTTGATATCTTGGTTGTTTGCTTCCTTGATTGATTGTCTTCCTTTCTATAATCCTTTTATATTTGTATAGCTCACATTTAATATTGATTTTAAACACTCGTGTCAATCATACAATATTTGAAATATGACCAGAAAAGTTGGTAACTTGTCCAGATTGTGGCTTGTTAATTATTATTGTCACGTTAGTAACTTGTCAAGCTAAGCCCAAACCTAAAAAAGATGTGTTAATTAAGTCCTTTAGCAGATTTAAGTTCACCCATCAAGATCTATGGTTGACTTAATTGGCAGATCAACTTAAAAAATTTACAAGATAGTGGAAATATGGTTGTTCATCCAGTGGTGGGGATGTCAAAACATAGGCAATGTCATATCATGTATGTACTGACATGAGGTGTGGTTACCAATCATCCAATATTTTTCGTGTGGCATGAATCGTGCCTAATGTTGTCTCTTACTGCACAACATTGTAAGGGCTTTTGTAATGTTTGCTATGTAAAAATACATAAGATGATCATGTTTAGTCATTCATCTCTATCAAATATGACTGAAGTTGGTTGTTCGTTCGCAATGAGCTCATGTACAAAATACAAATTACACAACACAACCAGATTTGGTAAATCAAATCTGAGTTCATACTCAATACTATTAAATGAGTTGCTCTCTTAGGTGATCCTTTTGTTACAGTAAAGAATATTAAAATAAAATGTCTGAAATACAATACATCAACTAAAATACATACACCTAGGTTTCTGATGTCTAACAGAATGAACATACTACAAACATAGATTTGAAGAATGAAAATTGTTTGTGAAGAGTGTTTATGTTGGTAGAAGCTATTAAATGGAGACTTACTTGGATGCTTTGGATCTCTGTGAAGCAGTAGAGGAGGATTATGAAGTCCCTCTTTTGCAAAATTAACAATCCTACCATGGCTCAGATCAAAATTCAAAAGGAAAGGAAAACCAAAAAATCGAAAGCAAAAGCATGTATGTTTGCTGCTTTATCGTCAACTATCTTCACCAGAGTTATGTCCCTTAAGCCAGCAAATGCAATATGGGATTATCTCGAGGAGGAATATGAAGGCGATGAAAGGATAAGAGATATGCAAGTCTTGAATTTAATCAGGGAATTTGAGTTGCAAAAAATGAAGGAGTCCGAAACCATAAAAGACTACACAGACAAACTTCTTAGCATTGCTAATAGGGTAAGATTACTTGGATCCACACTTTCTGATTCAAGAATTGTAACAAAAAATCCTTGTAACCATGCCTGAAAGATATGAAGCAACAATTACGACTTTAGAAAATATTAAAGATATGTCCAAGATTACCTTGGCAGAGCTATTAAAAGCCTTGCAAGCACAGGAACAATGAAGACTAATGAGACAAGAAGGTGTAGCCGAGGGAGCCCTGCCAGCCAGGCACCAAGATGCTGACAAAGACAAGAAGAAAAAGTACAAGAAGAACCTGCCAACAAATGGAGAAGGCTCAACTAGCAATCACCAGAAAAGCAAAGCAGTAAGTTCGAAGGGAAACTACCCTCCTTGCAAGCATTGCGGGAAGAAAGGTCATCCACCCTTTTAATGTTGGAGAAGGCCTGATGTTAGGTGCAGTAAATGCAATAAACTTGGACATGAAGCTATCATTTGCAAGGACAAATGTCAGTAGCAAGAAGCAGATGCTCAGATTGTTGATGGAGAGGAGGAGGATCAACTCTTCGTGGCAACCTGTTTTTCAAGCAATTTTCAAGAGAGTGCTGGTTGATTGACAGTGGTTGTACCAACCACATGACTCATGACAATGATCTATTCAAGGTGTTGGAGTCCACAAAAATCACCAAAGTCAGAATTGAGAATGGCAAGCACATTGCAGTGAAAGGCAAAGGGACCATAGCAATCACAAGCTACTCAGGCACAAAGACTATCTCATATTTCCTTTATGTCCCTGAAATTGACCAAAACTTATTAACTGTTGGTCAACTTCTTGAAAAAAGCTTCAAGGTAGTTTTTGAAAACAAATATTGTTTGATTAAAGATACTTCTGGACAGGATTTGTTCAAGGTGAAAATGAAAGGCAAAAACTTCTCATTTGATCCAATAGAAGAGGAGCAAACTGCTTTCTCAGCCATGGAAAGGGCCACCGAAGTCTGGCACAAACGACTTGGTCATTATCATCAACTGCTTCTGATGCAAAAGAAGCATTTGGCCAAAGATTTACTTGTTCTAGATGAAAATTCTCCAAACTGCCAAGCATGTCCTTATGGTAAACAAAGCAGGCAACCATTTCCTAAAGCAACGTGGAGGGCATCACACAAGTTACAGCTTATCCACACTGACTTGGCAGGCCTTCAAAAAGCACCTTCTCTAAAAGGTAGTCTCTATACATTGTTTTCATTGATGATCTAACAAGAATGTGTTGGATTTATTTTTTGAAAAGCAAGTCCAAAGTTGCTGCAGTGTTTTGGAACTTCAAGAAAAAGATTGAGAATCAAAGCGGTTGCAAGATCCAAACTCTGAGATCGGACAATGGGAAGGAGTACACCTCTGAGAAATTTAATATGTTCTGTGAGGAAGCAGGTATCGCGCACCAACTTACTGTTCCCTATACTCCACAACAAAATGGAGTAAGTGAAAGAAGAAATAGATACATCTTGGACATGACAAGATACATGCTGCATGAGAAGAATTTGCCCAAAAGTTTTTGGGCTGAAGCTGCCAACACAACAGTATTTCTGCAAAACAGACTCCCTACCAAGGCAGTCAAGGATAAAACCCCATTTGAAGCATGGTATGGATACAAGCCCTCCTTAAACTTTCTTAAAATATTTGGTAGTCTATGTTTTACCTATGTCCCACAAGTCAAGCGTACAGGTCAAGTGTGACAAACTAGATAAAAGGGTTGTTCCTGACATCTTTGTGGGATACAACACAATATCAAAGGCTTACAAAGTCTTTCAGCCAAAATCTGGTAAAATAATTGGTACCAAAGATGTCCACTTTATTGAAAATGAACAGTGAAATTGGGAGAGTCCAACAAGGGCGAATCATAGTGACTCCATTATGTCTGATAGAATGCTCAAGGATCATTCTCATGACTCATGGCAAAATGAGATTGAAGATGATACTCCAATTAGAGGCACAATACTACTTTCAAATATTTACGAAAGATGTAATGTTGATGTGTGTGAGCCCCCAGGGTATGAAGTAGCAAAGAAGGATGGAAAATGGATGGCTGCAATGCAAGAAGAGTTGCTCATGATCAGAAGAAACAATACATGGGAGCTTGTAGATAGACCACAAGACAGAAAAGTAATTGGAGTCAAGTGGGTGTTCAGAACAAAATTAAACGTTGATGGCTCTATCAACAAGCATAAAGCAACGCTGGTAGCCAAGGGATATGCTCAAGTTTTTGGAGTTGATTACTCAGATACGTTTGCACCTGTGGCAAGGCTCGACACAATCAAACTACTTCTTGCTCTTGCAGCCCAAAAGAATTGGAAAGTTTTTCAGCTGAATGTCAAATCAACATTTCTCAATGGATTTCTACAAGAAGAGATTTATGTTGAGCAACCTGAAGGCTTTGTGGAAAAGGGAAAAGACGACAAAGTTTATTTGTTAGAGAAGGGACTTTATGGTCTAAAGCAAGCACCACGAGCATGGTAAAGCAGAATAGATGATCACCTAATCGGTTTAGGCTTTAAGAAAAGCCTGTCTGAATTTACTCTCTATGCAAGAATAATGGTGCTAACATTCTTATCATCTCTCTATGTAGATGATCTTTTAGTGACAGGAAGCAATGCAAATCAGATTGATCAATTCAAGATGGAGATGAAGAAAGCCTTTGAGATGACAAATCTTGGCTTGATGACTTACTTTCTTGGAATGGAAGTCAAGCAGAGTCAGGATGAAGTGTTCATTTGCCAGAAGAAATACGCAAGAGAAATTCTTAAGAAGTTTCAAATGGAAGGCAGCAAGGCTATGAATACCCCCACGAATCAAAAAGAAAAGTTGATCAAAGAAGATGGAACAGCAGTACCTGATAGCAACTAGGCCCGATATTTTAAGTGTTGTAAGTATTCTGTCTCGATTTATGCATTGTGCAAGTGAAACACATCTACAAGCTGCAAAAATGGTTATAAGATACATCAAGGGAACAATCAATTTTGGTGTAAAGTTCAAGAAATGTTTAGACTTCAATCTGCTCGGTTTTTCAGACAGTGACTGGGCAGGTTCAGTTGATGACATGAAAAACACATCTAGCTATTGCTTTAGTCTCGGTTCAAGTGTTTTTTCATGGAGTTCAAAAAAGCAGGAGATAGTTGCACAGTCAACTGCATAATCAGAGTTGGTGGCAGCAACTGCAGCAGTAAATCAAGCCATGTGGCTAAGAAAGATTCTGAGTGACCTGCATTTTGAGCAAGAAGAAAGCACCAAGATCTTTGTGGACAATGAAGTAGCAATTGCCATTTCTCATAATCCAGTATTTCATGGAAAGTCTAAACACTTCAATATCAAGTTGTTTTTCTTAAGAGAAGTGCAAAAGAGTGGAGCAATGACTCTTCTCTACTGCAAGACTGAAGATCAAGTTGCTGATATCTTCACCAAGGCTCTACCAGCAAGCAAATTTGAGTTTTTAAGACAAAAACTTGGAGTCTGCAGTTCCTAATGCAAGGAGGAGTGTTAGTTGCTTAGGACTGCAAATAAGTCCACGTGTTGTTTATGTTGGTAGAAGTTATTTTATTCTGTGTTATGTATTGAGTCATGGCGTAATTGTAGGACCATGATCACCATGATCTCTAATTTCGGTTTTTGCAAGACTCTATAAATGTAAGATTTCTGTTTTCAATGGAATATGAGTTTCAAGGTATTCTTGTTGCACATCTCTTATTCAGGTTTTGAATTCCTTTCTTTCTCCTTAAGCAAGTAATTTGCTTTCAATTTATTTTCCATCAAATCCAACAAAGAGTGCCAAGGAGAGGTGATGGTTTGAGAAAGGGGTTTTAGAGGGTTGGATAAGCAATTGAGAGAAAGTTAAGAAGGATGTCTGATGGTTTCAGAATCAGATTTGAAAAGCTGCTTATGAAGCAAATCTAATTGCTCATCTAAATGAACAAGAACATGTGGTTCTCTATTCTCTAGAGGCTTGCCCATAACAGGAACAAAGAGAGTTATGGAAGCTAGAGGTCACTTAAAGTAAAAACTAGCAAGTCCATCAATAGAGCTAGATGCTAATGCTTCACATATAGCTGATATGGAAAGGGTAATATGACACATTAGAACAAGATGGGTATGAATCGCCAGCATCATGTAAAAAGAGAGTTGAAGACTCAATGGAGTGTGTAATTAACCGCAGGTGTGATGAATGTGACAACAAATCTGATGATAGGCCAGAGACGAAGCATAAATCTATGAAGCCTGGTTAGTTGGTTAAGGCTGTGGTGGTTTAACTCCCACGTTTTGGTTTCTATACCCACCGGCGGCACGTTCCCTTTAAAAAAAAAATCTATGAAAGAAATCATATAGAGCTAAGCCACAGGAGGTTGTTGGAATATTAGAAATTGGACGTTAGTGAAACAATTAATTCTGAAGCACAAGATTGGTTTGATGGGTTTCGTAGAAACAAGAGTATCAGAAGTGAAGTTTAGACTTCATTATTTTGGAATTGGAAACAATGAAGGATTTGGATTGCCTGAAATCCCAAGGCCATGAGGAAGAAAATCTTGGTAAAACCCCAATCCGATGCTCATTGCTAACATAATCTAATGATTAACAGCGACAGTTCATACTCAACCATTAATCATGGCAGCTTTGGAGCAATTATTTTGGATAACCACAGAGAGGTCCAAGCTGCATGTGCAGTTTCAAGAACTCCCACTTCCATTGTGATTCATGAACTCGAGGTTATGGAAGGGGGTCTAAAACTAGCTTCACCGATCAAATGGTTCAGTCATGTTATGATGGGTTCATAGTCACTGAAGCAATCAATGTTAATCATGATAGAATGTGACAAATCATTACCTTGTTATTCATAAATACACAATATAATATATAGTACAAACCAAAATCATCAATGACATCGCTCTCTAATTAGTACCGTATAGCTACTTCTAATCACTAGCCTTGCGCTTCAAAAGTACAAACAATTCATTTGCTTCCTCGCAGACATAGTCAAGGCTGGCTAGATTTTTCGGGAAGAGCTCAAAAAACTCATCAATAACCTTTGGACTAAAGTGTTTGCTAAACACACCTTCGATGGCAGCTCTGAAGCTCAAAGCTACAGCTTCAGGCTGAGGGTTCAAACGAGTAAATGGTTCTATATTTTCAATAGTAAAACACCCATTTTTCTCTATCAATGATTTGATCTCATGTTGTGTGGCGTTGTACATAGGTATGTTGAAGGAGTCCACTTCATCTTCACTTATCATTCCCTGTAACAAGTTCAGTTACCATTTTCATCAATAGATATTGATCTATTAGATGGTTACGGAATATTCAAATATAAGAATTAGATCAAATTATTCCAAGTTTAATGTTCGTACCATCTTGGCAATATCCATGAGTGTAGATGCCATAACGTCAAAGAAGGCGAGGAGAGTGGACTGAGAAGGAGGAACCTCACCAGGGATACCCATAACAACAATTGACATTAACCCTCCTGGTACAAGTTCTTGAGACCTGGCATTTAAAAATGACTCTGTGTCCTCTGCAAATTGAGCTGAAAAAGCCTCCACAACATCCTTCGATGCAGTTCCATAACTAATCTTCCCCTTGTTCCATGCAAGAGATTTTCTGTCTAAAACCTCAATTGGAATCTTGGACAGCCAGTGGAGTGAGTAGGATGAGTTTGCAAAGTGTATGGAGGCCTTGGGAAATACTCTAGCACGGAAAGATCCAGGTGCACCGGCTGCAAAGTATTGCCTTTTCGGAGGGAGAGACTCAAAGAGTGTGTTGAAATCATTGGAGACATGGTCATTGAAATACACTTGAAATTCTGGAATATGTGAATTGGGTGAGTGTTTTCTGTACTTGAGCTCTACAGCTTCTACTACATTCTGTACCATGAAGAATGTATTGGGGCCAGTAGAACAGCCAAAATCTGCAATAGTAAATGGATTCGAAGTAAAAGAAGATTGTTGGATATCAAGCTTCCCTGCAATCGCCTCGTCGATAAGTTCCTTTGTTCGTTGTAACCCTCCTTTCTACACATTTTAGATAAACCAATGGGTGCATTCAATATAGATACTAGTAAAGCTGAGTTGATTATAATCTCCTTGTAATAAGAAAGAAACAATACCTGATAAGTCGAATTGTGAGTGTAACTGTAAGTACCATCACCAGCATTCATGGGAAATGATTCCACTGATGATGAGGATAACTTCTCCATTTCTCCCTTGTTCTTTTGCTTGCTCCCTTGCTGAGTAATTGTCCGTCTCTCTGGAGCTTTTCTTATACTTGTATAGCGCAGATATAATATTGATTTTTAAACAGTCAAGTCAAGCATACAATATTTGAAGATGACTTAAAAAGCTGTCCAGATCGATGGCTGGGAAGTTATACATTAAGAAAAATTCTAGGGGTCGAGGAAGTTATACATTTGCCAACCTCAGCCAAAACCAAAATTTCCACTTGAAGGGATGTGTTAATTGAGTACTTATGATCAAGGACCCTGATTTCGATTTCGCGAAATATTTCATTTTTTTAAATCTCAAAATTTAAAGTATCAAAATCGAAAAGTACATTATTTCGATGAGTTATTTTGAAAATTTTCGGCATTTTTCGTGTAAAACCCAAAAAGTTATGGAGCAAATTTCATATTTTTTTGCTGAAATATTTCATCATTATTTGTAGATCTCGATATATTTGTGTAAAACTAGAAAAATTATGAAGAAAATTACATTTATTGGGATAATTGTGTACTTATGCTTCATTTAATATATTAAATGTGTTCATTAGGTTAATTTACTTGTATTTTACTTTTTCACATGTTTATATATATTTGACATATTATCGAAATTTTTACATTTTTTCTACATACAACAAGATATTTTTCTAAATATGTTTTAAAATCAGAAACCGAAATTACTTCGAAATAGGAAATCACAATCCTTGATATAAGAATGGTTGTATTTTGTTTCTCCTCTTTTCTTCAATAAAAATATTTGTATTTGGCAATAAAAAAATATTAAAAAAAAAAAAATTTCCTTGCTTATGATGTATTTGTTGCATGAAAAGATTGGTGGTCGACTTAGTAGACGGTTAAGAGAAAAAGGCAAACGGGTCATATTTTGATCGGTAGTCCCAAAAAATAGGTTTATCTGCGGAAGGGGGAGGAGACATCAGCACGTCATAATGATTTATGAGGTGATATTGCATCCTACTACATGCCATTGTACTGTAAGTACTTCACAAGGTTCCCATGCACTTGTACATGACTAGATTTAGTGTTAAGAACATGGCCAAGCTTATTGTGATTTTGTTTTTTGAGGTAATTTCGGTAAGTTGATTTTAAGAAATATTTCATGAAATGTTTTGTTGTGTATAGAAAAAATTTAAAATTTTTTATTGTAATTTTAAAGTTATCAGTATAATTTTAGCATTTAAAATTTTTATATACTATATAAAAAGTATCACAGCACTCATAATGTCATTCATAACTTAAGAAACACTTATATAACAAAATTTTAATACTAAACTAAGGTTAAAATGTAGGGAACTTGATATTAGCCTAACAAAAGAAATGAATATTTTGAATTTTCCGAAAGAAATTTCGATAGCTCGAAAATAAAAAATATTTCGTTAAATTTTGACATTTTTTGAGAAATCACTTTCCTTGGCCAAGCTTAGTTATGCGTCTTGATGTACAAAATACAGCAGGCAAGCACAACTACATACATGTAAACATTCAGATTGATCTACCTTAGATTTATTATGGACAACTTGACAACATAATTCGAAAGAAGAATAAGTTTGGAAGCCACTTTTGGGCAATTTTTGTTTTTGTTTTTTTTACACTTTTTACCTTTATCTTTAAAACACAATCACTAACACGATCTATAGAATGAGTAGAAATGTAAAAAAACACAAACTTGACTCAAAAGTAGCTTCCAAACTTGGCTCCCTAGAATTGTTGAATTGATAGTTTGAAAAAGTAGTTTCTGAGTCAGATATTCGTTTGACAAAGAAAACACAGTCCGTTTAGAGAGCCAAGCCAGGCACGCCAATGAGCCTCAATACCCTCCACCCACTACACCAAAAACCCCCATTAGCAACGGTTCTATACCGTGGGCGTAACCCATTGCCACGGCTAAGAGCCGTGGGCTACAGGGGCGTCGCGAAATTCCTTGTAACGGCTATAAACCGTTGCTAAACATTTTAGCAACGGTTTTATTCTTGAGGAGGTGTGGTGATATTAAGCATTTAGCCACGGTTTTAAACCGTTGCAAGAACAATAGCAACGGTTTTTAGCCGTGGCCAGATTAGCCACGGTTTTAAGCCGTGATAAGGTGTGGAAAATAGCAACGGTTCTAAACCGTGTCTAATTAAGTAGCAACGGTTTTAAGCCGTGGATAACCCTGGCCACGGTTTTAAGCCGTGGCTAAACAGTTAGAAATAAACCGTAGCAAACGTGATAGCAACGGTTTTTAGCCGTTGCAATAGTTAGCCACGGTTTAAAACCGTGGCAAATTTTTTTTTTTTTTTTTTTTTTTTTTTGCTATCAAATGACTAAAAGCATAAGCATCCAAATTTTAGTAAAACCAATACCTAATCAAATAGACAATGTGATTATTGAATTGATGGGTTTTAATTCCTCAATAACTAAGAAAGAGCATTGTTATATATACAACCTAAAAAATGAGTCTATACAAGAATGCCAATCCAATATACATATAACAGTTTCAAGACTCCACAACTAAAAAATGCCAGTTATGCAGAACTCGATTGAACATAACAAAATTACAGGGCGTCACAAGTAACCTTAAGCTTGATGTTCTCCTTCTCTAGGGTTGCAATCACTCCTTTTAAAATTTCAGCACTTTCAACTTCTTGCTCTTCATCATTCCTTCTAGTCAACTCTAATTGCAGTCGCTTTATTTTTAATATTTTTTCATTCAATTCATTTTGTAAAGCTGTCATCTCTGCCACAGACTTCTGCCCCTAAAGACATAAAAATCATAGAAATTAGAAAGAATTCTACCGAAAGGCACATGGTAAACACGAAGATGGTCAATAATCAACAGACACAAAGATAAACACACATAATTATCATAAATAACTATTCATTAATATTATCCATTCACCAAGGGTACATGGGGAACCATGCAAGTGAGGGGGAAGGTAAGAGAGAGGGGACATATAGCCTCTTGTTTTAAGGTAATGAACATCAAATTTCCTATTGTTTAGTTCTTGGGTTTTATATTTCCAGATTGAACTACCAAACAGTTAAGTCAACTAGACAAACACAATCAAACCTTTGTATCAAAGACTCTTCACTTCCACAAGAAATATATAAACAATAACAACCAAAATATAAGCTTTGTAGCCAGGACAAGTACTCCACGCTTAAGGGGAAAAAAATATGAATGTTATGACTTATGAATATATGGCAATATAGAAAATGATCAATTTAAAAATGACTAACAAAATGAAGTTTATAACTGGGGTGAAAATATTGCACCCTCAATTTGGTTGGTAATTTGGTTAACATGTCTGACATGCCATACGGCCCATACCCAAGTTCGTCACTGACATGTATTTGCCAGTGTTACATAGAAGAATTACACCAAAGCGTATTTTGATCAAGATTCATAAGGGTTCCCTTTCAATAAGTCAATCTTTCAACTAATTGACTGGGTATAAATGTACCTAGGACAGATATGCATAAAACATCAGGTAGCCAATGATCAAGGGTCATTTAGTGAAACATAAAAACATGGTAATAGACTGTAATCAACAAAAAAAAAAAACCCTGGAAAGGTGCCAGCGTGGACTACATTATGCATCTCATCAACAATAAATTAGTTAAGTTCTAGAAATTGAAGTAAAACTTACTGTATCCTTGCTCAACTTTAAAATATGGACTTCCTTCTGAAGAAGGTCTTCATTTAGTTTGTGTTCCTCTGGAAAGTAAGCAAAAACTTATTAAAGAAATTGTAAACAACAAAAGGTAAGGAGCAACATTTCAGCTCTGGTATTTAAACAGATGCATAATTTCCCCCAATCAAAATATCAAGTCTAACCCACTTGACAACACCATAATAAATTTGGTTCACAAACAATAAACTTCTTTCAGAGTTCGTTACAAGCAGACAAGCACATCCATTTTTTAACCAAAAAATTTATATCTAAAAGCTCCATTTGAGGCAAACCATAAAAGAAGTTACAGATAACAAGGCCTATAACACATTATATATGAAAGAGAATCATTCATCGTCTGGAATAGAATGAATAACTTAACAAGCCTCGAAATAAGAATGGGAAAAAAACAAGAAAAGAAGATACAATTACTAGAACTGACCTTTTTGCTTATCTTTACAGCCAATGAATTTGTGTCCCACAAAACAGAGAGTCTAAGTTGTAGAGGATAAACATCTGCCATATCATCTTCTACAACTGATAAGCCCCCAGCATCCTTTGCTGCTGCATTAAAGTCACTATGCCTACATAAAAATTTGAAGCAAACAGTCAAAGACAACACCAAAACCAATACCTTACAACACCAGCAACCAACTGCTTAGTGCATCATGAGTTGTATCACCTATCACATGGCAAATGTATGGCAGATTGAAATTTGAAAACACCACTTCATATTTAAAAACACAGTTATTGGTACATATCCCCAAACCGATTCAGCAATGATGCCTTTGTAGTGTTTGACCAAGTAAATAACAGAGTCAAGTTAATTTGAATGTCAAATGGATACTCATAATTGGTCCTTCTATAAAACAAGAAAATTGAATATCCAAATTTCAGACTCCAATTACAAGCATAACAATGAGACACAAATTGACGTTAAAAGCTAGTTACAATATTCATCCATATAATGACTTCATTTAGAGCAGTTTCCATTAAAAAAACTCCTCTTTAGAAAATAGAATCTAAAATACAAGCATTTTTAATCATGAATCATGTTGTAAAGGAAAGAATAATAGCAGAGACAAATCGTATGATTCAAATAGACTGATAACATCTATCGTAAAAAAATATAAATAATACTACACATATTAAAGATGGTAAGATAATGCTTAAAGTAGTAGCAGTCAGCAATGTTACAGAATTAAAATTGGACTGATTTTGCGGCCTTGTTCAATTTGAGGGGTTTTAAATCTCATGTGGAGCTTTCTTCCAAGGGTACATTCATCTGGAAACTTATTCCCTATGCTATTTGTTGGTGTGTTTAGCGGGAGCACAATGCAAGGATTTTTAGGGTAAGTCTAGGGATCATAGGGAATAATAGTGTTGAACGTCACCATCACCATGACAGAGGCAGAAGAGCTCTGTCAAGAAGATCAAGAAGAGACATTGAAGATGAAGCTTAGACATGAGAGGAAGTAAATGAGCAATTGCCTTGAAAGGCTTAGGCTTAACCGCTTAAACAAAAATTTATACTTATCTTGTCTTAATACATCTTTCAACCATTTCTTAAATTTAAATTTATAGTATTTTCAGAACCCCAATCTTTACAATTCTTAAAAGTTGCAAGTGAAATTGCAAAAAATTCTTAATAAAATTATTGAAGTTTGAGTGTGATTGCCAGGATCAATAAACACAATGATTCAACTTTATACCCACCCTTGCACTTTTCCTGATTGGGGTAAAACATTGTATTACTTTAATTGTTAAACCAATGGAAAGACCAATCTCGAAACAGAATCATGGCAATCCTCTCAACTCCGGTTCTCTATAATGTTTTAATCTGAATTTCCATGGTTCTATTTCTATAAAATTCTCGACACTCAAATTTCTTGCTTGGTGAAGCTAAACCCATGCATTCTTGGGGGTCCTAATTATTTTCTTCAGTCAGGTGTTCATTTTTCTTCTATCTAACACAAAATCTTTATATGAAAACACCTCGACCATGTTTAGTTTCTCTTGAGAAATTGAATTAAAAAAAATACAGTTGGTTTAACAACAATTCTGAACCACCACATCATTCGAAAAGTTCAGGCTATTACTGAAAAACAAGAGTATGCATTGCCTATGTGTGTTACTCAATTACCTTGTATTTGACAGTGGCAGAGAAGGTACCAAGAGCACGATTGCCTTGTCGAAGCTCTAGAATGTCTCTGGCATTCAAGCATTCAAAGGCCTTGGTTACATAAATTTCAAGCATTCAAAGAATAGAAAGGAAGGTGCAAACCTTGTGCACTGGATACAACGAGTCGTCACTGTCTTCACCAACGGCCCCAAATTCTTATCAACAACAGATCTCTTAACGTCAATGAACCGCCCACGATCAGATCCAAATGCCACAGACGGATCCTGCAAATCACATTCTCCACCCTGATCACAAATGGGGCAATCCAGCAGGTGATTCATCAGCAAAAACTCCATAACCCCTTCACGAGCCTTCTTCACAATAGGAGTATCCGTCTTAATTTTCATACCTGACATGAAGAAGAATAAAAAAAACAACCCAAACAAGTTAGACCAACAACAAAAAAAAAAAAAAAAAAGATTGTGATCAACGTTGATGAAATCTGACCTGGGAGAGCGGGCATGGCGCAGGAAGCGACCGGCTTGGGCGATTTCTCAACCTCTACCAAACACATCCTGCAATTCCCAGCAATGGAGAGGCGACTGTGGTAGCAGAACCGAGGAATGTCGACCCCGGCGACTTCGCAAGCCTGGAGGACAGTGAATCCCTTAGGAATTTTGATTGGGTACCCATCGACGAAAACCTCGATTGCTTCATCGGGGTTGGGGAGATGAACCCTAGCTCCAGCTACAGGGATTCGTGGAGGGTGAATTTCAGGGGCTGGCTCCGCTGCGGCTGCTTCAGGGTTTTAAAGCTCTGGGGTGGAGACGATTCCTCTGAAATTGGATGAGGATGCGAGAACCCTAGAGGAGAACCGATTGAAGGTTGCTCGACTTCTCCCTCTCTCTTTCCTTCTCCTTCTCCTTCTCTCTTTCCCTGTCCTTGAAATTTTAGGGTTTGAAGCAAAGGGTTGAAAAGGGGGAGATGGAGCGGGAACGCGGGAAGCAATTTTTTTTCGCAAAATTTCGCCCGCGAGAAATCGAGTTACTTCTCCACACGTTCACGTGCAACACACGTGCACTTTTGCAACGGTTTTAAGCCGTGGGTCACTATAGCCACGGTTTTTAGCCGTGGCAAACACACCAACGGTTTAGAACCGTGGCCAAGCCTTTTTTTTAGCCACGGTTTTAAGCCGTTGGGCACTATAGCCACGATTTTTAGCCGTGGCAAACACACCAACGGCTTAGAACCGTGGCCACCCCTGTGTAGCTAATCAGGTCTTTTGGTGTAGTGACCATCCTAGAGATCCTCATAATTCACTAATCAAAGACAAACACACGCACAGAGCCCCTCTGGCGCCGATCTGGCACTGGGGCCCGACTCTCTAGAATTTTTTAAGAAAACAATAATTCTAGGCAGCCAAGACTACCAACCATTTTTTTGTCAGGGTTTGGGCTCTTTGCTCTTCTACCCATTTTATAAATGAAGTTTGTGGTTGTATTTTAAAGAGAATGAGTAAAAGTGTAACAGAGCCAAACTCTGACAAAAAAATGGCTGATTGCCCCGACTGCCTAGACTTATTCCAAAAAGAAGGAAGAAGGAGAGAAGCTTTATAATTTATCATTTTGGGTTTTTTAGTAAGTCAAAATTTAGAAAATACAAAAATGCGTTTTCACTGTCTTATTTTTAAGACTTTCATATGCAATATGGTGAACATTCAAGGATTTTCCCACAAAAACTTCGGTGTTGGCCATAAAGTCAGACTTTCATTTTATGTGTTTGCAGTTGCAAACTAGTTCGTATTATATAATAAGAAGATGCATATCTGCTGATGCCGAGTTGATAGTTTGAACAGGCATCCCTGTCCTACATATTGCATAAACTCATTCATGTCCCAGGCTCTACTCGTTCCGCAAAGCTGTACTCTTTTATTGGAAAGCGTTCAACTTTTTTTCTTTTGAAACATAACGCGAAAGAATGTTGAGAGCAGAGGAAGGGGTGGGAGCATCTCTTAAGTGCTAACTTTGCACTTGAGAAGAACAAACAACTTATTTGCTTCCTCACGGCCATAGTCAAAGCTGGTAGAAAGGTCTACAAGTTTTTTTTTGTATACCTCTTAAACTCTTTAATAATCTTGGTACTGAAGTGTTTTTTTAACCACACCCTCACAGACGGCCCTGAATCCCAATCTTACAGCTTTTGGGCTGAGATTCGACCGTGCCAATGCCTCCATCGTTTCAATACTAAAGTGCCCATTTTTCTCTATCAAAAATTGCGGCTATTGTTGTTGTGTTGTGTTGTAGATTGGCAAGTTGAAGGAGTCCACTTTGTCTTCACTCGGGATTCCCTACATCAAATAAAGTTACCAATTTTATCAAAGATCTAACCCATGAACTCAATGGTGACTTAAATAAACTCAAATAATGAAATAAGTTTTGGTACATTCCAAGTTATTTGATCCTTATTCTTAGCACCTTGGTCATATCCATGAGGGTAGATCCCATAATGTCAATGAAGGTAAGGAGAGTGGATTGAGAAGGATGGACCTCACTAGTTATACCAACAAGGAGAATTATGATCAGCCCACCAGATACAAGTTCTTCGGCTCTGGCTTGCAAGAAGTGACTGAATGTCCTCAGCGAATTGAGCTGAATAAGCCTCCACAACTTCCCTTGGTGCATTTCCGTAGCTGATTCTCCCTTTGTTCCATACCGGGGAGTTCATGTCTAACACTGCATTTGGAACTTTAGACATCCATTGAAGTGAATAAGATGAGTTTGCAAAGTATATGGAGGCCTTGGGAAAGACCCTAGTACACCAGCCGCAAAGTAACTCTTGTTAGGAGGGAGAGACAGAGTGTGTCGAAATCATTGGAGACGGTCATTGAAGTATACTTGAAATTCTGGGACTTTTGAATTGGGTATGTTGTTTTGTATTTTGAGCTCTACATCAGCTTCCAATACATTCTTTACCAGGACAAACGTATTGGCTCCAGTTGAGCAGCCAAAATCTGCAAAAATTGTAATTGGTTTTGAAGAAGAAATTTGTTGTATATCCAGCTTTTCCAGTATTGTCTCATTGATCATTTCCTTTGTTTGTTGCAAACCTTTCCCTCTGATCATTTCAGTAGAGTAGTCACGGTTGGGTTTATTTGGCCGGGTTCTGTCTTCCGTTTCATTTAGGCATACTATTTTGGTGCCTGTTCCAAGTAATTCATAATTATTTGGCACCTATTTTTGGACCGAAACCTTACCTTGACCATTTTAAAGAGCACATTGATGCATTATTCAAAATGCAAGGACATTATTAGTCTCTGAAAAAGGCCAAGGTACAGTTATACAGGTACCAAACAATAATAAACCTGCCAAAATCTCCAAAATAAGACTTGATTTGTATTTAGTTTAGAGTGAAAGATATATACCTGATCAGCAGAGTTGTGACAATCACCGCCATTCATGGGAAATGATTCTGTGATACATTTTCCATCTCTCCAAGCTAAGCTTCTACTTTCCTTCTGTTATGATATCTTGCTTGATTTTTTTCCGCATTGTGGAAGCCTGATTGTAACTTGTATTGCTCAGATCTCCACATATAAATATGGACTCCTGGATAACATAGAATATAATATATGTAGATGACTGAAGTTTAACTAGCAGATGTAATTCAAAATAATAATAATAATAATAATAAAATTTAAAAATAAAAAAAATGGCTTCCGAACTTTACAGTAATGTCAACCCACAAATCACCGTCTCTTAATTGTGCAGTTCAAGTCCCGATTAACAATGCATATGGTTACAGGAGGTGCATTTTAAAACACCAATCTTTGTTTGTGGCCTTTTTGCTGAAATTTTGAAGGAACAATATGTATATAAGTTTCAGTTCAGTGCAATGAATAATCTTCAAAGACACGCCAAAAATGTTTCACGAAATACACAAGATTGATTGTGTTGGGCAGGACCGGTTCTTGGACTTACTTTCATAATAGTAACCTATAAGTTATTATAAATATTAGTTTTTATTAAACACGATTCATTTTGCCAATGTAGTCCATAAAATGAGATAACCAAATTTTCAAACCTTGGTGTACTGTTTGTAATAAAAATCCATGGAACAACAAAGACTTTTTATTTTAGATTCATCGACAACTACATTTAAGCTATACTTCAAAATCAATCCAAGTTCAAGAACATGTTTGCAAACTAGAGGTTTCCTAATCATCACTAACACTTGCGCTTCAAAAGTACAAATATATCATTTGCTTGTTGACCGCTATAATCAAAGCGGGTAGAAGACTCTGCAACTTTTTTAGTGAACCGCGGGAAGAACACGTCAATGATCTCAGTACTGAAGTGTTCCTTGAACACACCCTCACAGGTGGCTCTGAAGTGCATAGTTGACAATTCTGGACTGGGTATCGGACGAGCCAATGGTTCAACCTTTTCAATGTTAAAATGCCCATTCTTCTCTATCAATGATTTCAACTCTTTTTGTGTTGTGTTGTAGATTGGTAGGTTGAAGGAGTCCACTTCATCTTCACTTACTAATCCCTGCAACAAATTCACGAACCACTTCAATCAAAAGGTATTCAAGCAATTTAAAATGACTTGATGACACATGAAACAGTGAGATTTGGAACATTATAACTTACTAGTGTATTAGCCGTGTCATTGGCTTGGCCATACACTTTCCACTTTAGGGACCTGGTCATTGGGTCGTGTCTTCAACACTCCCCAAATATGTCACTAAGTTACTAAACATAAAACAAATTATGGATTATCATTAAAAAAAAATTAAACCTCTTATCATATGGTTTACAAAACATACATTGGGAATCAACAATTCTATTAAATGAAAATTAAAATTTATAAAATCACTCCAACAAATTTTGTCCTTTTTATTGAGTTTAAAAATATATATATATATATATAAAAATTATTGCTAGAGAAGGGCAGGTTAATGTTTAGGTCGAATCAGGTTTTGAGTAGAATTAGGATCTGGGTTCGATTTTTTGGGTTGCAAATTGGCTTGGGGTTTTATTTGGGTGATCAGGGTTTTAGGTGAATTGGGTTTTGTGTTGAATTAGGTTGTGACTTTTATTTTATTTTTTGTTGAAAATTGGACTTGGTTAAATCAGGGTCTTGGGTTTAATTGGGCTCAGGGTTGAATTGTACTCTGGTTTTATTTATTTATTTTTGTTGAAATTGGGCTTAGGGTTTTATTTGGGTTGAATCAAAGTTTTGAATTCAATTGGGTTTTGACGGCAATTAGGAATTCGAAAGATGACAGATTGAGACGCAACGAACAGTAAGGAGGGACCTCATGTCGATATAGATAGAGATTTGATCCGAATTCTTACCAATTTGGTCATGTCCATTAGTGTGGATCCCATTATGTCGAAGAAGGTAAGGAGGGTGGACTGAGAAGGAGGGACCTCATCAGTAATACCAAGAAGGACAATTGCCATCAACCCTCCAGGTACAAGTTCTTGAGCCCGAGCATCCAAAAATAGCTCGATGTCCTCTGCAAATTGAGTTGAATAAGCTTCCACAACTTCCTTTGGTGCATTTCCATAACTAATCCTTCCTTTGTTCCATGCAAGGGACTTCCTGTCTAACACTGCATTTGGAACCTTAGACATCCAATGAAGTGAATAAGATGTGTTGACAAAGTTTATAGAGGCCTTGGGAAATACTTTGGTGCGGAAAGACCCCGGTACACCAGCAGCAAAGTAGTTCTTGTTAGGAGGGAGAGACTCAAAGAGTGTATTGAAATCATTGGAGACATGGTCGTTGAAGTACACTTGGAATTCAGGAATATCAGAATTGGGGCAGTGTGTTTTGTACTTGCGCTCTACAGCTTCAACTACATCCTGTACCATGATGAATGTATTGGGTCCAGTTGAACAGCCATAATCGGCAATTGTAAATGGGCTAGGAGATGCAACTTTTGGGATATCAAGCTTCTCTGCAATCGCTTCATCGATCATTTCCTTTACCTTTTGTGTTCCCCCTCTCTACACATGATAATACAACAATTAGTCATGAACTCTACAGACCAATAAACTAAAAATATGATATATCATAAATGGTCTTATAGTGCTAAAATTAATTATACCTGATAAGAGGAATTGTTAGTGTAGCTGTAAGTGCTATCACCACCATTCATGGGAAATGATTCTGCTGCTGATACAGTCTCCATGTAGATTGGTTCTCTCTAAACTCTATGTTGTTCGTTGGATCTGTTTCTGCTCACTCTCTTGATTGAACTCTTGTTTGCTTGTTTTCTCTTTTCTAGGAAGCCTGTTTTATATATACTTGGAGGATGAAAAGTTATGTCCAGATTAGTCTATAAAACTGAGCTGATATTATTGGAGTTTGTTATTTTTCTTTGTCAAGGTTGGTGGGCTTTTCCAGATTGATGGCTTGTGGTGAGGTTGGTCAAGTTATTAAGCCCCAGAAATTTGTTGTATTATTGACGAAGGTTTGGAATCAAGTGTGTTTTGCTGTTCATATAATTATAAGACTGAAGTTGGCCAAGCACAAGAAGCACACACACATATGGCCAAGGGGGATGTTACCCACCATTTTCTTCTTCTCTCAACACTGTGACAATATATAGAATCTGTTGATAGGTGTTCACATCGCACTCACAGTCACATAATAAGACAACTAGGTAAATGTTAAACCAATATGTGTTGTAGTTGGTACAACTTGGCTGGCTAGCTATTCACATGTCCAATCTACACTTCATATGCATGCATGCATGGCGATGGCGGAGGATTAAATTAGTTTTCATATTATTAGGAATATCTTTATTTTACCCAAGTAAATATTTTCCAGAATATGAAGAATATGCATATATGATTTGAAGATATGCAGATATGAAGAATCAGTCCACATACAAGATGTGAAGTATCTTACTTGATATGAAAATATGAAGAATCGGTCCACATAACATTTGCTATGATACTTTTCTATTCTGTGTTTATTTTACTTGATATGATTCTAAATGTATTTCTAGTGTAAGCTATATAAACTCAGCTTAGGGTCTCTTGTAAAGCATCCATTCAATAAAGTTCTTTTCTATATTCTAAACTTATTATGGTATCAGAGCCCTAGGGCAAGAATTTTTTTTTTCCTTCTTCCGCCGCTGCTGCTGCATTCTCTTTTCAGTCATGGTTAGCAATCCAGATAATTCAGGAGGGAAGTCAGACCTCACTAATCCCACATCACCATACTATTCAGGAGGGAAGTCAGACCTCACCCAGTACGCTGCAACTAGTTATGCTTCAGCCACCATTCCCGGTTTTTCCAGTGAGCAGGTGCAGCGTTTATTGACTTTGATCGAGTCTAGCCCCAAGGGTGATTCCATGTCTGGTAAGCAAAATTGTGATCATTATTGGCTCATTGATAGTGGGGCGTCTCATCACATGACGGGTGATTTATCTTTGTTGACTAATGTTCATGATATTGCTCTATCTCCGGTTGGTCTACCCGACAGTGACCAAGCTTCCGCGGTCAAAGAAGGGATTTGTATTCTTCACCCTGGCCTTATCTTGAAACATGTGTTATTTGTGCCAAACTTACAAGTGAACTTGATTTCAGTGAACAAATTAATTTGTGACACCAATTGTCTCGTGACATTTACTGATCGTATGTGTATCTTACAGGACCGCATCACGAGGAGCCCGATTGGTTTGGGTGAGTCACGAAGAGGGGTGTACCGCTTCAAGCCTGTGATGATCGCGACTGCTTCAGCTACACAGGCGCCGAAATCTTTTGATTTATGGCATCGTCGGTTGGATCATCCCTCGTCTAAACCGATGTCCTTTTTTAATATTAATGGCAATAAGGTTGATTCTTCTGATAAAATAAAGAAAGAGAACAAAATACACTTTGGAGCACACCATACACACTTCAAGGTTGCATTCAAAAAGTAAAGTTTCTTTTATTTATTCTAATACTTGGGATACATGTTATGAAAAGGATGTCCTTGAGAAAAAACAAATTCAAATAATAACACTTAAACCCATGTACAATGACGGTGAAGATTAAAGACTAGAGAATATTAGGTGTTTTTAGCTTTGGTCATTTGAAGTTTAGTTGGTCGGATATCCATTCTTCTTTTGAGAGGTCACGGGTTCGAGAGGTAAAAACAAAAAAACAAAAAAGCTTTGGTCTGAACTTTGATTATCAGGTGTAGTTTTTACTTTTAATCAAAAGCATATGTTTGGGGATGTACTTAGTAGTGAGTGTTAAAAGCTAGAGCCAAGTGCTGAAAATAAAGCACCCCCTTAGTCATTGAGGCCAGTTGTAGCTTAGTCACCTACACCCTTAGATGTTGAATGTAAATTGTATATGATAAAACGATGCATGTTATAATCCTGAACTCTTCAGCAGTGTTTGGAACTCCTTTGAAAGCATCACCAATAAGAAAAAAAGCTCTAGTCAAATAATATGTCACTCGGAAGTGTCTCCAATGGGCTGAAGGTACCATCTCCTGCTCCAACAAGCCTTTTCTTTTCTTTCTTAGTAAGAGAAAATAAATATTACACACCAAACAGTTGAGTGCCAAAGCATTATGCGGATGTTAAACAGTCAAGTTTTTCTCAGCTAATAGCGTTTACTCATAACTCTATATTCTCGACAATATTCGCTTCCAAGCCCAGTTATACGAGGCATTATAAGCGCCATTTTTTATTTTCTAAACAATACAAAGAAAGTAAAAAATAAAAAGATTAAACAAAAATATTTCCTCAAGTCCAAAGCTGCTTCCCTTGCAACTATAATTAGTTGTTTCACACAAGTTTGTGTACAACTCCAGCAATACTCCTGCTTTTTATATAAGGCGGAAACACAAGCGTGGGTTTTCCATCTCCTTCATTCAAAATCTTAATTTAATTAGGACTTCTCAATGGGTTTGTATGCCTTGACTTGGCATGTAATAAATCATAAAAACTCTTGAATGGGTTTGCATCCCGGACATGTTTTAGACCACCATTTCTCTCAGTTTTGTTTAATATGTTCCTGCAATTCCCATATAAGCAAGGATGCACGGATTCGCGGAAAAACCCTGCCGAATCCATGAAAACGCATGTCGGATACGGATACGCGTGCGATTCGCGTCGGATACGTATCCGACACGCGGTCAACGTATCGGTCAACTTGACCGGGTCAGGATACGGTCCGGATTCGGTTGCTAAATTTTTTTTTTTTTTTTTTTTTTCAGATCTTGATAAGATCGGACGACTTCTTCTCCCCGATTTCATCTTTCTCAACCCACAAGCCCTAATTCGACTGAGCCAAAGATCGAGCAAGAGAGATCGATCGATTTCTCTGATCGATCGACTGGGAGAGAGATCAAGCAGGGAGATCGAGCAGAGAGATCGATCAGGGAGATCGAGCAGAGAGGGAGATCGAGCAGGGATATCGAGCAGAGAGGGAGATCGATCAGGGAGATCGTTCATCGAGAGATCGATCAGGGAGATCATCGAGAGAGATCGAGCAGGGAGAGCGTCGATCAGAGAGATCGATCAGGGAAAGAGTCGATCAGGGAGGGAGATCGATCGATCGACTGGGAGGGAGATCGATTGATCGACTGGGACTGGGAGAGAGATCGCTTGTATCTTTCGCTGTTTCTTCAACCTCGCCTGCGCCTCTTACAATGAAAGGTCGATAAGAGTTCAATGGCACTTCAACCTGCGCCTCTTCAACCTCGCCTGCGGAACAGTTTACATCTTACATCTTACATCTTTCGATTTGGGTTCTGGCATGAACCTGGATTTGTTACTTCCTTTACTTTGTGCTATTTATATTGGTCAAGGTACTTCCATATTGGTCAAGGTACTTCCATTACTTTGTGGTTTGTGCTATTTATATGGATTACATTGATGTGTTGTGTAGAGTTCAAGTTAGGCCCGGCCCATATTAGAATCCATTAACCTAGTTTTCACTTATGTATCCAAATTTTTCATTCATTCAAATAATTTCATTAATTAAGCTCATTGCATTTAGATGTTTTATATGTTAGGATTATTAATTATTGTTTATGAGTTATGACATTATGTTAATAGTTTTTTAATAAAATATAAAAATAAAAATAAGGTTTGACGTGTCGCCGAGTCCCCGAGTCCTAGTTTTTTGAAAATTGCCGAGTCGCCGTATCGTATCCGTGTCCGATACGATACGCGTATCCGAGTCCGTGCATCCTAGATATAAGTGATCACAAAATATTCCTTGCAGAACTCCCAGCTTGAACCATGCATCCACATAAGCATAAAGCTAGGATCCAATCTCAGGGGTCAAACAGAGGCTAGGTGTCACATCTAAAAAGACTATCATGCACTGACCTATAAGTAAATAGGAAATGCAATTCATTTTGATTCTACCTAGTCACTGGATTTCATATGGAAGTTGCAAATAATGATGTTAATGGGAATTCTTGTCTAAAACAGTGTAGACGTGCTATATTTGGTTTCTTAACTTGAAACAAGTTATTTTCAGCAACAAATTAAACGCACTCTTTGAAGAGTTTCTCTGCAAGTTTAGCAGAAAATGATGCTATTGGTAGAATTCAATCCATCCTAATCACGTGATATGTATAGTGGTGTTGCAACTATTTTTTTTTATGATGCTCGTAATCAGTCTACTGATCTTTCTTATGATGGTCATTTGTCTAACACTAGTGCTCGATCTTAAGGTTAACTATGTTGCAATGCTTCTTAAGACTAAACATAAATAACAAAAAGAAAAAAAGAGGAATTCGATTTTTCTGCAATTTCAAGTGAAGGATCGCTGCGATGCATCCTTGTGTGCATGTGCGATTGCTTGAAATGAAGCGTCTAGTAAATAAATGAAGGAGTTGACCAAAATTTAAGATAACATTACCTTCTTAACTACATCATCTCAGATTCTTTACAGTTCGAACTCATTAAACAAACACAAAACTCTACTAATGTCAACTCCACGTAGCCAGTTTTTAATCTCAGAAAAAGCATGCAGTTTAGTTTGCACTTCTTTCATAGGGACTTCCAGATTCAATGATGCGTATTTGGAATAAAGTGATCTCAAGGAATCTCTACTGGATGGATTCGTTTTTGTAAACTCAACCATGCATTAAAATAGAGAGAGAGAGAGAGAGAGACCCCACTTCTTAATTTGTTACCCAATAAGTGATCATCTATCTAACTACTTCACTATATGCATTAAAGCTGCTCTGTTCTCAGATCTAAAATACCTCTGGTTTCTCTTGTACACTTTCAATTCTAGTGGGCCACTTTTCACTGATCACCAAATCACAAAGTTGTCACAATCTTATAAGAAGAATCCATCCATTACTCACAAACATGAAAGAAACAATGGGACAATCTTACTTTGTTAGGATTCTTGTTCTTTCTGTTGTTCTCTCTCTTTGTTTCACTCAAGGTAATATCATATTTTGCTCCTTCAATTCAATAGTTTCTTTGGTTCTTTAACTGAAATTTCTGCCTTTTCTTAACTTGATTGTAGGATGTGGTATAAAATCTACAAGATTTGACAAAGAGCATTCTAGTTTGGTGCCGGTGCCACAGGTGATCTATTTCTCTCCATCTCTAACATCATCTATCTAATCTAAGGTAGCAATTATGGAAGAAATCCATTGATACTATTTAAACTTGTGAATGTTTTTATTGGGTTATTGTATAGGTAATGAAGTCTGAGTTAACAAGAGAGATGATTGAAGTTATGGACTATGAGGATCCAGGGCCAAACACCAATCCAAGAACTGGAAATTTGATCACCCCATCACCACCAACTCCTGCTCCAGAACCCTCTAATTGACTCAATGTAGTTTTATTTTGTGTCTTTTTGTTCCATGTGCTTAAGAGTCGTTTCTTCAATTTCAACTAAAATAGCTGATTTAAGAAGACACTGATTTGATTAGTTATTGGTTTTGGTTTTGGTGGATGGGATGAACGTTTAATTTGCCTTTACCTCATTCTACTATTTCTAGTCTGTTATGAGAAAGTAAATATAGTAATATAAGCCTTCCCTTGGTAAAAGTTGAAAGTATTCTCCAACTCGAATGCCATCTTTGGACTCAAATTTTCACTTTTCTTTCCCTTTCTCCACTATTCTTTTCATGAAGATTTTTGTATTGTCTTCAACCAAATACATCCCTCAAGCTCATGAAACCACTTCCTCTCTATCTTCCTCGCAATTGTTGCGACTTTTAACATAAAATTGTTAACCTACTCCATTTACGGTTGTCTGATTAAATGCCTTGGAGATGACTCAAAATTCTATCTCTTTTGCAATTGATCTTCTAATCTGATCTAGGGACGTGGCTTAGACAATGGAGACATCCACCAAGTTAAAATCTCTACTTTTGAAGTAGAGAAAAGGAGAAAATCTTCCTCCGAATTCAGTTCTTGTGGAACCCAAAACTACCACACAATATGATTTAGCTTGCATTTGAAACGCATAAAAACAAGTTCTTGCGTGTATCGCCAAAACTTACGTAAGAATGGTAAATATAAAGTTTCGGACTTATTGAAAGTTTTTTCCCCTCAAATAGAAGCCTATATTCTGACTTAAACTTTCACTTATGAAAAATAACTACATACCCTGTATTTGTCTTACAAATGTTATTTAACCAAATTAACTAAAAAATAACCACTCATTTTGTAGCTTATACTTGTGTATGTACTCCGTTGACAAGTAACTTTCCTTCAATATAACCATTAAAATTTCAACTTTGAGGAGTTAGTATTTTACTTAAATTTGAAGATATTTTTTGCTTTACTTTATAAATATTTTACCTTATGGGAATAACTTTCTCACCATATTTGTCTTGTTGAAAAACAGAGAGAGCGACAGATTGAAAACATAGAGTTTTTTGCCATTACTGTTTGAGAACAAATTGAAGGTGCCGTAACAACCTGTAAAAGATGAAAGAATGACGCAGCGGGTTGCTAGGTGCGCCCTAACTTGCGATCTCACAAAGAGAAGAAAGGTCATTTTCTCACACAGAGAATAGATACTTAGGGTTTTTTTTTTATTTCAAACTTGATGCCTACAGATCCATACTGAGGTGGTATTTATACATGAATTGTTGCAGAAATACAAGGAAAAAAATATACATGAGTCGTTGACTTTTGACACACTGTGAGCGGCGCGTGGGCGGCGTTTGGCCAGTTCGGCGCGTGGGCGGCGCTTGGGCTATTCGGCGCGAGGGTGGCGGTGTGCAGGTCTGCGCATGGGTGGCATGGTGCAGTTCCTGCATCAGTTCTCCCCCTCTAGAACACAACTGATCCTCGAGTTGGAATAAGGCAACGGGGGTGGTCCATGGTACTCGTACAGATCTTGAACATTGAAGGTCTTCGAGATCGCATATGCGTCCGAAAGATCAATGACATATGCATTATCATTAATCTTGTGAAGGATTTGAAATGGACCTATCTTCTTTTGTTTAAGCTTGTTGTATTCTCCAGCTGGAAGCCGTTCTTTGCGCAAATGGACCATCACAAGATCCCCTTCATGAAATGATTTGTGTCTCTTGTGTTTGTCAGCGGCAACTTTATACTTCGCGGCAGATTCTTCCAACTTCTTTTTGACTTCTCCATGAATGTTGGTTACTCTTTCAATCATATGGTCAGCAATGATGCTCATTCCTGGAAGCTTTGGTAAAGGAACCAAGTCTAGAGTATGTAACGGGGGCCTAATGTGAACAACTTCAAAAGGAGATTTACCACTTGAACGATTTGGCATGTTGTTGTAGGCGAATTCAGCTTGTGGTAACACATTTTCCCATTGCCTTAGATTTTCCTTAATCAAGCATCGCAACATATTTCCCAAGGTACGATTTGTAACTTCTGTCTGCCCATCAGTCTGTGGATGACACGTGCTGCTATACTGTAATGATGTGTCAAGCCTCCTCCACAAGGTACGCCAAAAATGGCTGAGAAATTTGCTATCACGATCAGAAACTATGGTCTTTGGTAACCCGTGTAGATGAACGACTTCTCGAAAAAATAATTGAGCAATATGGGTAGCATCTGAAGTCTTCTTGCATGGAATAAAATGAGCCATTTTAGAAAAACGATCAATCACAACAAAGATAGAATCCAAACCTCTTTGTGTACGCGGCAATCCCAAGATGAAATCCATTGATAAATCTTCCCAAGGGGCATTAGGAATTGGAAGTGGCGTATAGAGTCCAGTATTTTGAGCTTGTCCTTTGGCAGTCTGGCATGTATAGCATCGTTTGACAAACTTTTCCACGTCACGCCTGAAATGCGGCCAGTAGTATCGAGCTTCCACCAGTGAAATGGTCTTATCTCGTCCCATGTGTCCACTGAGTCCGCCACGGTGTAGTTCTTGAATGATGTGCTCCCTAAGGGACCCTCGGGGAATACATAGACGATTTTCAAAGAATAGAAAACCATCATGTATTTGGTGCTTTCCAGTGGTTCCATTAGTGCACTTTTGCCATTCGTCCTTGAAGTCTTCATCCTCCGCGTACAAGTCTTTTAAATAATCAAATCCGATGATTTCACCTCGAACAGATGTCAGCAACATGACTCGGCGACTCAATGCATCAGCGACTTTGTTCAACTGTCCTGACTTGTGCCTGAGTGAAAAAGTGAACCTCTGGATGTAGCCAATCCATCGTGCATGCATCCGATTTGCTTTGGAAGAGTTGTTGAGATACTTAAGAGCCTGATGGTCCGTGTTGAGGATGAATTCCTTTTGCACTAGGTATGACTCCCATTGCTGCAGTGTGCGAACGACCGCATACAACTCTTGATCATATGTCGACCATTTCTTTCTTGGGTCGCTAAGTTTTTCACTAAAAAAGGCTATTGGTTTCATCTCCTGGGATAGAACAGCTCCAATGCCTACCCCTGAAACATCACAATCGACTTCGAACATCTTCTCAAAGTCGGGAAGTGCAAGAACTGGTGCATTTGTCAATTTTTCCTTTAAAACTGCAAAGCTTTGTTCTGCTTGATCTGTCCAAGCGAATTGTTTCTGCTTTAAACAATCCGTGAGAGGTGCGGCGATAGTACTGAAATTCTTCACGAACCTCTGGTAAAATGTCGCTAATCCATGGAAACTTCAAACTTCTTTAATGGTTCTCGGTGTTGGCCATTCTTGGATAGCTTTCACCTTTTCCTGATCAACCTTGATTCCATCAGAGCTTACGACAAAGCCCAAGAATATTAAGCTATCTGTCATAAAGCTACACTTTTTCATATTAGCATACAACATGTTGGCCCGCAATGCTTCAAAAACCTCTTTCAAATGCTGCAAATGTTCCTCCTCACTACGGCTATATATAAGGATATCGTCAAAATAGATGACAACGAACTTTCCAATGAAAGGCTGAAGTACCTGATTCATTAGCCTCATGAAGGTACTCGGGGCATTGGATAACCCAAAGGGCATAACTAGCCATTCGTATAGTCCTTCGTGTGTTTTGAACGTCGCCTTCCATTCATCTCCAGGCCGAACACGAATCTGATGATACCCACTTCGTAGATCAATCTTAGAAAATATCTTTGACCCTCCCAATCTATCCAGCATGTCATCCAGTCGAGGAATGGGAAACCGATATCGTACCGTGATTTTGTTAATAGCTCGGCTATCAACGCACATCCTCCAGCTTCCATCTTTCTTCGGTGTTAGGAGTGCAGGTACGGCTACGGGACTCATGCTTTCACGAACCAAGCCCTTCTTAAGAAGATCTTCTACTTGTCCTTGCAGAATCTCATATTCTTTGGGACTCATGCGGTAGTGTGGCAAGTTAGGCAAGCTTGCTCCTGGGACAAGATCAATATGGTGTTGAATATCTCTCAATGGTGGAAGTCCAGCATGTAGTTCGTCGGGAACAATATCGCTGAACTCTGCTAGTAGAGGCTGAACTGGTTTTGGTGCGCTTTGCGAGGTAGTTGTCTCTTTCGGTACTAAAAGGATATTGGTCTTGGCCTTCGAACATGTCGGATTGTCTGGCTACCTCATTGGGGCGAGAATAATCTTCACACGGTCCTTGTAGAATGTGTAGGTATTGCTCCTACCATCATGCATCGTTTTCAAGTCGAACTGCCACGGTCGACCAAGTAGCATATGACATGCATCCATATCGACAACATCGCACAATACCTCATCTTGGTACTTGCCGATAGAGAAAGGTATGCGACATTGCTCCGTTACTCTTGTTTCACTAACATCTTTGATCCACCCAATACGGTACGGAGACGGATGAGGCTGAGTTGGCAGCTGCAGTTTGCCCACCATAGTTTTGGAAACAATGTTTTCGCTACTGCCACTGTCAAGGATAAGATCACATACGCGTTGATTAACAGTGCACCGGGTTTTGAAGATGTTGTGCCGCTGGATGTCCTCATCTTTCTTTGGGGTATACATTAGTCGCCTTATTACTAAGGATACACCCTCATCTTCATAAGTGAATTCTTCTGGTTCCGCTTCCTCCTCGGACTCATCCTCTGGATAATCTTCGCCTCCTTCAACGTCATCATCATGTGTGGCTAAATTGACTGATTTGTTCTGACGACATTGATTAGAATAATGCCCTGTTTGCCCGCAACGGTAACATTTGTGGCCTCTTGGGACGGCATAAGGGTTGTTGGAATTGGGCTTGTTTGCTGCCTCCCTTTGCGGTAGTCTTACAGGCTGTTTTTGAGGCTGGTTTGGCTAAGGTGCTTCAACTTGTGGTCTCACCATTGCCTTCCCTTTGCTTAGGTCAGGTCTTTGAGGTGCTGAAGATTGGGATGACACTGGATTGCGTAATCCCCTTTTACCAAGTTGTGTTTCAATCTTCAAGGCAAGTTGAATGGCACTGGAACGTGTGCTGTGTGACTGTGTGACTGTTTGAAGACTTCGTCTTGTATGTTGGCACAAAGTCCGTCGACAAATCTGGAAATTTTCTGACTTTCAGATTCTCGAATGTCCACACGAGCTGCAAGCTTGTGAAATTCGGTAACATACTCCGACACAGTCCGGTATGCTTGCCGACAATGCTGATAGCGGCTAAAGAGTGTTTGCTCGTAATCTGGAGGTAGAAAATGTTCCTTCATCAATTGCTTCATACGCCGCCAAGTTCGGACTTTGTTCTTCCCTTGTCGGATGCGTGTGGTTTGTAGTTGGTCCCACCAAGCTAACACGCCTCCTTTAAGTCGATAGGCTACCAACTTAACCTTCATGTATTATTCAGTCTCCTAATAGTCAAAGAATTTCTCTACTTCAGCTAGTCAATCAAGAAATTCTTCAATCACGAACAGGCCATCGAAATATGGAATTTCGATCTTCATACGATAGTTGTCCTGTAATCTTCCTTGGTCGGGCCCGGGAGTGGTTGGTACTTCATCATCACTACTTGTATCCTGTTCTGGATCAAACTCATTTCTGAGCCTGAAATTTTCACGGTGATTATTAGGTTCTCTCCATCGATTGGGTGCGTCTCGTCTCTGCTGTCGAGGATTGTTGTTTCGTCCGCCAATGAGTTGAGTCAAATTCTCAATCATTGCCTCTAGATTTTGTAACCTTCTTTCAACTGCTTCTACGGACTCATTTGTTGCAAATCTCTCCACTTGATTTTGCTGGCTGGACTCCATGTCAGACTTTTTTTTTTAACAAATACAAGCACAAAATACAAAGTACAATTCATTTTTTTTTTTTTGGCGCTGTCCCCGCGCACTAAAATTTACTTTCAAAAGAAAAACACGCACAAAACACTTCCTTTTTTTTTTTTTTTTTTTGACCTGTCCTTTTCTCTTTCTCTCTCTCTTTCTCTTCCCCTTCTTTGACTTTTTTTTTTAACCCACTCAACAAGTGCCAACTAACCCACCTATCATTTCTATGACCTGTACTTTTTTTTTTTTTTCTCTCTCTTTTTTTTTCACTCAACGAATGCCAACTCTTTTTTTTTTTCCTTACACCTCACGCACACTCACTCACAAATGCAAAGCCATTTCTTTTCCTCTCCCTTCTTTCTTCTCCTTCCAGGAGGTTCTTCTTCCTTCTCCACTACAAACTCTTCTCCTCTACTCTACAAACTCTTCTCCTCTACAAACCTTCTCCCCTTCTCCTCTACAAACTCTCCTCCTCTACAAACTATCTTCTCCTCTTTCTTCTTCCAGAAACTCCCTTCTCATCTACAATTTTTTTTTTTTTTTTTTTTGGATCTGAGCGGCCCTCAGTGGTGGCGAGGGTGCCTTTGGTGGTGCCGAGGGAGCCTGTGGTGGTGGTGAGGGAGCCTTTGGTGGTGGCGAGGGTGCCTATGATGGTGGTGAGGGTGGCGATCTGGTCGAGATCGAAGAGATATGTGATAAGAACAGGGCAGATCTGGTGGTGAGTTTTTTTTTTTTTTTTTTTTTTTTTTTTTTTTGTACTGAAGCTTTTGGGTTTACTGGGATTTTGGGTTTCCTGGTCGGTGGTGATGAGGATGGGTTTTGGGTATGGCGGTGTGTGGGGATCAGTCTTGGCTCTGTATTTATTATTTATTTTTTTGGTTGGGGTTCAGGGTTACTGGATGGCGGTGGTGGCGGATTTTGGGTCGTCGGTGGTTGTGTTGAAGGTGGTCGGGAAAGCTCCGCCTGGATCAGAGGAAGGCTCTGATACCAATTGACGCAGGGGGTTGCTAGGTGCGCCCTAACTTGCGATCTCACAAAGAGAAGAAAGGTCATTTTCTCACACAGAGAATAGATACTTAGGGTTTTTTTTTATTTCAAACTTGATGCCTACAAATCCATACTGAGGTGGTATTTATACATGAATTGTTGCCGAAATACAAGGAAAAAAATATACATGAGTCATTGACTTTTGACACACTGTGAGCGGCGCGTGGGCGGCGCTTGGGCGGCGTTTGGCTGTTTCGGCGCTTGGGCGGTTCGGCGCGTGGGCGGCGGTGTGCAGGTCTGCGCATGGGTGGCATGGTGCAGTTCCTGCATCAAAGAAGTGGTTGGATCGTGAAGTGAAGAAGATTGTGGAAGAAAGGAGAAGGTGGTGGAAGGTGATGGAATCTATCACCGCCTCTTTCATCTATAAAAGGGACCAAGGTTCCTTGTTTGAATCATCATCTTCCTCGCCGTGTTCTCTGTATGCGAGTTACGGTTCTTCCCTCATATGAGTATGTGTGTGTGCGAGAGAATACAGAAAATGGAAGAGAGTGTATATGTGTTATATACGCACCTCGCGTATATGTGTAGTGTCATTTAGACACTTGTGGATTTAACATCACTGACATCGTGTATGAGGCTCTCTTCATCGATATTCTTCGATCTCGCTAGTAAAGTTGTTTTCTTTCCCCCGTGGATATAGGCAATTTGTTGAACCACGTAAATTTGTTGTCTCTGGTATTAATTGTCTTTTTTTGGTAACTTCACATTTCAATATTTGTATGCTTTTGTGTGTAACAAATTGCTATAAGAGTCGAGTGTTCGTTTGAAGGTGCATAAATTAGTGATTGGTGAAAAGCATGTCAGATCTGTCAAGTTCTGGATCAAAGATGGTTACCACTACAGTTGGTAAATTTGACGTCAAGAAGTTTAACGGAAAAAAAATAACTTTGGAATGTGGCAATGTGATGTTTTGGTTGTGTTGGCAAATGAGATTTTGGAGGATGCTTTAGGAGATAAGTCGGAGACCATGAGAGAAGAAAAATAGAACAAGTTGAATCAGCAATAATGCGGGTCAACAAGATTGCATGTGTTTAGCGAATGAGCAAAAATACTGCATTATGAAGGAGAACTCCGCTAAAGTGTTATGGAAAAAGTTGGAAGATATTTATAAAACGAAGAGCATACAAAATAAGTTCTTCCTCACGAAATAACTTTTTCGGATGAGTATAAGACACGTGATTATTCTGTCTAATCACTTGGATGAGTTGAATAGGCTCATTGCCGACCTATTGAATTTGGAAAAAGGTGTTCTAGAAAATTACAAGGATTTTTGCCTTTTGAATTCCCTTCCCGAAGAATATGAACATTACTCAATTATGAATTTAGGAGGATGGATCTCAAGGTCCATTGGGATGCAATGTCTAAAATATTGGTAGCGAGAGAAATATCTGAATATAAGAATGTTAATGGTAGAGAAAGATCACAGTCAATAGGAAATCTGTGGACAAAAGGTTTTTGCCTATAGATGAATGTGTCTTCTGTGAAAAGAAAAGCCACTCGAAGATTGACTGTGAGGAGTTAAAAGCTACAATAGAAAAAAAAAGAAAAAGTCAGATGCAAATGTCGTGCGAATTTTCGATGAAGATGAGGATTATGTTTATTCTATGTCTGCAACTTCAAGCATTGGTAAGTCATTTTGATGAATGGCTTCTTGATTCGAGTTCTACCTATCATGTGTCCCCATAGGGATCAGTTCTCTAACTTTAGAGTAGTCGATGGCAGAGTTGTCCGTGTGGACAATAATGAAAAATGTAAAATTGCAGGGATAAGTAAAATCAAGTTGAAGATGAATAAGGGACTTGTTCGGCTTGAATGATATTCGATACGTACCTTATTTGAAGAAAAATCTCATGTCCGTTAGTGTTTTAGAGTCCAAAGGTTACAAAGTTATAGTAAATGGTGGAGCTCTAAATGTCGTTTCTAGTGCACTTTTGTTGATGAAGATTGTTCGAAATGGTAACTTGTACTTTTTGCAGGAGAGTACAGTTATAGGTAATCGAAAAGTTGAATTTGATGGATCAACTTATGTTGTTGATGGCCCTATGAATGATGCTTCTCGTGAAGTTAATGTTAGCTCCAAGGATGTTTGTACGGATACCTCAAGACTTTGACATTTGCGTGCAGGTAGTAAATGTGAGAAGGTTTTGCACGAGTTGTTGAAGAAACATTTGGTAGAAGATATAAAGATATGGAACATGGATGTTTGTGAACATTGTGTTTCTGAATATTTTGATTCAAATATCCATCCTAAACAAGGTGGAGTTGGTTTGTTAGCTTGAGTATGTTTTCGTGTATGGAAACTTCGGGTGTATGGCGCATATGAGTGCGTTTGGAAGGGTGATACTCTCAATCTTGGATACTCAGAATTGGTTTGATTATGTTCATTGGAAACCAATTATTTTCTTTTGTTCAAGTTTGTTGGGATCCGCTCAGATTTTAGAAATCTTCACTGAGGTGGAAAGTTGATGAAAAACAGAGGGAACAACAATTAAAAACAAAGAGTTTTTTGCCATTACCTAATTGGGAACAAATTGGTGGCATCAGCTTGTCGGTAACAACCTGTGAAAGATGAAAGAAGCGGCTAAATGAGCTGGATCGTGAAGTGAAAAATATTGTGGAAGGGATGAGAAGGTGATGGAATCCATTACTGCCTGACACCCACCACCTCACTCCTACCACCTCTTTCATTTATAAAAGGGACCAAGGTCCCTTGTTTGTATCATCATCTTCTTCATTGTGGTGTCTGTGTGGTGAGATATGGTTCTTACATCATTTGTGTATGTGTGTGTGAGAGAGAATAGTGAAAATAGAAGAGAGAATGTGTGTGTATGTGTGTGTTATATACACACCTCGTGTATATGTATGGTGTCATTTAGACACGTGTGTGTTTAACATCACTGACATTTTGTAGGAGACTCTATCCACTTGTATTCTTCGATCTCAATAGTAAAGTTGTTCTATTTGCCCCGTGGATATAGGCAAATTTGTCAAATCACGTAAATTTGTTGTCTCCAGTATTAGTTGTCTTTGTTTGGTAACTTTACATTTTGATATTTGTAACACTTCTACGCGTAACATGTCTGACATATCTACTCAATTGACTGTCTCTTATAAAAATCAATTTCCAAACTAACTACAAAAATACTACCTATTTTGCAACACAAGCGTTTCTATGATAAGTAGAATCACTGGTACTTTTGATTGCCAAACCTTACTTTGAAGGTGTATTTATATCTCACCCACGTACACAAGAAAAAACTAATAACAAGAAGTATGCCAGATGCTAAAACTTAACAACAATCTTAGACATTGCCAATGGATACTAAACAACCATATAAGAAAAATACTTATAAAATATAAATGAGCTCAGCTTACCACACTAACCATCATTGCCAAAAGCATTTAAAATATTTCTATATTTTTTTTCACCTGTCAAGTAGGGGTTAAATAAAGTGGCTTCACCCTCTTAATGAAAAATCTAGGAACAAAATCAAAGGCCAAGAAAATATTAAAAAGTCACTCTCAAGGAACTCAAACATATGAGTGAACAACCATACAAACTAGGAACAAGCAAACGAAAACACTACTTCAGAAATATTTAGATTTGGTTTTGCTATAGTTGGTCGAATATCTCGATCTTTGATCATGCAATGCAAATCACATTGTTTGTTTCAAGAACAAGTATTTTGATGAGTCTCTTTGCTAGAACTACTTCTACGGAGTCATCATTTGTTTATTCATTTTCATCCTCAATATTAGCATTTTCACCAACGTTCTAAGATGTCCTTATTAACAAAATTTGCATTGTCCTTCATGATTTGAAGTTCAAAACATGATTCAACGTTTGAACTACTTAGGACCTATCTTGCAACTTAACCCTACAAACTTCACTAACCCCACTACGTCAACATGGACCTTGTTCACGTTTTTATTTTGAGGTATCTTTCCTGCTTTCTCTTCAACAATTTCTTTTATGTTCACCAAGACCTCATATCGATCTCTTCTTACGATTCACCATGCCCTGAGCTTTTTCTCACCAATTTCTACTTATAATTCACCATACTTTGAGATTCTCCCTCTTCCACTAACAAACCATCCTCTAGAGTTGTTTTCCTATAAAGCTAGTTTTACCTATAGTGGGCATGAATTGCTTAGTTTGTAGCCACTTGACCGAAATGGCTCAATTTCCAGTTTCTCCCCGTTTACTTATTTTGATGAGGTCTAAGGGATGTTTTCATTTATATTTTTAAGGCCGAGCAAGATTTTAATGAATCGCAAAACCATTTGTAAGTCTTTTGCAATGACCCCCATCCATAGACATGTGGTATCACCCGCTACAAATCTTACAAGACTTCAATGGATGTTGCATGGAAATGACACACTTTAGTGGCATTATTATTACACTAGGGTGTGGACGCTCTCTACGACTCTACGCTTGTGGATGTTCAGTGCTTTTTAAATTTATTCTAAAACTTCAATAATAAGTAAAATTCAAATTGTAGGATTTGACTAAAGATTTTTAAGCAAAATAATCGTAAAAATATTTTAATCAAATATTACACTCTCACTGTTGTAAGGGTCTATTTATACTTTATAGATAATTTGGGGCTTCAAATAAATTATGTTAGGAATTTAGGTATAATTAATTTAATTAATTAATGTTTAAGAGAGTTGGTTTTGATTAATGGAAATTTAGGTAATTAATTAAAAATTATAGAATGTGGATGGAAAAATATAAAAGTTAGATGTAAGGGCCTATTTATAGTTTATATATAATTGGGGGCTTAAAAAAATTATACTAGAACCTAACTATAATTAATTAATATTTGAAAGACTGATTTTAAATGTAAATAGAATTAAGATGGATGGCCATATGAGCATTTAAAGAGTTTGAAAGGAAGAGTTGAGCTTTCCCCAAGTGCAAAAAGTGGTCTATTATTTTTACATAAAAGTTGTATCTAAATTTTATTGTTTTTTTTTTTTTGTCATATTTGATAATTTAAGAAATTTTGAGTTTGGAGGGGCAAAATGGGAACCAAAACTTAGAGTTAAAGAGATGCACTTTTTGATGTTCATTTGGGGAAGAATCCTTATGTAGTTTAGATAACTAGATTCTACTTCTAGGGTAGTTTTGTAGTACACACTAAGGCCTCACTTGATTCTCTTCAAGATAATCCAACAACATTTGTTTAGGGTTGTCTAGCCCATGATACATCCCAAACGTTTCTGGTCAGTCGTGTCATTTCAATTTTGCACACCTTTTCCATAGTGTAATAACTATCTTCTTGCCTAGCCAAGTGAGGTTGGCAAGTGTAAATAATGTAGAGTATTCCACATTGTTCTAGAGAGTTCTCTAGAACCTTCCATAAAATTCTATAGGATTCTAGTCCTTAGATATTTCTAAGGAAGTGTGTAGAAGTTCATTGTAGACCGTTAGATCAAATTGATCACCACTGTCCATTGAGGAGGTGGAGTTGTATAAATAGGCTAAGGCCTCATTTGTTGTAATCACCTCAGAGAATTCAAGCAATACAAGTTCTAGTTCTCTTAAGCTCTCTTGTGCGTTCTTAGCTTGCTTAGCTTTCCAAAGTCTAAGTAAGTCTTTCGTGGGCAAGGCTGACTAGCTTTCTTTGATAAGTCGGGGCAAGTTTGCTAGTGCCGCACGGGAAGTACTTGTGAAAAGAAAGCCCGTGACAGTTGGTATCAGAGCCAAGTTTGGCAAGGTTGGAGAAATCCTTTTACACAAGATAATGTCGTCAGAGGTCAACAACTCATCAATTGGAAACAACGACAAAGGTTGGAAATTCCGCAAGGACAAGTCGAAGGACATGATCGCTGTGATGGATGAAAGGTTGGCTAAGTTGTGTGCCACCATGTCCGACTTGAAGAAGAAAGTCAAAGACATGGACCAACGCATCGAGGGGCAAGCGTCCAATGGGGAGGACCAAGAGTGCCTTAAACCAAGAGTGCCTTAAACGCAGTAGTGGACATGGTGTCCAAGAAGATCGAGTCCCTTGAAGCCCAAATTGTTGCCAAAGATGCGGAGATGCATGCTTACAGGGAAAGAGTTGAGAAGCTAGTAACTCAACTCATTGTGTGTATCGCTGCGGTAGCCAATGGTGGGACTACACCAGGGACAATCACCCACAGAGTCGAAGCTCCCAAACCTAAGGCCTATGGTGGGGCAAGGAGTGCAAGGGAGATCGACAACTTCTTGTGGAACATGGAGCGCTACTTTGATGCGATTGGCATAATAGATGAAACATCAAAGGTACGTAGTGTCTCCTTATATTTAAATGATGTTGCTACGGTTTGGTGGCGCAGAAGGTCCGATGATGTCAATAACGGATTGTGCACCATCGACACTTGGGAAGAATTCACGAAGAAACTCAAGAGACAATTCTACCCGGAGGATGCCGAAAACGAAGCTAGGGCCAAACTCCATCGCATTCAACATAAGGAAGGCCACATAAAGGAGTATGTGAAGGAGTTCTCGGAGTTGCTCTTGGAGATTCCTGACATGGGAGAAAAGGATGTTTTGCCAACAAGAAGGGGCGAAGTTGGGATTGGAGTTCAAAATGCCAACAAGCTTTCGAAGGATTGAAGAAGGCAATTGTGGAGGAACCAGTGTTGGCACTTCCCAACCATTCTATGTCTTTTGAGGTACATATGGATGCTTCCGACTTTGCTATTGGTGGAGTATTAATGCAAGAAGGGCATCCTATTGCCTTTGAAAGTAGGAAGCTCAATGATACTGAGAGGCGGTACACAGTGCAAGAGAAGGAAATGACTACGGTTGTGCATTGCTTGCGAACATGGCGACATTACTTGCTTGGGAGCAAATTTGTGGTCAAGACCGACAACGTTGCCACTAGCTACTTCCAGACACAGAAAAAGCTCACACCAAACCAAGCTAGATGGCAAGATTTCTTGGCAGAGTTCGATTACACTTTGGAGTACAAGCCTGACAAGGCTAATCTTGTTGCGAATGCTTTGAGTAGAAAAAAAGAACTTGCTGACATAAGTCAACCTCAAAGCAACTTGAAGGGACGCATAACGAAAGGATTAACACATGATTCCATGGCTCAAACCATCATAGCTCTTGTCAAATATGGGAAGACAATACGGTTTTGGGTGGAGAACGGTTGATATACACTAAGGGAAGACGAATCTATGTTCCACCTCATGACAACCTAAGGAAGGAAGTCTTGAAAGAATGCCATGATAACAAGTAGGCGGGACATCCAGGTATACATCGGACTCTTGCTCTTGTGGAAGATTCCTATTATTGGTCACATATGAGGGATGATATCGAAGCATATGTAAAGACTTGTCTTGTATGCCAACAAGAAAAGGTGGAGCAACAGTCACTTGCCGGCTTACTTGAACCTCTCCCCATCCCAGAGGGACCTTGAGAGAGTGTTTCCTTGGATTTTATAGTTGGTTTGCCCACATCAGAAGGTTGCAATTGGATACTTGTGGTCGTGGACAGATTTTTGAAGTATGTCACCTTCATTCCCACACCCAAGGAGTGCACAGTCGAGCAAGCCGCACATTTATTCCTCAAACATGTGGTGAAGTATTGGGGTGTGCCCAAATCTATCATCAGTAGTGATCGGGATACTCGGTTCACGGGAAAATTTTGGACTGAGTTATTCAAGTTGTTGGGTACCGACCTTAACTTCTCTACTAGCTTTCATCCTCAAACGGATGATCAGACCGAAAGGATGAATGCCTTGCTAGAGTTATATCTTAGGCACTATGTGAGTGCCAACCAACGAGATTGGGCTAAGTTGCTAGATGTTTCCCAATTCTCTTTCAACTTGCAGAGGAGTGAAGTGTTGGGTCGTAGCCCATTTGAGATTGTCATGGGACAACAACCTATGACCCCGAGTTCTATTGCCACTGGCTACGCTGGAGTGAGTCCATCAGCCTATAAGTTTGCCAAAGGATGGAATGATCAAGCTAATGAGGCTCGAGCTTACCTGGAGAAGGCATCCAAGAGGATGAAAAAGTGGACCGACAAGAAGAGACGACCTCGAGAGTTCCAGGTTGGAGACCTTGTGCTTGTCAAGATGCATGCTCATGCCAGACTTTCAGGATTGCATCGTGGCCTTATCAGGAGATATGAAGGTCATTTCCCCATAGGCAAGAAAGTGGAAAAGCAAGCATACAAGGTCGAATTGCCGCCAATGATCAAGTTTCATCCAGTCTTTCATGTGGAGTTTCACAAGGATCATGTGAAACCGTATAAGGAAGATCAGGATGATTCAAGCAGAGGAGTTTCACAAAGAGCACCAATGGGCATGAGGATCCAACATGACAAGGAAGCAGAGATTATCTTGTTAGATCGTGTGGTGAGTCATTCCAACCAACCTCCCACACGTGAGCTACTCGTCAAGTGGAAAGGATTGCCAGAAAGTGAAGCTAGTTGGGAGCCAATCCAACATTTGTGGCAATTCAAGGAGCAAATCCAAGCGTACGAGGATTTGAATGCAACGAGGACGTCGCCTGATTAGGTTGGGGAGAATATCACAACTATCTTCTTGACTAGCCAAGTGAGGTTGAAAAGTGTAAATAATGTAGAGTATTCCACATTGTTCTAAAGAGTTCTCTAGAACCTTCCATAAAATTCCATAGAGTTCCATAGGATTCTAGTCCTTAGATATTTTTAAGGAAGTGTAAAAGTTCAATCTAGACCGTTAGATCAAATTGATCACCACCGTCCATTGAGGAGGTGGAGTTGTATAAATAGGCTAAGGCCTCATTTGTTGTAATCACCTCAGAGAATTCAAGCAATACAAGTTCTAGTTCTCTTGATTCTCTTAAGCTATTTTGTGTGTTCTTAACTTGCTTAGCTTTCCAAAGTCTAAGTAAGTCTTTCGTGGGCAAGGCTAACTAGCTTTCTTTGATAAGTCGGAGCAAAATTTGCTAGTGCCACACGGAAAGTACTTGTGAAAAGAAAGTCTGTGACAATAGGCACACGTTCTAGGCAAAATTTGCATTTTAGAAAATGCTTCAGACGAATCTTCGACAGAATAGCACCCCAACACCTTCTTTTTTTTTTTCTATCTCTTAACCCCTCCCACCCAGATGCCACCAACAGGGTTCGAATCCTGGACCCGTGATTCTTACCCTTGATACACTACCCCAGCTCTGAAGCATATTATGCACTACACCAATGTTATAGCTCACCAAGACCTATGTAATGAACACAACTACTATGCACTTTGACCATATACTTTCTCAAATATTGCGCGAGAAAAACAAATGATAGCCATTTAGCCAAGGAAAAATATTAACTGCTACTCTTTCAAACTAAGGTTCAGACAGTACACTGCAGCCAAGAAAAAAGTCAGAAAGATACGAAAGAAAGCAGGGTGGATATTCAATTGGGTGAACGTAAACATTTTTCTCAAATTTCCCTGCATGTAGAGATCTTGAAAATGTTTACAGCTCATTGACCATAATAATGGGGTTGACCTGGGGGTGGAGTGACACTGGCTCCAACATTTGGCTGTTGTCCATACGGTGGCATACCATGTGGAAAAGGTGCAGCACCAGCAGGGCCTCTGACTGGCTGCTGACGAGGTGTCGATCCTGGAGGCCCAGCACTTGGGTATCCTGGAATGCCAGGAGCTGTATATGTTTGTCCTGGGAAAGAGCTTGGAACTGAGACAAAAGTTGACCTGTTTGCTTGCATACTAGGATCCCATTGTGGCATTTGCCCATCAGGAAGTTGTCCCTGGAGAACTGCATAATCGTTGCCAGGATAAGCTCCAGATGCCTGAGTGCTTTGCCAACCAGTAATAGGTATAGCAGCAGTAGCTTGTTGCATTGGTAGTAAACCTTCAGGGATTGTGTAATCTCTGCTTCTGTCACTATGAGCCTACAGGAAAGCATGAAACAAATTGATTTCAGGAAAATTAATAAGCACAAAAAGAAAGGGATATAAGTGTCAAGAAGCATACATTGATGGTGAGCTTGTTAGTTTTGTTTTTCCTAAGCAACAAGTGGATCACAAGTTCTTCTCAAACCATATTTTTGGTTTTCTAGTTTTTGGTTTTCCCTCCCATGTGATGGATATAACTCAATAACTTACATATATTTATACCTTTACATTGAGATCAGTATGACGAGAGTATGACAGATGAAGCTTACAGTAGCCACCATCGTAAATGCAGTGTCCTTCTAATGCTTCTTTAGCAACTGCTGCAGTTGTAACATCTGAAACAAAATGAAATCAGTGGGTATCACCACCAACACATAACCAAAGATTCCTGCAGTTGTACAAGTAGTAACAATGTGAAATGTTCAAGAAGATTGTTATACTACATGTGTGTTCTTCGAGAGAGCAAGTAAATAATACGAGCCCTTTGAAATACTTAAAACTACAGCTGAGAAAAAGTTGACATGATTTATAGGTATAATTTCAAACAGAAATCAGGGGCAATGGAGCTAGGGTCCGATTTTCCCACAATTTTCCTCATAAAAGGTGAGCGACTTTTATCATCCCTCAGGGACATGTCCAAAGTAAATCACTGTGTAACTTTTGCACCAAACCATTCAAATGTAGAACAAATCGCAGTGAACAAGTACAAAGTGATTCTAAGTTCTAAGTGGACAACATGAACTAAAACACAGTGCACGAATACGATAAGTAATGAACTTGTGAAAATTCTTGCAAGATATTTAAAATTACACTCATGTCAGCTCGTAATCAAAATATGCAACTGAGTTTTTTATTTAATTTAGTTGTCAAGCCAGCTTTATCCCATTTAATGATTATAATATTTACTAGCTTCAGCAATATTCTGAAACATTTTCCGTGAAGATTAAGAGATATCGTAAATCTGTTCTAGTTTGAAAATAAATTTATAAATTTAATCAGAGACTAAGTAATCATATATTACCAGGGTACTGAACTAGTGCCTGCATGCCACCATTTTTGTCAAATATAGCAATTTTCTGGACAGTGCCAAATGCTGAAAACACCTGAAAATTAGCATAGCAAATCTTGTAAATGAACATGACTTCCAAGGAAGATTGATAAAAAAGACACAGAAAATTTGTTTACCGTGTGAAGAACATCAATGGTGACAGCATATTGCAAATTTTCAATTGATGCAAGAAGCACATTACTCTCGGGTTCTTTTTTCTTCCCATCAGGACCTAACGTTGGCTGCATGTAATTGCTTTTAATACATGCTAGTCATGAACAATATGGAACTACAAAATGTAAAGAACCTACCTGCATTGTTCCTTCAATTGCGGATGGATTCACTGGAAGGTATGGGTTTGTGTAGTCCCTGTATGACCAATCAGAAAACATTGACCAACTTAGTAGAGACATCAAATAATCATTCCATTGTCAGTTTTACTGAACACAAGATTATTATAATGATGAATCTATATCAATATAGGAATATTCGTTAAAGATTCACAAATTGAAAAAAAAAACAAGCAAAATGATTTATAGGATAAGACTGAGAAGGGAAAAATTGTTAGAATAGAAGTTAATTCTACAGAAAAGATGGAAAATTAATGTGAAGTGGATAGCATAAGAGAGAAAAGGTGAATTTCAAGATAATATTAACCCCCCCAACAACAAAAAAATTAATTAAAAAAAAAAAACCCAAAACACACACTAACAAATAATTCAGCATGCATTTTGAGGAACTTGAAAATTTGTCTCCATTTGCAAAAACTACAGATGAAATCTTAAGGTTCACCGTAATCACCCTTTTGCAAAAGCTTTTATATAAGACTTCCTTAGGATCTCAATTCTTGGTAACCAAGTAGGCCTTAAGTGCATAAAACAGAAAGAAAAAAACAAAGGTAAAAAGAACATTAACAGCTTGCAGTAGTAACAAAAAAGCTAAAATCTACAATCACTATCCACTTTATTAACGAAAAAAAACTAAATATATTCCATTGGAGTGTCCGATATGTATCTAATTCCGCTGTCAGAGTGTCCAATATATGTTTGACACTTTTTTTAAGAGATTCAGTATTATTGAGAAAGAAAGAAAAAAATGTACAAAAGTACGAGATATAGGGGTGGGCACGGTCCGGATCGGTTCCAAATTTGAAGGAACCTAACTCGAACCGTTTACATTTTAACGGATCCGGTCCGGTCCGGATCCCTTCATTTTGATAATAGGAACCGAACCTAACTCGAACCGTTCTAAACGGTTCGGTTCCACGGTTCCAAACGGTTCCAAACTTCCAGAAATCGATCATATTCATACAATAAACAGAAAATCGATCATATTCCAGAAATCGATCATATTCATACAAATATACAATAAGAGATCCAAGAACAGAAAAAATTTGCATTCAAAAAAAAAAAAACAGAAAAATAAATTTGGTTCGATCCATCATATTCATACAAAATCGATCAACATCCAGAAATCATCCATCAACAGAAGACCCAGAAATCATCGATCCAGAAATCATCGATCCAGAAATCATCGATCTCTCCACTCCTTCCTCGCTGATCTCGCTGATCTGCTTCTTCTCGCTGATCTGCTTCTTCTGCTTCTTCAGCGAGTGTTGATCTCGCTGATCTCTTCGGCTTCTTCTGTTGATCTCTGATCTCTTCTGCTTCTTCTCGCTGATCTCTGCTGCTTCTTCGACAGAGAAAGGAGTGGAGAGGAGAGGGAAATCTCCTTCTCGAGACAAAGACAGAGAGAGGAGAGGGAGATCTCCTTCCCCTTCTCGAGACAGAGACAAAGACAGAGAGAGGAGAGGGAGATCTCCCAGCGTCTCTTCCTTTTCTTCTGCTCCTCCTCTTCTTCGGCTCCCAGCATCTCGCTGCTGCTTCTTCTCCTCGAGACAGAGACAAAGATAGAGAGGAGAGGGAGATCTCCAATCGCTACTGCTTCTTCTCCTCTTCTTTGTTGCTTCTTCTTACAGAGAGAGAGAGAGAGGAGTTTTGTTTTGGTTTATATCGAGACAGAGAGACAGAGAAGAGTCTCCTTCACGTCTCCTCCTCTTCCTTTTCTTCTACTACTTTGAAAATTGAAACGGGACAGAGAGTCAGAGAGAGAGAGAGGGGTTTTGGTTTTAGTAAATGTAAATAAAAAAATAAAAAAAAAAATGTAATTTGAAACGGGTCCAACCCGGACCGTTTCATTTTAAAAAATTGGAACCGGAACCGGACCGTTTTATAACGGATCCGGACCGATCCGAACCGTACCAAAAAATTCATATATAAAATCTGGACCGTTTAGAGCAAAACGGTCCGGTTCGGTTTGAACCCGCGGATCCTCGACCCGTTTGCCCACCCCTAACGAGATACAGTAAGGCGAACAGGCATAAACCCATCCTTTCCACCCCTTACAAGAAACTATTGGACTCTCATAAAATATACCCGCTCTAGCATGAACTGGACGAAGCAAATACCCTTGAAAGCACAATGAGTACTGAGCAGTGCATAAATACCACAAGAAGTCCTTGATACCATAAGAAGCCAAGGACGTCCATCACAAATGCAATCCCTAGAGGCTAAACATAAAAGAGCTACAAAAAAACTAGATTCCCTCTCGTCACATAACCTATACGATAGCGTACGAGACCAACCCACACCACTCATCTGATTAAAGAAAGCTTGGCACTGCCTGTTCCGGTCCTAGGAGTTTAGTGGCCCTGTGGGAAGACTAAAACTGTGCCCTTTTTACACAATAAAAGTTACATATTTTATTTAATATGTGTTTGCTTCAAAAAAAAAATTTCAAGGCATATTGGAATTGAAGGCCCTTTTCATGTATAAAACAAAACTAAATATTTCAATGCATAATGTGACTCAAATATAATTGAGTTGGGGGTGCTTTTTACATGCAAGGGAAACTGATATACCTGTTTTAAAAAATAAAATTGTATCATCTTGGATTAGGGAGCAACTTAAATCTATGATTTTCTTTAAAATAATATTAAAAAATACATATTGTAAGGTGTAACTCGAACCTATGACCTATAAAAAAATTTAAAAAAAATAGAATGATGACCATTGGAGCAACAAAAATATTTTGTTTTTAAGTGCGGATTACATTTAATATATACAATTTTAGAAGTTTTATAGTTAAAAAAAATAAATTAGGGCCCCTTCGGATTCGGGGGTCTTGTGCGATCGACCCTCCCAATAATGGTTCAAGGCATCACCCAAGATACACTACAAGCCTGAATAAACCGGCGTCCTACCGAATATGGGCAGTGTTGCAATACAGTAGTAGATGTCAGCCCGATTACATGTAGGGCACTCCAAATCTGCCACCACGCCCCTCATCACCAAAACAACTCGCATGGCCGTACGACCCCACTAGCATTCCCATGTGAAGATTCGTGGAAAGATCTCTTTCAACAGCTTAGGACCACACCACTTATCGTGCCAAAATCAAATAATATCTCCTCTACCCAAAGAGTGTGCCACCCCCTTGGAGAAAGAAGGCCCAATGGCGGAAATCTCCTAATATAAGCTCAAGCCAAGGCCCAATGGCAAAAATCTCCTAAAATAAGCTCAAGCCATTGCATGCCTGAGAAGGAAATCAACCAAAGCCACCTCGGCCTCCTAGATGACTCAACTTCACAACCATTTGCTTCATTTTCTCGAAGGTTCTCATATTGCTTCATTTTCTCGAAGGTTCTCATATTGCTTCATTTTCATTTTCTTGAAGGTTCTCATACCCAATCTACCATTATCCTTCGAAGACACTAACAACTTCAACCTTGGAAGATGACACCACTCCCCTCTTTCCACTACTATATCCCAAAGGAAATCTCGAACAGTTTGCTCCATTTTGTTGCCCATCGAATGGAGGTGGTAAAGAGATATGTGATATATGGGAACATTAGCAAAAGCACTCTCAGCTTATCTTATTAATGCAGCGAAAAATCGCCGATTAATCGTAATTTGGGGTTTGACCAAACCGAATTGGGTGAATTTGGTTGGGGTTTAGCGAACTCCGAAAAATCGGCGATAAATTGGTTAGTCACCAATTAATCGGCCTAGCCGACTCGTCAATTTATTGCTATAACTTATTTTTACTGATATAACTTATATCGGTTTATTTATGATTGATTGAATGCAAATTATTTTTACTGATATAACTTATGTCGGATTATTTTTTTAATGATTGAATGTTAGTTTTAGAGTTTACATATTGCTAATTACTAATAGAGTTATGTTGCTAAGTGCTAACTTGTTGTTACTTGTGCTGTGTTGGTTGTTCCTAAACAAGTTTAGGTACCTGCAAAATTAAATTTAGCTGTAAATTAGTAAAAATTAAATTATATATTTATATTTAAAGTAGACCAATTAATCCTGTTTAATGTAATTCGGTCCTGGACCGCGCTGCGACCGCTTTCCGATTTAATAGCATAGCTCTCGGCCAAAGAAAGCATGTTTATTTAGAAAGCAATCTACACTTCCAAGAAGCTAATCTCCTCCACAAGATTTTAACCACTGGACCCCACAACTCTTTTAACATGTGCATTTGGATACCAAGATATCGACAATGAAGGGTTTGACCATACATCCCAACATAGAGGCCACTTGATTTGATATAGCTCCATCTCCCACATGGCCATGCCCATGATTGCACTCATAAGAATTTCAACAACATAAATCAGCACCAGAAGTGCTGAAAACATATTTTCTAAAAAGATAATGATGGTTGTATTGGTTGTCAGGGTAGTGCTTATAAGGGTAGTTGATGGTGATGGTTGTAGCAGTTGAAATGGTTGTGTTGCTCGTGGCTTTGGCGAGGGTTGTGGTGGTGATGCCATAGTGGTTGTGATAGTGGTAACTGGTCGCCCGTAATGGTTGATGTTGTGGTGGTAGGAGGAGATTATTTTCATGAAGCTAGAATTGTCAAGTATTGCAATTCTTGAATTTCTTTTGAAGTCCAGTTGTACTTGCAAATAGATTTTTGGTGAATGAATAAGGACTCATATATACTTCTTTTCATTTCCCAATAGCAAGTGTAATTGAAGAAATAAAGGATGAACTTCACATTCATAAATCTAACTTGTGCTTTGAAATATGAATATAATAATTTGAATGCAGTTTGAAAAGAAAGAATTAATTTTTCGAACGATATTTGGTGTGGCAACAAACCTCTCAAGGAGTAGTTTACTCCCATCATTTTCATACTCTCCCTTGACAAGAGAGCTCTGGTCTCTCAACTCTATACTGGGCAACAAAATTCTGCAGACTAAGCTTAGCCTTAAGAAGAGGAATCAAAGCTCCCCTTCCTCCTTATGTTGTCGGACAAGCTTTACTAGTTTAGAGGATCAGATCAATGGACTTTGAATGATAAAACTAAAAATTTCCGAGCGGAGGATTCCACATCAAGCTCCAGGCAATTGCTTCCGGTTCTAGTGTTTTCCCTTTTCCTTTTGATCACCGGATTTTCTGGATGAAAAAAATTCCTCCAAGGGTCAACTTTTTTGTGGACAATTGGGCCAGGTAGTATCCTCACAATAGAATTATGTTATTTAATCGGTGACGATTAATCACCGATTAATCTCTTCCCGCTAGTAGAGCGTTACGATTTTTTAATTAATCGCTTGAATAATCTCTAACCGATTAATTGACGAGAATTGGCGATTTTGGTCGAGTTACCAATTAACCGCTTTCCAAACGCACTGATTAATTAGTCATGACAATATCTTCCAATAAATGAGAAATGTTAATAATATTTTTTAAAACTTTCCCTAACCTAATCAATACTCTACAAATAGGGTAATACCAAGAGTGTCGAAAGAGGCTAGAGAGCGAAAAATCAAAGAGAAAAACGACTAAAGAAAAATATCAACCAAAGGGTACAAAACTAAAAAACATGGAAAGTTGCACCTTTATCTAACTTTTTTTTTCTTTATAATATTTCTTAAATTGTGGCATGCGAAGTTTACTACTTCAATATTCATTAATTTCAAAATTTTCCCTTGTAGTAATCATATTACTTAGAAGGATTGAGAAAATATGTTTACAAAATACATGCCAATTAATCCTAATTAATTCCAATTAATCCTGATTAATTCCAATTAATCCCATAACGCACCTGAACCGATTAGGGTCTGATTAACGATTTAACTGCCTAGCAGTAGATAAGAAGAGGCCTTATCATTCACAATGTAGAAATCATTAATCCTAATGACATTGTGGTATGAGCGGTTGTTAGTGTTCAAAGGCTATGTCAAACAATTAAAAGGAATTTTTTTGTTAAAAATTAATGGATGAGCTAAGGGTAGTGAGTCTAAACTAACTTAAAAGCTTTGGAATATGGATAAGAAGTCAGGCATGACCATCAATTTGTCAATTTCCACTTGTATGCAAGCCTGCAGACACGACCTATACGACTAACATTTTGGTTCATTTTATGACAACAATGATCATCAATTTCATACTTGATTTCCCTTTTTCCTCGAATTAATGATATTAAATTATTAATTTAACCAGCAAGAACAGAATATAAGCATGTCACTTAGCAAGTTTTGACTAGCCAAACTAAGTTGAATCCTAATTCAAAATTAATGAATAGCGAGCAATTATTAAAACTAGGCACAAAAACTGTCACTTGTAAAAGTTGAATTACCTGCTGCGATGAGATTGAAACTTGATATTCAAATCGGTGTGTGCAGAATACGAAATACGTAAGTGGCACGATTGAACAGTTTCTGGAAGCAAGTATCTGATGATCTCGATTTCAGTTATATATATAGAAAGAGAAAACAGGATAGTGTTGTTGCTAAACATCAGATGTGAAAATACATTTGAACATACATACTTGGGTATACTTCGTCCATCTAATGCGTTGCGTGCCGAAGAAGCGGTTTCAGCATCAGTGAATTGGATTAATGCCTGCAATAAAGCATTCAAGTTGATAAATATATCTATTGTGGAGACTTAGAATGTAAGTGCAGAGCGAATGCACGTCACCTGAAAACCAGCAGCCTTCTCAAATGTAGCTATTTTGTGCACAAATCCAAAAGCAGAGAACACCTGAAACAAAATTTGTTTCATATACTCGCTAACTAAATATGCAAAATAATATGCAAAAAACATACAATCAATAATAATTACAATCATATACAATAGGTAGCTGGAGAAAATACCAACAGAAGTCAATTAAGTGTTGATGAACACCTGTAGGTACAAGCATAGAAAATCACTTAAAAAGGGATGTGATACACATTATCATGAATTCAACTGTCACCAACAGTAATAAAATGAAAAACATCACCATAACGGCGTAACTCACACACCTTAAGCCAATTAAAAAATCTAACCTAACATCCAAACAATACCAAGAGATGTACATTGTGGCACAACACTCAACTAATAAAGAATAAATTAGCTGCTCTTTACGCCAAGGAGAAAATGGAAGTTAACCACCAATAACAACAGCTATACTCATTAAGGTGCCAGACTTGTATTAAATGCAATGACTCAAGATCATTTTGAAGAAATGCCATCAATATGATATCATGCTCTTAAGCTAGAATAGAACAGTGATAAAGAACGAGGTTAGCAAAACACACATGATACTTCTCCCAATGCAGTAAGCTCACATCGAAGAATTCTCCAGATTAACATGGACCTGCTAATCCATGTACAGCATGTCAACCAGAAGCCAAAATATCAAGTCAATGCGCAAAATGACCTCTGCATTATCGTAACTATACAGATAAGGGTCTCCTCATAAGCAATATCCTTCTCATATACATCGATCACATAGATGTAAAAGTGCTCTTATCAGCAAATACTAAAGGGTTCAACAACAAAGAAATTAACACTAGCGAGTAAAAACTCACCAAATGAATAACATCTATGCTGACATCACCAGCTTCTACACCCTCAATGGTCACCAGCAAGACATTCCCAGCAATGTCTCCAGAACTCTTATTGTTGACAATTTCCTGTCTATTAGAATACTGAATATACACAGTTTTGCCACGAACTTGGGCTGGCTCAGAAGAAGAAGCATAATATGAAACCATTGAGATGGCTTGATTCTGGTCTACCTGCATAATGATATCAAATGTCAAGATTCAAGTATGGCTGAAAATATCTATATAATATAATAACGCAGTATGGTCTTTGGTTTGTTTTGACTTTTGAGGCAAGAGGAAGTCGTTATTGAGACACAATTCCTCCCAAAGTTTAATGTATCATACTAATCGCAAGTACGTAGAATTCATAATGGGCCAAAAAAGGAGTAAAGTAATATGGATACGTGGAAGAGAGGTATACATGTGGCACAGATAGAAAATGAACAGGACCCACCTATGGAGAACATTTTCACTCGTAATTGGAATCCTTGAGGTCATACCAAGAATTATGGCATTGATAGTGTTTTTCCAAAATAGTATCTTAAGTCTTTCCAAGCTAACTGTTTCACATTTTACCCAATACGTTGCCGAGTGCTCAAAGTAAGCAATATGTAGCATGGACACGAGTATCATGTCAGACACACCAAATTTCAAAAAAAAATTAAATTAAATAAATAAATAAATAGTCACATTGATGCTTTGAACCTTAAATCTTCAACTTCGACTTTAACCTTCAAAACTCCAAAATCAAAGTACATCAAAATTTATGTAATGGAAGTTAAGAGTCCAAAATGGAGGGGAGATCCCCTTGGCCTGCTAGGGACATAGAAAACTAATTGGGCTTGGCTCATATTGTTAACTGAGAACTTCCTAAGACTTCCCTTCGAAAACCATTTTATCTTCTTCATCAGTCCTTAGAAGAAGCTGAAGCAGATTCTGAAGTTCTTTGTCTCTTATGCCTCTTCTCTAAGGGGGGTGTATTGTATCTGGATTTTGTGGGCAATTTAATAAATTTCATGGATTTTGAAAATCCAAGTGTATTCAATCTGGATTTTAAAAAGTCCACAAAAGTCTAGGGGTATTCAATCAGGATTTTAAAAAGTCTTTCTGAAATCCACAAAGTCTAAGGGTATTCAATATGGATTTCAGAAAGTCCACAAAAGTTTTAGGGTATTCAAAATATCATTCATATTTATGGATTTGGAAAATCATGGATTCTCATGGACTTTGTAGTGTTAGGTATAAATAACAAAGTTCAATAATTTGCCAGCCTCCTATCAAAGATTTCAACGTGAAAAAAAGTCTCCCAAAATTCTTCCTTGTGCCAGCCGCGAAGAGGTTGGTTTCCATCCTCTTATTTTCTCGATTTTTTTCCTATCTTTGCATAGTGTTCTAATAACCAATGTTTTTCGTCACTGCTTCCTCAAATCAAAGCATATAGTATTATTGTTTATTGTTTTTCTGAAGCGGATAGTATTATAGTATTATTGTTTATGGATTTCTGAAGTGGATTGTTTATTGCATTGTGCATAGTGTTCTAATAACCATTGTATTATTGTTTATGGATTTCTGAAGTAGAATACGTAATCAGTGAAAGCATAGTATTATTGTTTATGGAAGTTGAAAGTCTACTGTAACAATGTTGATATAAAACATATCACAAATAAATATCTTGATGTATATGGATCGAATAAGATGGTCATTGAGAATATCCGTACATAGAGATCAAGATGATCACTAAACCACAGTAGTAGTAGGGGATGATGGTGATTCTTCTCCATATGCAATAGCAAAGGATCATCACAATCACCTTGTAACCCATCCTCTTCCCTATGTAAATCGAAATCAAATACTGGGTTTTCAATTGAAAGGCCAGGGGTAAAAAGGGTTCCCCTGCATAGAGGGCATGTTGAGTTTGAGAGGAGCCATGTGTCTATACAATGTATATGGAAGGCATGGCTACATAGAGGAAGCAATCTCAACTTATCTTCCTCAGAAAATTCGCATAGACAAACTGCACAATCAAAGGGTTCTTTCAGACCCATTATCTCTCTATAGAGGAATACTGGGAGGGCATCTATAAAAGCCTGATCTAGACCCGAATCATGAATATGGAAGAGTTGTTGGAGCTGTCTTTGGAGTGCATCAGTGCCTGACATATCTGGGTATCTGCTAGATTGGGAAGCTGAAGAGGATGGTTGTTTAATTAGGAATCTAACAAGCAAGTGGAGGAGACCAGAGATGAAAAATATCACAGCTAAGATAACTATTATGAAAAGAAAGGTTGGGCTGATTCTACTCCCAGATGATGATGGTGGGGTTGAATCTTTCTGAAAATTGTTAGTATAAGGAGGTGCAAATGAAGGAGAGGAAGAAAGGGGTGAAAGAAATCTAAGAGGTATTGGAGGAGGATGGGCCAAAATCCCATCTTTTTCTTGTATATGGAATTGAATCCAAGACATTTTGGAAGATGGGTATGCTCTAATAACCATTGTTTTTCTTCACTGCTTCCTCAAATCAAACACAAAATCATCCATGAATAGCTCTGATCAAAAACCCATTCAACTAACATAAACAAACTTCTTCAGACAAAACTAAACATATATTTTTCATGCATTGAGAAGAAACCCCAACATTCTGATATCAAACACAGCCCATTCAAGGGTACCCTAAAATGAGTGCAAATTTCAAATCTAAGAAAGCTTTTTACTTGAACAAAAGCTGTAAAGCTACCATCTTTTGTCTTCCATCAACCAAAAACCACAATTCATTCCAACAAGAAAACCAATTTCACCTCAGATTTGAAACACGGTTTTTTGACAAGTTGGGTTTTTGCCAAAAAAAACCAAGACCCACTTTTTTTGTTGTTGAACTTTTTTGGTTTGTGCAAGAAAAGTCTTGGGAGTTTAACAAGGTTGGTGGTAAGTGACCTTACCTCAGCTGAGAGAATAGTTATAAAATATGACATATAGCATATAGCATATATATAGGCTTAACCATATATATGACATATATATAGGCTTAACCTCCCTAGAATTATAGGCTTAACCATATAGCATATAGCATATATATAGGCTTAACCTCCCTAGAATTATATCATAAAACGTTCATCCAATTCTAATTAGATATGACATATAGCATATATATAGGCTTAACCATACATGCTTCATGTATGATAGATTACCTTCATGCATGTAGTGATTATATAGAGGAATGAAACTACTTTCGAGTTGTGTCTAATGTAGTAGCATATATTTGCTTCATAAAATATCTGTTGTAATATATAGATGGGAGATTCACAAGGTAACGGTAAACGAAAAGATTATAAAACTTGGACCGCGGAAGAGAGCAATGCTTTGCTCCAGCTCATGGTTGAAGGCGCCATGCTTGGGTTCAGGGATATTAATGGTGTTATAAGTAAAACATCCATAGAGGCAAAGTTACTTCCAAAACTTAAGGAGAAAATTAGTAAGGAGATAACTTATAGCCAATATCAAAGTCGAGTGAAATGGTTTAAGAAGCAATACAGCAATTACTCTCAGCTTATGCACCACAATTCTGGGTTTGGATGGGACCCGATCACAAAGAGATTCACTGCGCCTGATGAAGTATGGGCAGACTATTTGAAGGTGGGTTAAATATCTTGAACTTTTATTCTATTTTACAGCTTAATTTTTTTGACTCTTTAACATATTAACTTTCTTTATATTTTGAATCTTTTTTTTAGTCACATCCAGCGCATGCGCACTTTCAGTCAGAAACTTTTCCAGACTATGAGGATTTGAAGATTGCAGTTGGTAATGGAACTGCAACTGGGATGGGGTCAATAGGTCTAGGTGATGATACAGATGCCACAACATATGATGAAGAAGGAAATGGATATTGGGAATTTGGTGGCATGGATGACTTGGTCTTTGATCAAGACAACAATGCATTTGTGCAAACTGAAAATGCAAATGATGCACCACAAAGCAGAGCTTATGGCAAAAGAAGTAGAGCTGATTATGAACAAAGTAGCAACTCAAAAGGGGTAGCTACTCAAGCTGCAGTTCTGGAAAACATATCAAGTGGCTTTGGTGAAATTGTCACCAGTTTTAAAACAATTTGTGGCATAATGGAGAAGAGAGAATCAACGAACAGCGAATGTTGGATTGCTATTCAAGAGACCCCAGGATTGAATAATGGTGCTCAATTTTTTGCGCTTAGTTTTCTTAACACTAAAACAAAGCAAGACACCTTCTTGAAGATGAGTCCAGACCAAAGACTTGACTGGATCACTTGGGCACAAAGGGATGCATAAAGCTAATAAGCTATAGGCCATTTGGATTTTAAGTCATGTAGTTTGATACTTTTTTATATGCATAAGGCTAAATACTGTGTGTTGATTTCATTTTGCAAGTGATGATTTTTAATTTGGTTGTGTTGAATGATTTGATTTTGTTGAATGTTGGATTGCGATTTTTCATGTCATTACCTGCCTGGTTATCTTTTTTTTTGTCAGATACATGTCTTGTTCTCTAATGTCTAATATATTTGGTTTCAGTCCTTAACAATTAATTGCATTCAAATAGGCGATTATTATGAATATATAATGACCTTGTTCAGGTACTTGCCTTGATAGCAATCTGTGAAATGGATATGTATGGAGTTGATGAACAGGATGAAGAGTTTTACAAGGCCATGAGAATTTTATTAACGGCAATACAAGCCGTGATTTATGTGCTATATAATCTTGTGCCCAATATAAGTGATGAACATATTAGACGTCCATTGACTCGACGACCGGTGACATCAAATGGATACATATACATGAATAAGTTATTGGATGGAGACCCACATATCTTTCGGGATGTCTACAGAATGTATCCTGAAGTGTCTCGAAAATTATGTGTCATCATACAAGAGAAAACACCTCTACGGAGTACTAGATATATTTGTGTTGAAGAAATGCTTGCGACCTTTTTACTAGTTGTCGGTCAAAACAATCGATATAGTGAACCTCGAATGGTATTCGAGCGATCTCATTTCACTGTTAGCAGAAGTTTCAACAAAATCTTGAAGAGCTTGAATACAATAGCTCCAGTGTTCATGGCTAAACCACCGCTACCTGATACCACACCACCTAACATAAGAGGAAGTACAAGGTTTTATCCTTTCTTTAAGGTACGCAATGTAAGTTTTATAGCAAATATTTATATCACTGTATTGCTTTAATATTGGTTCTTTTCTTCTTTTTGTACATATGTTGTAATTATTTTTCTTTTTTCTCGGGATTGTATTGGAGCTATTGATGGCACACATATTCCTGCAACGGTTGTTGGACGTGAGGTCAGTAGATTCAGGAACCGTCATGGGGAACTATCACAAAATGTTTTAGCAGCTTGCAACTTTGATTTACAATTCATATATGTGCTTAGTGGATGGGAGGGTTCTGCTCATGATTCGTAAGTGTTAAATGATGCTATTTCTAGACAAAATGGACTCAAAATACCATCAGGTATAATTTTACGTGCATTAAAAATGCAGCAAACTTATTGAATTTTATACCATATAGTATAAAGTATAAACATACTAATTGCACATTTTTTTATGATCAGGTAAATATTACCTTGGAGACTGTGGATTTCCAAACCGACGTCGATTTTTATCTCTATTTCGTGGCACTCGATATCATCTCAAAGATTTTGGCGGTCCAGGAAACCATTCTGTTAACGCAATTGAGTTATTTAATATTCGTCATGCTTCATTGAGGAACGTAATTGAGAGAATATTTGGAATATTCAAGTCGCGGTTTACAATTTTCAAATCAGCACCACCATTTCCTTACAAGACACAAGCGGAGCTTGTTTTGGCATGTGCAGGATTGCATAATTTTCTGCGACAAGAATGTCGTTCAGATGAATTTCCTCCTGAACCAGAAAATGATCCGGCAGAGAATGATGAAGATAATTTTGAATGGGATGATATTCAAACCCAAGAGCAGCAAAGAGAAAATGCTAATCAATGGAGAATGAGTATTGCTAATCAAATGTGGGCAGCAGCTCAAGCAAACATCAACGTTGCTAACAATGATAATGAAGAAAGTGACCATGATCATGAAGGAGAAGAATGATCATAATACAATTTTATGGACGTTTACTTCTTATTTTAAAGATGTTAATTAACGATCTTTTCTTTTTCTAGTTTTTTTAGCACATGTATCTCTATTTTATGGACTTTTTTTGTTTCATCACTATTTACCAACTTCTTTTTTATCTTGCAAATAATTAGAAATCTGTAAAAGTCGTTCATACAAAGTCCGTGGATTTTCATAAATCTCTAGAAAGTCTGTAGCAAAAGTCTATGGATTTAAGAAATCAGCAGAAGTCCGTGGACAATTAAAGAGTCTGTGGATAATTTAAAGAGTCCGTGGACTTTTCAAATTATTTATCAATTCCATAAGAATCCATATACAATACACCCCCCTAAGACTATGTAGTAAATGCGGATAATAGACCCTTCGCGGTCATGGACCGATTTAAGATTAAGCGGCTTAATCGGGGATTAATCGGATTTAGTCAGTCTACTTTTTCAAAGTACATACCCTTACTAATGTAAATTATAATAAATATCATATCTTGACGATAAAGATTAATAAGACAAGTATTATCGAGCAACAAAAGTCATATTATAGAGCGAGTTATGTAATCACGTCCAAAACATCACACATTATAGAGCAACAACCACCACCCAACAGGACGACAACCACCACCCAACAAAACAATCTCGATTTATTACCGATGTGACTCACCGATTAATCGATGACCGCTAAACTCAACTACTAAATAACTAGTTCGGATTGGTTTATCCCCGATTTACACTAAATCGCCGAGTAATTGGCGATTAATCGCCGCATAAATAACCCAGCTCTAAGATAGCTCCAATTAGCCAAATTTCCCTGGTTTCCCATGCGAACTTGGCATAGTGAATTTGATTTGTGAAAAATGTCCCTAATTTGTTGCATCAAATGTTGATTCAACTCCAAGTGTCAACCCAAAACTTTTTAGGACTGTTAACACCAAGTATCCACCCAAAAAATTTTAGGGTTGCCAGTAGACCAGATTCGAGTCGGATTTTTAGAAATCAGAATCCATTCCAATAAAAATTAAGCCAATCCAAATCATAATCCAATCCGAAAAAATTATCCAATATTGCATTCCAAGTCCAAATCCATTTAATATACTCAAATCCGAAATCCACACTAATTCATTCCATAAAAAATTAATTTGACAATTTCTTATATAAAAAAAATTAAAGAAAAACAATATTCTTTTAAGTTAAAAATTTTCTTTATAATAAACCAAATAAAAATAAAGAATTGAAACGACCAAAAGCCCCGATTTCTAAATAATACATGCAATATTAATAAATTATTATTTTTATAATACTTATACAATTTGAATTATTAATGGATAGAATTTGCAAAATCCAAATCTTATCCGATAAGAATTTCGGATTGAGTTTTAAAATCCAAATCTGAGAAAATAAATCCAACTGCAGATTGAATCATCTTTGGATAAAACCGAGTCCATTGACGGCCCTACCCAAAACCCCATCATGTCACATTTTCCAACTTCAAATTCCTTCTGAATTGAGCCTTGGGGTTGATAGCCCTCCACCATGCACACCCATAAAGTGTAGTGCAAGTCTCTTTGTATACCAACCTCTTCTTCCTGTTTTCCACGGAGTCCCTCTTTGTCAAATCTACACATCCATTTGGATAAGAGGACCACATTGAACTGTTTGATTCTCTTGATTCCCAACCCATCTAGCTCTTTGGGTTTACAAACCTCTTTCCAATTAGCAACTAGTAGCGTTTAGAGATTGTGTTTGTGCCCCTTACGACGTTTTTGCTAATCTTCTAATTATCAGTGACAATGGGCATGGCTATAGCTGACATATGAAAACTGCAATATTGGCTAGAGTGATTTTAATAAGAAAGACTATGAGATGTATTTCCTTATCTAGCAATTTTGTGTCAATCCATGCCAGTCAGCTCTTATAATTAGCACCGAAAGGCATTCCCAAATATTAGCAGTGAGCTTATCTGCTTTGCATTGGAGATTGGACATTATTCACCAGTTCTTCCATATTGAGCATTGAACCAACATGGAGTTAGGTGGACTTAGAATAGTTAATCCTCAATCCAAAAACTGCTTCAAACCAGAGTAAACCAGATTTCAATTGACCAAGAAGGGATTACGGAATATGATGGTGTCATCTGCAGAATAAGAACATGAGTACCGAAGGGCTTCACTTCGAACACCTGGATCAGACTCAAATCATATTGTCTGCTCTAACAAACATTTGAGTATCATTTGAGTGAGAGCTTCAACCACCAATACGAAAATGAGTAGGGATAAGAATAGCCTTCACAATAAAGAAGGTGGTTGTTTGGAGTATGGTAGATATCCACTTTCTCCATTTGAGGCCACAACCCATCCTAGCTAGCATGTAATCAATTAATTCCCAGCGACTCGTGTGAAAGGCTTTAGAGAAATCAATTTTGCACACTAACACTGGTTATCTAGATGTGATCCTGCATCAACGAATTCATTGGCAATACGTGTCCCATCAACTAGTTATCTTCCTTATCCCGATGCAATTTGGAAGGGAGATACTAGAAGTTGCATGTCAAGTTCGACTCTCGTGAAAAGCACTTTAGAGATAACTTCAATGAGGCTAATAGGTCTGTAGTCTCTAATGCAAATAGCCCTCTTTCACTTTAGGAATGAGTGAATCCAGTCTTAATAAGTGTTTTACCACTTTCACGAATTTCAATTTTACAATATTCCAGGCTTTAAGCAAGAACACTGGGAAGCCATCAACCCATGTTGCCACTTTTACAGTAATTCAGTCATTCTTTCCTAATTTCCTCTAATTCAGCAATTATCTTCTTAAAGCTCCTCTAAAATGATTATTTCAAAATTCTCAAAATTAGAGTATTGAACACCACCCCAATCATCTCCACCTTTTCTTCTTTGAGCACATATATACAACTCAAAATCCTGTTATCTTCCATTATAATTGAGTTGTTAATAATAGCATCAATTATGATGGCATCTTATATAGTCATTAAATGTAGTTAGTAATATTTCGCATTAGTATTTTATCGTGATAAGTAGTAATAAAGCGGTGTCAATTACCCTCAGGAGGAATTATTCAGTAGTTTTAAATTTAATCTTAAGAAAAAGTAGTGTCCTTATTAATGAATAAATAAATTTTTGGTTTCGTTTTGGTCTTGATTATAGTTGAATTGTTTACAAGATGTTTTCCGTGGCGCCAATACCATTACATTATGTTGGCGATCTTCCTATGGTTTGCAAAATGTGAAAGAATTTAGTACAAAAACCACCACTACCCCCCGCCCCCCATTTTTACAAACTCTTTTTTCCAACAGGTGAACTCCCTCTTAGTCAAGATGTTTAGTTCTCGCCGACTTTCATCTTGCTGTCTCGTTCTTGCGAGATTGTCTATTGTGAGAGTGTGGCAGTGTGCAATTGTACATATCAGAAAATATTCACTTAAGATTAGACCCTTTGTCTTTAAAATGTTCACTTAAGATTAAACCCTTTGTCTTTTCTTTTTTTGGGTGCATATGAGAGTGCGAATGTGTGCAATTGTGCAATTATTTTACTTTTTTCTTATCCAAGGTCAAAGCGAGCCCCCATCACAGGAAAGAAATGGAATAACAATAACAATAAAAATCATTATGCCTTCAAACCAATAACTAGGCATACTACATACTCACAAGCAACAGGCGACACATCACAAGCTTAACTATAATAATAATAATAATAATAATAATAATAATAATAATAATAATAATAATAATAATAATAATAATAACAGTAATAAATAATGATAATAAATAATAATAATAATAATAATAATAATAATAATAATAATAATAATAAAGTGTTTTCTCTATCATTCATTAACTTGTGCAATTTTATGGAGGGGTAGGGGTCCCAGGAGCATTTTTATTTCATGTCTTGCTTTAGTGTAGTTAAAGCAAGGGTGCCTCGCATCGCTTCTCGCTTCAAACGCCTCGCTTTTCAATACTCTTCTCATCTCAACTAAAGAATCATCTAAAGTTCCAATGGACTAAATGAACCTCCAAAACTCAGTTTTTCAAACAATGATATTTTCAAAGTCTTGTTATACTTATCAAAAAAATATATATTATTGGATGTCTGGTTATGCTTTCTAACTTTGTTTCATGCAAGTCGGATTTGTCTTAATAACTAGAATTTTTAAAACTACCTTGTGGTGGGTATAGGGATTCCCTTGAGGGTACGGGGATTCCCAATTACTTTGTCCGTAGATGTTAAAACCACCTTGTGGTATGGGGATTCACTTGGAGCATATTCAAGGATTCACACTTTTCCTCATGCATGTTTGACTAGGGAGGCATTGGGATCAATACAAATATATGATGTATACTCTTTGCACTGGCTGCTAAGTATATTTCCTCTACCAGTTAGTTTTCATTAATACAAATCTTTTAGTTTTCATTAATACAGTTAGTCACTTCACTTCTTCATTCTAAAGTCTCGAGAATTCCTTGTTATTGTCCAGATTCTTAACAAGCAATTGGAATAAATGCTGAATAAAAATCCCTTAATTACTGTGTTTATCTTGCTTATTCCTGACCCCTTTCCGATGGCAAAACCTTTATTTGGATTCACACCTTCCTCAGAATTCAAATTACCCTTTTGGATAGAACACATGAGAGTAACCGGCATTCTTCCACTTATAATTTTTCCAAAAGCCCCATTCCCCTTATAATAATACCTAAAGGAAAGAGATTTGTCTCACTGAAATCTTTACCATCGAACAATTATTTTTTAGATCTCTGCATAGAGAAACCCCAATCTGAGCTACCCAGTAATCATCTTAGCATGTTTAAATTAAAAATAAAACAGAAAGGAGCAAAGGGTAACCCTAAACAATAAAGTAAAAAAGATGAAAAATTGGACTCACGAATTCAACGAAGGCCTGGTTGCGATTGGCACCGACGTTGCCTTTGGTGTTGACGATCTTGCCGAAGGGCTTGCAGAGCTCGATGAGCTCTTCTTCTGTACACTCCCATGGGAGATTGCGGAGATGAAGGACCTTCGATGGGGTCTGCGTGTAACGGAACTGAGGCTGCCCCGAAGTAGAAGACATGGACGAGGACGAAGAGCGTGCTATTAGGCTTTCCAAACCAAGAAGAGAAAGGGAAATCGAATTGGAAAATTAAATTTTCTCTGAGGGTAACGAGGGTCTGAGAGAGGAAGGAAGAGATACTATTTTGTTTGGTTTGGTTTGGTTTGGTTTGGTTTGGTTCTGATAAAATGCCTTTCGCTGTAATGTAAAACGTAGGTGCCGGGGAATCGGGACAGTTCCACCTTACGCAGCACTTTTCCTACGTATATAGGTAGCTTATTTTAATTTGGCTTCTAAATTGCGTTTCATAGCATACTTATTGTGTAAAAATAAGTTAACAAAAATTACTTGTATACAAAGTTGATAGTGTATCACGTCGTATCACAACAAAGATAAAATTAAAAATTAAAAAAAAATTAGAAAAGGGAGAGAGATGTGAGAATAATAAAAATTATAAAAGAATGAGAAAATATGAAGGGGACGTAACATAATTTGAGAGGACGAAAATTAAATGGTTAACAGAGTCAAAATAGTCTTCCGACTCTGAATGAACAAACTCATAACTCTTTCGCAACTCTATACGAATAGTGAGAAAATCTAAACAAACATACTATTTTCATTTGATTTCTTGTGATTGTGTCCCCAACCAATGTAATATTAGCAAAACTCAGGCATAGCCTATCGGGTTAGGAATTGACAACCCAAGCCAAACTTACTATATAGGTGTTTGTACCAAGGATTGTGATTTCGCGAAATAACACAAAATTTCGCCGAAATTTTTGTTTTTTTTGAAATTACGAAAAGAAAAAGGACGAAATAAAAAGTTACATTTTTTTGAAAATTTTCGAGATTTTTTTGAAAACTTCAAGATTTTTTGCTAAAATTTTGGGATTTTTTCGTAAAAATACAAAAACTAGTTACTAAAAATTACATTTTTTTAAAAAAATTCGAGGTTTCTTCGTAAGTTTTGAATTTTTTAATTATCATTTATTCAAATTATTTATTACTTTTTGAAACCACTCCATAATTTTCTAATTATTACTTCTTCTACTTATATATTGATTTTTGAAACTACTCCTGATTTTTTAATTATAGGTATTTTAGTTTCATTTAATGTGTTCAATACATTTATTTACTTACATCTTTTTTTTTTTTTAACATATTTGATATACCCTCAAAATTCATTATATATTCATGTATCCTCGAAATTTTTACCTTTTTTCTTTACACATCGAAATATTTCTCAAAATATTTCTTAAAATCAAGATACCGAAATTAACTCGAAAAACGAAATCACAATCCTTGGTTTCTACCCATGTATATTGATTTGGGTTATTTCTCATTTGGCCCCCATTAGTTTATGACTATTCCTATTTGGCTCCCATGACTGTGTGTTCAACTACGTTGACTAACAAATTTTGTCCAATTTTTTCAAAAATACCAACTTACCCTACAAAAGCACATGTTTTTACCAAAAGGGTTAATTGCTACTTCCCCCTACAATAAATAGCTAATTAATAAGTACACCCATTATTATTCACTATTCCACTTACCCCATTGACTAGCAGTCAACGTCCATTGACTGTGGGGGCATGCGCTTATTTCAAATTTGTCCTATTTTAAGGCCAAAAATGTCATTCAGTGATCTGATGGTTCACATTTAAATATGATACAAGCCCAAACTCATGATCCGAGGGATGAGATTCAAAGGTGAATAGTCATTGGGGAAGAGGAAATATTCGTTGGGGGAAATGAAGTAGTCGTTTGGGGAGAGGAAAAAGTCGTGGGTTTAAACCCTTATATTTTTGCACTGTATATCAAACCCAAGTTTTGAACTGAGGGTTTCATCACACAAATACTAGATCTGAGTTATTTCATCATAGATCTCAGTTCACAACATCATAATGAAGGTAAGTCAGTGTTTTTCATTTATTTTGACGTTTATGTTGACATTTGTTAAGAGTTGCAGGTCATCTTCAACCTCTTACATGACTTTTCTAAACCAGAGAGCATTCTTACATTCAAATCTATTATAGGGGGTTAAGTTACTGCCATTATTTATTATAAGGCGTAAAGAGTAATTAAAATTTGTGTTTTCTGGCAGGTTCCTTGTGAGCATGTCATCAATACAATCATATAAGTGAAGACTTCCCTTATTTGTATTATGTGTGCCCCAAGAAGGGTTGTAATCGAGTCTACAAGCTTTTGAATTTCAAAAACCTCAAAAAAAAAAAAAAAAAAAAACCCTAATAGGATGTTCTTGGCCTGTCAAATATCTGGTTGCAAAGGGCTTTTATTGTTTGATGAAGTAATTTTGAAAAGAAATAAAAAATGTAGTTCAAGCTCAAAAGCAAATTTCAACTTAAGCTCAAAGTCAAGTTCAAGCTCAAGCTCAAGTTCCATCTCCAAAAGGGGTACTTTTTCAAATGTGACGGTCCAAATCATTGGATGAAAGATTGTCCATGGGTGGATCTTCCATGCCTAATGCCTTCATGCTCTGGAAGGAGAACTATCAAAAAATCTCATTAACCTCATACACAAGGGCACAAGTACCTCAATTGTGATTCGTACACTAAGGGGTTTGAGTAGTTGGGAGTTGTGCTACCTGATAACATATTTAGAATGTGTATGTTTGGTATACCTATGAATGGCAATGGTAATAGTGTATGACATTGTTTGATATGTGAATTTATGGTAGGAATGGAATGGGAATGACTTGTGCATTTCCCGAAATGCCCTCAATTATTATAACTATGGATGTGCCAAATTTTGTGATACTCCATCAACGAAGAATCAATGGTTTTGTTGATTCCCTGTAAACCATTGATAACAAAACCATTGATTATTGTTGATATTATTATAATATAATAATGGGGATGGTATTATTAAATGAGGATATTGTTAATATGCCCTCAATTATTGTTTGTAGGTGGTATTATTATAATGGGGATGGTGCCCCCATCTTTATTTCTCTCCTTCATTTATCAACAAAAACAAAGAGTTTGATTGAAGATGTTGCTGGTCGAGAGCAGGCTTGGTCTTGTTGATGGCAAGGATCACGAAAGAAGATGAGAAGACAAGTTTGTTGAAGGAGGATCACGAGCCAAAACTCTTCTCCTCCCCCTCTATTCTTTATGTGTGTGGATTTGAGAGATTGTTTTGTGTGTTTGTCAATGTAAGTAGAGGAGAAAACCATTGAAGAGGAGGTAGGTGGGTGGTGGTGAGTCGACGGTGAGGATGACTTGGATCAGAGAGGGAGAGGGAGGAGCTCGTCGAGGTCTTTCCATGTGTCGCTGCTGCTGGTGGCGAAGATGAGGAGAAGAGATGAGAAGTTATTACAGGGAGGGTGAGGAGGGCAAACAAGTCATTATGCTTATCTTGACCATTACAATGGGAATCGTAATTGCCATTCATAGGGTGGGAGGTATGTATGGGCATTACAACGAAATTTGTAATGGGAATGACCATTACGATGGTTTTATGTGATACCAAACAAAGGAATGCTTTTGACCCATTACATTTAACGGTCAATCATTACATTACAACGGTCAATGGGGTAACCAAACATGCCCTTAGAGATGGTGGTCAAAACCCTATTACTCCAGTTGCAACTACTGAAAAAGTTGAAGGTGAACAAGTTCAAGCCGGAAGAAGTAATAACTCTCCAAATGTAACAATAACTATCCAAATGACTATGACATTTGAAGATCTATGTAAAACATTTCGATCTAGCCTAAATAAGAAGTAAATGAACATAACATTCAATATCAGCGTTGCAACAATAACAAGTCTGACATGTCAATATCCAATTCAATAGAAGTCTGACACTGGATCAAAACAATGGATGAAATCATGTCAATATGTCATTCAATATGCCATTCTTATACTAGATCTAAATAGAAGAAGTCTAACACTGGATTTAAACAAAAGAAGTCTGAAGTTGCAACAATAACACTGGATCTAAACAAAAGAAGTCTGACATGTCATTCAATAGTTGCAACAATAACCTGTGTTGCAACAATAACAATTCAATTTATGTCACGCAAACAACAAATAACCCATCAAATTCAAGTCTGACATGCCCTTCTCGCAAAATATCATCAAATGCACTCTAGTTGAAGTCTGTCATAAACATAAAACAGTCATCAACCAATACTTACATCACTATAAACAAACAAAAAGAAGTTGGTATATTCCCTACTAACAAACAATATCACCATAAAGTGTTGTAACAAAAAAACAGTTCCCCACTAAGAAAAAACAGTTTTCAAAACAGTTGTTTCAAGTTGGTATCACATGCTTGGTCATCTTGGCCCCATAGGTTGATTGCTGCAAGAGCCTTGTCTGTCCCCTATTTATACCACTAACACTGGATGTGCTAATGGCCCAGAACATTGGTGGCCTTATTATAGGGGGCTCTATTCCTTGTGGAAAGGGCTGAGTTTGGAACATTTAAGCCTGAAAGTTGTGCATTGTTGGAGCTGTGGGCATTTCAGGTGAAGATTGGGTTGTTGTGGAGGGACTGTGGCCCTTTCATTTGGAGGTTGACATCTTCCTCTCCCATTTCCAAAACCTAATTTGGCACCCATTTTCTTGTTGTTCCTACCTCTTATGAATCTGGGTGGTGCCCTAGAGTTCTTGTATGTCTGTCCACAACCTTTAGTTTGCTCCCTATGAGGGTTTTTACAGGTTCTGTTGTTGTAACCCTCCAAACCACCCTTTTGCAGCTCCTAGCTTCATTTTCCACATGTTCATCTTCATCCTTTCTTCTTTCAGTCCTTGGTCTCCCAAGAGGTCTTTTCACTTGAGATGAAAACACCAAGTATGTTGGCTACCACATCAAAACCATCATCACATATGAAAATATGCAAAGACTATCAAACAAATAATACTTACTTCTGCCCATTCCCTCATATTTCTAATATTGACAATGTCCTTTAGTAAGCCTCCAAATAATGCTTTCACTAAATGGTAAGAACTACAATACCTACATAAAATGCATATTAGTGTGGGAGCAAACATTAAGTTATATAGGATACTTACTCTGCCCATATGGGTCTGTGATTGGCTAGACAAACAACTCCATGCGCACAGATGATGCATGTCAACTCCCATTGTCCACAATCACAATATCTCATACATATATTCACTATCCACCTAGAACCACTCTCATTATATAATTGTGAAACCATTAGCAGACCCAAACTGGCTGAATTGGTTCATCATCCCCTTGTACTTGTCAATGAGCTTCTGAGCTCTAGGTACTAATCCAATTATGTACCAAGAACTGTTTTTTGCCCTTCTGTCATACATAAGCCTAATGAGAAGCATGTGATACTCATCTATGAACTTGCAAATTGGTATTTTCCTTAGCTTGATAATCCAATTGTTGAAGCTTTCATTGAAGTTGTTTGTGATGTGCTATGAGCATACTCTACTGTCAAAATATGTCCTACACCAAGTCTTGCATCTCTTTCAACTAGCCACTGATGAGCTCTTGGATTAGTATCTTTCAGCTTTTTCAAATTGAAGACATGGTCAACCTCTTTGTATGCCCTAGCAGCTTTTCAACTAAGTTTCATCAAGAACTTCCCTCCAGATCCAGCCTTCTTGAAGTTATTGTACATGTGCCTGAAGCAGAATCTATGGTCTGATTCTGGAAAAGTGTTTTCACTGCCTCAATCAACCCTTTTTGCTGGTCAAAAATAAAAGTCAGCTTCCCCATATGCATCTTCAAGTGCATCTGAATGATGCTCAAGAAGTTGAACCAAGTTCGATAACATTTAGACTGACAAATATAGATAGCCCGTGGAAACAAACCATTGTTGTCATCCAAGGCTGTCACAGACAAACAACAACCCCCATATTTGCTCTTCATAAAGCTCTCATCCAATCCCACCAAAGGTCTACAACCATGCTGCCAACCAGAGAAATTAGCAGAGAATGTCAAGGAAAACCCTGTGAACCTACTCAAGGACTTCATAATAATAAGTAGATAGTTTAAGGGGAATATACTAATTCATGAGAGGCTTTTGTCATGGCAGAACCAACCTATAATAAAGATTAGGCAACGACTATTTGGCATCGTAGAATACTCTCACCCACACCACATATCTAATTTTTTATTTCCCACACCATGCACTTTTTCTCCCACACCACTCTTCTATTTCACACCACCTGATGATACATCAAAATAGACTAATCATCATGACCGTACACGTGACATAAAGATTCATCACGAGGATACAACGCCCAATCTATCGATCCAACTCATAAAGCCCAGGAAGAATAAAGCCAACTACTGAGGCGACATAAACATGGCCCAAACAAATTAGAGCTGAGTTTAGGCCCGACACAAGTTCTCTCATAAAAAAGAAGAACGTTGCACCAAAAAAGAGTTGTGGAGGGAGTTACAGCTCCTCGAACACATCTCCATTAAAGATGAGACTGTTACAAGAAACATCTCCTTCCATTGCGCTTCACATGTTTAAGTCACACAGATGATACATCAAAATAGGTCGGTCATCACAGCCGTACACGTTGCATAGAGATTCATCACGAGGATATAACGTCTAGCCTATTGGTTCAACTCGTAAAGCCCAAGAAGAATAAAACCAATTACATAGGCCCAAACGAGGTCCACAATGAGGAGACACAAACAATGCCCGAATCCAGACCCGACACAAGTTTCCTCATAAAGAAGAGGAACGTTGCACCAAAAAAGAGTTGTGGAGGGAGTTATGCCTCCCCAAATGCATTTCCATTAAGGAGGAGACTATTACAAGAAACATTTCTTTTTGTTGCGCCTCACATGCTTAAGTCACACAGATAGTTAACCACGACCATTATAAAAGGTAAAGAGAACATTCGACACAGGTATGCAACTTCAATTGAGTTTTGTCCAGATTTACATCATTCTTCCAACAGAGTTACTGACTTGGGCATCAGAGTGCCTTTGGCCACCAAAAAGGTGTCCTTGGCAGTCTAACATTTGTTTTGCAAGTCAAACTCACAGGAGGACGATTTTTGGATGCATCAGTTTGGCGCTGTCTGTGGGAAACAACAAGTTTCCTTTTCTAAAAATGAAAAACATAATGACAAAGCTCACCACAACCTGACAAAAGATCAATAAGCCATCAAAGAAAATAATACAGTCTGCAGATCCTCAATCCAGTAATGATCATGACAACTCTCCCATCGATGCATCGCTGACAGCTCAAGGAGAAGAAGCAACACGGATCACCGGACCAATAACATCCGAGAATGCGGATCCGCAGCATGTAGTAGTCCAGAAAACCCAAGCATCCGACGACACGCTGCCACGGACCCTCAGGTGGATTTACTCATGGCCAAGATGAATTACACGACAGAGATGCTAGAGAAAATCACCCAGGAATGCGTTTAGCCAGCCAACCCTGCTCCGACACCGCCCCAAAAAAATTCAACTGGCCAAACTCAAAGAAGTGACAAAGCCCTAGCAGAACCCCAACAGAGAAATGTCGAGAGCAGCGAGCTCCCCCAAGACAAGACTTCGTAGTGCGGCGAAATGATTGTTGTAATCCTGTTCAGGATTGGAGTCACGGATCCCGACATACTGTACGAGTTAGCCAAGCCGTTATTTTCTGACGCACTCATGAAGAAGGAAATGCCAAAAAAGTTCACTCTGCCAAAGTTTGAGGTGTATGATGTTACCACCGACCCAACGGATCACCTAAGACATTTCCACCACATGATGGCTCTAAAGGAAACCACATAGTCGATCTTGTGCAAAACGTTCCCAACCAGCCTCACATCCACAGTGATGAACTTGTTCAATAGACAACCTCCGAGGTCGATAGACTCTTTCCAGGCTTAGGCCACCGCTTTCATTACCAGATTCATTGAGAACCAGCGGATGAGGAAGGGACCCCACTACCTTCTCCACATCAGACAAAAGCCCGAAGAAACGATGTGGGAATATGTCACTCGCTTAACCAACGAGTTAACAATGATTGATGGATGTAGCGACGACACAACCGCTGCAACTTTCGTCGCTGGACTAAAAAGAGGCCCCTTCTTCGATGCCCTTAACCTAGAGCCTCCAAAAGGCATTTGCGGTCCTGCTGAAAATAGAGCAGAAACGTATCCCCCCTTAAAGAAATGAAAGCTGCGATTAGGAAGAATGAGTAGGAAAGAGAGACCATTCGAGGAAACGGGAAAGGAAAGACGAAAGAAGTCGAGATGATGGATCACGGGAGAATAGCAGTCATTCAAAGAGACATCGGAATGACGGACGTACTGAGTCCAACCAGCGGGAATCCAAGAAATCACAATCGGCACGACCCAGTCATGAGCGGATAACCAATGTGCTAAAGGAGTACAAACCATACACAACCCTAAAAACAAGCCGAACCAACATTTTAAGACACATAGTGAATTGGGAGAACATCAACTGGCCAACCAGGCTCGGAAGAACGAGACAAAAGCATGTACTGCTATTTTCACAAGGATCATGGACATGATACCGAGGACTGCTACAAGTTAAAGGAAGAAATCGAGCATTGGATCCAAAAAGGACAACTTGATGAATTCATCGACATACCAGACAAACAGTTCAAAGGAAAAGAAAAGGCAGATACTGCAGCCACGGGATCAAAAGAACGATCCAGGGAATTGATAGACGCCCTACACTACATCCGCCCCACTAAATAAACATCTCCCATCCGAGCACCCCTATATCGAAGCAGAAAGGTCAACACTCTGAAGACGACTACACTAACCAGCTTGAAGACTCTAATAGCATAAATTCAGCCAAGGTTACTTACAAAAGAATTAACAATGACAAACTCTATCAAGCCTTAGCAAGCAATGCCAAACGGGGAGCAATAACAGTCCAAACAAAGGATGTCATAAATTAAAAGGAATTGCAGAGGCACGAAACTCCAACGCGAGGATAGACATCAACCGCACAAGAATAAAAGAAGAAACACTCCACAATGTAATGGAACCACTCCAGAAAAATGACCGCTAGAAATGGTCAAAAAATCAATAAAGTTTCAATTTCAAATATGACATCCCATAAAGGCGAACAACTTTGTAGCAAAGCTATATGAAACAATCAGCATACGAAGCCCAAAAGGAATCAGGATGCAAGTCGGATATTTACAATAAACTTTTGGTCTGATCAACCAAAGAAGTAAAAGTTTGACACCTGTGTCAACTAAACACATAAACTTTGAATCAACCAAGATGTCAAGTTAACGAAGTAAAAATTGGACGAACGAGTCAATTAAGTAAAGTGACTTCAGGTCGACTAAAATGTGGAACCAACAAAGTAAAAGTTGGATGAATGAGTCAATTAAGTAAAACGATTTCGGATCGACTAGAGTGTCGCATCAACGGAGTAAAAGCTGGATGAACGAGTCAACTAAGTAAAACGACTTTGAGTAGACTGAAACATTGAGTTAACGAAGTAGAAGTTGAGCGGACGATTCAACTAAACACATATTCGAATAGACCGAGATGCCGAGTTAACGAAGTAAAAATTGGATGAACGAGTCAATTAAGTAAAACGACTTCGGATCGACTAGAATTTTGAACCAACGAAGTAAAAGTTGGACGAACGAGTCAACTAAGTAAATCAGTAAATCGACTTCAAGTCGATTGACGCGTCGAGTTAACGAAGTAAAAGTTGAACAAACGAGTCAACTAAGTAAAATAACTTCGAGTCAATTGAAACATCGAATTAATGAAGTAAAAGTTGAACGAACGAGTCAACCTAGTAAAAACTTCGAGTCGACTGAAACGTCGAATTAACAAAATAGAAACTAGATGAACGAGTCAAATGATATTGGGTCAACTAGAGGTCGAACCAATGAAGTAAAGGTTGGACACTCGAATCAACAAAAACTTAGAGTCGATTGAAACGTCGAGTTAACAAAGAAAAGTCTGAATAAGCCGAGAAACTACTTCACACTAACTGAAACGTCAAGTTAGCGTAGTAAAGGTTGAGCGGACGATTCCATGAAGTAGAGGCAACCTCGAGACCACCGAATTCAACAAAAAGAAAAATAAAGGAAAAAAAACTCATATCATTCATTCAAAATCTATTTAGTTACATTCGAAGGTAACAATGGAAGACTAGGGGAAAGATCTATAACATCCTTAGCAATACCATCTGCAAGAGCCGGATCGTCGACAAGATTTCTTTCTTCAGAAGGAGGCGACTCTTCAACAATTGGATCGCTCGGAGGATCTTCAACACCCTCGTCATCCTCGAAGGTCCGATAGACCAGATGACGATATTGAGACAAGTCGACACATAGATCCTCAATATAATCCAGAAGCTCAGTCCGACCATAAACAATGCGCTGCCAATCTGCCACCTCCATAACACAGAGTCTATCCTTAACAGAAGCAAACTCGCTTCTTACCGCGATGAGTTGGCCCTCAGCGGTAGCGAGTATCGCGGAGGAATCAGCCTTGACTTCGTCAAGCGAAGCCAATAATCTCTCCACCCTTTTTAAGCAATGTCACGATTTTTAGAGTGCTCTATCATGGCACGCGCGACCTCGTCATGAAGCGCCTTCTCAGCGGAAAGCTTTTTCTCCACATCGTGCAAACGTGTGTGGATGCCATCTAAGTCAGCTCTCAAAGACTCAAGCGCGACTACAAATCGATTCTGTGCACCCTCCACCCCAGCCAACGAAGCCTGAGCAACCTCAGCCGCTTTAATCCATTCAGAGCATCACGTTTTTAACGCGTCATATTGGTAAAGAACATGGGAGAATACCAATAGCAGCACAAAGAGCTTCCTCTCCAAAGAAATCACAAGATTGTGATTAACTTGATGACTCAAAGCCATCACTTCCGCATGGGCAAGACGGGTCATCCCATCTATTATAAGCCTAACAACATTCTCAATATGAAGATTCGGGTTCAGCACGAACATCAAAGGCCTCTCCACCGACTGTCTATGCCATTCATTAATCGACTTACGTGCACCATCTTGCACGCCAAGACAAGAAAACCAACTGAACTTCCCATCCAATTTGACACGAATATCTTCAGGAGTAGGTTCCTTCCAACTGACCCACGAATGAAGAACATGAGGATCTGGTAGTATGGAGGAACCACCACCACCCACAGCCGGCAAAGAAGAGGGAACGACAGAAGAACCTCCATCACCCTCTCATCATTCAGCAGAAACGGAACAAATGGTGATCCCAACGAGAGCAGAATAACCCAAGCAGGCTGTGGAAGGAGGGATCTCCACCCCTCCATCAACATGAAGGGAAGAATAAGGAATAGACTACACCTCGGGAACCCGATCACAATTGCCAAACTCCTTAGACTGAACAATAGCCAACTGGAACATCTTGTCATCCAAGGACCGAGGATCCTCATCATAACACTTGGCAACATCAAGGCCGAAGCAGAGAGGAGTTTCTTTTCCCCATCATCCAGCGGACAAGCGATATCTTTCTCACTCCTCTCCGTAGCCAACTTCATCTCTTCCGCCTCCTGCAGAGAGCAACGGTCTTCCCTCGAAGGTTCTCTATCAACAGAACCCGAATAAAGATATGTACAACACACAGTCAACAAGTCATTTCTTATTCGAAACACGGTCAGAAGGCATAAACAACCGCTTCGACAGACTAACAGGCCTCGATACTTTTCTTTTCCTAGAAAAAGGACTGGTAGCACTACGGACAGGAGCATTGAGATCCGTAATGCCTGAGCTCACTTTTCGATCAACGACAACATCATCACCTTCAACAGCGACAACATGGGCAGCAATCTCCGCGGCTTGCCTTTCGGTTAACAAGGCCCGCTCGGTTTCATTTATGTTGTATAGACCACTGTGCCTCACCATATCATCAATAAGATAGGCTTCCAATAGAACTACCGAAAGCTCCAGGAAACGCTCGCTGATAATTTGCTTTTCAACGGTTAATTGCATATTCTGACGCTTGATAAGAACTCGGAAAAACCTCACTATCTGTAGACCCCGTAAATTGAAATACCCAGAGTTGACAAACGCATAAAACCAATCCTGAGACAACCCTCTGATGTCATCATTGAGATTGCCAAAACACGCAGGTGAATGAAAGAAACATGTATGCTTGGGTTTCAGGCTAAACCTCACCAAAGAATGTAAGATTCTAGTGGTTAAAGGAATACCAGAAAGAATGGCCCTAATATACGTGGAAACCATAACCCTCCACCCATTCGGGCCCGTCTGAGCAGGAGGAATACCCAGGAAATCTTGATACGACCAAAATAGCTCCAGAACTGGAAACCGAATACCAGCATAAAACATGCAAGGGTCAAGCGCAATATATCGCTTCTTTGGGCAACAAGAACTGTCGTTTTCATGAAAGCATTCGATTTCAAGGTCGGGGGCCAAAACATAGTTGGAACGGACACTATCCAAAGTAGCATGATAAGAATTATTTGGGGAAAAATGAGCCTCACAGGCAACAAGTTGATCACCATCTAGTAGGTCACCGGCAGACATCGCAGATAGGAAATAAAAGACGAAAAATGGCAATAGGAGACAAAAAGTAACACTAATAGCAAAGATAGCGTAAAGAAGGGGGCAAAGTAGCCACAACACCCTTTATACAACCGTGCAACGAAGAGATTGCTCACGGAGCGACATACGGGACACAGTGGCGCACTAAAACCCCCAGGAAATGTGATAAAAAATGAACAGACAACGAAGTAATCAAAAAAGTCAACCGACTGAAAGTTATTAAACATTAAGTTCGGTGTAAAAACATAATCGAAATACCAACCGTCACACAGTTAGTAGATACGTGAACATACCCACTAACTAAGGGGGAGTAACTGATGATACATCAAAATAAACCGATCATCGCGACCGAACACGTGGCATAGAGATTCATCACCCAATCTATCGAGCCGGTTCATAAACCTAGGAAAAATAAAGCCAATTATAGAGGCCCAAACGATGCCCACCACTGAGGAGACATAAACATGGCTCGAATCTAGACCCAAACAAATTAGAGCCCAAGTCCAGGTCCGACACAAGTTCTCTTATAAAGAAAACGAACCTTGCACCAAAAAAGAGCCATGGAGGGAGTTACGCATCCCCGAACGCATCTCCATTAAAGAGGAAACTGTTACAAGAAACATCTCCTTCCATTGCGCCTCACATGCTTAAGTCACGCTGATGATACATCAAAATAGACCGGTCATCACGACCATACACGTGGCATAGAGATTCATCACGAGGATATAACATCCAGCTTATTGGGTCATTTCATAAAGACCAAGAAGAATAAAACCAATTACAAAGGCCCATATGAGGTCCACCAATTAGGAGACACAAACAGGGCCCGAATCCAAGCTCGACTCGAGTTCTTTCATAATGAACAGGAACGTAGCACCAAAAAAGAGCCGTGGAGGGAATTATGCCTCCCTGAACGCACTTCCATTAAGGAGGAGATTGTTACAAGAAACATTTTATTCCGTTGCGCCTCACATGCTTAAGTCACACAGAGAGTTAACCACGACCATTATAAAAGGTAAAGAGAACATTCGACATAGGTATGCAACTTCAACTAGTCTAGATTTACATCCTTCTTCCAACAGAATTACTGACTTAAGCTGGGGGTGACTTCGGCCACCAAAAAGGTGGTCCTTGATAGTCTAACTTTTGTTTTGCAAGTCAAACTCACAGGAGGACAATTTTTGGTTGCATCACCACCCATACAAGGAAAAACCTAAGTCTATCTCCCCTCCCAAATTGAAAACGATTGAAAGCTCCATGTTCCCTCCCAACTTCTTTTTCTCTTTTTCGATCCATCTTGTCGTCTTCTTCTCTGATCTTCTTGTTTGTTTTTGCATCTTTTTCCCTCATTTCTCTTATTTTCTTACCTCACCATCCGGGAGCACTCCCAAATCGAAATTGAAGATGAAGTCGAAGAAGAGTTAGAACCTTTACATGATCTCAACCTTGATTTCGCCCGTCGCCCCTCTCTCCTTTTCTTTTCCTTCCCCTTACACATTATTTCTATCGCCCTCATGGTTGACCGTGCGAGGATGGGTTTCCCACTTGCACAGGCAGCTGTGAGGGCAAAAACATTTGACTCTTGCGGAGGCACCTGCGAGTGGAAAACTATCCTCGCATAGTTCGTCGCTAGGGCGAGAAAAACAAAAAATGTGATGGGAAAGAAAAGGAGAGAGGGAGTGGCAACGGCTTATGCGAGAAGAAGAGAGGGTGGGAGAAGAAGTAAGGAGAACTGAGAGGGAGTGGGAGAAGAAAATATAGTGGGAGAACTGGAAGAGGAGAAAAATAAGAAGAAGATGGAGAGGGGAAGGAAAATAAGAAGATGTTAAGGGGCGACGGTGGTTGGGGTTCCATCTCTTCTATATCTCATATTCGTCGGTCCTTTCTCACTGTCCCTTGCAATCGATCGATCCCCTTCTTCGCTATCCCCTTCCATGTTGTTGTTCTTGTTCTTGAGAAGAGAGGGTGAGAGAAGAAGATGAATACTAGTTTAAATGGGTGACATGGGAGAGCAGGTAAAAAATTTTTGGGATAGGTGGCGTGGGTGGAGAGTATGTGACATGACTTCACTTTTACTGTTCCTCCACCTCATTTTCGTTATAAGTAGCATAGGCCATAACTTGTACACCAAACATGGTTCGGATGTGTATGTTATTTAGAGTTTCTATGAATTTTTTTACTTGCATTCTCCTTGGTCTTATTCCTGACTATGTGTTATTCCCAAGTTCTAAATAATTAAAAGCAACAAATTTACTCTGCACGTGGCTGATTATTTGCTTATTCACTTAGGGTTATAACCAATTCCTATAAGCCAAAATCCACACCAACACCTCTCCCACAGTCGTTGCATCCCTTTCCCCAACATAAACACCAAATTAAAAGTTATTTGCTTTATCCCATAAAAACATAACTTTTACTGTGGATTATGCTGGCTTGTAATGGAACATCTGAAATTGTCGAAGATGGAAAGATACAATAACAACACATACACCATTATTGTCAAAAGGGTTTTTTATAATACACTTTTTCCATTACAATTCTCCTATAAAATTATGGAAGAAATTCAGGCTGGTCTTCCATCTTTTTATGTTTTGGTATCCTGCATGAGTTAGAGAAACCAAGTATCCAATGAAAAGTCAAAGCAGACGACTTAATTCATTGTTATATTTTTTGGACTTTGGAAGTTAACACAAACAAGATAAGAGCTCAATCTCATCATCTTGGTAGCCTTCCCTACAATTAAGATGACAGTTGAAATCAGGGGAAATTTTGTGCTTTGACCGCCATTATATGAAATTCCTTGCTTTATATGAGTACCTTAAATCCGCCCATGGCAACGGCCGGTCCCAAGCCCGAATAAAGGAGGAGGGTTGGTGTTAGGCTTGTAACAACCAACTGTAAAAAAACCCAACACATCCCTTTTCATGGAATTTGATTCAAAAAGATTAATGTAGAAAGATAGGGCATCCCTCGCTATAAGCGACGCGGTTCACCTACGCTAGGGTGTAGTAACAAATGAGCAAGGCGTGATGTAGTGGCACCTGGCTGTAGTGTTAAATAGGCAAGGGCTCTCGCACCATTCTGGCCGGAGGCGGGTAAAGAAGCTAGTCCAGGTTAGAGCTAGAGATAGAATGATTAGATTAGCCTCTTAGAACAAAGGAACATTGACGGGTAAGTCAATAGAATTAGTGGATGCCTTGCGTAGGAGGAAGGTAAACATAATTTGTCTCCAAGAAACAAAGGAGAAGGGGAATAAGGCTAAAGATTTAGGAGGAGGGTACAAACTCTTCTATTTAGGTAAAGATGGAACTAGGAACGAGGTGGGAGTAATGGTAAATAAAGATTTTAAGGATGCAATAGTTGACGTTAGGAGGTTTGGGGATAGAACCATAAGTATTAAATTAGCTTTAGACCTAGAGATAGTGCATGTTATTAGTGCGTATGCACCCCAAGTAAGTTTAGACGAGGATACTAAGAAGGGTTTTTGGGACTCTTTAGAGGAGTTAGTTCTTGGGATTCTCTCTTCCGATAGGGTTTTCTTAGGCGGGGATTTGAATGGCCATGTCGGTAAGGATAGAGTTGGGAATGAGAAGGTACATGGAGGTCAAGGCTTTTGGGATCGAAACACTATGGGGATTTCTATTTTAGATTTTGCTTTAGCTAAGGATTTTAGGATTGTGAATATTTTTTATAAGAAGAGGGAATATCACTTGGTGACCTTTGTGAGTGGGCGCAATAGAAGTCAAATTGTTTATTTTCTTGTTAGGAGACACGATTTAGATAGGTGTAAAAATTGTAAGGTTATACCAAGGGAGTGTCTGACAAACCAACATAGGTTGTTAGTCCTTGATTTTTGTCTTAATGGTAGGGGTCGTAATGCTAAAGAACAGGTTAGACTGAGAATTAAGTGGTGGACCTTACAGGGAGATGTGTGCCAAAATTTTAGAAAGAAAATTTTGGGTGGCCAGTCAGTTTCAGAGGGTTGGGAGAATCTAGGACCAAAGGATAGGACTAGTAGCGCGAAACTTTTTGAACATTTGTCAAACTGAATAAGAAGATGTGCGAAAGAAGAGTTAGGAGAGGCCAAAAGAGGAGGTGTATATGATAAGGAGACATGGTGGTGGAACGCTGATGTGCAACAAACCATTGCAGAAAAGAAAAGATGTTTTAAGTAGTGGCAAAGAGATAAATGACTTGAGTCTTATGAGCTTTATAAGCAAACTAAGAAGTTGAGTAGTAAAGCAGTAAATGAAGCTAAAAAGAGAATATATGATGATCTGTATAATAGGCTAGGTACAAAGGAAGGGGAAAATGATATTTTAAAGATAGCTAAAACTAGAAAATGAAAAACTAGGGACTTGAGTCATGTTAAGTGTGTTAAGCATGAGGATGGAAGAGTTTTAATGCAGGATAAAGCTATTTTAGATAGATGAAATGATTATTTTTGGAACCTATTCAATGGAACACATGTAGGGGAGTTAGACTTGGAGGGGTATGTTTCACAGGAAAGGAGACATCGTGTGTTCCATTGCAAACTTAGTGTCACAGAAGTGAGAAAAGATTTAAAATAAATGAAAACAGGGAAGGCAGTTGGACCTGATGATATACCAATTGAAGCATGGAAATGTCTGGGAGAAGTTGGGATTTAATGGCTAACTAAGTTCATTAATAGAAATTTGGAAACTAGAAAAATGCGAGATTCGTGGAGGCATAACATTGTGGCACCAATTTATAAGAACAAATGGGATATTCAAAATTGCTCGAACTATAGAGGGATAAAGCTTATGAGTCATACGATGAAACTTTGAGAGAGGGTTATAGAATGAAGACTTAGGAGTTTAACCAAGGTTTCGGAGAATCAATTTGGATTTATGTCGGGTATGTCTACTACGGAGGCCATCTTCCTTCTTAGGAAAATTATAGAAAAATATCGAGAGGAACGTAAGAGTTTGCATATGGTGTTTATTGATCTGGAGAAAGCTTACGATGGGGTCTCCAGGGAGTTAATTTGGTGGGTGCTTGAAAGGAAGAAAGTGTCTCAATGTTATGTCGATATCATTAAAGATATATATGAAGGGGCTGTAACAAGTGTTTGCTCAGTGGGTGGGATGTCCAGATAATTTCCAGTGTTAGTAGGACTACATCAAGGGTCGACCTTAAGTCCATATCTTTTTGCTTTGGTCATCGATGAGTTGACGAAACATCTGCAAGAAGATGTACCTTGGTGCATGTTATTTGCAGATGATATTGTCTTAATTGATGAGACTAGTGAAGGTTTAGGTTAGAAACTAGATAGGTGGTGGGAAGCTTTAAAGAGTAAGGGTTTTAGAATTAGTCGTTCGAAGACGGAGTATCTAGTATGCAACTTTGGTCGTGAATCACGAGGAAGGAGTAATCCAATTGAGATCGAAGGTGTGGAAGTCCCAAAGTGTGAGGCTTTTCGATATCTAGGATCTATAATTCAAAAGAATGGAGCTATTGGAGAAGATGTAGACCAAAGGATTAAAGTTGGTTGGCTGAAATGGAGAATGACGTCAGGAGTATTATGCGATAGAAGGATGTCTACAAGGCTAAAAGGGAAATGCTATAGAAAATTGTTCGACTAGCCATGCTATACGGTTCACAAAATTGGGCTACTACGGGGCAACATACGCATAGGATGGCAGTAGCTGAAATGCGTATGTTAAGGTGGATGTGTGGTAAAACCCGTAAGGATAAAATTAGGAATGAAATAATTAGAAGATACTTAGGTGTAGCACCCTTAGATGACAAAATTAGAGAAAGACATTTAACTTGGTTTGGTCACGTGCGGAAGAGACCAAGCACGAAGCCAATTAGAAAATGTCTAGATTGGCAAGTTAATGGAGGGTGTAGATAAAAGGGACGACCGTTGAAAACTTGGATGAAGGTGGTGAATGACGACATCATTGAGCTTGGATTAGGCGAGGATATGTGGGAAGACTGCATTGCTTGGAGAACCAAAATTCATGTAGCCGACCCTGAAAATATCAGGAATGGGCTTTGATGATGATATGTGTACCTTTTAATTCCATTTGATGCGTCCAAATTTAGTCTCCTAGGAATTCGACCTGCAAAACAAAGGTTAGGTTGCCAAATACCACCTTTTTGGTGGTCGAAGGCACTTTGATGCTTAAATCAGTAAATCTGTAGGAGATAAAGCTTAATCTGGACATAATTCATTGTTAAAATTGCATACCTTAGTCGAATATTTCGTTTACTTTAAAAAGTGGTCGTTATCAATTCTCTGCATGACTTAAGCATGTGAGGCTTGGCGAGAATAGACGTTTTATATAATATACTCCTCTTTTATAAAGATACGTCCTTAAGGGAGTAACTCCCGCCATGACTTTTTTTTTTTTTCTCTGTAACGCTTCTCTTCATTAAGGGAGAGATTTGTTGGGTTTGGATTTGGGCCTCTGACCATGATTTGTTCTGAATGGCCATTTTGTGCTTTAACGAGTGGACCTGCCTTTTCTGGCTTTGCATAACGACCATGACTTGAAATACATGGTCCTCGTGATAAGTGATCTTTGCCACGTGTATGGTCATGATGATAGTCTTATTTGATGTATCATCAACTACTCCCCCTTAGTTAGTGGGTATGTTGACGTGGCCACTAACTCTACGACGGTTGGACTTTTGATTTCATCATTGCGGTGCACTTAATGCCATTAGCAGTTGTTGATGCGGTTGCTATTCTGACATCTTACCTGTCTGTTTGTTTCTACGCATTTTTTGAGATTTTGTGCAGCCATCATGTCTCACACGTCGACCTATTAGTATTCTCTTTGTTGCTCAGCTCTATAAAAAGGGGCATAATGGTTGTATTTTTTTCTCTTAACGCTATCTTAGAGATCAGAGTTTACTTTTACCCTTCTTCTTCGCTTTCTTTTTGGTTCAATTCCTTTGCCATGTCTACTAACAAGATACTAGATGGCAAAGCACTTGGCGTCTGCGAGGCATTTTTCTTGCCTAAGAAGGGTTGCAATCGATGTTGGAAAGTGTTTATGCTGAGTACTCATTGCCATTGAACCTCGAGATTGTTCTGCCTAGGCATAACGATAGTCCTTCTCCTCCAAGGCTAGATTGTATCTTCGTAAGTTGTCGTAGTCTTAGTTTTATTGTCTGGATCAATCACGATATTTAGTCGTACACAATAAATACGTGTTGATCTCGCTCTCGTACTTTGCGTATCTCAGTAGTTTAGTTTTGACTGGATTTCTGCCTTTGCACTTATTTCTCGGCCATCTGAAACTTTCATTTCTTTCGACTTATCTTGAGCGTATTTCGTAGTTCGACTCGTTAGTTGGGCCAGGAGTCTTTACACGTAGGTCTGATTTATGCATTCAGACATTTGTAAGTATACTTTGTAGTCCAACATGTTGGTCGGGCCAGAGGTTTTTGCCATTAGGTTTGACGTATACGTCAAGACTTTAATAGGTTTATTTCATGGTCCGATGTATTGGTCGGGCCATAAGGTTTTACGAGTAAGTCTGACTTATACGTCCAGACTTTTGTAGGTGTACTTCATGGTTTGGCATATTGGTTGGGCCATAAGGTTTTACGAGTAAGTCTGACTTATACGTCTAGACTTCTGTAGATTTACTTTATGGTCCGACATATTGGTCAGGGCAGAAGGTTTTACGAGTAAGTCTGACTTATATGTCCAGACTTTTGTAGATTTACTTCATGGTCCGACATATTGGTCGAGCCAAAAGGTTTTACGAGTAAGTCTAACTTATACGTCCAGACTTTTGTAGATTTACTTCATGGTCCGACATATTGGTCGAGCCAGAAGGTTTTACGAGTAAGTCTGACTTATACGTCTAGACTTTTGTAGGTTTACTTCATGGTTGATCATACCAGAAGTTTTATGTTTGTGTCTGCTATTCATCTTGACATTTTAACTCTACTCGTAGCTCGATATGATGATCGTGCTAGTTGCTTTACGAGTAGATGCATAGTCTGACTTTGACGTCTTGACTGAACTTGATTGTTTGAACGTAAGATGGAGGGTTTGAATTTGGAAATTATATTGATAATCTCGGTTCAAGTGCTTGACATTTCATGGTTGTAGTAGTTGTTTTCCTTTTTTGTCTTTCAACCAGCACATTCTTGGTATGTTGATTTTTACCAACATTACTGATTCATCTAGTTGCCGACACTGAATGTGTGATGGGATCCAATCTGACTCTTAATGTTTTGTTGTTTAAGGCTTTGAAGTTGAATTTACTTGTCTTTTACAATATTACGCCTTCTGAGTTGTGAAGGATTATTGCTACTCCACTTCCCTTCTTGTTGGATTATCTGCTACAACATAGGATTCGTTTGTGAACAGTTTGTTTGGTGTGCTCATTTACTTAGTTGCTGCTTGGTCGATGTTTTTCAGTATTGTCCACCTCACCATTTTTATGGTTAACTCTGGTTTGTGTAGCGCCAATCGGAGCTTCTGTTCGATCGTGACTGTGATGGGATGAGCTTGGAAGTATGATCGTAGCTTTTGAAGATACGACCAAGGCGAATACTAGTTTTTCAAGAGTCGGGTAGTTCACTTCTGCGTTCACAAATGTTTTCCTGGCGTGGAAGGTTGGCTTTTGTATGCCTTTGCTTTATTGGGTGACCATATGTAGTGGAGTACTTATATTTGTTCTAGATCAATTTTGATTTTGGATTGTCTTGAAGTTTGTTTTGGTTTTGTTCCTTCTTCCAGTTTTCCAGTGTTTGGTTGATCTCCTGGATTGAGTGCATTCAACTATGTATATGACTTGAGCTTGAATTATAGCGTTATTTTCCTTCATTGATGGATTCAGAATGTTTCTTAATCAAATCATTGAGTCTACGTTCTTCAAGGCACTCCAACTGGTGACCTTTTCAGCAACAAGGCAAGTTGAGTAGAACTCAACACCGAATCATCCAATCATGCTCACAGCAGCTCCAGCTGCCAAGGCTTCCATGAATTCCTTAGCTCCAGACCTTGCAATGGTACCGAGATTGTTTACCAAATCAGATTTGGTCATGCCAAACCCACTGTCAATGATGGAGAAGGTGTTGTTGGCCTTGTCGGAGACAATGTGATAAAGAGCTATTGGTTGGGAATTGAGCTCACATTTGTTAGTAAGACCCTCGAACCTGATTAGCTAGTTTATCTCCGCCGGAAATGTCTTTGTGTCCCACGTTGTGAGTTGCTAAAATGGATCTTCTAGTCATGACGGCTCATACTATCTGCGTGGGAGGGGGGGGGGGCCTTCATGGCTATGTAATGGCATCCACGTGCGACCGGCTGATCTCCTTCAATGACTTCGATCCTGAATGGAACTTGTGTAGGAATTCCATCGTTTTGGAGACCATCTCCTTGTGGTTCATTGCCTTCAAAGTTTACTCGCTGAAATTCAACAGGGGTCTATTGGTTCTCTCGAACATGGTTAGCGTAGTTATGTTGCGGTGGTGTTTAGACATGGTCGGCAGATTGAGCACGCTTTTGGGTGAGTTAGTCTACTACTTTTGTTAAGCGATCTATCTGGGCAAGTAGTTGATCCACACCGGGATCTGTTATTGTACCGCCTGATGTCTGAGATGATTGAGCCACCATTCCATGTTGTAATATTGCGCTATCTAGCATACTTAACTTTGTTATCGCTGGATTTGGGGCATTCCTTATTGGTAATTTAACTTCACTAGTAGGAGGATTGTCACTGAGTTGAAGGTTTGTGGAATGTTCAATTTGCTATAACTTTTTGTTACTGATTAGAGCTAAGGAAATTTCTAATTACAAACTCTCTTTCAGAAAGGAAATTGTCGCTTCCCATAGATGGCGTCAAACTAATGCATCCAAATCTGGTCTCCTAGAAATCCGATCTGCAAAACAAAGGTTAGATTGCCAAATACCACCTTTTTGGTGGCCAAAGACACTCCAATGCTTAAGTCAGTAAATCTGTAGGAGATAGAGCTTAATCTGGATAACATTCAGGTAAAATTGTATACCTTAATCGAATGTTCCATTTACCTTATATAGTGGTCGTTATTAATTCTTTGTGTGACTTAAGCATGTGAGGCTTGGCGAGAGGAGACGTTATCTGTAACAGTCTTTTCTTTTATGAAGATACGTCATTATGGGAGTAACTTCTGCCATTACTTTTTTTTCTCTGTAATGTTTCTCCTCTTTAAGGGAGAGATTTATTGCACCTGAATTTGGGTCTCTGACTATGATTTGTTTTGAAGGGTCATTTTGGGCTTTAATGATTGGACCTGCCTTTTGGGCTTTGCGTGTCGGCCTTGACTTGAAATACATGATTCTCGTGATAAGTGATCTTTACCACGTGTATGATCGTGATGATAGTCTTATTTGATGTATCATCACCATTCAAAATCAAATTATAACTATACATGTGTGAATTCCAAAGTACAATGGTAAAACTTGAGTGAATCTAAAACTAATGGCATTTGCTGCCAAAGACTTTCTCATTATGAATTTCTGAAGTTGAATAAATGACAATGATAGATTGGGACGCGAATATTATCCAACTGTTGTGATTATGGTGCAAGTGTTCGAAGGAATCAATATTACTCAAATGAGATAATAATAATTATGAGAAGTCAACCACCAAAAATAATAGGTGAATGGTTTTTATACATGCACATCAGACTGTTTTGTCAAAAATTAAATCAATGTTACATGTTCCATTTGAGCTGCTAGCATCCATTTATAGAGGTTTTCGAAAAAAGAGAGAACAAGCAATCAAAGCAAGAGATCAAGAAATTAAGTAGGCAAAAAAGAGAGTTCACAGAGATGAAAGATGTGTCAACAGAAACATTTCCCATGAATGATGGTGACGGTACTTACAGCTACACGCACAAATCCTCCTATCAGGTATTCTTCGTTATTTTTACACCCTAATAACATTACTAATCAGCTTTGACAATCTTTACTGAACATGTGCAGTGTGCACCAATTATTTTTGCAATGTATAGAGAGTAGTACAATAAGCAAATGAAATGATGGCCGAGGTGATTGAAGAGAAGCTTGATATCAAAAAATCGGCTCCTGCAAGCCGCTTTGCTATTGCTGATTTCGGCTGTTCCACTGGACCTAATACATTCATGGTGGTACAGAATGTAATAGAAGCTGCAGAGCTCAAAATACAAACAACAGTGCTGCAGTTCGAATGTCCCTGAATTTCAAGTTTACTTCAACGACCATGTCTCCAATGATTTCAACACTCTTTGAGTCCTTCCCTCCCGACAAAGACTACTTTGCTGCCGGTGTACCTGGGTCCTTTTATACTAGATTACTCCCTAAGGCCTCCATACACTTTGCAAACACATCTTACACTAAATTGGATGTCTAAGGTTCTGAAATCAGTTTTAGTTATGGAAATGCCAAAGGAAGCTACGGAGGCCTATTCAGCTCAATTTGCAGAGGACATAGAGTCCTACTTGCATGCCAGAGTTGAAGAACATGTACCTGGAGGGTTGATGGCAATTGTTGTTATGGGAATGACTGATGATGTCTCTCCTTCTCAGTGTCCTCTCTTGACCTTCTTTGACAGTATGGGATCCACCCTCATGGATATGACCAAGAAGGTATACACTTTTTAAGTACTGAATTTGTTCCAATATTTTTTAGTTAATTTCTTTAGTTGATGAGTCGACTTAGACAGCCATTAAATTGTTCAATTATGTCTCAAGAAGTGGCTCACAAACTTGTTGCAGGGACTAGTAAGTGAAGATGAAGTAGATTCCTTTAACTTACCAGTCTACAACACGACACTGCAATCGCTTCAGTCATTGATAGAGAAGAATGGGTCTTTTAGTATTGAAAATATCGAACAATTGGCTTGTTTGGCATCCAATCCCAAAGCCACAACTTTGCACTTCAGAGCTGCCTGTGAGGGCGTGTTTAAGGAACAGTTTAGTGTCAAGATCATCGATGAGATGTTCCAAAGGTTCTCTCGGCTTGAGTTTCTTTCACTTATGTTTCATAAACAATACATCGTTTTTGGCTTTAGTTGATAATAAATGTTCAAGTTTTTCTGCTTGCCACACCAAACCTCAAGTCTTATTACAGTCAGATGGTCTGCTCCATGGAGCAGGGACAATCTTATCTACTCCTCACACCAATTTTTCAACACGTTAACACTTATTGAGGCAGTGAACCAAGTTAATGGGAATATGTTTCCTAGTGATATAACTGATTTTACCCTGTTTCAAACACTTCTGTTCACTTTGATCTTCAAATGTTCTCCCTTATCCTTGTCTCATTGTCTCTGTAGATTAGAATGGCATCCTCTAGTTTACAGTTATTAAAGAGCGGGTCGCAGCTCTTCTAGCAGGACAAAACGTTTTTTCGCAACCATCAGTCCACAGATTCTGGAATGACACGAGACTACCAATCCAATCAGGCTAGTACATCTGGTCTTCTGGACAATGCCTAATTTTTGGAGAATGAAGCATCATAGTATGTTTTAAACCCTCTCGGATTTGGGACGTCATCTTGAGCAACCAACCCAATGATACTGTTTCAATGGACTTCCAGATAAACAAGATAACTGTCATCAAATACTAACGGTTTCGAGGCACAAGAGCTTTTGGATTCCTCTGGCAATGAAACTAACTGTTTACAACTATCAATTGATAAGTGAGTCAATGTAGTGGGATTTCCTATTTCTACTGGCAGAGCTTCAAAGTTTCCCCAATGTACAACCTTTTTAGAGAAGGGGTGATAGCATCCCTTATGGAAAACATTCCAACTCTTCGAAAATTTCAATTTGAAGAGAATAAAGGCAAGGGAGGGTTTCCAATGATGACGGTACCATTCTATTGCAATGTCTCACGTGTACACATGTGAGATACGATAACAGACTACAGTCAGCTCAATGCTTATTGATTGCTATGGCAATGTTTGCTTGCATTTTTTGCTTGAATGCGCATACAGCTCTATAGAGAAAAGCTTCAGTTGTGTAAAGTTACTCGTGCACATCCACATTTGAAATTCATTTCTATTATGGGGTGCAATCACTGAGATTGGGAAAATACATAAGACTTGCAATCATACAATCTTTCAAGGATTTTTCCAGAAAATTTTCCAATACAAGCAAAGGCTTAGTTATGAAATTTTAAACACTATTCTCTTCTGTGATTGATCTAGTCGAGGGATAAAAATGACTGAAATGGAAGAAAAAAAAAATCCTTAAATACAAACCTCGTCCATGAACTCAACTTTTACAAGGTAGTTCATAGATGAAAGCCTTCCCATCTTGCGAAGTTACTCATCTCTCCACCTTCAGAACTTGCCATCCCAATCCCAGTCTTCCCACCCATACCAATGCCTCTATAATACAATCTCCATTCTCTATCTTTCCCATCCATCTGGACCAAACACGGAGAACCTACCCCCTTGCTATCCCATCCATCTTCATCTACACAAGGCTTAAGAATGACATCTTCTCCACACCTTGTCCAGTTTTTCAACCCATCAGGAAACACCGCTAATCCGATTCTCCTCTTCCCATCCTTTGCTACACCTTCATATGCCCTTACATACCCTCCACTTTTCTGAGTATGTTAAAATAATAGAAATCTACCTATATTACAAAATATGAAAGTGTTATAAAATAAGATGTGTTAGGAAAGTCACAATAGAATAGAAGTCTTAGGTTTCCTATCTTCATAAGGTTAGGTTAGGTCAGAGTTAGCTTTATGAGCTTGTATTCTATTCAATGCTAATAACAACACAATAACAATATTTCAACACAATTCTTTACATGGTATCAGAGCGCAAGATTCTTTGGTGATCTAACACAACTACGGGGACTCAAGCTCTTCCCCGCCTCCAACGACTACGTACTTTGACCGTAGACACAAGAGGCGGGAAAGGGAAATCACAAGTCATCGCCTTGCTTAGCTTCCACACACACAACACTGCAATCAGAACAAAGTAATTGCTCATCACCATCAACACTGCAATCATCACCATCAAAACATCATAAAAAACCATCATCCTTCAAAAATTGCAAAACCAATTGTCACAAAAACAGCCAAGAACACAATCCTCCATCATCATCATCACTGCGAAGAAGACAACAATAGGGAATAAGACCTCAACCTCGACTCCAGCAGGGAGGAAGACCTCATCACCTCAACAGCATGGAGGTTTCATCAACATCAAGGAGGAAGACCTCGTCACCTCAACCTCGATCCGCAACTCTCCTCGGCAACATCGTGAAGAAGACTGCAGCAAAGATCAGTCCATCATCCTTGGTTTCATCAACATCATCATCATCATCATCGTCATCGTCGAACCGATCATCATCGCCCAAATTTTCTCTTCGAAGAAGAAGAATCAACAGTCGAAAGATCGCAATGGGGACAACAAGGATGGGTTCAACAGCTCGAAATCGATCATGAAGAGGAGGAAGAAGAACCAACATATATTGGGAGGCGGAGGACTTTTGCTCGAGGCCTTCGCCAATGTGAAGTCGAAGAATAATTATTACAAGAACGAACAGTGAAGAAGAAGGAGCAAGAAGAGAAAGGCATATTTTCTCTTTACCCAGTCACTATTTGCACCCCCAGATTTACTCAGTACCACCACACCTAAAAAACTTATTTTAAAGGATCGGTCTATTAGCACTCAATGTTCAGTCAGAACCACCAGTACACTACGCAGCCGCTGTCACCATGAGTGACAATACAAGCAGTGGTTCAAACACCACCACCTCACCATATAACAATTTTCATCACCCATACTTTCTTCACCACTTCGATCAACCTGGGTGGCTCTTGCTTCACAGTAGCTTACTCCGACCAATTACAACATATGGAGTCGAGATCTGACCATGGCTCTCAAAGCCCAAGTCCCAGAAGAAGAAACAAAAGGAAAGAATTTCTTCAAACTGATATAAAGCTCTGGGCTATTTGCACCCTGAGTTTTACTCAACTCAGCAAATAACAGCAGCAACGTCTCTATCTGGCGCACATGACAACAACACCCAGACATATGTAGACCACGCGATCTTTGACTGATCCTCTCTCTCTCCCTGTCACATGTTCGGTCACACATCAGATCGCAAAGTAGGGAAGAAACGGAGAAGAAGAATAAACTGAGAGAAAATAAAGAAATTTGAATCTCTTTCACTCCGCTATTCACATCCACCATCTTTGGTTACTACCAAAATCAGTATTGATTCGAATTGAGCAATACCAAGACTCAAACTGAGTCACGATTTCTTCATACAAGAATCACTACCAAAATCTGTGTTGACTCGAATTGAGTCACGATTTCTTTATATAGGAATCATCCAAAATCTGTGTTGACTCGAATTGAGCAATACCAAGACTCAAATTGAGTCATGATTTCTTCATACAGGAATCATCCAGAATTTTCCAGAATTCGACAATCACTTGACAATAATGATTCCATCACCAAATAGGACTTCAAAGTTTCCTCCAAGTTGCACATTTCGTCTACGCCTACATGTTCAACTTGCAGGGGAGTGTTAAAGAATAGAAGTCCACCTATGTTACAAAATAGGAAAATGTTACAAAATAGGATATGTTAGAAAAGTCAGAATAGAATAAAAGTCTTAGGTTACCTATCTCCATAAGGTTAGGTCAGAGTTAGCTCTATAAGCTTGTATTCTATTCAATGATAATAAAAACACAATAACAATAATTTTCAGCACAATTCTTTACAGAGTCTTCACACATGTGCATTCTTCACACCCAACTCATCAAAACAACGCTGTGATCCTCTTCCAAGTATTTTCCCCAACTTCACCCATTTAATTCCATCTCTTAACCTCACAATGCCAATACAAAACTCTCCACTTTTCGCATCAAACGAATGATAATACATCCTAAGATCACCACTACTATGAAAAACAACATGTGGTGAGGCAATAAAAAGCGAATCCCATTCTGTCTCCGCCCCAACATCATACAAAGCACAGGTATGATGCTCTCCTTCTATTCTAGCCCAATGCCGACCATCTTGACTAATCGCCATTCCAGACAACAACACTAACACATTCGAAAAAATTTCATCTTTCACTCTATCTGGGTTTTGCACCAATGCGGCATCCAAAGTAAATTGCACATTTTCATAATTATAACCAGTGTAATAAAGCCAGTAAACAACACTAGAAACTCTAACCTTACTACTAGACATGATGACTAGGGGTGTTAATTGGTCCATGTAAACCGACCGAATTAATCGAACCGAACTAAACTGAGCCGAAAAAAATCAAAAACGAACGAAAACCAAAACCAATTTACCAAAACCGAACCGAACCGAGTTACTTCGGTTCGGTTTCAGTTTGAGTTTTTTCAGCCCCGAATAAACCGAACCGTATCAGTTTTTTATCTGTTTTTTAACATCTAGCCCCACCACAAAACAGCTAAATTCCCAACCCCCACCCACCCATATTTAATTCCCAAATCCCAACCCCACCAACTCAATTCCCAACCCACCCACCCCCATTTAATTATCACTTACCCCATTTAGTTCAGCTAAGGTGAATATATAGAGATTGGATCCAACTAGAGAAGTAGAAAGGTCCTCCATGGATATCATAGATATAGGTGAGCCTGGTGTGCTAAAATCCATTATTGATAATCTTGTAAATGAGCTTTGTTTCGAAACTTTCTTCGGCTCTGTTGTTGAAAGGAGTTTATGTTGCTTTATAACAACTGGATATAAATGATCTTCATGTGATCTTGGTCATCTTGTTGTAGAGTTGTATATATATATATATATATGTGTGTGTGTGTGTGTATCAAAAACCTCCCAACATCGCCAGAGTTCCTCTTCATTGAAGAAGTCACGGAGCAGCGCCGCACATGGTCGGAGAACATCAACTACTACAAAGGCAGCGGGTACCTCTCCGACGCCATCTTCGGTGCCACCAAGGGTTTCGTAGAGGGATCAAATCGGCCGAGAAAGGTGACTCTTTGAAGCTTGTGCTAAATCGGGTCTTGAATTCTGACAGCCAGACTAGGCGAAAGTTCGGGAACTCATTGGGCACTGTGTGTCTGAGCCTGTTTTTCTCTTTGTTCGACTGACTTTCTTTGCATTAGCACTATTAGGGGTTTTGTTGAATTGTATGGTCATTCGAGCTTGTTTAATCAGAATTCAATAATGCTAATCTCTTTTATCATAATAGAAAAACTGGTATAATCTTGTTTCTTTGTTTTGGATAATATAATCTTGTTGAGGTTTAAATTTTATTTGAAATCTGTGTGTGAAAAGGTTTTAACTTTGTGTTTAAGTCTAGCTGTATGGTAATGGAAACGCAGAATTGTTTCAGTAAGAAGAAGAAAGAGGATGGAAAAAATACAAAATAAAAAGAAAAAACCAAAACAAACCGAAACCAAACCGAATTGGTCGATCCGGTTACGGGTTTCTATTTGAAAAATCATAAAACCGAACTGAACTGAAAACTGAATCCCAAATTCGATTCGATTCGGTTTTGATCTAATTTCAAACTGATTAACACCCTTAATGATGACTACTTGAGCAGGCCTCACACTCCCAATATCAAAAGCCCACCAATCCTGCTGCAATTCATCACCAACCTGCCTCGGCATTTGATCGAACAGGTCCTAGGCCTCTCTCCCAATGAACCCCATTGTTCGATATCGCCAATCCAATCGAATCAGCCTTTCCATCTGAACACCCATGATACCACATGTACCATCTCTCTTCCTCATCACTTATGAATCTCTTCATGTTAGAATACCAATCCTATTTAGTATTTACTTGAGATTAGAATGTATTAGTTATAACAATATTCTATTTAGGGAATATTAGCTTGTTTTGAATTAGGAGTTATTGTTTGATTAGAATTAGGATTGAATTCAATTAGGAAGTATTATTCTTTGCCTTCAGTTATAAATACATATGATGTAATAGAGTTTAGGCAAGCAATACAAGTTTTATTTAATTTATTTGGTGGCTGATCCCTAATCAAAGGATCTAGGTGGTTTGATCTCCAATCAAAAGGTCAAGGTCTCTATTATCTGGTATTAGAGCATCATCGATTCTGAGCCAAATTTTTTTCTTGTTACTTCGTTCTTCACCCTCCACAACAACTCCGATCTCTCAGATCTTCATTCCACAAAAAAAAAAAATTTACCTCGCAACAACACCGCCCTTCGCAGCAACCGCTGTCGCCATCATCATCAGCATCATCTTCGATTAAGAGTATCTTCCTCTTCAGCACCTACCCAATCGATTCGACACATCGTCATCATCGTCCTTCCTCAATTCAGAGCAGTGTTCTTCATCGATTCAGTTTCAGCTCATCGATTCAATTCAGCACATCCAGTTTCAGCGTCTTCATCCAACCTCCGCAGACCTAGTTCTTCTCATCCATCCTCCATCGCCACCGCAACTTACCTTCCACGACACCCAGCATCAACCGTCCTCGCAACTCACCGTCACCATCCTCGCAACCACAACTCACCGCCACCACAGTTCACCGCAGTCAAAATCGCAGTTCAAACCTCAGTTCATCGCTTCAAACCACAGTTCATCGCAACTCCCCATCACCACAGTTCATCGCTTTCCTCCTCGCAATCCTTCAATCAATCTCACCACAGCAGCAACAGCAGGAACTCTCTCCTGTTCATCGCAATCCTCGCAATCGTAGTCCGTTTCTTAATCGATGTCCGTCCCTTAAATTTTTTTGGGTTATTCAAAAAAAAAAAAATTCTATCCGGTTTCCGCGCATCATGACTGTTGCTTAATTGCAAGAGCAGGTCAATGAGCTTACTGCTCAAGTTACTGGGATTACATCCCACCTCCACACACTTGAGGCCACTAATGCCACTATTCTAGAGGCATTAAGGAATCTCCAACCATATCGCCCGGCACCATACGCTCAACCGGATCAACAACGGCCAATTATTCCTATTTCTGGCAAGGGCCTCCGTATTGATTTACCCCGTTTCGACGGCACTGATCCATATGGTTGGTTATTTCAGGCCGAGCAGTACCAGGAACTCAATGGCCTTTCCAGCGAACAGATGCTTCCCATTGCCGCTCTTCACCTTCAGGGTGATGCCAACTCTTGGTACCGATGGATTCGCCAATCACTGGGCACATTAACTTGGCAACAATTTTCGAAAGCTCTTTGCTCTCGCTTTGGTTCTCGCGACCATATCGATCCGTGTAGTTCTCTTTCCAAGTTAGTACAACGAGGCACAGTTCGCTCATTTATTACCGAGTTCGAGAAACCGTCTAATTTAGTGCTCGGTTTGTCTGAATCTCATCAGATTAGCATTTTTCTATCGGGTTTGCGTGTTGATATTCAAGCAGGAGTTAGGATGTTACACCCTACCAGTATTACACATGCTTTTGAGTTGGCTTTATGTCAAGAAGATGCCATTAATGCTACTCGTTCAAAAGGGCCTGTCCAAAATTTTGCTAACCCTGTGCCTGCTACAAATCCTTCAACGACTGTTACTAGTATCCCACCAGGTGTTAAACGTTTGTCATGGGCTGAACAACAAGAACGTCGTGCCAAAGGACTTTGCTTTAATTGCGATGAAGTATATAAGTGTGGCCATCGTTGTCCTCAGCCCCACGTTTTGCTCCTCGAGGGTAATAAGGAAGAAGAAGACGATTCTTATGTTGCCCTCCTGTTCTGGATCATACTTTATCTGCACCTCCTCTAGGGATTTCTCTTCATGCTCTTCTCGGATCCCCACGGCCTGAAATCATGCGTCTCACTGGACAATTAAATCACAGGACTGTTACTGTCCTTGTTGACTTTGGTTCAACTCATAACTTTTTGCACCCATCTTTTGCCAAACAATGTGGGTTTCCAATCCACCAAGATAGTGTTTTACGCGTCATGCTTGCAGATGGTGGCCAATTGCATAGTCCAGGCTCTTGTCGGGATGTTTCCCTTAAATTACAAGATTATGAGTTCCACGGCCACTTCTTACTCCTTGGTATCACTGGATGTGATGTGGTTCTAGGTGCTGAATGGCTTCGCTCTTTGGGTGTTATTAATTGGGACTTTTCCAAGCTGATTATGACATTCTCGGTGGCAAATCGTACTTATACATTATTTGGCGACAATTCTCCTATGGTCTTGGATAATACCCCGGTCCATCCTTCTTTACAACAGGAGCATCATGGCATTCTTTTACAATTACCTCAGGCAGTTGCCCTAGGAGCTTCCATTCCCGATGTCGTTGGCAATCCCAATACCCTTTCCCCCGGCCGATCACATGATCATCATATCCCGATTTTACCAGATGATTCTCCAGTAAATGTTCGACCATATAGTTATCTTCACTTTCAAAAGGCCGACTTTGATAACGTTGTATCTAATTTGAAGGCTGCAGGCCTTATTCGAACCAGTACCAACCCTTATTCTTCATCAGTTCTCTTGGTTAAAAAGAAAGATGGTTCTTGGCGCATGTGTGTTGACTATCGAGCCCTTAATAAATTCACTATTCAGGACCGCTGGCTTATCAAGTGGACCAGAGTAACTACATACTGGCTTATCAAGTCGACTGGCCCCCCTGTGGAGGAAGCTACTTGGAAAGACTACGAGCAGTTTGTGTACATTTTCTGGATTTTCAGGCTTGTGGACAAGCCTTGTTTCAGGCGGCGTGGGATGTTAGAATACCAATCCTATTTAGTATTTACTTGAGATTAGAATGTCTTAGTTATAACAATATTCTATTTAGGGAATATTAGCTTGTTTTGAATTAGGAGTTATTGTTTGATTAGAATTATGATTGAATTCAATTAGGAAGTATTATTCTTTGCTTTCAGTTATAAATACATATGATGTAATAGAGTTTAGGCAAGCAATACAAGTTTTATTTAATTTATTTGGTGGCTGATCCCCAATCAAAGGATCTAGGTGGTTTGATCTCCAATCAAAAGGTCAAGGTCTCTATTACTTCACTATAGGGGATCCCACTTCTTGACTGTCCCTAGAAGTGCTTGAACCTAAATCAAAAACCAAACCTCTTGAAGATGAAATGGGTGTTTGGTTCGAAGATGAAATTGGGACATTTGGGATGTTTGGGTTAGTATTGGTTTTAAGTGGGGTGGTGTTGTTCTTCTTGTTGGTGGAGATGTTGCTCCCAATGTCTGGTTTTGTAGAGCATCGAACAAGAAATGTTGAGTTTTTATATGTAAGACTTCGAGAAATAAAGAGAGGTTTTGGGGTTGTAATTCTTTTGTTGGTGGGAGAAGACAATGTTAACAAGATATTAAACGTTGTTGTTGCTAAAGCTGAATCCATTGAATGATAGCAAGTCCGAGTTTGAGCAGATAGAAGAATACATGAAACCAAGGAACGTGATTTCTCGAAATATGTCAAATTTCAAGAATTTATTATTTTAGTTATAGAAAATTTGAATTTGGGGTTTTTTGAGTTTGGCAATCATTAGTTTATACTTATTAGTGTTTGGCATTCGTTTTGAAAGCTATTTGAATTTAACCCTCGTTTTTTTACGGAACCGTTAAGTCCACATCATTGACTGATCAAGATTAATTTTCGGGGACACTTTTACCTTACCTAAGGTTAAACTAATGAATGAGATTTCGCCTGAATCACAAAACCATTTTTCGAAACCTCTTCCCTGCGACACACCTTCTTCTTCCTCGCCGTGATCTCCCTCCTCCCTACTGCGATGAAGACACACGCTCTTCCCTGCTACTCCTTGCTCACTGCTACTCCCACTCAGAAATGGTCCATGGTCATAAAGGAATGAGGTCTCTTTTATTAGTATTTGACACTTCTTTTGAAAAAAAAAATTAGCATTTTGTATATATATATATATTTTTTATCAATATATACTAATGCTAAGAGCAATCTAACATTTAAGCAAGTACCAAAGCTACAAGTCATTATCAATCAGCTTAACACCCCCATTTAGTATCCTCTATGTGTCACCTAAGGGATAACTTTACCAATGTCTCTCCCTATCTTCAACTTGCAGTCGTAATAGAGAGGGGAACAAAAACAAAGCTCCATTGATATAGCCCATTGACATTGGGGATTAGGTACACTGAAATTCTGAGGCTTGCTCAGGATCCAAGGTTTCAAACCTTCTAGTCCCTGAGCTACATACCTAAAAGTGGATGTTCCCAATAAATGGTCACAGTGTCTTGGTCGCAACATCTCCATCACAGCAGTGAAAAGGGAGCATGTCGTAACAGAGAGCAGGGAATAGGGAGGAGCTTGTATCTTCGTAGCAAGGAAAAACGTATTCGTCGCAGTAGGGAGGAGGGAGATCATCACGAGGAGGAGGAGGCTCCAAAAAATGGTTTTGTGATTTAGGCGAAATCTCATTTGTTATTTTAACCTAAGGTAAAAGGGTCCGAAAATTAATCTTAATCGATCAATGACATGGACTTAGCGGTTCTGTCAGAAAACGAGGGTTAAACTACAAAATAGTTTTCAAAACGAGTGCTAAACTTTAATAGGTACAAACTAATGATTGTCAAATTCAAAAAAAAATCCTTCAAAATTTGATATGTAAGTAACTAGGGCATTCCCCGTGCCTTCGGTAATAAAATTAAATATGAGCTTTTAGATGTGTGATAGTTAGAGTTAGTTGGGGCATAAAAGTTGAAAAACCTTTTTTCTCCAATCTCCCTCTTAGTGATCTGTTAGATACTTATGTTTGAGTAAATCTCAGTCGTCTTTTATTTCAAACCTCAAACATCATTCCAATTTGTAAGATAGATGTATTGCTCGTGTCATTAGCATGAAAGAAGGTGGGTCGTGCCAACAGGTCAAGCTTGGTTAAAATTTTAAACAATTAGAAAAAAAAACACATTTTAAACCGTCACAGTTAATCCTCCCCAAACTTTGATTTTCCAAAATATTGAGTTCGTGGTTTTTACTTAAATGTGTCTTAAAATTGAAAATACTTATGACGTGAAGTGCATAAGATTACAATTATTTTATTTGATAAAATGCAAATGGCTTGAAATGCATATTTAAAACTTTAAGCATTTGTATTAATGATTGGTTTTCAAATTTAAGCGTTTTTTTATTAATGATTGGTTTCATTGAAAATATCGTCAAAAATTCATTTCAACCATACGAAGTTTACTAAAAGGCTCTTGCTAAATAACACCACCATTTCTACTGAAGGACACCACCAACCCCCTACTATCTGAATGATACCACCACTTGCTGAAGAATATCACCAATATAAAGAAAAAATACCTACATTTCTCCCTTTCTTCTCCTATCTCCCTTTCTTCTCTATCAACCCCATTACCGCCACCTTTCATCATTCTCCTCCCCTTTACTGCCACCTCTCCCCTTCCTCCCCTATCTTCTTCTTCTTCTCCTACATCAATCACAGGCACCACCCCACCACCGTCACCGCCACCTCTCCTCCCATCATCTTCTTATTCTCCTCCTCCCTCTTCCCCTTACCTTTTTTTTTCTTTTTATTATTATTCTTCTTCTCCCAAGCACTACCATCATCATCATTGTCGGTCTGCGGCGACAGGGCAAGGTGGTGGTGGGGCTGGCTAGGGTGTTGCTCTTGGGAAGAGAGAAAAAAAGGTGAGTGTGGGTAGTGGTGTCCTTCAATAGATAAAAAAGGGGTGGTGGTGTCCTTCAGCAGAAGTGGTGGTGTTATTTAGCAATTTCCATATTAAAATCCGAAAACCAAATAGATGGTTATGACAATTTTCATTAAAAAAAACAAAAATTTTCTTTCTTTGCCACATATGCATTCCACAAACTTTTTCACATTTTTGTTTATTTTCTTTGCCTTCCACTTGTACCTTATCTCCACACCAAATATACCCCAAACACTATTCTGATACATAAGATGGGCAAGGGTATTCCCCGTGCATTTGACACTCAAATTCAATAGCCCAAACACCATTTTGATTTGTAAGATAGATTCTTATGAAATAAGGCAATGAAGTGCCAACTTAGTTGTAGGCCTATGGCGGATGGAATCACAGGTCCATGGTTTGATTCCTGCCGGTGGCATCTGGGGTGGGAGAGGTTAAGGGATTTTTAAAAAAAAATATATGCAATATGTAGTTTGTATGACACTAGGGAATAGGCGTTGGCATAATAAAAGTTTAACATGATAAATAGAGTTTGTTCTACATTAATATCAAGATAAATAAATATCAAAATGTTAGGTATGGAAATCGAACCCATGCACTCTTATTAGGGATTGATTGAAGGAAAGACATAAAGGCTAACTTTAAGTCTAAACCATTAGATGAAACGAAACTCAACCGTGAACTATGTTTATCTGCAAACTTATCTCTTGGTGCTTTAAGTTCTATGTGATCCGTTAGATTATTTTGCTTGGATAAATCTTAGCTGTCTTTTATCTCCAACCCCAAACACCATTCTGATTTGTAATATAAACAAGTGTATTTCTCGGACCATTGACACGATAGAAGGTGGGTCGTGCCAATAGGTCAAACTCGATTAAAATTTAAGCATTTAGGAAAAAAACACATTTTAAAACCGCCATAAATAATCCTCCCCAAACTTTGATGTTCCAAAATATCGAGTTCATGGTCCTTGCTTGAATGTGTCTTAATATTGTAAATACTTACGACGTGAAGAGCATTAGATTGCAGTTATGTTTTTAGGAAAAATGCATACGGCGTGAAACTTTTAGCATTTGTATTAATGATTGGTTTCATTGGAAAGATCTTAAAAAAATGTATTTCAACCATTCGAAGTTTACTAAAATCTTACAAATAAGTAAATAGATATGCCGATTTTCATTTAAAAAAACATTAAAAAAAAACTCTCTCCACCACATGCATTCCACAAACTTTTTCACCTTGTCAGTCATTTTCTTTGTCATTCTACTTGCAACTTATTTAGAAACATGCTATTACTGATAGTGAATCTCCACCATTAACATCTTCCCTAACTTTCAATCCTAATCGTAGGCACTCCACGTACTTGTGCTTTGCTAAATATCATGCATTTAACACCCTCGCCACCATCCCCAATTTCGCCCTCAATCAGTTTTGAAGTACGAACATATTCTAAGGTAAAAATATATAATATATACATAAGGGTTAGACTCAGTCAAAATTTGATTCAGTTGGAAAAAAAATTCAAACGTCAAGAGTGAGTTCTCCCTTAAACCTTGAATTAGCCAAAACATGAAATTCGAGATTTTTTTATAAATTTGCATTAAGATGTCTTTCTCATCTCTTTTCTGTTTTTTTTCATTAGATGATCGACCCGTCTGCATTTATTTGAAAAATACTATCAACATGAAATGCATTATACATTATTTAGCAATAAAATATATATTTTTAATTTTAGCATTTGTATCGATCAATGGTTTCATTAGAAAGGTCTTCAAAAATGAATTCTAACTATACCAAGTTTACCAGAATTCGACAACCAAAAAAAATAGTTATGACAATTTTAATTTTGAGAAAAAACACACAAAATTCTCTCCCCTCCACATGTACATTTCACTAACTTTTTTCACCAATTTTCATTTTCTTTGCTTTTTATAGTTGTGTTATATTCACAAACATGACATTATAGGAAATGAATCTCAACCCTCAACATATTTTCCAAATTAAATCCTAGTCATCATTTATCTACAATTCATTAAAACATCATTCTAATTTGTAAGATAGACTATAGTGTATTTCCCGTGTTGTTGGCACGATAAAAGGCGGGTTGTGCCAATAGGTCAAACTCGAATAAATTTTAAGCATTTAGGAAAAAAACACATTTTAAAATCGCCACAATTAATCCTCTCCAAACTTTGATTTTCCAAAACATGGAGTTCATAGTCTTTGCTTGAATGTGTCTTATTATTATAAATACTTACAACGTAAAGTGCATTATATTGCAGTTATGTCTTTTGGAAAATGCATACGGCGTGAAAATTTTAGCATTTGTATTAATGATTGGTTTCATTGGAAAGATCTTCAAAAAATGCATTTCAGCCATACGAAGTTTATTAAAATCTGACAACTAAGTAGATAGTTATGACGATTTTCATTTTAAAAAACATAAAAAATTTCTCTCTGAGCCACATGCATTCGACAAACTTTTTTGTTCATTTTCTTTGCCCTTCTAATTGCAACTTATTTATAAACATGTTATTGCTAATAGTGAATCTCCACCATCAACATCTTCCCCAACTTTCAATCCTAACCGTTGACACTCCACGTACTTTTTTTGCTAATTATCATGCACTTGACACCCTCATCACCATCCCCAATTTCACCCTCAATCAGTTTTGAAGTGCTACCCTATTTTAAGGTAAAAATATATAATATAAACATTAGGGTTAGACTCGGTTAAAATTTGATTCAGTTAGAAAAAATAATCAAACGCCGAGAGTTAGTTCTCCCCATAAACCTTGAATTCGACAAAACATGAAGTTTGAAAAAAAAATTATGTGCATTAAGATGTCTATCTCCTCTCATCTTCTTTTTCTTTCTTCATGGGATGATCGACCCATCTACATTTATTTGAAAAATAATATCGACATGAAATGCAATATCCTTTATTTAGCAATAATATATATATATATATATATATATATATATATTTATTTAAAATTCTTTGCATTTGTATTGATTTCATTAGAAAGATCTTCAAAAATGAATTCCAACGATACCAAGTTTACCAGAATTCGACAACCAAGAATAGTTATGACAATTTTAATGTGGAAAAAAAAACACATCTCTCCCATCCACATGTACATTCCACTAACTTTTTTTCACAATTTTTCATTTTCTTTGGCCTTATAGTTGTGTTATATTCACAAACATGACATTATAGGAAATGAATCTCAACCCTCAACATACTTTTCAACTTTCAATCTTAGCCATCTTTTATCTCCAATTCCTTAAAACACCATTCTGATTTGTAAGATTGACTAATGTATTTCCCATGCCGTTGGCACGATAGAAGGTAGGTCGTCCCAGTAGGCCAAACTTGGTTCAATTTAAAGCATTTAGGAAAATAACACATTTTAAAACAGTCACAATTAATCCTCCCCAAACTTTGATTTTCCAAAATAGGAGTTCATGGTCTTTGCTTGAATGTGTTTTAATATTATAAATACTTACGTCGTGAAGTGCATTAGATAGCAGTAATGTTTTTTGAAAAATTGCATACGGCGTGAAACTTTTAGCATTTGTATTAATGATCGGTTTCATTGGAAAGATCTTCAAAAATGCATTTCAATCATACAAAGTTTACTAAAATTTGACAACTAAGTAGATAGTTATGACAATTTTCATTTAAAAAAACATAAAAATATTTCTCTCCCTACCACATGCATTCCACAAACTTACATTTCTTTCATGTTGTTTTGCCATTCCACTTGCAACTTATTTACAAAGATGTTGTTGCTGATAGTGAATCTCCACCATCAACATCTTCCCCAACTTTCAATTTCGACCTTTGGCACTCCACGTACTTTTGTTTTGATAGATATCATGCACTTAGCACCCTCAACCTTGAATTTGCCAAAACATGAAGTTCAAATTTTTTTTTAAATGTGCATTAAGATGTCTGTCTCATCTCTTCTTCTCCTTTTTTCATGGGATGATCAACCTGTCTACATTTATTTGAAAAATATTATTGATATGAATTACATTATATGTTATTTAACAATAAAATATATATTTTAAAAATTTTAGCGTTTGTATTAGGGGTGGGCATGGGACGGGATGGGACGAGATATACCCATTCCTATCCCATCTCGTTCATACGGGATCGGGACGGAACGGGATGGGAAAAACCTCATCCCGACCTCGTCCCAGCCCAAACGGGTTCGGGACGGGACGGGACGGGATCAGCGTGCTAATCTGGACATATCAAATAGAAGCCTGGAACTGCTGGACTGCATTTGACAATATATTTTGAAGGAAGCCTGGACTGCTAGAAGCCTGGAAGCCTGGACTGCTGGAAGCTGGACTGCTTGCAAATAGAGCATCATTTACAGGAGATTGGGAGACTGTCCATGAGTTCTATACAACAATCTTCAGCAGTCATTGAATCTGGAGACACAACTCTTCACCTACTTATTCTCAATGGCCACACTGGTATCGTTCTTAGACTTCTTCGATCCTTTTCATTAATAAAAAATTATCATCTCCTGGCACAAAATCACAATGGAAACACTGCACTCCACGAAGCTGTCAGGATCGGTTCAATGGAGATTGTTGCATCAATGGTGGAAAAGGAGGAGAGCTTAGTTTCTATACACAATTCTCACGGAGAAACACCCTTGTTTTGGGCTGCGACTTATGGGAAGATGGAGATATTATGCTTTCTTCTTGAGAAAAACAGCGATGAAAATGTTCTCATAAGAACAAGTGATTCTTCCACCATTCTCCATACTGATGTGGCTGGTAAATTCTATGGTATGTTTCATTTTCCTTTACAAAACAAAATTGTCAAGAATTCTGTAATTTATTGTCACTGCTTGGGCAGCAGATACTACTTATATTCCGTTATTAATAAGAAACAATTTGGTTTTATAATATTGAGAAATTAATAATAGTTGTTGATTTCTAAACATTTAACAATCAGGTTTGGCAATAAAGATAAATGAATTGTGCCCTTCACTCGCTTGGGCTCGTGACCAACAGGGGATTACAGCTCTTCATCTCATTGCTCAATCACTGGTCTCGTATAGGAGTGGGACAGTTTACACATATCAACATATTGGTGGATCTTCTCCATTCATTCTGGTGGACATATTCATAATTTTCATTTACATGTGTAAGTCAATTTTGCATTTTTCTATCCATATAATACGTATTTTTAGATTCATATTCTAATAAAATATATAGTTAATTGTTGGTGGGTTGGGTGCTTCATAAGTTTGCATTACTGTGTAATGATTTTGTAACTTTTCTTTTAAAATAAATAAAATAAGTAAATAAAAATATTAATAATTAATATTAAAAAATTAGTTCGGGACGGGACGGGATTCGCGGGATTGAAAATCTTCATCCCATCCCATCCCATTCTAGATCGGGACGGGACGGGATCGGGATGAAATTATTCAATCCCATTAAGACCCGAAAAAATTGGGACGGGACGGGACGGGATCGGGATCGGGATCGCGGGATGGGATGCCCACCCTTAGTTTGTATTTATCATTTGATTTAATGATACATCAAATAATACTGTCATCACAACCATTTGCATGGCAGAGATCGTTCATCACGAGGATCAAGTATCCCAAGACCAAGCCAATTCATAAAGCTCAAAAAGGGTGAATCCAATTATAAAAGCCCATACAAGGCCCATTAGAGTAAAACATAGTCAGAGGCACAAATCCAAGCCCATTGCGGGGGCGGGGGGGGGGGGGGGGGGAGTTATGCCTCTAAGGACGAATCTTCAAAAGAAGGAGACTGTTACAAACTACATCTCCTCTCGTTGCGCCTCACATGCTTAAGTCACGCAGGGAATTAATAACGACCATTATATAAGGTAAAGGGAACATTCGACAAAGGTATGCAATTTTAACTGAGTTCTATCCAGATTTATCTCCATCTCCCATTGAGTTACTGACTTAAGATTTGGAGTGCCTTCGACAACCAAAAAGGTGGTATTTTGCAATTTAACATTTGTTTTGTAGGTCAAATTTACAAAAGACCGGATTTTGGACGTATTAGTTTGGCACCGTCCGTGGGGAACGACAATTTCCTTTCAAGAAGAGAGTCTGCAGTAGGAAACTTCCTCAGTTCTGATCAATGATCGAAAAGCTCTCAGGACAGATGAAACACACTACAGATCCTCAACCAGGCAACGATCAAAGCGATCCTCCAACTGACGAAGCTACATTGCCAACACCACACACTTTTAATCCAGCAACAACCATTGGACCAACCGTGCCTGACAACAGAGAACCACGATATGTGATCGCCTAAACATTCCAAACATCTGGCGGCGCTGTCATGGACCCTCGTGTGGATCTACTCAAGGGCCAGATGGACCGTGTTGCGTCCAAAAATCGTCCTCCTGTGAGTTTGACCTGCAAATCAATTGTTAGAGTGTCAATGACCACTTTTTTGGTGGTCGAAGGCACTCCGATGCTTAAGTTAGTAACTCTGTTGGAAGAGGGATGTAAATCTTGACGAAACTCAATTAAACTTATATACCTTTGTCGAATGTTCCCTTTACCTTTTATAATGGTCGTAGGTAACTCTCTGTGTGACTTAAGCTTGTAAGGCGCAACGAAATGAGATGTTTTTTGTAACAGTATCCTCTATAATGAAGATGCGTTCATGGAGGTGTAGGTCTCTCCATGGCTCTTTCTTGGTGCAACGTTCTTCTTTATGAGAGAACGCACAATGGGCTTGGATTTGGGGTTTGATTCGTCTGGGTCTGGATTCAGATCCTGCTAATGCTTCCTTAGTAGTGGGCTTAGTCAGGGCTTCTATAATTGGCCTCAATCCTTTTGAGCTTTATGAGCTCGCCCAATGGAGCAGGCGTTGTATTCTGGTGATGGGCCTTCGTGCCACGTGTGCGGCCGTGATGACGATATTTTTTGATGTATCATCAGCTACTCCCCCATTTAGTTAGTGGGTATGTTTGCATATCCACTCATTGTGTGGCGGTTGGTATTTCGATTGTGTTTTTGCACTGAACTTGATGCCTAATAACTTTTAGTTTTTTGAGCGTCTTGGTTACTTCGTTGTAAGTTCGTTTTTGCGCACATTTTAAATGCGCCATTATGTCCCATATGTCGCTCCGTGAGCGGTCTGTTCGTTTCCCAGTTGCTTAAAAGGTGTTGTGGCTACTCTCTTTATTTCTTTACGCCATCTTTAGTGTTATTTCTTTTATTCTACTATCTTTTTTTCCTCATTCGTTATTCCTTGTTTACATTGCTTGCTAGCGACATGTTGGTTGGTGATCAGCTTTCCACTTGTGAAGCTCATTTTTCTCCAAAAAAAATCTCTCTAGCTACCCTTGATAGTGTTCGTTCCAAATATTCTTTGCTTGAGGATCTTGAAATCTTTCTTCCTCGTGAAACCGACAGTCCTTGTTGCCCAAGGAAAGCATATATCGCTCTTTATCCTAGCACGTTCTACGTCGGTATCCGATTCCCTGTTCTAGAGTTGTTCTGGTTGTATCTGGACTTATTGGGTATTTCTGTTGCTCAAATGGGGCCGAATGGCTGAAGGGTTATGGTTGCCACATATGCTAGGGCCATTCTCTCTGGTATCTCTTTAACCACTCGAATATTGCATTCTTTGGTGGGGTTCATCGTGAGGCCCAACCATACCTATTTTTTGTACTCTCCTGCTGGTTTTGGCAATCTTAATGATGACATCAAGGGCTAGTCGTGAGATTGGTTTTATGCGTCTGTCGGTTTTGGCCACTTCAATTTGCGTGGTCTTCCGATAGTAAGGTATTTTCGAGTTCCTCATAAGCATCAGAATATGAAATTGACTGCTCAGGAGCAGATTATTAGTTAGCGCTTCTTGGAGCTTTCGGTTGTCCCATTGAATTCCTATTTTACTAATGATATAGCGAGGCGCAGTGGTCTATACATCATGAATGAGACCGAAAGGGCTTTGTTGACCGAAAGGCGGGCTGCGGAGATTGTTGCCCGTGGTGTCGGTGATGAAGTGGTCGTTGATCAAAAAGTGAGCTCTGATGTTACGAATTTCAATGCCCATATCCGTACTGCTACTAGTCCTTCTAGAAAGAGGAAAGTAGCGAAGCCTGTTAATCCGTCGAAGCGATTATTTCTGTCTTCTGATCGCGTGCTGAAAAAAAAATGAATTGTTGATTTTGTGCGTCGCACGGCTCTTTATTCAGATTTTATGGATAGAGATCCTTCAAAGGAGAACCATCGTTCTCTACAGGAAGCGGAAGATATGAAGTTGTCTCTAGAGAGGAGTGAGAAGGATATCGTTCGTCCTTTGGACGACGAGGAAAAAAGCTTATCTCCACTTATGGTGGTCTTGATGTTGTTAAGTGTTCTGATGAGGATCCCCGATCTTTGGACGACAAGATGCTCCAATTGGCTGTTGTTCAATCTAAAGAGCATGTCAGTCGTGATCGAGTTGCAGTCTTATCTTCCTTCTTCCCCTCTTGCTGACGAAGGGATGGAGGTTCTTCCTTCTACAGCTTACTTGAATCCTTCTGCTGCCATTCGTTCTATTTCTATCGAGCGGCGAGATGGTTATTGAGGTTCTCCTGTTGTTCCTTCGTCTTTCCTGACCATGGGTGGTGGTGGTTCTTCCATACTACTTGATCCTCGCGTTCTTCATTCGTGGGTCAATTGGAAGGAACCTACTTATGAGGAAATTCGGGTTAAATCGAATGGGAAGTTCCATTGGTTTTCTCGTCTTGGTGTGCAGGATGGTGGACGCAAGCTGATAAATGAATGGCACGGGTGGTCAGTGGAGAGGCCCTTGATGTTCGTGCTAAATCTGAACCTTCATCTTGAGATTGGTGTTAGGCTTGTAATGGAGGGGATGACTCATCTTGCCTATGCAGGAGTGATGGGCTTGAGTCATCAGGTCAATCACAGTCTTATGCTTTCTTTGGAGAAGAAGCTTTTTGTGCTGCTGCTGGTCTTCTATCATGTTCTTTACAAGTATGACGCATTAAAAGTGTGATGCTCTAAACGATCTAAGGTGGCTGAGGTTGCTCGGGCGTTGTTGGCTGAGGTGGAGGGTGCACATGATCGATTTGTGGTCGCGCTCAAATATCTGAGAGCTGGCTTAGAGAGCGTCTGCACACGTTTGCTCAATGTAGAAAAAGAACTTTTTTCTGAAAAGGTGGTTCATGACAAAGCCGCGCGGGCCATGATAGAGCATATTAACAATCGCGATATTACTGAGAAAAGGGTGGAGCAATTGTTCTCTTCGATTGATGAGGTCAAGGTTGATTCCTCTGCGATGCTCGCTGCTGCCAAGGGCCAACTTATCGTTGTAAGAAGTAAGCTTGCTTTTGTTAAGGATAGACTTTGTGTCATGGAGGTGGCAGACTGGCAATGCGTTGTTGATGGTCGGATTGAACTTTTGGATTATATTGAGGGTTTTGGTATCGATTTGTCCCAGTATCGTCATCTAGTTTATCAAACTTTCGAGGATGTGGAAGGTCCGCTGAAGATCCTCCGGGTGTCCCAATGGCTGAAGAACCGCTTCCTCCTCCTGAAGAGAGATTTCCTATTGGTGATCCGGCTTCTGCAGGTGGTGGCGTCGAGGAAGTTATAGATCTTTTCCTTTAGTCTTCCACTGCTACTACTGAATGTAATCGAATAGATTTTGAATGACAGGAATTAGCTTCTTTATTTTCCTTTGTATCAACTTTGTTCGTCTATCGTTGTCTTGATATTTCGTATTTGATGTTCCATTGATATGTTTGTAGCAATCCTTTGTTGATTTGAATTTCTCCATGTTTCAGTATGCATGTCTTGATCTTGTGTTTGTCGTCTCCGAATTTTTGTGGAAAGTTGTTTTGTTCGTTTTCTACTTTGTTCAATTGTCCGTTCGATCTTGTCATGACACGAAGTTGTTTTGCTCTATTGGTTCATTCATTCGAACTGTTTTGTTGGTGTAATACTCCAGTCGTCTTGAAGTTACTGTACCTATTAACTTTCAATTTGTCGACTCGACGTCTCGGTTGATCCGAAGTTTAAGTTTTTGGTTTTACTCGGGTATCCAACATTTGCTTCATTTTGTGCGACATTCTAGTCAACTCGATATCATTTTATTTAGTTGACTCGTTTGTCCAACTTTTACTTCGTTAACTCGATACCTCGATCAATTTGAAGTTTCAGTTTTAGTTTGACTCAGGTGTCCAACATTTGCTTTATTTTGTGCGACATTGTAGGCGACTTGAAGTCATTTTATTTAGTTGACTCGTTCGTCCAACCCTTACTTCGCTAACTCGACACCTCGGTCGATTTGAAGTTTTTGTTTTAGTTTGACTCGGGTGTCCAACATTTGCTTCATTTTGTGCAACATTCTAGTCGACTCGAAGTCATTTTATTTAGTTGACTCTTTCGTCCAACCTTTACTTCGTTAACTCGACACCTCGGTAGATTCGAACTTTCTGTTTTAGTTTGACTCGGGTGTCCAACATTTGCTTTGTTTGGTGCGACATTCTAGTCGACTCGAAGTCATTTTATTTAGTTGACTTGTTCATCAAACTTTTACTTCTTTGGTTGATCAGACCAGAAGTTTATTGTGAATATCTTACTTTGATATTCACGTAATTAAAACATAATATATCCCTTAATTTATATATGTTAGTGTTTCGATTATTATATTTTATTCTAATTATTTCCTTTTCATGTCTTTGTAGGAATTTGAGCGTGAACGATGAAATCGCATTAAGGCGACAATTTGAGGAATGATCAATTGATTGATTCTAGTGGTGGTACAAAATAGCGGGTCGCATGTCTAAACCTAACCCAAACAAACCTAGGTCCACCTAATTTAACCTAAGCCCAAGCCCAAAAAACTAACCAAGAAACCCAAGCCCAACCTAACAAGGAAATAGGAGAACCCTATTTAGGTTTCTTTCTTCCCTTCTCTTCGAGGGCTCTTCCACGTTTCTTTTTCGACACGGCTCCTCTCTTTTCCAGCCACCATTATGCCACATCCACCCTGCCGACGATCCTCGCTCAATAGGAGAACCGGCAGTGCGATCATCCCGCCATGACCACCTCCTCATATTTCTCCACCATCAGTCGCCACCTCCTCCTCACCCTGTTTCGCACAACCGTAGACCACCATCACGACCCCATGTTTCTCTCTCTAGTAGCCAACCACCGAACACCACCATCATTCATCACGTCCTCACGCACAAAACAGGGAGCACGTCCCTGTTCTCCACGTCTATATCCTCCCTGTTACATAACGCCCCTTCTTCATCCACGCAACCAAACAGAGCAACAACAGAGGAGGTTGCACAACTCCTCCATCTCCTGCTACTCTATCTCGCGGCCGTCTAACAACACCACCACAAGCCGCCACCTCGCCTACCTTCCTCACCCTTCTCTCTCTTCCTTCCTATTTCCTTCCCTTCTCTCGCAGCCAATACAACCCACGCACACCACAACCAAAACAGAGCAGTTCTTGCTCCTCTTCCCTCACACGCCATCGTCCAACCACCACTTCGCCATCTTTTCGTTCCCTATTTCTCTCGCCCATTTTCTCTCTTCTCACTGATTTTCTCTTTTGCTTGCAGGTTCACCGGAGAAGAAGAGTCAACAGCCGAGCAGAATAGGAGTAGAAACAGAGAGCACCTTCCTGCTTTACCGCCCCCGTTCTCTTCCTCCTTTCGTCCTTTCCCTTTCTCGTATATTCCTCACTTGGTATTCATCTCCCATGCAGGTTCAGCGAAAAGGAATCTCACCGGAGGAAGCAACGGAGTGGCGCGGCTCGCTGAAGATGAAGGCGCGGGAGAAACGGCGGGAGTAAGCTGATTTTTGAATTAGTTTGGCTATTCGCACCCCAAACTTTATTTTGAGCCACCACAGTGCGTTTGTAACAGTTTCTCGGGATGCATGTTCGTGTTGAGATGAATTCCACTTCCACTGATGCTGTGACCACTACCACCATGATCTTCTAGGCCCTGCGCCGAGGCGAAGATGAAACCACAGTGTTTCCTAGAGTTTGTTGTATCTGAATTTATTTTTTTCTATATATTCTTGAACATTAAACACAGTTGATTTTTGAATTTCAATAATTTGCTTTCACCGATTATATCCGTAATAATTATCTAGACTAATCAGTAGTTAGAAGTTCTCTTTGTTGATATTTGAAGCCTGTTTTAATCAATTAATTTGAATCTGTGATTGTGTGTGCCATAAAAAGACGTGCAATGCTAGGAGTTTAGAATTAGTTAAAATAAATCTGTGATTGTGTGTGCCGTAGAAAGACATGCAATGCTAGGTATTTATGTCTTTGCTAAATCAATTGCGAACTTAGATTAATCTTTAGGTTAGTCATGTTAATTCTTGAAAACAATCAATTTACTTCTCTTAATTTAGTAATTTTCACCTGCTGCAACCCCCAACTCTTTAGGTTAGGTCATCTTCATATAGCGGTTAGGCTTGCATTTAAAAAAAAAAAATTTGAAGTCTGGTTAGGAGTGTTGACTTTGAACCTTCTGATATCCAGTAGTTTATGCATACCTGGGTGCGTGATTCTAAGAGTAGACTTGTCCGACAAGAATTTGAGGAATTATTTGAAGTCCCCATTACCTATTTAGGTTCATCATCCTTATCCACTAAGATGGCTAAGGGGAAGGCCTTTAAGGATTACTTTGCCCCTCTTCCTAGTAGTGCTCCGTCTTGCATTGTCTTACCTGAGACAAGTGCAAATAGTTTCAAACTCAAACCATCTATTATTCATCTTTTGCCCTTTTTATGGTTTTGAGAAAGAGGACCCTTATCTTCATGTCAAAGAATTTCTTGACATATGCGCTACCCTGAAGTACCAAAACTTTTCTGATGATTCAATCCGTTTTCGAAATCGTGGTTAAACTCATTAGAGACGGGATCCATCACAACGTGGGATGTGTTGTCAAGAAAGTTTTTGACTAAGTATTTCCCCATTCATAAAAGGAATGCCCTCCACAAGATTTATCTAATTTTCAACAAAAAGAGGGCGAACATTTCTATGAATGTTGGGAAAGGTTCAATGAGCTCATTGTCAGGTGTCCCCATCACGGATTTGAGAAGTGTCGGCTAGTTCAATACTTCCAAGACGGTTTAACCCTTCAAAATCGTCGTATGGTTGATGCCACTAGTAGTGGGTCATTAATGAAGGTGAGTGTCAATGAGATATGGGAATTCTTTGAAACTCTTTCCGAAAATTCTCAGCAATGGGATTATTCCATAAAGGAGTCAGATAGGCGTAAGGGTGGTATATATGAAGTTAGAGATAGATTTGTTCACCCCCCTTCTGCCTCGAAGTTAGAGACGGTTGTTATGACCATGACTCAAAATATAGATGCGCTTTTTAATTTGACTCAACCTGCACTTCCCACAAACACTTCATCTGAAGTTTGAGTCTCGATCAATCAATAGCTAATTGTGACTTGCAAAACGATTATCCTGCATACTATGCTGAGCAAGTCAACACTTTTAATGCGATGCGGCGACCTGGCAATTATTCGCAACATAACTATTACAATTCAAGGTTCGCCAAACATCCAAGTCTTTCCTGGGCCCAGGCCCACACCAAAGGGGACCTGTTGTTGTCTCCCAGGCTCCTCAAGCTCCTAGCCCTGTCAGGCCCCACCTTAACCAAGTTTCTCCATCCAACACATCAAGTTTAGATGAAACGGTTAATCAGTTTTTGCAACGCTCAGAAAGTATAATTGAGCAAAATTCTAAGGACATATCTGAGTTGAAAGCCACGACTCAACACCAATCTCAAGACCTAAATAGACTTGAGATAGCTGTGAGTAAGATTACTCAGTCTTCTTCTGAGAGAGAGCTAGGGAGATTTCCTAGTCAACATGTTCCAAACCCGAATGGTTAATTCGCAGTTGGTAGTACATCTGAGTCACGCCATGAAGATGTCAAATCTATCACTACCCTTAGGAGTGGAAAACAGGTTGACAATCGGGTACAAGTGCCCGATTCGAGTGTCGTTGCATCTCCGTCTAAGTCAAAGCAGGTTGCATCTCCATCTAACAAGGAGGATGATAAAGCCTCACCTTCTAAAGATGTGCCTCTTGATTCTACCCCACTCAGGCATCTTATTTGCCTAGGGCACCGTTTCCATCACGGTTAGCTCCAGTAAAGAAAGGAACAGATGCTAACGATATAATGGAAATTTTTAAACAAGTTCACATTAATATTCCATTGCTCGATGCTATTAAGCAAGTTCCTATCTATGCCAAAATTTTGAAGGATCTTTGCACACATAAGCGAAAGCTACATGTGCAAAAGAGAGCCTTCCTCGCCGAGCAAGTAAGCTCAATTATTCAACACAGAACCCCGCCTAAGTATAGAGATTTTGGGTGCCCGACTATTTCTTGTGTTATCGGTGATCATGCGATTGATAAGGCATTGTTGGATTTGGGGGCGAGTGTTAATTTGTTGCCATACTCTGTTTATGAGCAATTAGGCCTCGACGGACTAAAACCGACTTACGTAACACTGCAATTGGTAGATAGGTCAATCAGAATTCCCCACGATGTTATAAAAGATGTGATCATAAAGGTTGAAAAATTCTATTTTCCAGTGGACTTCATAATACTTGAAACACAACTTGTTCACAACCCCTCCAGTCACATTTTAGTGATTTTGGGTCGTCCATTTTTTGCCACGTCTAATGCTATTATTAACTGTAGGAATGGAATCATGAAACTATCATTTGGCAACATGACCGTCGAACTCAATGTTTTTAATGTAAGCCAACAACCTCCTGAGTCCGAGGATGTTTGTGAAGTTAACACGATTGAGAGTTCGGTGGAGAATTCCTTATTGCAGTCTGCATCAGATGATCCCTTAGCAACATGTTTGACTCACTTCGGTTTAGACTTCGATATTGATGATTCCAATAGGGAAGTGAATTTTTTGCTTGATTCAGCCCCTATTATGGATCCGGGTTACACATGGAAGCCTAAAGTGGAACTCCTTCCACTCAGTGAGTCAAAAGTGAACCCTTCTGCTGATACTATTGGCCTTTCTGACCCATTTGACATATGTCCTCCTAGTGACTTTTACATGAAGTTTGATTCTCAGTATGAATAATACATCCCATAGGTAGTGTTGATTCCAGGTTTGGGGGTGTTGTTGAGTTGTCTAGCTCATCATCTTTGTGCAATTCATTTTGTTATGATGAGCCTGTACCACCTGATATATCTATGGACATACCTCTTTCCATCCTTTTAATAGTGACCGACGCTACCTATGTGGATCCCTTCTTTTTAAGGGATGATTTTAGTTTTGACCATCCTATTGTCCAACATATTCAATCTTCTGATTTGACACCAAACATAGGATGTACCTTTTTAGGATTAGGAAAGAGTCATTTGTTGGATATCCATGTTGGTGACAACTTTCTGCTCCAGATCCCTATGACTTCTTTATGACCGCGGGTTCGTTTGCATTTTCTCTATGATTTTGCATGACGTATTCGTTGTTTTAGGGATGTGTTAGTTTTTGTTGTGCTGCATGTGGGTGCTACTATATGTTGGACAGATCCTCAACTTTTTTGATTGTTGTTATATGATCTAGTCAACATCGTGGACTAAGTGTTTAGGTTTGGGGGAGTGTTCACTATGTTCTTCCTCATCATTTCATGGTACATCATTTATGAGGAAGAATATATGTCAGGCTGACGACGTAAAACCAAGCTCCTAGGAGGCAGCCTAGCTTCAGTTGTGTCATTATGGTCAATCTGGATTGATTTTCGAGTTCTTTCTAATTGCATTTCACTCATACTCGTTAGCTCCGTAACAATTTTGACTTACAACTGATGCATGTAATTTTTTTTCATTTGTATATTTTTTTTTGTCCTGCATTGTTTTTATCAATGTATCATGATGAGTCCACAGTTTTTATGTTTTTTAGCGTTCATTGGTGGACGATTTTGTCGAAATTGGTAAAAACTTTCTCACGGTAATATCACTCTAACTCTCATATTTTATTTTTCCTGCATTTGTCATGGTCATCATTTTATACATTGAGGACAATGTTTGGTTTAGGTTTGGGGGTGAGGTTTATGAGTTTTTCTGTATTCTTCAAAAATTTTGAACTGAAATGTATTTCACAATTGACTATTGTATTCTACTCAATCTCCATTGATCACATAGTTAATTATGATTATGTGAAAAATTTTCGATTTGAAAATGCATTCAAAATCTAAGTTCCTTTTCAATGAAGAGGACGCGTTGTCAAGTATGCCTTTAAATGTGAGGAATGTATATTTTCACTTGTCACTTTTATATATCAATAGGAAAACATATGGTTTGATATTATCTTTAAGTTAAATATATTTCATGATATTTTTTCGACTCGACCACTCTTGCACTATAAGCCGAGTTAACATAATTTTAAATTAATCAGTAAGATATTAGTAAGAAAACCTTAGAATAATAGTGGAGACTTAACCCTTGTGAGTTTCGTGACATTCTATATTTCTTGAGGGTTATTAAATAAATTTTGACTTTACTTGAATCCGCATTATTTCGTTGATGATCTCATTATTCTTGTTTCTTTTATTGATTGCTTTGAGAATGACGTTAACAATAAATTATTACACTAGAACTTCTTGATTTATTTAGTTGAGATGTCATAATACCGACTAGAGCTTAAGAAGTGAGACATTTTTTTCTTTGAACCGTTCTTTAGCCTTTTAACCTACCTAATGATAAATATCCATTTGCAGTCCTTTGAGCCTTTCAATAGACTTTTTCTTTCCTAACTCCATCTCCATTACCCACTTCAGTTAGGGAGTAATATCTCATACTATTTTTATCCTTACCCAATGTCTCTGAGAATGTGTATGGTTGATGTATTATTGGAATGGGCAAATAAAAAGAGCTGAAACTAAATATTCCATGAATCCTCGGGACTGAAATGTTTTATTGTGCAGAAGGGGAAAGCATGTCGTTAATTTTATAAAATAAAATAAAAATTGATGCTTCGAAGAAAAGGAAACAAAAATGAAGAAGAATTTTGAAGGAAGAAAAAGTAATGGTGTACAACATTGGTTTATTCTTCAGAGCCCCACATGTTTATTAAAGGGTGTATCCATTCTCAGAGAATTTTCTCGTATCATTTTCCGTTCTTGTTAACCAAAATCTTAGCCTCATTACAACCTAATAAAGACCTAATTGATCTTAAGTAAAGGTCTGGTTCATAAACGTGGAGATTAAATAGACAAGAACTATGGTGTGTGATTCAACATTCTCAAAGTAATTGATATTCCTGTCCATGAGATCATATTCATTTCATTATTTTAAAAGTCTGTTTTTCATGATTATTATATGTGAGATGTTTGTGTTTCCATAATTTATTATCTTTCTCACATATAAACTGAGTGATAACTAACCAATCTCTGAGTGATTCCTTTCTGAGTGACAAGAGAGATTTGTAGTCGAAGCGTACTATCAAAGGTTATCTAGTCGTATCTTTACTGAGAAAAATAAAGTTATGTTGATAAGGGTTGAGAATAATTGATGAAATTTATTTAACCTATAGGTATTATTAACCCGTTGTTAGACTCTTTGATATATTATTGTGTGTTAGTTGTTTTCTGAAATTTTGGTAATTAGATTATTACTCTGAGTATAATAGATAGAGTGATCAAGTTACCATGTTTTGAAAATATATTGAGTCATAATGTTTGTGGGTAACATTTCTTAAAAACCCTCACGAAACTATAACTCGTCCACTAGAGGTAATCTAGCGGTTTAAAGCCATGTTGCACGTTTAAGGTAAGTGCAATCGATGATTCCTGCGAAAGTGAGTTAGAATTTTATATTTATTGTTTTGCTCGAGGACTAGCAAATTATAGGTTTGGGGGTATTTGATATTCACGTAATTAATACATAATATATCCCTTAATTTATATATGTTAGTGTTTCGATTATTATATTTTATTCTAATTATTTCGTTTTCATGTCTTTGTAGGAATTTGAGCGTGAACGATGAAATCGCATTAAGGCGACAATTTGAGGAATGATCAATTGATTGATTCTAGTGGTGGTACAAAGTAGTGGGTCACATGTCTAAACCTAACCCAAACAAACATAGGTCCACCTAATTTAACCTAAGCCCAAGCCGAAAAAGCTAACCTAGAAACCCAAGCCCAACCTAACAAGGAAATAGGAGAACCCTATTTAGGTTTCTTTCTTTCCTTCTCTTCGAGGGCTCTTCCACGTTTTTTTCCCTGAGGCTTCTCTCTTTTTCAGCCAGTGTTTTAAAAATCGGCCTAGGCGACCGCCTAGGGGCTAGAAGGTGGAAAACCGCCCAGATTAATGGCTGGGCTAGGTGGTCTGGGCAATTTTTTTATTTTTATTTTTTATTTTTTAATAAGGCTGATTGTGTTATTATTTTATTTTTCTTTCCTTTTTTTAGAAATAAACTATTTAATTATTTTTTATTCAGTATATGTCTAAATGTAGCAAATGATGATTACTTAATGGAATTCTCAAAGGATCTGGCGGTATCAATTTTACTAATGTAGATTTTATCAAACATGACTAAGGTTATTCATGCAATTCGAAGAAAAATAAAAGAGTAGGTTTGGATATTTGTCCACAAATTCAATTTTATATAAAGCACCCATCATGACCAACTTCAGTCATTTGAGTTTTAATAAATTTTGTTCATGATTGTTAATTTTTCATGTTTTTAAATTTTGCATATGTATATTGGCATTAAATTGGATGTAATTGATAAGGTATTATGCTTAAATTTTGTACATTATTAAAGTTATAAACTTATAATACAAAACCTAAGACCGCCTAGGCACCTGCTCCCCGCCCGCCCAGCGCCTAGTGAATTTTAGAACACTGTTTTCAGCCACCACGCCACATCCACCCTGCCAGTGATCCTCACTCGATAGGAGAACCGACAGTGCGATCATCCCGCCATCACCACCTCCTCCTCTTCCTCCACCATCAGTCGCAACCTCCTCCTCACCCTATTTCGCACAATCGCAGACCACCGTCACGACCCCCTGTTTCTCTCTCTAGCAGCCAACCACCGAACACCACCATCATTCATCACGTCCTCACGCACAAAACAAGGAGAACCTCCCTGTTCTCCACATCTATATCCTCCCTGTTACATCACGTCCCTGCTTCATCCACGCAACCAAACAGAGCAGCAACAGAGGAGACCGCACAACTCCTTCATCTCCTGTTACTCTGTTTCGCGGCCGACTAACAACACCACCATTAGCCGCCACCTCTCCTACCTCCCTCACCCATCTCTCTCTTCCTTCCTGTTTCCCTTTCCTCTCTCGCAGCCAATACGACCCTCACCCATCTATCTTCCTTCCTGCTCCTCTTCCCTCGCACCACCGTCCAACCACAACTCCGCCATCTCTTTGTTCCCACTTTCTCTCGCTCTTTTCTCTCTCTTCTCACTGATTTTCTCTCTTGTTTGCAGGTTCACCGGAAAAGAAGAGTCAACAGCAGAGTAGAACAGGAGCATTAAACAGGGAACACCTCTCTGCTTTACCTCCCCTGTTCTCTTCCTCCTTTCGTCCTCTCCCTCTCTCTCGTATCTTCCTCACTTGGTATTCATCTCCCTTGCAGGTTCAGCAAAGAGGAATCTCACCGGAGGTAGCAACGAAACGGAACGACTCGCTGGAGATGAAGGCGCGGGAGAAATAGCGGGAGAAAGCTGATTTTTGAATCAGTTTGGCTATTCGCACCCCAGACTTTATTCTGAGCCACCACAGTGTGTTTGTAACAATTTCTCGGGATGCGTGTTCGTGCTGAGATGAATTCCACCTCCACTAATGTTGTGACCACCACCACCATGATCTTCTTGGCCCTACGCCGAGGCGAAGATGAAACCACAGGGTTTCCTAGAATTTGTTGTATCTGAATTTATTGTTTTCAATATACTTGAACATTAAACACAGTTGATTTTTGAATTTCAATCATTTGCTTTCACCGATTATATCCGGAATAATTATCTAGACTAATCGGTAGTTAAAAGTTCTCTTTGTTGATATTCGAAACCAGCTTTAATCAATTAATTTGAATATGTGATTGTGTGTGCCGTAAGAAGACGTGCAATGCTAGGGGTTTAGAATTAGTTAAAATAAACATGTGATTGTGTGTGTCATAGAAAGACATGCAATGCTAGGGGTTTATGCCTTTGCTAAAATAAATTGCGAACTTAGATTAATCTTTAAGTTAGTCGTGTTAATTCTTGAAAACTATAATTTTGATTACACAAATCTCAAAAAACCTGTGGTGGATTCGATGTCTCGGTCTATTATCTTATCATCTCACTAGTTTAATTTTAGTTGTCAATTTACTTCTCTTAATTTAGTAATTTTCATCTGCTACAACCCCCAACTCTAAATTAGTTTATATAAGTCTTAGAATTCGATTATCTCGTCAATCCTCTTGGAATCGACCCGTATTTGCCATTGTCTACTAGTTAGGCAGTCGTGCACTTGCGGTATTACAAATAGGGTTTATTAGATATTAATTTAGGCTAATAAAATCTCCATCAGACTTGCGTCCTGATTCCTTTTAAGCTTTTTGCGCCGATTGTTTAGTTGTGCTATGAAACTGTTAAACTGTTTTGCTTTTGTGAGATGTCGATTCATAAAATGAAACTTTGTTGATTCTTCCACCATTTTAGCAGTCGTTTTCCTGGAATTGCTCGGTTACATTGCAAAGCGTTTCTTTTTTTATTTCTGCATTGCTAGTTTCTATCCTTGCATTGGCATCCGTGCCTTTGCTATTCCTTCTAATTTACGACTTTATCTGCTTGGGTTATAATCTCTCCCCGTTTGGCACTGCTTGTTAGGGCCTGATGGAGTTTGTTAGTTCCTTTATAAGTGACTTTGGTCGAATTTGTTTCTGCTGCTAAGATCTTCGAAATGTTAATCTTTTGACTTCGATATAGGTCTGTTCGGGTGGGAGGTGCTTCTTCCCAGAGCGGATGCAGTGTAGAACATAAATCAATTCCATTTTTTATCCTGCAGCTATTGCGTCTGCCTTTTCTTTGCCTTTGAACTGTTTGTCTGATACGCCGACAAACTCGTTTTGTCGTCTCCTTTGGATCCAATGTTCAATTTTTTTTATTTCAACTTGTAGCAGTCCTCGGTATCATGTCTGTATCATTGTGGAAAGAATAGTATCTGCTATTTTCTTGTCATTCCAAGTCTCCTTTCATCTTGGTCGACCAGTTGACATTCTCCTAGTTTGATATGTGTTTTAAGATGTCGGTTCGGCTTGCTTTTAGGGTTGTGTATGGTTTATACTTCTTCCTAGTTACATTGGTTATTCGCTCATGATTAAGTCGTGCCGATTTTGATTTCCTGGATTCTTGCTGACTGGGCTCCGTGCGTCCATTTAAATGAGTGTTGTCTTCTCGTGATCCGCCATTTCGTCTTCTTTCATCTTTTCTTTCTCGTTTTCTCGAATGGTTTTCACTCTCCTGGTTATTCTTTCTCCTTGCAACTTTCATTCATTCAAGGGAGATATGTTTCTATGTTATTTTCAGTAAGACCTTCATGCCTTTTGGAGGTTTCAAGCTGAGGGCATCAAAAAAGGCGTCTCTCTTCAATCCCGCGACGAAAGTTGCAGCGGACATGTCATCACTGCATCCATCAATCATTGTTAGCTCGTTGATTAAGCAAGTCACATATTCTCATATTGTTTCTTCTGGCCTCCGTCGGATGTGCAGAAGGTAGTGGGGTTCTTTCCTCATCCGTTGGCTTCCGATGAATCTGGTAATGAAAGCAATGGCTAAGGCTTGGAAAGAATATATTGACCTTGGTGGCAGGCTGTTCAACCAGTTAATTGTCGTGGAGGTGAGGCTGGTTGGGAACGTTTTGCACATTATCGACTCTATGGTTTCTTTTAGAGCCATCATGTGGTGGAAATGTCTCAAATGACCAGTCGGATCAGTGGGACCATCGTACACTTCGAACTTTGGTGGAGTGAATTTCTTTGGCATTTCCTTCTTCATGAGTTCGTCAGATAATGGTGGCTTGGCCAACTCTTATAGTACGATGGGATCCGTGACTCCGATCCTGAACGAAATCTCAGCAATCGTACCGCCGCATTGCGAAGTTTTGTCTCGGTTGAGTCACTGCTCTCGACATTTCCTTGTTGGGGTTCCGCTAAGGCGTCGTCACTCCCTTGAGTTTGGATGGTGGAGTTTTGTTGAGGCGATGCTAGAGTAGGGTCGGCTGGCATAATGCATTCCTAGGTGATTTTTTCCAGCATATCTATCATGTATTTCATCTGGGCATGAGCAAGTCTACCCGAGGGTCCGTGGCAGCATCGACAGCCGTCTGGGATGTCTGGACTATTGCATGTAGCGGTTCGCATTCTCGGATGCTATTGGTTGGTGTTTCGGGCCGCATCCTCTCCTTGAGTTGTTAGTGATGTGTCAATGGGAGATTTGTCGCGATCATTACTGGATTGGGGGTCTGTAGACTGCATTATTCCTTCTGATGGCTTTGTCGATCTTTTGTTAGGTTGTGGTGAGCTTTGTTACGTGTGTTTTGTTTTAGAAAAAGGAAACTCGTCGTTCCCCACAGACAGCGTCAAACTGATGCGTCCAAAAATCGTCATCATGTGAGTTTGACCTGCAAAACAACTATTAGACTACCCAGGACCACCTTTTTGGTGGCCGAAGGCACTTCGATGCTTAAGTCAGTAACTCTGTTGGAAGAAGGATGTAAATCTGGAAAAAAACTCAGTTAAAGTTGCATACCTTTGTCGAATGTTCCCTTTACATTTTATAATGGTCACAGTTAACTCTTTGCGTGACTTCAGCATATGAGATGCAGCGGAAGAAAATGTTTTGTAACTATCTCCTCCTTAATGGAGATGCGTTCGTGGAGGCGTAGGTCCCTCCACGGCTCATTATTGGTGCAACGTTCTTATTATTTATGAGAAAACGCACATCGGGCTCGGATTTGGGTTTTGATTCGTCTGGGTCTGGATTCGGATCTTGCTTACGCTTCCTTAATGGTGGGCCTAGTCTGAGCTTCTATAATTGGCCTCAATCCTTCTGGGCTTTATGAGCTGGCCCAATGGATCGAGCATTGTATTATCGTGATGGCTCTTCGTGCTACATGTGCGACCGTGCTGACCAGTCTTTTTTTATGTGTCATCAGACCGTATGATCAAAATGGTAGAAAAACTCACCCAAGAGCGCGCTCAATCCGTCGATCCTATCCAAGCGCCGCCCCAACAAAACTCTGCCAACAGAGTTTGAGAAAGTAATGAAGTTCCTACAGAACCTCAGCAAGTGAATCTTGAAAGCAGCGAACCACCAGAAGATGCCCCCCATAGAACAATGAGACCCTTGATGAAATCTCATTCAAGATCGGGGTCACAGATCCTAACGTGATTCTCCGACGCGTTCATGGTGACTCCTATGCCGAAATAGTTCACCCTACCAAAGTTTGAAGAATACGATGGCACCATCGATCCAACAGACTACTGCAACACTACCACCACATAATGGCGCTGAAAGAAAGCACAAAATCCTCATATGCCGAACATTTCCGACCAGTCTCACCTCCACAACGATGAGTTGGTTCAACAGCCTACCACCAAGGTCGATAGACTCCTTCCAGGTGCTAGCTACTGCCTTCATCACGAGGTTCATCATTAGTGAATGGATGAAGAAGGGACCACACTACTTGCTTCACATCAAACAAAAGCCCAATGAGACAATAAGGGAATACATCACTCGTTTTACTAACGAGTTGACAATGATAGACAGCTGCAGTGACACGGCCATTGCTACCTTTACCTCCGGGCTAAACAAGATGACCATTTTTTAATTCTCTGAACCTAGACCATCCAAATAACATGGCAGCTTTATTGAAGACGACCCAAAAACACATCACTCTTGAGGAGATGGTGGTCGCTATGAAGAAAAACGAATCTGAGAGGGAAGGCCACTCAAGGAAGCAAGAAAGTGGAGAAGAAAGAAGGAGTTATGACAAACCCCGGGAGGAGAACGTTTAGTCAAAAATACATCGACCAATGGGAGATCCGAATTCAATCAGCAAGAGCCCGGACAACTGAAATCGACAAGGCCCAGGCATGAACGAGTAATAAACGTGGTGAAAAAGACATATAAACCATACACGGTCTTGAAAATAAGTCAAGTGAACATATTGAAGTCAACGGTGAAATGGGAGCACATCAACTGGTCGCTCAAAATGAGAGGAGACCCAAAGGGGCGAGATAAGAGCAAGTACTCCCCTTTCCACCCCAAAGACTGTTACAATATGAAAGACGAAATTGAGTATTGGGTTCAAAGAGGACAACTCGACGAATTCATCACTACCAGATAAGCAACCCAAAGGGAAAGGGCAGGTGGACACCACTGCGAGATTAAAAAAGCAACCTAGAAAACTGATTACGTCCTACACTGCATAGTTGGAAGAAGTAAACAATCAAGCCAACCAAAGAGACGACCAATAACACCTCTACTCGAGCTGATCTATTTCGAATTAGGAAAACCAACGCCATCAAACGAGATAAAAAAAAACACTACGACAACTCACAACAAGAAACACGGAGAAATTTGCACTTCAAGCGGAGATCAACCAATTGACCAAATCTGAAGGCTTTACTGACAAACGCAAGCTCGATCCACATTATCCATGACAAGGTCAACAATGCCTCCTCTATTACTGACAACAGAACTTACACAAACGAATTTGATTCGGTGAATAAAACTTGATACAAAAGTGTAGGAAGACTTGGCAGTCGATGTTGATGTAAGCCTAATTGGATAATTCGATGTGGATTCAATTCCACTCGTCGGAACCACCTATCAAGAGCACACACCAAGGATTTGATCAAGAAGCATTCCGAGTTTATTAGCTACCTCACGACAACAATATACATAATGAAATACTATCAAAACTATAGGAGAATCATGATGAAATAAGTTGACTCAAGGCAAAGCAACACCAAAGCATACTCCAGAGCAATACGAAACCAAATCCGACTTAAAATCATTAACGAATACCCTTCAAACAACAAGGGCGCACAGGAATCAACCACCTATCATCATAAGAAATGACATCATTTGAGCGACAGTCAGAGATGCAATGTAAATTCACAAGTGGACCCTACAACATAGCTTCGCTTTATAAGAAGATAATGATCACTACTACTATAGATTGTTAAGCACCTGAAATGTGATTATCAATAAAACTTCAAGTTCAAACCCTCTGTCTTACGTACAAGCAGTAAAATTAAGGCATCAAAGCAAGATAATACGAAGCAATTGACATATCAAGCTATGAGCAAAAGATCAGGACGTACAAGTCAAACATAAACAACAACCTTCTTGTCTGATCAATCAGGAAGTAGAAAGTTGGGACAAAGAAGTCAACTTACTCATTAAAAACTTCAGATCGGCTGATACGTTGAACAACGAAGTAAAATTTGGGACGAAGAAGTCAAGTTACTCATACAAACTTTGAATTGACTGATACGTTAGACAACGAAGTATAAGTTGGGATGAAATAGTGAACTTATAAAAACTTCGGATCAACTGATACGTCGGACAACGAAGTAAAAGTTAGGACAAAGAAGTCAACTTACTCATAAAAATTCCGGATAGACTGATACGTCGAACAATGAAGTAAAAGTTGGGACAAAAAAATCAACTTACTCATAGAAAACTTTGGATTGGCTGATACATTGAACAACAAAGTAAAAGTTGAGACAAATAAGTCACATAAAAAATTCAGATCGACTGATACGCCACACAACAAAGTAAAATTTGGGACGAACAAGTCAACTTACTCATAAATCTTCGAATCGACTGAAACGTCAAACAATGAAGTCAAATTTGGGACGAACAAGTCAACTTACTCATGAAAACTTTGAATTGACTGATACGTCGAACCACGAAGTAAAAATTGGGACAATGAAGTCAACTTACACGTAAAAACCTTCTGACTGACTAATATGTTGGACCACAAACTAAGAGTCTAGACATGTAAGTCAAAACGTACTAGTAAAAACCTCCTGGCCGACTAATATGTCGGACCACAAAGTAAAAGTTTAGACGTGTAAGTCAAAACGTACTAGTAAAAACCACCTGGCTGACTAATGTGTCGGACCACGAAGTAGAAGCCTGATTGTATAAGTTAAGACGTATTCACAATGCCTTCTGGCCTGATCAACGCGTCAGACCATGAAATACATCCACAAAAACTTTGACACACAAGGCAAGACCTACTCAGAAAACCTTCTTGACTGGCCAACGCATCTGACAACAAAGTAGACATGCAAAAGACCGAACGAATAAATCAAAACCAGTACCGCTTCATGGCCTAATCGACAAGACCAAAGGAATAAAAGCTTTGATGGTCAACAAACGAGCACAAAAACAGAAAGACAAGCCTAAATTAACAGAGTACGAAAAGTACAAGTCACGAGGTTATCGCACACTTATCATGTACGATGAGTTAACATGATTGATCCAAGACAAATTATGACTACAAAAGAAACACATGCAAGTCAGAAAGCAATAAAAGGTAACATATGATGTCAAAAGAAAAAAAAAATTCATTCATAAAATCATTATGTTACATCTAGAGAAGAAGATAGAATAGTTGGAGAAGAAACAGTAAAAGTATTAATAGCAAGAACATTTGATGGAAGAGGGGCAACAACATCAATAGCAGAAGAAGATGAAGCTCTATCTTCAATAGCAAGAGTAGATAATGGAGCCAGATCGGAAGGAAGAGGGAATGATGGTTCTTCATCCACCGGATCACTTGAGGGATCTGAAATACCTTCCTCGCTATCTTCATCTATGAAAACTTGATTGACCAAACTATGATACTTGGACAAATCAACACCATCCTCTTCAATGTAGTCGAGAAGCTTGACTCGTCCATCAACAATTTTCTTCTAATCCTTCGCTTCGGCAATCCTCAACTTGTTTTCGGTCGCAACAAGCTTACTTTTGGTCGAAATGAGTTGTCCTTTAATGGTGATCAACATTGCAAAAATATCTGACTTAACTTCGTCAAGTGCAGCTATCAATTGCTCCACCCGCTCCTCGGCGACCTGACGGCTGATGGATTGCTCAATAACAGAACGCATGGCCTCATCATGACTAGCCTTTTCAACGGATAACTCCCCTCTCCACCTCGTCCAACCAAGTACGGACTCAGTTCAATTCAGCCATCGAAGACAGCTGCGAACCTATCTCGTGCAACCTCTACATCTGTCAGAGAAGCCCGAGTAGCCCCAGCTGCCTTCCCTTGCTCCGCGCACTACCCTTTGAATACGTCCAGCTGACGAAGAACATGAGAAAACACCAATAATTGCGTTGCCATCTTCTTCTTGAGAGCAGCCACTTGGTTACGACATAAGTGAAGTGATTCATCCCATCCATTATCTGCTTGAGGCCATAGTCCAGATGAATGCTAGGCTCCCATACAAGCATCGAAGGCATCTCTACCTTCCGTCTATGCCATTCGTTGATCAACTTGCAAGCACTATCCTGCACGTCAATCTCAGTAAACCAACAAAATTTCCCATCCGAATTAATATGGTCGTCTTTTGGGTTGGGCTCCTTCCAACCAATCGGTGGATGAAGAACTAGGGGATTCGAAAGCACAAACCCCCCCCCCCCCCCGATGACCGGAAGAATGGTCGGGATAGCGGGAATAATAAAAAAAACCACTCTTGCCTTTTCACCGTGAAGCAGTCGTGGCGAGAGTAGGGCAAGCTATAGCGGCTGAAGTCAGACGAGGGGGAGAAGAAACTAAAAAATCCACTGTGTCATTAACATAAATAGAGAAAGATGGAGGAGGATGAACATCAAAACTTTGACCGTGATCAGTAACCTCCAGTTCGCATTGAGGATTAAATTCAAATTCGGCCAGGGTCTTTGTCGTATTCCGATCCTTGGGTTGTTCCATTACAAGCTGAAGCATCTTGTTTTCAATAACTCGAGGGTCATAATCTGACTATTCAACAAAGTTGGGTACAACATAAGCCGAGGGGAGCCTTTTCTCATTATCATCCAACGAACGAGTTATTTCTTTGTTGCTTATCTCCATTGTCAAATTCACTTCCTCGACCTCTTCGAAAGAAATACCATCCTCCTTCCCACCTTCCTTATCTGAAAAACTCGGACAAGGAGTGGTCTGAGTGGCACCACGAGTAGAATCAGAAAGTCGTTTCCTTTTGGGAACACAGCCAGAGCTCATCACTAATCACTTTGATGGACTGGCAGCCCTAGGAAGCTCCCTCTTCCTGGTAGTCAGGCCAACAACACTAATGTTGATAGAAGCATCGAGATCCGTAACATCCTTGCTGGAGCTCACTTTCCCATCAATGCTAGTATCACTAACACCAACAGGAATAACACGAGCAACGATCACAGCAGCTCGGGATTCAGTAATCGAAGCACGTTTTGCCTCGTTCATAGTGTACAAGCCACTACATGCCACAATGTCTTCAGAAAGTAACGTCTTTACAGGAACCATAGGAAGCTTCAAGAAACGATCACTAATCATTTATTCTTCCACAAATAATTGCAAGTCCTTCCGTTTATTAGGGACTCGAAACGATTGCACAATCTGATGACCTTGCAAAATAAAATGGTCGGATTTGACAAAATCATAAAACTAGAACCTCGACCAGTTCCTGATGTCATCGTTAAGCTTCCCAAAATAGACAGGACAACGAAGGAAACAAATATTCTTGGTCAGCAACAAACCAACCACCGAATGCAGAATCCTAACAGTCAAGGGAATTCTACTAAGAATGGTTCTCGCGTAAGTAAAAATCATAACCATCCAGCCATTAGGACTCATTTGAGTGGGAGGAATGCCCTAAAAATCTAAATATTCCCAAAATATCTCTAGGACTAGGAATCGAAGGCCAGACTAAAACATACATGGGTAGAGTGCAATATAACTAGTTATTGGATGACACAGACTATCGTTCTGCCTAGGCAAAATGATCTCGAGGTCGGATAGCAGATAATAGTAAAAAAGAACACTATCCAACGTCGCCTGCGAAGCCTTCTTGGAAGAGAAGTAAGCTTCGCAAGTAGCAAGCGCCTCGCCATCTAGTATATTGCTGGCAGAAATCGAAAAGGAATGAAATAGTAGGGAAAACAAAGAGGAAAAAAGATTAATAAGCCCTAATTTCAAAGGTGCGTAAAGAAATAAACAAACCTATCACGCCCCCATTTATAGAACCAAACAACGAAAAGAATGCTCATAAGACGACTTGCAAAATATGATGGCTACACGAAATTTGAAAATGCGCGCGGAAACAAACGGGTGAACAAAAGATCAGAATACCAACCTCACCAAAAGTTGCTAACAACATTAAATGCAATTGAATGATGAAATCGAAAGTCCAACTGTCGTCGAGTTAGTGACTACATCATCATACCCACTAACTAAGGAGGGAGTACCTGATGATACATCAAATAAGACTGTCATCACTGCCATGCTCGTGGCAAAAATTGCCCATCATGAGGATCAGTATTCCAAAACCAGGCCAATTCATAAAGCCCAAAAAGGGCGAATCCAGTCACAAAGGCCCAAACAGGGCTCGTCAGAATAAAACATAGTCAGATGCACAAATCCAGGCCCTATAGAGTTCTCTCATAAAGAGAAGAAACGTTTCAGAGAAAAAAGAGTCATGGAGAGAGTTACGCCTCCGAGGACGAATCTTCATTAAAAAATGAGACTGTTACAAAGAATGTTTCCTCTCGTTGTGCCTCATATGCTTAAGTCACCCAGAGAATTAATACCGATCACTATATAAGGTAAAGTGGACATTCGACAAAGGTATGTAATTTTAATTGAGTTTGGTCCAAATTTATCTCAATCTCCAACTAAGTTACTGATTTAAGCATCAGAGTGCCTTCGACCACCAAAAATGTGGTCTTTGGGAATCTAACATTTGTTTTGCAGGTCAAACTTAGGAGATCAAATTTTGGACGCATCAGGCTTTATTCGAAAGATCTTCAAAAATGAATTCCAACGATATCAAGTTCATCAGAATTCGACAACCAAGAAAATAGTCATGAGAATTTTAATTTTGAGAAAAAACACACAAAATTTTCTCTCCCCTCCACATGTACATTCCACTAACTTTTTCACAATTTTTCATTTTCTTTGCCTTATAGTTGTGTTATATTCACAAACATGCCATTATAAGAAATGAATTTCAACCCTCAACATATTTCTCACCTTTTTTTTTTCCTAGCCATCTTTTATCTCCAGTTCCTTGAAACACCATTCTGATTTGTAACAAACATGCCATTATAGGAAATGAATCTCAACCCTCCACGTATTTTCCAACTTTTAATCATAGCCATCTTTTATCTCCAATTCCTTAAAACACAATTATGATTTGTAAGATAGACTATGGTATTCCACATGCCGTTGGCACGATAAAGGTTTAAAACTTGTCAAAACATGATCACCCTTAAGTTTTCATTTTTTATACTTACATGTCTAATCACCACTTTCAACAATTAAAGAAAAATAAATAAATATGAAAATGTTGGGTATGGGATTCAAACTCATGCACTCTTGGTGCTTTAAGTTCTATACGATCCGTTAGATTCTTATATTTGGGCAAATCTCAATCATCTTTTATCTCCAACCTCAAACACCATCCACATTTGTAATATAGACTAGGGTATTCTCTGTGTCATTAGCACGATACAAATTTAACATGATAAATAGAGTTTAGTCTACTTTAAATATCAAATGTTGGGTATGAGAATCGAACTCATGCACTCTTAGTGCTTTAAGTTCTATGTGATCCATTAGATTCTTATATATGGGTAAATCTCAGCCGTTTTTTTATCTCCAACCTCAAACAACATCCCGATTTGTAATATATATGGACAAATCTCAACCGTCTTTTATCTCCAATCTCAAACACCATCCTGATTTGTAATATAGATTAAGGTATTTTCCGTGCCGTTGACACAATAAAGGCTTAAAACTTGTCAAAACATGATCACCCTTAAACCCTAGAGTATTCCTCATACCGTTGGTATGATAAAAAGTTAAAACTTGTCAAAACATGATAACCCTTAAGTTTTCATGCTTCATACTTATATACCTAATCACCACCATCAACAATTGAAGAAAAATAAATAAATATCAAAATGTTGGGTATGGGAATCGAACCCATGCACTCTTGATGCTTTAAGTTATATACGATCCATTAGATTTTTATATTTAGGTAAATATAAATCTCAACCGTCTTTTATCTCCAACCCCAAACACCATCATGTTTTGTATATATAATAATTAGGGTATTCCCTGTGCCACTCTTAGTGCTTTAAGTTCTATGTTGCACTTTCAGTACTTTAAGTTCTATGTGATCTGTTAAATTCTTATATTTGGATAACTCACAATTGTCCTTTATCTCCAACCTCAAACAACATCTTTTATCTCCAACCTCAAACAACATCCTTACGAGTCTTGTAGGATTCTTATGTACTATGTAAAAATTTAAAATACTTAAATTATATTGATAATGTCAAAAATACAACCAAAATTTTTTACATTTTTTTCTATACACATGAAATATTTTTTAATATCAACTTATCAAAATTAACTCGAAAAACAATCCTTGCTAGAAACAAAGTGCTGTAAGATTTCAGCTTAGATTGAGGCAACGAATATGGTGATATTTTACATTTTCCTTTTCCATATATATATATATATATATATATATATATATATATATATATATATATATTTTAATAATATTTTTCAATTTTTCCAAAAGAAGTTAAAAGAAAGAGAAAGATAACAAGGAAAAGCCAGATTGTCATTTGCGAATCTATTAAGAGAGTGAAAAACAAGGGTTACACCAATAATAATGTTTGTCACATTTAGTGGAACATTTTATACGAACATATGATTAGATTTCAAGAACGTCTAGTGGCACTAAGCTTTAATCCATTAGCCATAGACAAAATGGTCATCATTCTGTATTTCACCGGATAATCTGGTGCGACATTAAATTCGAAGAATCTGCATAAAATAGCGATTGTCATCTTCATTTGCAGGTATGCAGAATCCTTCCCTAAACAGATCCTTGGTCCTGCCTGCAATTCACCAACATCTCTAAATCATTATCAAATTTTCTCGTTAATGTAAATACCAACAAAACTGCACTATAACTATATTGTAAGGCGATCATCCAAATTATGGAAAATCAAGTCATTGCATAATTTCCATTTTATAACATTGTAGTAAGCATACACCCCCGCCCCCTCTCTCCTCAAATAAGTTGAAGGTACCTGAAATGCAGTGAACTTGAAAGGAGAAACAGTTTGGAAGAAACCATCTTTAATCCATCTCTCAGGTTTGAATAAAGCTGCATCAGGACCCCAATTGTACTCCATTCGACCCATTGAGTAGGGTACATAGGTTACCATTCCTCCTGCCTTCACCTTTGTTCCATCTGGTAATACATCATCCTCTAAGATACCTTTTGGATCCTAAGTAGCATAATTGATGTTTGTCTCAATTAAAAAAACCAAATAACATTTAAAATAAATATATTTAAAAAATAAAAATTTCCAAACATGAGCATATTTCCTTTAGTCCATGAAATTTGAAATTAACATACCTGAGGGACTGCAGGGTATAGACGAAGTGTCTCAGTAACAATTGCATGTAGATAAGGTAATTTTCCAAGTGAGTCATAACTCAACAACCCTGCAAATTGTGTTATCCGTTCTTGGAATGCTTTAGGATCCTGGAGATCATATGGAAGTAATGAGACATTCTCCCTTCTTGCATAGTCTTCCTCAAAATCTTTAAGCTCATAGTAGAGCTTCTTAGCTACTTCAGGATGAGTAGATATCATGTAGGTGGACCAGGAAAGCGTTGCCGATGTTGTGTCACGTCCAGCTATCACAAAGTTCAACACAACGTCTCTAAGACTTTTGTCTGAGTAGTTGTTCTCTGGGTTTTCACCCAGCTCAATGAATCTTGACAAAATATCTTGCTTTATCTGATTCATTTACGATGAGATTAGTTATTTGTTTAAGGAATATGAGTATATATGCCTTCAAAAGAATTTGATCAACATGACCTATATGAATCATGATGTAGTAGAAATTTCTTTGATGGCATACCTTGTTGTCGTTAAGGTTCTTTGCTTTGGCTTCATCTATCTCTCTTTTCCTCTTCTTGATCACATTGTAAGTAAAATCATCAATAAGTTTGATGCTTTGGTTAAGCAAAGCTTCTGATCCAATGCTGAAAAATCTTTTGATTCTCCACAAAGGATCTACGAAGCGAAGCGTAACGATAATGTTAGCAGTATCAAAGGCTTGAGCGAACTGATTGTCCGGTAAATGGGGTGCCAAAGTCCTTATCTCTACACCAAATCCCACCTTACATATGGAATCCAATGTCATCCTCATCAATAGTTCCTGGAAAATACATGTTAGATTGATCATTGGTTGCATGCTATGTGCCAAATGTTTGATGTGAAATGTGTAGTCATACTTGTGGGCAAGGGTGATATTAATATGAAAAGGAAAAAAATTAGATTTTTGTGACCAACCTGCATGTCTACTTGTTTGTTGTCGAAAGATGCTTGGCACAATATAGATGAAAGCTTCAAGGCATACTCTCTAAATACTACAGTGCTAAAATCTCTCAAGTTCTTGGACGCAAATTCAAAGCTTGCAGTCTTCCTTTGCTTCCTCCATAGCTCTCCATCGGTGTTGAAGATCCCATCTCCAAGCAGCACTTCCATGTATGAATGGTATACTTCACCCTTTAACATCATAAATCAACTTAAAAGCTTAAGACACAAGGAAATGTTAAGTTAATTCAAACACACATTTTAGAAATTCTAATACCTTGGGATAATTATCAAAATTTGTTTTAAGAACATATTCAACATTTGCAGGATCTGCAATGTAAGTATACGTGCTGAAGGGCATCGGAACCTTAACAGTTTTCATCTCAGCTAGATACTTAACCAACCAATCGTGCATGCGATCATAGTTCATCAATTGTTCGATGGCTGCCCCAACTATGGGCCAAGTTTTGGGGCCTTTAACATTTCTTTGGTTCCAGCGATGGATAACAATCCATGATATGATAATGCAAACAAGCATCGCAGACATTCCCATGTATGATCCACTAGGAGAAGAAGAAGAAGAAGAAGAATTGGATACCACATCTTTCATCTCCATTTCACAACGAACTATCTGCAGATGCGGGTAATAGTAGTTTAAGAAAGAACTCCTTGTTAATGGTCGAGTCTACAAAGGAAGTCTTTGCTTATAAATAGTATGAGCAACTCAAATATGGATGATTGAACCGAAGCAAGTTAACAACACAGTTCTTTTTTTCAACAATCTTGGCACTTTGAACTAGCAAAGTTTATTTTTATCTTCAACAATCTTAGTATGATGCAAAACAAAAATGGAGTCATAGAAGTTGTGTTAACTTTACCACCATTTAAGTAAGGTTCATCTCTTGTCATAACATTTTGGTGGGAAAAAGCATGCATATGTTCTAAGCCTGTGACCATTTACATTATGTGGTGAATAGTTGAACACAAATTGAAAACTAGTATTAAAATTAAAAATTGAATTAGGGGCAGTTTTGCTAGGTAGCCAGGCCAGCCAGCCAGCCATTTTTTTGGCCGGGTTGGCCTTTTTACAATTTTACCCAAAACACAACCAACAAATGGATAAAATTGTAAAAAGGCCCAACCCTGGCCAAAAAATGGCTGGCTGGCCTGACTACCTAGAATTGTTGCCAAATTTATATAGGTTTAAACCTTTTAATGAAAAGAAAACACTCTTGTTACCTCGGATTGTTTTGGCAACAATAATTAATTCATGAACATGCTGCTAAGTTGCACTTTCTCACCAAGTAGACATGAAACCAAATTTTATTTATTTAATAGATTATCACACTTAAATGATGCTAATTAGAAAAAGCTCAATGGATGGTTTATCTCACCTACAACGAACCAACCAACTTGATTTTTTTGTCAAATGAAATTCGTTAAAAATGGTGAACGATTTCCTTTAGGGTTTCAGCTAGTTTTTTTTTGGTATATATGGCATTCCATTTTAAGATGAAAACCTAAAAAGAAGACGATTTTGGTTGTTAAAATTGAGAATAATGGTATATGCTAGCTACTATTTGTATTCTCTAGTGGACATCCAATTGACACAAATGAATATTTGGCTCCGCTAATGTACAAGCTAATTAATCACATACAGATCACACCCACCTAAACTAAGCAATACAGAGGAACCAAGAAAATAAACAAATTTAAATAAATAAAAGCAAAATGAACACAACACACCAGGGGGATTTAATTATCTCTGTTCTCTCTTCTTGTAGTTGAGCATAATTCCTTTCCATGAGTTCCCCAATGCCAATGCCAATGCCTCTCTCTCTCCCCAGCTTTAGAAGAAGCCAAGCTGTCCTCTTTTGTATATACCAAGCTTGCTTACACGTGTCCGCCTCATCACACAAGTGGAACACATCTTTACTTTTGTCAGTGTCGAGAACACTACCCTCCTATATTCATTCCTATCTTTTGAATTTGGTTCCTGCTAAATAACACCGTCACTTCTACTCACTTCTACTGATACCACCACCATCATTTTTTTTACTAAAGGACATTACTACTATGTAAACAAAAAAAATACACCTAACCTTAACCATAACCCTCATCTTCTCCTCTCTCCCTTTCTTCTCCACAACCGCCACCTCATCCATTTCCTTTTCACCCCACCACTACCACCTCGCCACATCTCTTCCTCATCTTCATCCCCTTCGCTACTACAACCTTTCATCCTCCTCCCCTTCACCACCACCACCACCTTGCAACTGCCACCTTTCATCCCACCTCCTCCCATCTTCTTCTTCTTCTCTGTATTTTTTCATTTTTTAATCTCATTCTCCTTTTTTTTATTTTTTTTATTTTTTTTGCTCTATTTTTTTCTCCTTCGCCCTCGCGGCCGTTCCTACGAGTGGCAAACCTATACTCGCTGAAACCTCCGTGATGGCAAAAAATGTGTCAATGGTGCAACAAGAATACAATTACCACATCAGTTTATAAACAACATGCAAGATGCATTCGGATTTCTCATATCGATGGTGCAACAAGAACACAATTACCGCCTCAGTTGTAAAAAAAAAATGCAGAAAGTACTATTTGCGTCTGTAAATGTTGATCTTGTTGGTAGCCAATTGTAAATGTTGTTGTCTGATCCGAGATTCTCATATGTTTAGTTTGTATATATAGGAATTGTAAATGTTGATCTTGTTGATAGCCAACTGTAAATGTTGATGTTTATATATATATACAAACTAAACATATGAGTATATATGAATTTTAGGATACTGGTTATATAACGCAATTAGAAATTTTGTGAGTATTTGCAATTGCATTTCCATTGCTTATAATATTTGCATGCATAGTATATAAAAATACAACAAAACACTTCCACTTGCATATTCACTTGGCATATTTTATTTTTTGCTTCAATTCAAAAAATAAACTTTTGCTTTTTAATTCATGCTCAAGACTTCAGCTGCCAGAATGAATAAAAAAGGGGAGAAAGGGTCTCCCTGTTTAAGTACCCTGAAACATAACTGAGTAGTACGAATTTGTACCCAACCGCAGCGGTTCATACGAGCCGCACACTCACAATCGCAAGGCTCATGCGAGCATAATAAATAAATTCACGGCAGTTCATTTGTCTGTTCCAAATGCCTAGAAAGACCCAAACGCAGCGGCTCGTGCGAGGATAAGACAATTCTTCGCAGCGACCGCTGCGTTTTGACAGAAATCAGACTCTGTATTAAAATCTTTTTTTTTCATTTTTTCAATGCCTATGGGTTTGCTACAATATTGACATATTTGATTTATTGCTAAATCCTACTTTTGAACACCACAACTTGATAAGGTCAAAAGTGGAGTTTGGCAATAAATCAAATATGTCAATATTGTAGTAAACCCATAGGAATTGAAAAAAATGAAAAAAAATCAAATAAAAAAAGGACTGAGTCTAGTTTCTTTCCAAAGGTAGTGGTTGCTGCGAGGATAGTAACTTCATTCACAGTGGCCACTGCGTTTGGACAGAAATCAGACTGTGCCCAAATTTTCAAATTTTTGTCTTTGAACCTTCATTGGATTTTTTTTTTCAAATCCTACGAGTTTGATATAGTATCGGCATATTTGATTTATTGCTAAACCCCACTTTTGAACACCCCAACTTGAAAAGGTCAAAAGTAGGGTTTAACAATAAATCAAATATGTCAATCCTGTAGCAAACCCATAGGAATTGAAAAAAATAATTCAAATATAAAAAAAATGGACAGAGTCTGGTTTTTGTCCAAACGCAGCGGTCGTTGTGAGGATAGTAACTTCATTCACAGCGATCGCTACGTTTGGACGGAAACCAAACTCTGTCCAAAAGTTCAAATTTTTGTATTTGAACATTTTTTGAGTTTTTTTCAATTCCTATGGGTTTGATATAGTAAATGTGGGGTTTAGCAATAAATCAAATATGTCAATGTTGTAGCAAACCCATAGGAATTGAAAAAATGAAAGAAAAAAAAAATTCAAATACAAAAAATCAAAAAATGGAGAGAATTTGATTTTTGTCCAAATGCAGCAAATGAACTCCATACGCATCAACAAATAGAATTGTTTGAGAAGACAAATACAATTGATTGGGAAGACAAATAGAATTGTTTGAGAAAGCAAATAGAATTGGTTGGGAAGACAAATGTCATTTAATTTTGTCATTTAAGTTAAACATTATAAAAGGGAAGTAGTCTATAATTCATCACAAATTTAAGAGAGAAAAAATAGAAGATGAAGAGAAAAGGCCAATGTTTAAAGAAGAAAACGTAGACGAAGAATGTGACGAAATGAGCGATCCGAAAAATGACTCTTTCTGATATGAGGACCCCCACTCGTCATTGTCTTATGTTGATGAGGAAGAAGGACAGTCAAAGGAGGAAGAGGACAGTGAATCCCCATCCTCATCAGAGGCCGATGATGATGGTGATGGTGGGAATTCATTAGTGGACTACTACTCCGACTAAGAGGGATGCGAACGGCATCCCCTGAAAGACTTTGTTGACTGTCTCCAAGACAATTAATGTATTTGTTTTGTAATATTTTTAAATATTAATAGAAGATTTGATGTTTAATGTTTGTTTTTGTGTTTTTGTATTGTAAATTTTTCTTTTTTTATTTCTAAAATTTCAATTTGTGTTTGTCAATTCATGACATTTTGTTGTGAAGAAAATAAGAAAATAAGAGAAGAAGAAGAAAATAAGAGAGAAGTAGAAGAAAAAATACATTAGAGGAAAGAGTGAGAGAAATGATGAGGTAGAGGAGGAGGCCGAAGGTGTGGTGGTGCGGTTGATGGTGGCGGGGTGGAATGGTTCTTGATGGAGAAGAGAGGGAGAGAAGGAGAGAGGAGAAGAAGATGAGAAAATGAGAAATGGTGAAAGAGGGTAAGAGGAGGTTGAGGAGGAGACCGACGGTGTGGTGGTTCGGTTGATGGTGGTGGGGTGGTGGTGCGCTTGTGATAGTTCTTGATGGGGAAAAGAAGGAGAGAGGAAAAAAGAGTGATAGAGAAAAAAGATAGGAGAATGAGTTTCAGTTTTTCCTTTTATAGGTGGTGTCCTTAAGTAGTGGTGGTGTCCTTCAGAAAGTAGGGGGTTGGTGGTGTTATTTAGGAGCAGCCTTTGAATTTTTGCCACATAGTGTATGGTGTCCCACAATGAACCATAGAAAGTAAGTATATTGATGTAGTCGAATCCTGCTCTCATTGACCTTGAGCTTGACCTTGACCTTGACCTTGACCTACACAAAGAACACACGTGAGCCAAGGACCACCGTTGTAGTGGTCGATGGCACTCCGATGCTAAAGTCATTTAAGGCTTGACTAAGGCTTAAAGCTGTAAATTGGGTTTTGTAGCGTACATTTGTTCATCAACCCTGTGTCTTATTTATAATGCGAGAGTCCTTGTTCGGCTAAGCCTTTGGTGGCGTAGTTTAGGGAAAGAGATCTTGCTGGAGATCATTTCCTAGTTGGGAGTCGTCCATGTAAGAGAGTTGCCCTATACGACTTGAACTCCTAGATCTTCGGGAGAGATTTTTCTTTTGGAGTGTTGTCCATGCGAGGAAGTTTCTATGCACGACTTATACTCCGGTATTTGTTTCCTAGTTGGAACCAATGTATTGTTGGCATGCCCGTCTTAGGTGATCTCCCAGATACTTAACTGATAAGGCCATACGAGTATTGGACTTTACCATGTGATGTGTGGGCTTAGTAGGGCGTTTCAATTTGGATCCAACATTCTAGATTCTGCCAATATGGGATTAGTATTGTGTGGGCTTTTCCAGATTGGGTGGGCAATCAGGCCCGCTTTATTCTGCTGGCGAGATTATCATGACACGCGTACGACGCATATTAAAAGATGGTTTGGTGTATCATCAGCTACTCCCCCCCCCCCCCCCCGAGTTGGTGGGCTAGTTCATTAGTCCATCAAGTCATGTCATAGAGGATCTAATTGGTCATGATTTGTTTGAGTTTGAATCATCTCCTAGAGCGGAGCGCTTCATTAATTGGGTGTCTGTCTGCTCGAAAAAAAAGAAAAAAATAGGAATTTTGTTTTCTACATAGATCCCCTTCTCTGCATAGTTTATTTTCCTTACTCTTTGATCTTAGAGATTCTACTTTGTTGTTTTGTTTTCCATGCTTTTGACTTTGCTTAACTTCCATGATCGAAAGTTTGTACGTTTTTCCATGGCGGGCCAAAATTAGCTTTCTGATTAACTGTAAGCTAAAGGGCGTAAGTTCTTCAAGGATAGGTCAATCTCTGAGTCGAATCTGGAAGGCATTCGTGAGACATATGGGATCCCTGATGACTGGAAGGCATTCGTGAGACATATGGGATCCCTGATGATTGGTGCTTTTCACATTGGGCGTTGGTCAGATGGCGTTGTCTCATCCAGAAGGATTTATCCGTTTGCAATGAGTTATGCTCAAATTGGGCGTCCATTTTCCTGCCATCAAGGAAATTTGGAAATTCCTGGCATACCTCGGCATTGCGCCCGCTCAGCTGGTGTCAAACAGGTATAGGACGATGATCGTCATTCTGATTAGGGCGAAGGATGCTGGTGTTCGAGTGTCTCCGAGGGTGATCCAACTACTCACTTCTCTTAGAATAAATGAGCATATGATGTGTGTAGAATAAACAAGCATGATGCGCGTGTAGACGTCGCCAGACAGCTTTAGTAATTTGCATGATGACTTCAAGTTCTGGCAGAAATATTGTTTCATGGCTTCTGCGGACTCGAAGTATTTCGATCTTGCTAGTCATGTGATTGAGCGGGAGTTCAGGCAACTAAGTAAGTTTAAATCTGTTCTCGATCTTGCCAGTGTTAATTGCATATTGAATTGTTTTTCATGCTTTTTGTAGGAGATTTCCAACTACGCCCCTTTCTCCTAAGGATGAAGCAACTATGGATAAATTTTGTGACATGCCTCAATTGCGGGTAGAGGATGTCGTTCAGTCTTCTAATATCAAGCGCAGCAAACTGTGGGCTCATTGTCATGAGTCTCCCAATCTTTGTAGAGTTTTGAAGTTGAAGTCCGATGGCGAACCCTCTTCGAAGAAGAGGAAGCTCCCAAAGGTTAAGATTATGAGCTCGTCAAGGAGAACAGAGTTGAATGAGGCGTTTTCTTCTTATGTGCGGTCAAAGAAGCCTCGTGCTGCGACTAAGCCCGTTCTTAAGCGTTCGACCCCTTCAAAGGGGGGACACAAAGTTGTGGGGCAAGTTCTCAACTCATCCACTAGGACATAAGTTGTTGTGTCCGAAGAGCAGGATGCTCAAGAAATGGCATTTTTTTCTCTTCCCGATTTGGAGAAGGACTATCTGCAAATGGTGGTGGTCGAAAATATAACGAAGCTGAGCATCGAGCAAGCGAAGATAATGAACAATTTGTTGCTGCAGGCAGGTATGACATCTTCATCCGATGCGACTCTGACTCGTCCCTTTTCGTTGAAGAATTTTAGGTATAACCCCTCTTTGGATCACGAGTCTCCCAGGTTGTTGAAGAGTCGTCCCTACGACGAGAAGTCTCTTCCGCGTTGCCCGTATTGTCCTTTGTCTGGATCTCGACTTCTTATTGAAGTGACGATGGGTCCGAGAGATAACTTTCTTCCTTATTCCTCGTCTACTGCTTCCGAGTCAGCTCGTGAAAGAGAGCCGATCGTTTTGTGTAAGGGGAAAGCGGTGGATGAAGGCCCTAATGCGGTGAAAATAACGAAGGGCGGTGCTAGAGTAGTTTCGATCAAGAGGACCTCCATCCGGATGCGCATATCTACCTATTTGCTGCGGATATTTTAAAGATGAACAACCAAGCCTGACACCCAGAGGTTGACATTTTTTATGCCTCCAAGAAGCATATCAGCAAGTAGCATGCCTGGTTGGCGAATTGTGTGTTCGATGCTAGCAAGTGATACGCTGGGAGAGTTTTTGAACAAGCGGCAAAAATATCTCGTGCTAGGGATGTTATACCTGAACCAAGTTGTCGTTGCTGGGATAGAAGTTGAGGCTGCTCGTGAGAAAGTGTATACCGTGGAGCGAGTATTTCCAAATTCACAGAAGTTGTACTCCAATGCACTCCATGAAATTGAATCATTGAAGAAGGAGCTTAAGGAAGGGAGGCATGCCCAAACGGTCGTTGACCCGAAGGTCTGGCAGGCAAGATTGGTCGCTCAAAGGATTCGGTTGGAAACGCTTGAGTCCAATTTTGCTGAGGCAATGTTTGCAAGGGATAGGTTCGAGGATAAACCTGAACCTTGTCCGTCATGACTTACAGTTTGCACAGGAGACTGAAGCTAAAGCGCGGGGTGAGATACTGGCTCTGAATGCGGAGAAGGCCAAGAAGGAGTCCGAGTAGACTGTCTGATGTCAACAGCTAGGGGTTGATGTTGACTTCAATGCCAAAAGTGTGAGGACAACAGAAGAGCAACTCCTTCTGGTGCAAAATGAACCAACTGTTGTCAAAGACAACCTGAGTGCTGGGTAGTCTAAAACAGATACGTTGTCGGCCAAGTTTGAGCAACTAGAGTGAGAGCTCGCTGAGTCAAGAGTGAGGAAGGGTGATATCACTGTTTTTAAAGGAACTTTGTCATTCCCCACGGACAACGTTAAACTGATGTAGTCGAATCCAGATTTCCTTGACCTTGACCTGTATAGGGAACACACGTGAGCCAAGGACCACCGTTGTGGTGACTGATGACACTCCGATGCTAAAGTCAGACGAGGCTTGAGAAATGTTTAAAGCTGTAAATTGGGTTCTGTAGTGTACATTTGTTCATCAACCTTGTGTCTTATTTATAATGCGAGAGCCCTTGTTCGGCTAGGCCTTTGGTGGCATAGTTTAGGAAAAGAAATCATGTTGGAGATCCTTCCTAGTTGGGAGTAGTTCATGTATGAGAGTTTTCCTACACGACTTGTACTCCTAGATCTGCGGGAGAGATTTCCATTTTTGAGTGTTGTCCATGTGAGGAAATTTTCATGCACGACTTATACTCCGGTAGTTGTTTCCTAGTCGAAACCAATGTATTGTTGGTCTGCTCATCTTAGGTGATCCCCATATACTTGTCTGATAAGGCCTTATGAGTATTGAGCTTTACCATATGACGTGTGGGCTTAGTAGGGCACAACAATTTGGATCCAACCTTCTGGATTCTGCCAATATGGGCTTAGTGTTGTCTGGGCTTTGCCAGATTGGGTAGGTAATTAGGCCCGTTTTGTTCTGCTGATGAGATTATCATGACACACGTACGACGCAGATTAAAAGATGGTTTGGTGTATCATCATATATCTTGAGATATTTCAGTGAATAAATGATGTGTTTTAAGCTAGGATTGTGATTTCTCGAAAAATGTTGAAATTTCACGAAATATTTTTTTAGTTATCGAAATTGTTTTTGAAATCCGAAATATTTATTTATATCATCAAACCTATTTCAATTTATGTACATTTTATCCCCTTATAACCTTAATTCAGTATTAAAATCTTGTTATATAAGTGATTCTTATGCAATATGTAGTTTGTATGACATAATGAGCCTTGTGCGACTCTTTATATAATTATGTAAGCCTTTAAAATGCTTAAATTATATTGATAATTTCAAAATTACAATCGAAACGTTTACTATTATTGGCACGGGCTCTGATCCTCGGGTCGTGCCTTCGCCACTCCCCAAATAGGTTACTAAATTATCAAATATGAAAACAAATTATCTAACCTTGATAGCAGAAATTCACTTGTTCCTGTTATAAAGTAAATATTGTTTAAAACAAAAGAAATGAAGGATGTAAATATGATCATGGGGTTTGTTAAAATCTAATGGGCTGGATCATATAGTAATGGGTTATTGACATCGTTAGGCTAAGTGGAGTAGCTGGGCTTAATAACTTGATATGGTTGGCTTTAAAGTGGATGGGGAAGAGCATTTTCGGGATTTGGCAAATGACGAAGGCATTTTCGTAATTTTGGGAATATATGACATTTTCATAATTTAGCGAATGGGATGGGCATTTTTGTAATGTCACAAATAAGGAGAGGCATTTTTCGGGATTTGGTGTATGCGGATGGGAGGGGCATTTTGTAATTTGGATGGAGGACTTTTTTGTAATTTGGTGAACGGCTGTTTTTGTAATTTAGCAACTAAGCAGGAGCATTTTTGTAATTTTGAAAATAAGATGGGATGACATTTTCGGTATTGGCGAACGGGGAGGAGCAGTGTCATAATTTGGCTTAGGTAAAAGCATTTTCCAATTTATAAATGAGGATGGAGGTGCACCTTAAAAAAATTTTAAGTTTGTTGAGGCCAACTTTGATATTTTGAAAATGAAAGATTGACATCTTGACACACATTTCACTGTTCTAGCTACATCTTTGCGTTACAAAAGAGATATGTATATTAAGACGTTTTATTGCAAGTAATAACTTTTATTTTTTATTTTTAGCTCGTGGTTCTAGCATTGTCCTTGTTCCAATGTATGCCCAACTTAATATTGAAGAACACATATACGTTCTTGAGCAGATTATTAGAAAGTTTTCGATGATGAATTGGAGGAGTTCCACTCAGTTAAACAACAACACAGAGGGAGTCGCAAGTCACAACTATACAAGTTGTTGTTAAGATTGAACACTCAAAAGTGTTTTCTTTGTAGAACTCATGACAAGAAATCAAGGCCAGGAGGAAATCAAGTACTTAGTCACTGACACTCAGTGTGTCTCGCTTCCTTTTGGGTGTTAATTGTCCGCAACCTACCATAGTGATAAATTTTTTACCAGACAAGGAGAAACTGAAAACCAGATACCTATCTTATCTACTACAAAAATGAGTTCATCGCTACTTGTGGGTGTTACTTTTCCATGATCATCTAGTCAAATTGAAGATCCATGAGAAATTGGAAATCAAATACCTACTTGCTGAAAATCAGTGTTTATCGCTTTCTTTGGATGGTAATTGTCTGCAACCTACCATAGTGATTATCTTTTATCCTGACTTAAAGACACAACGAGAAACTGAAAACCAGATACCTATCTACTACAAAATGTGTGCGTCTCTGCTTGTGGGTATTAATTTTCCATGATCTTTTATCCGTATTGAAAACCCATGAGAAATTGGAAACCGAATTCATACTTAGATAATGTCTTTGTGTCACTACATATGGGTGTTATTAATAGTCCACAGCCTACCAGAGTAACACTCTTTTAGCTATTTGTCTATTAGAATCGTGTTCCGACATGATGAGGAACAAAATGCTCACATTTTGTAATAGATAAATGGATCATGCTTCTTCATAGTTCATTATGAAAAGTTCTGTATGAAACTACTAGATCATCTGTTTTGGATATGTGAGATTATCGATCGGGATTAGATTGATTGCTCAATGTCAGGTGTTTTGTTGTCCATCTTGAGGGTAAACCAATGGCTATCGATTTCTGAGAGTAGGCTGATGTATAACCACCAAATAAAAATACAAATGGACCACATTATCCTTTCAATGCCAAAAGAAGCATAAAAGTGGCCTAATATATTAGCAAGGCACCCTACTTTAACTGCCTCTAGTATTTGCATTGCCAAATAATCGTATAATTTCTTAATGGAATAGAATGTAGCATGTACAATATAAAGAGATAATTAGCCATTTTTTTTCACTTAACTAACTGTTCCTTCTTCCCAGCTTCTTCCAACTCTCGCAATCCTCCAACCTTCTGTTCAATCTCTTCAATTAGTTCTTCACGCCATAATTCTGCTCTGGCTGACTCTTCAATGTGTTCTTGCTGCATATTGTTGAACTCCATATATTAATGATCAAAATAGTGACTGGCATGCGACCTTTGGAAAAAAAAAATGCTGGTTGAGATGCCTAGAATTTATTTCTGTTGAATCTCTGTAGTTATGGTTTTTTTTTTTTTTTTTTTTTTTTTTTTTTTCTGCAAACTGGTTTTCTAATTTCTTTCTTGAAAAAAAGCTAAGAAAGAAAAATATTTATGTTATTTCTTGAAGAAAAACTACAATGTTATTTTTATGATCCAAATTAAGGGGAAGAAAGAAGATATGGAAGGATCTCTATCATTATTTTAGGGATGGATGCAAAACTACAGGTGCTTATTAAAAAATTTAAGAAAACAATTTACCTTCTCATAGACCCAGTGTCCTGTACCATCTCCACCTTCTTTCCTATATTCTTCGCTGTCGTAATACGGATCCTGAAATGGTCCGAAATTAGAATGAACTCACTAACATGGTGGCGAAAAAAGCTACTGAGGAAATTAATGTACATATAAAGAGCTTACTTTCATGGCTCCAAAGAAACAACAACCCCAACAAGTGAACATTATGTACATTGTATCTACAATTGAAGTTTTGATGAAAAAAAGTTCAGTTTTCTTGAGAAAGCATGAGATTGACAATATTTACAACAACAACTACAAATAGAAAAACAAAATGAGAGGGTGACTTACAGACATTCTTTATGCTTTCATCATTAAGATGCCAAACAGTCTTAGTAGTTATCAAGTCTCTTTGGCCCTCCATGTGCTCAACTATAACTGCCATTAGATGCAAATCTGGGAAGGCTTTTACCTTACATGAAGAGCTTCTTTTCTTCTTCATTTCACTCCCCTGAAGCATCCCCAGAGTATAATAAGAACAATATTGAAAACCAATTACTAACTTTTGATACATAAAACATAATATTACCTTGTGGGACAAAGTGTACCATCCTGAACTTGAAGACAGCTTCAACTGAATGTGGAAAAAAAGAAATAGAAATCAATAAAAATATGATGAAAAATTCTAAAAGTTTCAGAAAAGAGAGATGAATTATACTGAATTTGGAAAAGGTTGCAACTCTGTTTTATGAGATCGGAGAGGAGCGCTGTGGATGTGTGGCTTCAGAGAGGTGAACCCCATGATAGCTTCAGCCATTTTTCAGTGAACAAGGAAGGTAGGAGACAGGTTACTCTGCTACTATTTTGTTTGGGTTTGCTTTCAAAGGGTGTCAAGAGGATAAGAAGATCATTGGCATACAGGCCTTCAGTAAAATTAAATTAATTTTTGATGCATTGGATGGATAAAGTGCTTTTATTGGTATTTTAGAGAAATTCATGCAAAACTCCAAATGACAATCACAATCAGTTTTTCCTCACTACCTCTCATTTGAGGGCTAAAAGGATAAGGAGGAGTGCCAAGTCAGAAAACTAAATGAGTTCAATACAAATCAATACAATTTTCTTTCATTCCACAACACCAACCCAACTCTTCTTCACCCATCAATGGCCATGGGTGCCATAACCACCATGATCACTCATAACCACACTTATCTCCACCTCCCAAATCGCTCACTCACCATAATCAATTCATCTGCTTCACCATCCAATTCAAAACAAACTCAGAGCAGCACGAAAAGACAGCTTCTGTCAACATTTTTAACTTCCTCAATCACACTAGTTGGACTACAAGCTACCACCACACCATTGGTAACCTTGGCAGAGAGCTGGGGAACAAGGTCCTTCTTAAGAGAGCATTTTTTTGAACCAGGGCTCTCCCCTGAAGACTCAGTAGCACGAATTAGACAGACTGCAGAAGGACTCCATGGGTTGAGAGAGATGTTAGAGACCATGTCATGGAGGTATGTTATCTTCTACATTCGGCTCAAATCAGCTTATCTTTCTCAAGATCTTAAGACTGCTGTCATGGTTTTGCCTGAAACCCGTCGCCAATCCTATGCACAAGTGGCTAATGAGTTAGTTGACAATATGGCTGAGGTATTTTCCTTCGCTTCCATATATATATATATATTTTCATTTGTATATAGATAATTTAAACAAACATACCAACCAAAAAAGGAATGATGTTAATATTCAAATTTTTTAGTTCACATTCACATATTCCATTGAATGCATTTTGGATATTGTTACATGAGTATAATGCTTATTTGGGTTCCAGCATGCCTATTATCCTTTGACACTACAAAATTATCACTTTGGCGTCCAAAACATCTTGGAGACATCGTGGTAATGTTGATTGGTCCAAAACATTTTAAAGACCATAATCCCCCAAATTTTTTGTCCAATAACTGGGTGCCAAAATCATATTAAAATTCCAGGGCAAAGGCTAATCAATATATTTTTCCTGACAATACCCTATCTTTAGACTAGGATTTCTATAACGCAGATTTCCTGTCAACGATTTTGTTGTATGTTTGGTATGTTTTAGTTTAATATGATTCACATGGTGTACCAATTATTTGAATTCAAATTGAACATGCTAGATGGAGACTGTGAGTTCATTATGAAAACAAGGCTCCAATTCACACAAGGTATTATTGGGAGACATCACATCTTGCCGAAGGCATTTAATGGTTCTAGGATTTAATAAAAACTTTGCTCCCCTTAAAATAAACTTTCTTAAAATTATTTGTTAAAATGACATAATTTGATGAAGTTACAAATAAGCAACTCGATAATTTCTCTCAAAATTATGTTTTTCCACATTATTTGATCATTTTGTTGTTGAGAAAAAAAAATCTCCCCATTGTTGTTGTTATTATATACAAATTCATATTGTAATGGTGCTTTTTTGTGTGTTGCAGTTGGACTTTTACGTTCGCACGCCAAAAGTATATGAATCATACTTATATTACGAGAAGACATTGAAATCATTGGATGATTTAGTGGCACTTTTTGCATAAGAAAATTGATAGTGATACTCAAATTGTGCATTGGGTTTGGGCACCATGGAGTAGCTATATTCTTAATCCATTTATCATTTTTAAAGATGTAAGATTTACTTGGTGCAATGCACGGAAACTTGAACTTTATAGAATTATTATGAACACAAATCCCAAAGGTATAATTTTAGTTTAATTTGAGGAAAATATGCTTCTGTATTAATTAATATTGAGGGAATCAGACTCCGGGAGTCTCCTTAAAGCTCATTTTACGCATATGTCACAAATTTTAATTTAAGGAGGATATGCTACTTTTTTTCTCCAAGAGCCTCCTTAAGTATGACTTGACAAAAAAGAGCCTCTAAGGAGTGCATTTTCTCTCCTTAAACTAAAAAGTGTGAAGGAGCTCTTTAACCTTATTTTAATCATTTTTAACCTATGTGGATTCCACTATTTACTCAAAACAATAAATGTTTTGTATACATATTGGAGCCACATACTATATATATATCAAGGTGGGATTTTAAGGAGGTCATTTGAAAACGCATGCTCCTTATTGTCTAAGAGTTCCTTAATATATACAGTATTTTAATGATTTAAGGAGACTCTTGGAGATGCTCTCATGATTTTTTGAGAAATCTCTTAGTTCACTTTTATATATTCTTTTATACCAAATTGTCAAGCATAGCTCACAATGCCTAAATCTCAAGTTTAAATGAATTTATCAAGTCAAAAACTCATTTTCTTCTTCTTTTGATTGTCGGATTCATAAAACATAAATGAGATGATTGCACTCATAAATATGAATTGGTTTAGACAATCAAAAGATTGAATGACTATGACAGAAAATGCTCCAAACACTAATTTTAAAAGTCTTATTTTGGTTTAATTGGAGGAAGTGCAAGTCATTTGCTAAGCATAATTCACTATTAATTTGTAGTGGTCAAAACTCACAAGTATTGCTAGGGTATTTGATACTCCATGTTTTAACTAACAATATTGTTTAATAGGTGTTTCTAACATGTTCCAACTGCATCAATGTTTGTTCAAGTAAAAATTCTTGTAACTTGACTCTCGAAGAGTGGGCTTATGGTATTTGACACATTTTGATAAAATTGCATGTTTCGAGATTCAAACCAAAGGCTTTCTTGTACATTGTAGTGGTTCATGTGAAAAGAGTTGACATACATCACCAAGCAACTACTACGAGCAAAATTTTATGACCCAATACATTTGAACATGATTAAAAAGAAAAAAAAACCCTCAAAAAGTGGTACTGTAATAATGAAAACTTAATGTTTAATTGATTTAGTGGAAATGTATAAATGTTTTCTTTTAGTAGGATGTAAGAGTTTTTTTGTTTTTGTGGAGGTGGTGGTGGTGGTGGTGGTGGTGGTTTGGGGGGGGGGGGGGGGGGGGGGGGGGGGGGGTACGATGCCATCTGCCATAGTGATTTGTTGGTTGAATTGTAAAAGGATCAGTGTCACATGAGCAAGTCTATAGCTTAAGGATCGTCACTAAGTAATGACTACCTAAGCGTGTGGGGCAAAACTTAACACAACAATACCCCTTTAAAGTTGCGCTCTTTTCGAGCATACCAACCACTCACCCCTCATCAAGAGTTGAGATGTCACGGTCCTCACCCCTTATATTGTAATGACTCACTCTCATGCCACCAATATTATTCTCACTTACCCACTCTTGCAAATGTTTGGCTTCTAGTTAAACCAATTATCCAACATAATAATCGGGCTTGAACTCCTGACCTATGATACCAACTATCATATTGTTGTTGATTGAGCTAAACAAAACTTCAGTATCCAAAGAGTGTGAGTATATAACTTAAGGATCTTCATCTTAGTAGTTGTCTAAGCGTGTGAGAAAGAACCTGCAGTCACAACCGTCACCTCCTCTTGGGCTAGGCGTTTTTCCAACATATTACTCATCTCCTCCTCCTCCTGAGTTGCGGTGTCATAAAGGAGAAACTCCATTGTGCATCTTGTAAATAGATAAAATAACTTTGAAAATAATATAAGAAATTTTGATGAAATGAAGATGAACGCACTTTGACGTATATATGCACATTTGTAGATATACATGAGAAGACTGTGAATTGGTTGAAAAGGAGTTAAGTATCTGCATAAAATAGGAAGGAAGCAGTAGTGTATTGTCGATTAGATGTTATGTATGTGAATATGCATCTCAAATTACATTAACATGCCCCAAACACATGAAAATTTATAAATCATGATGATTCTCGAAAAAATAAGTGAATTGCAAGCATACTGCATAGTTCGTCATTGAATGTTGATTTAGCCACCATAATTTTGCATCGACAAACCCAAACTAATAATTGTTTTGGCTGCATGATCAGTTCAGACTTATATTGACTCAACTCCCCATGGGACCACCCCACAAACATTGGTTATTATTTAAGGTTACCTCCCCAAATCTGAGGTCAAACTTAGTTGACCAAGGATCAACGAACTTGAAAACCAAAATTATGTTTTTAGAACAAAATGCCTCACACCCATCATCTTGTTCAATTGTTATTTTCTTTTGCAACAACCTCTCTCTCATCTTCTCTCTCAATTCTCAACCACCATCAATCAACTATCCCTACATATTTTTTTCTCTCCAATCATTAAACCTCCACTTCTCACCCTTGGAGCCATTCCCGGCCACTAACCTCATCATCAAACACATGTTTCCCAATCGAATACTCCCCTTGCTATTAAAAACATACATTGCAATTAGAGAATTGAATATACCAACATCATGTTGTGTCTCATCAAAGAGAGACATGACGTCCTCTAAATGATGAAATCTCGCATACATTATGACAAGAGAATTCAATCGAAACATTTGTACTTAACTCAACCTCAACAATATACTCATAATCAATAACAATTCTAGCGAGCTAAGCCACATTTTGGCCAAATTTTAGTTTTTTTTACACTTCTACCCTTTCTATAGATGGTGTTTATGGTTGTGTTTAAAAAGAGAGGTAAAAAATGTAGAAAATCAAAACTTGACCAAAAGTGACTCCCTAGACTCACTCCACCAGTTGTGACTTGAATATATGAGACAACACAAAATTAGTTTGTGAGAACTTGTGAAGCAAAAGAACATCAAAACAAGTAAAAAAGCAAGGTTAAAGTCATTTGGATTTTTTGTAATAAAATTTCAATAAAAGACACTATCATATAATTATGAATTCCATCAAAGAGCTTCTTAAATCCTTGATTACCTCTCATGCGTTTTGGTCGAATTTAGGGTTTTAAGAATCCTCGAAATATATTCCTAATAACACGTGTATGAAAAGAGTAATTCTAGGGAGCCCGCCTTGGTAGCCTGGGAGGCAGTCCGGACCCTCCTGGGCACGTGCCTGGGAGGGTGGCTGGCACGTGAACCCAAATCCCCTTGTTCAACTCTCGAACACTCTCTCTGATCTACTCTTTCAAGTCTCTCTCAACAACTCTCTGATCTACTCTCTCAACTCTGTCTCAACAACTCCCTCTCTCTCTAATCTACTCTTGTTCAACTCTCTCTCAACAACTTTCCTACCACTCTTTCAATGAAGAAGATCTTTCTTGTTCAACTCTTTCAATGAAGAATATCTACTCTTTCAATAAAGAAGATCTACTCTTTCAACTCTTTCTCTCTGATCTTCAAACACTAAACAACAATGGTGTCTCCATCACTTAGGCGTTTTCCTTTTCCTTGATCTTCTTCCGCCTCTTGCATTTGGGCTTATCTTTGACTGGATCGAGCAGAGGAGGCGATTTGGGAGAAGAAATGATAAGCTCTGAACGGATCTTCTCTTGTTCAATTTGGTTGGGGGTTTTGTTATTGTGAGAAGAGATGAAGATAGAGAAAGTGATGGGGTTTTGAGAAGAATGGGAGTGATAGGAGATCAAGTGTTGTGTCTATGTTCAACTGGATGCAAAACCAATTGCAGATACATATGAAGGAGATCTTATAACAATGTTCAACTGGATGGCCAAAGGTTTCATGGAATACCTGTAAGAGCTCGATCGATACATGGCTTAAGCCATACATGAAGGAGAAATTATTAACATTTTTTGGTAGATCAGAAATGATCCGATTCTTCAACAGGAATAGCTGAATATCATTCAATGTATTAACCATATGGGTGGCTTTGTCCATCAATGTAGAAAATTTTCTGAGACAGAGTTTTTTATTTCTCAAGTTCCATAAGTTAGAAACTTGGCATACCCATTGATACGGTCTTCAATGGCTCAAATTTGATTCAAAGAACATGATCAGGGAGGGTGTTTGTTGCCAGAGGAGGCGCAGGAGAGGAGGAGGCGCATGAGAGGAGGGTGTTTGTTGCTAGAGGAGGCGTAGGAGAGGAGGAGGCGCAAGCAGTTGAGGGAGGAGGCGCAGGCGGGCTACATGAGCGTTGTGTTTGTGTAATCGCTTGAGGGAGGGAGCTTTTGAAGGTGTTCACGTGGCAAACACCCTCCTTCTGGCACGTGCCTGAGAGGGTCCGGACAGCAGGCGGGCTCCCTAGAATTATTCGTATAAAAATTATTGGGGCTTTTCTCGTTGTTGAAGTGGACAACGTGTACCATTTTGATACGCTATTGTCTAATTTTACAGTTCATATTTGCAATGTAACTTTCCCTCTAGTTGTTGTTGTTGTTTTATCTTTTTCTTTTCATTTCTTTACCTAACTCTCTTTTCTCTCACTCCCATTGGAGTCCGACAAAACCCCATTCACTTTCTTTCTTCCTTTCGCTGCAATTCTCTTCATTTCACCCTTTCTCTCTCTCTCTCTCTCTCATCCGAGGAGCTGATTAAGAAGGAAGAGAAGAAGATCATCAACTCTGTATACCGGTAGGTGGTTCCTCTTCTTCACTGTTCTGAATACCTTTTGTTCAATTAACCAAAAGTTGAAGCTTTGAAGGTTATTGAGTTTGATTTCGATTCTTACTGTTTCTGATTTCATTCATGCAGAAGTCCTTTGCGAGGGCTCTGGGGGAGTAATCGCAGAGGACATTCTTGGATGAGGTGAGAAATGGGGTTTATCTGTTTTGTTAGATTATTGTGGTTTTGTTTGATCGCGATTAGGTTTTTCGTTTTACTTCATCTTTCTAGAATCTCGAAGACCGAACCTTTGATTTCTCGTATCTTGAGTAAAGGGGTGCTTGTTTCTGCCTCTTAATCAATTAGAGGTTAGATTTTGCCAAAACAAAAAAAAAAAAAAAAATGGCACTTTTTTCAGAAAAATTAAACCTTTAACTAGATAAGTAGACAAAAACAAACACCCCCTAACTATTGACTGGATTGTGTATGTGGATTTATTCAAATGTTGTTGGGTTTGGAGGACCGAGAGGTTCGAACAAACCAACCCTGAGTTTTGAATAGGAGAGGACTAGAGAGATTTATGCGGTATGTGCTTTTACCTCTTAGTTTAACTAGATATCTTCATGCATGCATGCATTTATTTTTCGAAACAATAGCTTATTTTGAAAATTTTGGGTCTATGCCTGGACCAATTGAGTTAATCAACATAAGGATTTGCCCGACTCAAACTTGAATTTTTCTCTTGGTGCTCAATATTGTCAAAGGTAATTTCTTTGAACTCAATTTAATTTAGAAGTGAGACGTTTGGCTGATAAAGAAACCAAAACTTAACTAGGAAAGTACTTGATTTATGAATTGGAAGGATAATTCTTGAAAACTTAACTTTATCTTTATTAAGAAATTTGCGCTTGAGATATCCTCCAACCTTTGGAAGAGAGACTTTTGAAATACAATAGTGGGCATCTTCAAGTCACCAATGTACAAGTCTAAGTGTATTTATTACATTTCACCCCTCCTCCCCTCTCCAGTAGAGTCATTTATCCATCTTGGCCAAATTTATAAAGGGATGTGTAAAGTTATGTTCAATACATTTGAATCAATGAATTTCGTCCGCATCTTAAACCCTCAAATCAACCGTTTGGATTCTTGATGTTATTTGGTTGACAAGTGTCAAATTAAAGTTATTTAACTAGTCCTAAGATGTGGAAAGTGTAGTTCCCTCCTCAGTTGTTCAATTACAAATTTCATTATTGGAGAGCCTTTTGGATGTATAACATGTAAATGAATAGCTTAGCCACTATATGTCCAAGTTATACATTTTTCAAATTGGAGATGCCGTAAGGTGGGATAACGAGTTTGTTAAATTCTATGTTGTCAATGGTGCAAGTGCTTTGGGCTAGCATATTGTAAGTAGAATTTTTGCTATCCCGATAAAACGACCAACACGTGTCCAACATGTGCCATTGTGGATATGTACCCCGACATGTGTTCTGCATAGACTATCAAATACGTTGAACCTGGATGTAGGTGACAACTATGAGGTGCCCAAAATGATTTTTGTGATGGTTTGCAAGAGGGTCCCGTACGCAATCTTCCTGTCGAGTATCCATCCCAGGCAATACCCTGATCTCGTCCAGACAATCTGTTTTCTCGAGCAGTATCAAGATCCTATTCAAATAGTCTTCTCTTCAAGTATCCGTTCTAAGTAGCACCCTCCTAAGTAGTATCAGGATCCCGTCCAAACAATCTTTCCGTCGAGTATCCTCAGATAGTACTCTAATCCCGTCAAGTGTTTTTGAGCAGTACTAGGGTCCCGTTTAGATAGTCTTCCTATCCATTATCCATCCCGAGCAATGCCTTGATCAGTCTTCTTGTCCAGTATCCTTCCCAGGTAGTACCCTAATCATGTTCACACACTCATCTCGTATTATACAGAGTAAAGTCAGCTCCATCCAAATAGCCATACTCAATGTTTTTTAAAAAGCGATTTTTAGCCTCGAAGCAATCAAGCTTTTTTCAAGGCGAAGCAGTGCACTAATGCTTAACAAAGCGTACACATCATTTTTTTTAAAGTAATAAAAATATTTAAAAAGTACAAAAAAAAATCATCAATGCAATAGATAACATGAATTCAATCATAAAAGTGAGTTTTGGTGTTTAAATTAGAAGTAAAAATGTTTATGAAAACAAAAAAATACCAAACAAAAAGAAAAGAAACACGAGATTCAATCCACATAAAACAAACAAAAAAGAGACTATTGCGTGTGTGTGTATGTGATGACAATTGACAACATAAAACTAGAAAAGGAACCTTTCACCTGTATGTGAAAATTATTATAAAATTAATATAATAAGGATTGATTCCATCTTCCAGAGCTCAAAGAGAAATAATAATGTATATTTTAGTATAATATTGTATGGATCAGTTTTGTTATGTTCCCTTTCACTTTTATGTGAAAATTATTGTAAAAGTAATATAATAAAGATTGATTCCATCTTCATCTCAGTTTCAGAGCCCAAAGAGAGAAGATAATAGGGGTGGACACGGACAAGATGGATCCCTATCCCATCTCGTTCGTTTGGAATCAGGACGTGATCGTGACGGGATAGACCTCATCCCATCCCAAACGGGTTTGGGGCGGGATGTGATGAACATGTACTAAATAGTCCTCCAATGAAGAAAAGCAAAAGAATTTCATCTCACTTGCTCATACACCATTAACGTCAAATTTATGTACATATAGCTTTCACCGTAACAATATTAAATATCATATAAAATTTATTGTCTAATGAACTTACAGTTTTTATGTTAAGCATCATCTGTGTGATACACTAAGACTGAACCATTCATATAGTAGTTTCTTAGAACCTTGATTACATGAATTTATAGATGATATAAACTCATATTAGAAATATTCAAAATTTACCTCAAAGTTCTGTAAATTTTGTCAAACCCTCTAAGTTGGTCATCTTGCAAGCAAGATATCCTTTTGAAAGATCAAATAACTCATGTTAACCTTATGAATTTAGTAAAATTGGCATCCGAAGGAGTAATAATACATATACAAGTCAAAGTTGTGGAGGGTTATCTTACAATGGAATTAAGTTTGTCAAGTGAATGATGGCAGATGGAAGGAGCCCCTCTATAGATCCGTCTTGCATATTTCTGCAAAATTAAAATATCTTTTAAGACTTTTATACTAGATACAATTAGGAGCAGTGTTCTCAAGTTGTCTTCATATAAGTTCAAAAATGAAAAATACTGTTCATTGACCAAATCTCCAACTACATAACTCATAGTGCAAAAACCAACCCACACCATCATTTGCCTTTATTTTCTACAAAATAATCGTCCTATAATTAATCTAAAATGTGAGAAAACATAAATTTTCATGGGTTCTATTTGACCTAAAATATCCAAACTGAAGTTTCTATTTAAACAAAGAGTGCCAAATCAACTTCAACTAGTAGATATTTTGATTTAATTTCAACATATCCTAAACTTTCTTTTAGAAAAAGAGATTGATTAAAATTATAAATATTAAATAAATAAGTTCGGTATGAGACGAGATGGGCGGGATTGAAAATCTTCATCCTGATCCCATCCCACTCTAGATCGGGACGGGACCGGGTCGAGATGGATTTGATCATTTCAAAAAGGACTCGAAAAAATCGGGGTGGGTCAGGACGAGACGAGATCAGGATCGTGGGATGGGATGTCCACCCCTAGAACTTAATGTTTATTTTACTATAATATTGTATGGACCAGTTTTTTTTTTGTATGTTCTGTTTTGTTCCCCTTCTTCTTTCCTTTCCTCATCTGTTGTTACATATCAAGTTTCATCTAGTGTCTTTTCTTCCCCTTCACTTTCTTTTTCTTCTGTTGACAACACCAGATCTGAAACAGATCGGGTTTCGTCTACTGTCTTCTTCTTCTTCTTCTCTAAAACGAGCTGCAACACAAACAAAAACATAAAACTCTCTAATTAGGTTTTGATTCGAGGGGGATGATTTCACCCATTAGATCTTTTTCAAAAACTAAAAAAAATCAGATCAAGAGTGACTCATACACACCAACACAATACTCGTACCCCCTGACTCGTACGAGTCATAAATCTAAGGCGTACAAATTGTTTTCCCCATCTAATGTGTATCTTTCAGTTCGTTTTCTGGTGCTTTGAGTTGACTCATATGCACGAAACGATTTTTAAAACACTGGTCATACTGCGAAGAGTCAAGGATCCCATCCAGATACTCGTCCTCACTATCCGAGTAGCCTTCCTGTGCAGAGCCAGAATCCCATCCAGAGTAAATCAGACCCATCCGTGTAGCCATCGTGGGCAGAGCCAGGATTTCATCCAGAGCAGAGTGATTCCAAATACTCGTGCTGACCAGAACAGAGTCAGACCCGTCTGAGTAGTCATCCTAGACGTCCTGTCCACATACTCATCCCGACTAAAGTAGAACCACACTCGTTCGAGTAGCCATCCTGGGCAGAGCTAGGATCCCACCCAAAGTAGAGTCAGACTCGTCCGAGTAACCATCCTAGGAGAGCTAGGATCCCACTCAGAGTAGAATGTGACTCGTCCGAGTAGCCATCCTAGGTAGAGCCATGATCCCCACCAGAGGAGAGTTGCAAAGCCAGGATCCAGAGCGGAGTCAAACTCGTCCTATTAGCTATCCTAGGCAAAATCAGGGTTCCCTCCAGATGTTTGTCCTATACAGAGCAAAGTCAGACGTATTTGAGTAGCCATATTGGGTAGGGCCAAGATCCCTTCCAGATACTTGTCTCGTTAGTCAGAGTTGTTTCGTTAGTCAGAGCCGTCTAACTGAGGCAAAATCTTGTTCAAAGCATAATCAACTATATTGGGCAGAAGCAAGCCGTCTAGGTAGTCGTCCTCTCTTGCAGAGAGTCAGGACCAATCCATGGAGTTACTCTGATAGTGAACCATTATGGGTACATCCAGGTCCTCGACAGAGAATCGTTCGGAGCATAGTCACACTCAGATCGAGTGCTATCTTGAGTACCGTTAGAATTTGTGCCATACATTATGCAGAGTGGAGTCGTTATTTTACCCTCTACACATACATTGAGGTGTGCGCTTGGTTGTGGCACGACATGCACATGAACAATTTAAGAAGTATACTAATATCATAACTAACTAGAAAAGTGGAGATAGGAATTAGGAATGTAAATATTGTGAAATGAACTTTATCAAGAAATTGGAACTTGAGGTATTGTCCAGTCTTAGGAAGACTTTTTAATGCCAGAGTGGGCACTTAAGATAGACTTTAAAATAAAACGTTGGCCAGTTGTAACATAATTGGGATTTCATATCCTATAATTTTTTTATTATGTGAAAGTAATAATGTTGTCAAATTGGGTATTGATCACCCAATTGTGGGTATCGCATGGTTGTAAGTTCTAAGCTAAGTAGTACTATTCTGGAGGGCCATTGAATTTCACTGGAACTGCTACTCGCTTGTTCCAGGTAAAGATGTCATATGTTAGTATGCCCTACTTGCTCTTTTTGTTTCATTTAACAATTTATTTTACTGTACAAATTTCACTCTTTTGCATTTCAATAGACGAACGACTCACAACATTCCCTATTCAATATTTGAAGTTCTAGAGTTCAATAATATTCTTATCATCCTAAATGAGTTTTATGCATCAGGATTAAAATCTCTGATCTTGGCTTTTTGTCCATTTCAGGAAGCTTACTTTCATCCCCATTAAAAAGGTTTTCTGAGACAAAAGTCAGATACTAATCCACATCCTTCCATCTCTACTATCTGGAAACGATGATAATCACAAAGCAGTACCGCTGTGTACACTCATCAAGTTGTGTATGCACAAAAGGTCATCTGAATGAAGATGCGCTGTTCCTCGTGTTTCAACAACTAAATTGGAATCCTAGGTTGATTGCCATTTTATCTTGTGTTTGCAAGTGGTTTGATGAGATTGCCAAGCGAGTTTTATGGAAAGAGTTCTGTCGAGCAAGAGCCCCAAAGATGATGCTTGATTTGCAATCTAGTGGAAGTCACAATGTGGACGGGAATTGGAAAGCACTTGGGAAGCTTCTTATTTATTGTTCAGGATGCATGAAAGGTGGCCTTTTTAATAACGTTCAAATTCCCGGCCACTTTGTGTACAGGACTCGATTTTCCAGGACATCAGGGAAAAGCTTTCTTCTACCACAGTGCAGAACAGATGTATTGTATGTGTCAGACCCTTGTGAGCATCTTGACCAAGGGGAGGAAGGTGATTTGGGATTCTTTCGAGGGGTTTTCAAGTCATTTTCAGTTTCAAAAGTTCGAAACATGTTGATTGAAAGGAAAGCCAAGCTGCATCCGACCAAGTTGTGCCCGTATTGCAAGGCAAAATTGTGGAATATGCTACAGGCTAAGATGATACCACGGAGTGCATGTGCTAGATTAGGGGCTTATGATGATTGCATTGAGTATTATGTATGCCTTAATGGCCATATGCTTGGGATCTGCACCCTCCTACCTCTGTCTGATTCAGAGGAGACATCTGAGGTCGAGTAATGTTTGGCTCTAGATACAGTTATGGTCTTAATTTGGCAACACACCTTTTCCCTGTTATTTGAAATTTATTATTATTATTATTATTATTTGTTATTGTTGTTGTTATTTTTATTTTTATTTATTTAAATCTTTGCAGTAGGTATATGCGATTCAATTTCACAAGCTTCAAAAAAATCACCCTTCAAGGGTTAATCTTGTCAATTAAACTACATCTGTTAAAACGTTGTCTTTTAGAATCACAACTGTTACAAACAGTAATTACATCATTTAGATCATCTGGCAAGGGTTAGTTCATAGTGGAAATTCATATTGCATTTATGCACGGTGAAAACAGCCACAGTACCATTTAACTGTCGCTACTGGGTTTTTTTTACTTGTTTCATGAAGGAACTTGTATTGGAAACATGGATGATAACATATTAAGACACCCTCTGAAAAAACTTTCTGCAATATTTTTCTATCAGGATTGTTTCACTATTAATGATCATGTATCAGGATTGCAAGAACAACTCTGCAAATGTGCAGCTGTTACCCTTGCTAGTTTGTACCATTATTTCTTTTGCTCTTGTTCAGTTGGACATAATAGGGGATATCTGAAGTCTGTTGCTGATATTGTGAAGTCGCTTAGCCCTAATAATGGAGGAATGTGGGGGAAATTGTTTTCTACACGGACTCAGGAGAGGTATGTTTCTGGTAATCTACGAGCCATGCCCTAGTAACAACGCAGGATGGTTTAGGGCGAGGGGAGCTAACACAAGGTTTTCTCAGTGTGATCTACAAATTCCGTCGGGCAAGTTTTTTACTTGTGAGTAGACTCAATCCCTGACGAAAGCTGCAAGCAATATGTTCACTTCGACCAGTTGCAAGTAGGTCGGTGGAGTTGTGGGATGGAGACAATGAAATAGGTGAACACTCCAGGGGGAGTCAGAGGTGGATCTCCACGATTGGGTGTGGGCTCATACATGGAGGGGTGTTTGCCCCATGTGGTAGATGCATTGGTCAATCTTAGAGCTAGGAATCTATGGTTGTTTCAAATTGCACACTTAGATAGTGCGTAGTACCGAGAACTTTAGAGGGTGGAGAGTTGTGTGGTTTTAGAGGGTGCTCCAATTTTGTCATGATCTGATAACCAGGAAAGGAAGGGCAAAGAGAAGTATGGTGTTAAGAATGCAAAGAGAAGGGCTAATGAATAAAAAGCGAGGACGAGGACACTTTGGAGCCTATGAGAGAGTGTGAGAACTCAAACCACAACTCTCGAAGCTCTAAATCTGAGGATTTTGGTCATCCTCTTGGCTTTGATGTTGATAACGAGAACTAATACAACATGGCTGCTGGCATACTTGACTGAGTGGTGAACAATCTGTATGGGGGGTAAGGATTTACAAATTTTATGTAGTCTTTGTAATTTCTGTTACCACTTTGGGCTTCATTGTAATCCATGTGCAGAGGAGACCAAACACGACGCCAATTAGAAAATGTCTAGATTGGCAAGTTAATGGAGGGTGTAGACGGAGGGGATGACCGTTGAAAGCTTGGATGAAAGCGGTGAACGAAGATATCCTTGAGCTTGGATTAGGCGAGGATATGTGGGAAAACCGCATTACTTGGAGAACCAAAATCCGTGTAGCCGACCCCGAAAGTATCGGGAATGGGCTTTGATGATGATGATGGGCTGATTTCTTTGCTAAGCTCGGCAGGAAAAAGTTTGGTCAGTTGGGCTTCACTGAAAATCTGTACAGGTCTCATCTAATACATATCAAACCCTATGCAGTTAAAACGGATAATGGACCCATAACAGCCCAAGAGCGTTATAAGTTATAATGGTATATATCGGGATATAACGGAATAATTTTTAAATATATTTTTAATACCCACACAAAATATTAATGTATTATAGAGTAAAAAAAGTAAATCATGTTCATAACATTAAATTCAAAAACAAAAAAATCATTAATAAAAAAATCTTCCGTTCGTATGAGAGTGAGATCGCAACAGAGAGTGTGATTGACTCTTCGTCTTCTTTCCTTCTTTCGTTCTCTGCCAAACAGCGAAGCCTTGTTCTCTGTCAATTGGCGACGACGAGCTTTGGTGCTTCTTTCCAATGAGTCTAGGGTTCTGGTTTGATCAAGAATGAAATGGGTGATTGTTTTAAATGTATTAGATCAAAACATTAAAACGACTTTATTGAAAAAAAATGTTATCTCAATAACGGCCATATAATGTTGTTATATCGGAGTTGTGATACTATAACGCGATAATGTCATAACGCAACGGCTCACCCCCGTTAAGCGTTATATCGAAGTTATATTGGCGTTATAACGTTGTTTTAACTGCACAAATTAAACCCAGTGAAGGGAGGTTCTTTGAGAAAGGCACTCGTCAAGACAACTACAAAGTAGAAAGGCAATGGGCAATATAGTTGAAGAGCATTCAATCCGTTTTGTTAGGGATTCAGTGGCTTAGAAGAAATGGGAGTGTCAAAGGAAAGATAGGAGCATCCTGTTACAAAATGCATGACATTTGAGTGCCTCTTTTTTAAAAGCAAGGAAAAATTGGTGGTTTGTTGAAAAATGGTGGGGAGAATTTGCAAGTTTTGGCCGAGGGTGAATTAGACTTTGCTTTGGTTGTGGGGCAAAGAGTAGTTGTATGGTCTGATTCTAACTCAAATGAATCTAGGGGTGATGAAGAAATGGAGGCAGTATTGCAGTTAAGGAGAGTGATCTCAACGGGTTGAGTCAGTGGGGTTTATGTTCAGTACCAAAGAAAAGTAAAATATCAGCGTGGAATGCAAAGGTTTTGGGGGATCATGAAGGGTCGAGGTTGGTGAGAGCATGTAGCCAGAGTGTAGTTGTCTTTCTTTCACATATAGTGAATCAAAGTATCATAGAGTTGTGCCTAGAAGATTAAAAAGAAAAGTTATGGCGCGGAGGAGAGGTTGAGTAAACTTTGATTCAGTCATGGGGCAAGATCAAGTGTGTTGATTGCTTATGTGGGACAAACATAAGCTTATGGTTAAGGATAAGATGTATGTTGTAACACGGATGACCAATTGGGTGTTTAAGGTCTTATTGTCTTATTGAAAATCATGAGGGAGGATGTCTGGCAAGAGTCAGCAAGAATTAAGGGACATCATGGGACTTTGGGAGTACACTTGGGTGTTGGAGGGAATTAAATGTGAAAAGGTTTTCTCATGAACAGGATAATGTCAAGGTTACCAGAAACATGAGGTGTTTTCAGAGTGCATATGTGACTTTGACTTGATTGATTTTCCCATTTTGTCGCTCTTTTTACTTGGTCAAAAATAGCATTAACACGTTTATGTGCAGACTTGATGCATTTTTAGTACTCATGGTTGGGAGGAGCATATGGATGAACCAGTCCAGTTCTTCCTAAGGGCTTCCTTAAGTGGGATAAAGTGTGGGATAAGGTGTGGGTTGAGGTAGTCTCATGACGCCACTGACGAGTGGCAGAGTTCCTGGTTTGGCTGTTGGTTCAACAGGCTAAGTTTTTTGGTAATTCAAAATTTCTAATTGTGAGAAAATCACAATAGGAGCCTCGTGCTTAAAGGATTAGTCGCCTTTCAATTAGATTGCGGAGATGGACAATTAGGAAGATCTCTCTATTTTGGATTAGGGCAACTTGAGGGAAGGGCACACTATAGAATGGAGGTGGTTTCGTCTATTCTATGGAGCTAAAGTCCTATATATCCAAAGATGCGTTGACAACATCCTAAAAAATACTTCCTTCATTGTTAGGCTTGAAAAGTTTATGGTTGTGGAAGAGAAGGCTTTGAAAGGTTTATGGTTTTGGAAGAGTTCTATTTGCAGTCACTTGGGTGGTATGGAAGGAGACAAATGATAGAATTTTCAAAGATAATAGGACTTCCCTGCTTTATGGATTATGATCAAGGCATTTCACACATGCATGTTTGAGGGAGAGTTTATTTATTTGTAATTGAGTCTTGTTTTGTGGTTTTCGTGGCCTAGTGACTGCCCAGTCACTATGCCTAAAATAAAATTTGCTGATAAAAAATTTATGGGGTTTCGGGAGGCTTCCCAAGCTATATTGGTGGGGGTGCTGCTAAGGCACTAAAAATGCCAAAATAATAATAATAATAATAATAATAATAATAATAACAATAATAATAATAATAATAATAGTAATAATAATATATAAAAACCTACTAGACTTATGTATACAACACCTTGACGGCTTCCAAGTGCTGTGGTGCTTTGCGTCAGCCATAAGGCTAGGTGTCTAAGTCACTCCAGATGCTATAACTGCCTAGACTTCGGTATACAACACCTTGACGGGCTCCAAGCACGGTGGTGTTTTGTGTCAGCCATGATGCTAGCTAGGTGCCTAAGGCACTCCAGATGCTATTTGGGAGTGGATCAAGTTTTTTTTTTTTTTTTTTTTTTTTTTTTTTTTAATAATTGTTATGAAAAATTGTCATGTAATAAGTAGATTAATGTTATAATTAATTTTTCAATTAAAGATTAAGGGGTACACACTAGAATTAATCAAAGATTTCTAAAAGGTGGCCTTGAGGCATCGCCGACAAGGCCTCAAGGCGCTGGTTGGCGCCTCGCGGCCCCTAGTATCCTAGTTCCCCGGCCAAACCATGTTTGGGTGTGATGTTGGATTCTTGCCAACTACTTATTTGGAATTTCTTTTTAGGACCCAATTAAAGTAGTAAAGGTGTGTAAAACCCAGTTGTTGAAGCACTTAAGAAAAAACTAGCTTTGTGAAGAGCAAGTTTCTCTCCAAAGGTAATTGTCTAACATTGATTAATAGTTCCTTATCTAATGACTTAAATTTTTTAGAAAGGGGTGAAGGATTCTAAAGGATTTGAGGTCTTAGTACTAGGCTTGCAAATCCATCAACCAAGCTTTATCTAGCAAATGGCTTAGGCACTTTGAGAAGGAAAACGATACCTTAATAGAGGAAAATACTGGCTAAAAAAACATTATCGTGCATGGTGAGTGACTTCCCAAACACCTAAACAGTCTGTTTAGGATTAGTATGTTGGGGATTATCTCTTCCATGTCTAATAATATCATGCAAGGGTTGATCCTCAAAATGGGTAGAGGCGCCCCTAGAATGTACAAGGTGTAAGGATGTGCTTATTATGGAATTTGTGAAGAGAGTGGTAAGGCCTGGGATTATACTCATCATAGAAAAAAAAATTTACTCGGAGGTCGATGAAGAAATCCGGTTATTTGCTTGTCTCGGTGACTTTTCATTAAGTGAGATGAGAATGGGTGGGAGTGGAGGTGGGATGAGAAATGGGTGTTCCCCGTTAAGTCATTTTATCCAAGTTATTATTAGAAAGTAAGCTTCCAATGGATATCCTATCAATCTTTCCTCAAACATTAGGTGAAAAGCATTCTTACTAGACAGTGCTTTTCATATAGCAAAATGTGTATGTCATTACCTTCTTAATAGAGCCGTCTTTAAAGGGGGAATGAACGTCAATGGGTTGTGTGGGTTGCAATCTAGTGGATTAGTCTTCATCATTTCACGTCTTTCATTGTAAGCTTGCCTTGCTCTTGTGGAACTTATTTTTAGCTAAGGTTGTGTTGGGTCAGGGGTGTTTCCATGGAAATCAATGGAAAGAATTGGTTTGATAAAAAAAAGCAAGGAAATGGAGAGGCTCGTGACTTTTTTTTTAACAAAAGTGGGTCATTTCCCTCAAATCAGGGAAAAAAAGATTCTTTGGTCTTCCAAAGAATTGTGCTTTCCTCTTTTCTGGGGAACCCATGGAACTCTATTTAATTCCTGCCAGAGCTACCGAGTTCAGGTTATAAGCTACCACCAATTTTCTGCATCATACTTTCTGGTTTAGTCAAAGGGTAGGGTCTACAGTTGAACTATGTTTTTCATAATTGTGCATAGGAGATTACTGTGAATTATGCAACTTTGTACTTTATATAAGCCACACATGCATTTAAGTTGTGATTTAACATTTGTAATAACTTCAGACATTGCTGGTCCGTGCTTTGATTATTTACATCTGTATGACTAGGTGTTTGAGTTTCTTTTGCAGATGGCTCCTTGCTTCCATGCTTGGTCCTTTGAATTATGGACGAAGCCTGATTGAAACACTAATTGAGTTTATTAATTATGCAGATTACGGAATATTACTGAGGCTCCGTAGTGATCATTATTGTTGCTATTCAGATTTCAGAAGCAGCAACATGTGGCCGGGACCTTCCCTGTTGATCTGATCTTCTTCGCTTTTTCTTTTGCCTTGGACTCCTCATTTCTTCTTCTCTCCTCCGCAACTGCTCTTGCACCACCAGCAATCTGATCTATCCTTGCTATCTCTTCTCGATAACTTTGCAAAGTTCTTGCTCGTCTCCTCTCAATTTCACTCTGCGGTTCAGATGCAGCTGATCAGCTGCTAGTAATCTAGAGCAACTTCTAAAATTACAATACGGAAGTATAAAAAGAACCTCTGTTTTATCCAGACGACGTTTAGCTTTTGTCTTCTTCTTATTTTCCCATGAAACGATAGTGGATATTGTCCTCTCGTACCTGAAACTTCTGGTTGTTAGTTGAAGTAGAAAACCTAGTTCCAGATCCTCATTTTTTTTCAAAATCTAAAAAACAATTATATTATTATTTTAATTTTTGGAGTATGGTGTGCTGATGATAAACTGGTGGTGTACTGTCCACACTGGTTATGAGACTTGTGTGATTCTGAGTTATGAAATTACTTTTTCTGTATTCTTGCCATCTTGGCTTGCTCCCAGGCGTCAGCTTTTGCTTCTCCTTCAGTTGCGGATGTTCTCTCCTGCTTTTGACTGCCAGATCTTGAGAATGTACGAGTTACAGTCGTTCTTGTGTCAACTTGTTTTTCCTGTTTGGTGCTACCCTTGTCAAAAGTTGGGGTCTTTTTTATGGTTGGGATTGAACCAATGCCCCTTTCAGGCATAATTTGACTGGTTACATGGCCTTCAGGCATTCTCTGATCTGCCACTTCAGATTTTCTCATGGAAGCTTCATCTGTTATAACCCAATTTGCATTATTAATGAGCTCATAGTTGCAAAGCAATACGTCAGACTGTTTGAGCAATTGGTTCAAGCCCAAATTTTAAGATGCTATTGTTAGTTACCCTGGAAATGAAAGATTATTAAGCAGTTATGTACAAAATAGGAAATCACCTGGTGATTGCTTGTCAATTTTGGCCTCCTTGTCAGAAAATCGTCTAGAAACTCTACTGGGCTCTGGTAACCCAGCCATGGCATCATCTTTCCTGCTCTTGGTTTTGTTTAATGATTTCTCTGATCTGTCCAGTGACTTTTTGGGATGTTGAGATCCTGCTTCTTCAAGGGAGTTGATGGCATATGCAGCTGCTGCAACCACTGTTGCAAACTCACTACTTTCACTCAAATAATTTTCCTGGCTCATTTGGCCTGAATACTGTCTTCGGAACCAGTTCTGTGTTTTTTTTCCTGCAAAAGGAAAATAATACATTGCAGAGTGTAGTTTCATCTTTGCAGGTTCGGCACCATTTCCAGACCCCAAAACTGTGATCCAAGTAAGTGATGGATCTAAATGTGCTATTTAGATGATTGAGATAAGGGTTCTACTTGTTACTGCAAAACAATATTATTCTTCTTCTTCTAAGGTTTTAGATGGTCTGATATATTGATGTAAATATGGGGCAAATGTAAATGAATTTACCTCGTTTGAAGGATTGTGTTTGCTGGGGTGGTAACCTTCTCGCTGTACTATTACTTGCCTCTTCCTGGCTACCCTGTTCAATACCAGAAAATCTCACCCTACAAAGTAGTAAAGTTGGCATCAAAGAGAAGAAAATAACTTTGTAGAAGTATTAAAGAAGAGAGGACTGCAACAAACACAATCAAAACTGAATATGTGAAAAAAAAAATTAAAAACAAAAGGCGATGTTTATATGACAAATGAAAGTGCTTTTGATATTGGAAATTTCTGGTAAGCTAATCATAAAATTTGTCTACATAAGCTGGTGAAAAGGAAGAATGATTATAATTTAGAGGCAGTGAAGAATACCTCATCTGTGTAACAAAATATTCCATTTTTCTCCCAAAATGGATCAATGCTTTGTAGTTTCTGAATGAGTCCTTAGAACAAGAGATAGGTAATCAGAGGTTGGGATGGTTCATTTGAAGGAGAAGATAGAGAGAGGAAGGTTTGCAAAGATAGTTTTGGTCTTAATTTTAGTTAATGATCTGGGGCAGGGTGGCAAGCCATGTTAGAGACATAAATACTTTGCATGCAAGTTTTGTTTTGCATCAAAAGGTCTGTCAGTGGGTTAAGGAAAGTATTTTCCCTTTCACTTGATGCTCAGGTTTCATTTTGTTTCGTGGTGGTAGGAGTCGCCTTCATTCAAGTTAATAGGATATTGCTTTTGAATTGTTTGCTGGGGAAATATTTGAATAACAAACCCTCATTTTTCATAGAGGACGTGCTGGAGTTAAAGTTAATCATGGGTTGGGTGACTTCTCTTTTCTAACATTATATATAATCCAATTGTGTTTTGTGGAGCATCATCATCAACTAATTAACCTCTATCACATCACATACAGTACTCATGGGTCTTCCGTCATTTATTAATCCATAACAAATAAAATAGTAGACTAACAAGAAAGTGCCATGAAGTAATTCTCTATCAAAGAAATCATTTTTATCAACAATGTGTAGTCAATGTACACTACTGTTAGCAGTGAAAAAGTGGTGATGTGTAGGATCTTCCGCTAACTCTTTTTCTCAGGTTTTTTGCCGTAAATTCTTGTGTCCAACTCTATTATTTCTGAATTAACTACAATTTGACCGTGATTTTATTCCTTTTTTTTTTTTAACCTTTTGAACTCCCACAATACTGATAACTATCTTTTTTTACCTTTTGAAATTACAATACTGACCTATGTTTTTGGTGAAAATCTGACCCAGATCCTCATTTGTGATAAACTGAAAATTGTCTTATGCAAGAATTTATTGTCCCCTAGTCAAACTAACTAGTTAGAAACTTAGATTATCTCCCCTTCCTATTGATTGGGTTGGGGGTGTCCCACTTCATTTCTGGAATTTTTTGAATTCATCTGGTTTCTGCCAAAGCCCGCCATAGCAATTCATAGCAATACTTCTGACTATATGGCAGACTTCGCAACCAATCAATATTACAAAAAACCAAAGTTTCCACACAAGCCTTCATGTCCGACTATTATAAACTTTGGTCATCCTGGCATAAGCAATTGTTCCTTATCACGTCAGAAGTCCCACCTATTCAGTTCCCTTCTATACCCCATATCCTTGAACAAAAATTCTAATTGTCAAGGGAAGCAGCGAGGGACCCCACAGGGGGGAGGGGGAGCCGTCCATTCCCTTCGGGATGCGTGTTTGAATTTTCAATGCACGCATCCCGAGGGGAATGGACGGCTCCCCTCCCCCTGTGGGGTCCCTCGCTGCTTCCCTCGATAATTAGACGGGTTCATCCTTGAAACAGCAGTCACAGACAACCAACTTGGCACTCACCCCACTATATCTCAGGCGCCCTTTGGATCCCCCCTATGACTGCCGCCTGAGGCAACTATTCTTCTCATCCAGGCACAACAATGGAAGTCTAGTGTACTTTTTGGTGATTCAGTGAGTATGGTTGATCTCATTCGTGAGGACGACTCTCACTCGTATGCTATGATGAATTAAATATGACGTCCTGTTATTTGTAATATTACACACCTACTTCTTTTATCTCTTTTTTGAACATGTAAGTATATTAGTAGAGACCTCATATCGAGGCTCATAACTTGACAACATTTGCTGGAAGACTTGCCTGTAGCAATTATTAGTATATCTATCTAATATCTATATCTAGGGCTTTTAACAAATGAAAAAAATAATAATTTAACTCACCTCTTTGACAGATAGACACATAAAGACTTGATGCAAATCATTGAATTCGCATTTATTCAAACTAGTGTGTGAGCATGCTACACACGCTAAATATTAAGTTATTTTTAACTAGTTCCTTCATACAATTACACACCATGCTACTATGCATTTTGGATACACCTTATTCCCTCCTTTCATAATTTCTATAATATTCATTGATATAAATTGAATGGGTTACTGTGTTATTTGGATAAGGGAACTATCACAATTTTTATTTTATTTTTTTCCGCATGTGTTCACATTTGCGATTTACACATACAATAATATTATGAGAAAGGTACACATTCATTAGCTCACCATTTATTAAGGTTGGACCACTGGAAGGCCTAACCTAAGCTTTAAAAAAAATATGTGTAGCAAACATTAAAAGGAAAAAGAGTTAAATTTATTAAAATATGAAGAATTTGTCGTTAAACTATTTTATTGGGTTAGAATTGTTGGATGAGCTACCTACACAATATTGTAGAAGACGAGAAATTGAAAAATCATGAAATCTGTAATCTCTAACGCGAATTCACGTCGCCGAAATTCCTAAAATGACCCTTTCCCTTTTGCTTACAGAGCTTTTATCAAGTGGATTTGAATTCGATGCATCCAATGGCTTCAGTCATTTGAGTACAGAGTGTCACGTGCTGACCTTTTTCCCTTGGCTAACACGCTGCCTACTAGCGTCACACTCCCGTCGGACTAACTAGTCAAGGCACTTCGATGCTTGGCTAATGCTAAGTGATGCTTCGAAAGCTTAAGTGAGGAAAATGCTAAGGCACAAGTGTTTGGGCTTTTGAAAGAATGCTTTGTATTGCTTGAGAGAGTTGTACAAGTGTTTGATCTATGATCTCTACAAATGAATGCCAAGGCCTATTTATAGGCCCTTAAAGTCCTAGAGGCTTCTAGCCTAGAACCTTCCACAATCCTCCTTCAAAGGAGTATTCTCTATGCATCTAGAAAGTTCCCACCTCCAAAGGAACCAGAAATTACAAGGAGGCTTCTAGAAAATACTACACAAATCTGTACAAGGGTGTTCTAGACTCATCCATGCTAGAACACTCTAGAGAAAGCTAAGCTAGAATGTCCAAGAGCACTCTAGAACCTTCCAGAGGCATCTAGAGAAAGCTAAGCTAGAGTGTCCTAAGAGCACTCTAGAACCTTCCGGAGGCATCTCGAAAAGCTTGCTGCACCATCGGGCCTTTGCGGGCCTACTGCCAGTGCCCATATGATGCCTTGGTGAGGGATATTTTTAGAGATGGCTCGTGACATTCTCCCCCACCCAAGTCCTTGACGACCCCGTCAAGACCGTGCCTCGAACTCCGCGATCTTGCCCTGGAATTGCCATAGGTCGCCCTCTTTCTCCCATGAGGCCTCACTGTTCGGTAGTCCCTTCCATCGAATGAGATACTCATTATAGCTTGGCACACCCCTCCGTCGGATGAGCCTCTTTGCCTCGATGCTCTCGATCTTTCGATCAAAGGAAGTCACGACCGCGGTTGGTGCCCGATGTGACTCGCCCCTCGTTGGATCTTCTTTATCACCATGGTAGGGCTTGAGCATGCTCACATGGAACACCGGATGAATCTTGAGTTTGGGCGGCAACTCAAGCTTGTAAGAAACTCTCCCGACCTTCCGTAGGACGGGAAATGGCCCCTCGTACTTCCGCACTAGTCCCTTGTGCACCGAGCGGAAGACCTTGAACTGTTGTGGCAGCAACTTGACCATGACCATGTCGCCCACTTGGAACTCGAGAGGGCGTCTATGCTTGTCTGCCCACTTCTTCATCTTCTTAGACGCCTTGTCCAAGTACGCCTTCGTTATATCAAGCTGCTCATGCCACCCTAGTGCAAGCTTGTACGCAGCGGGGCTGCTACCCGTGTAGCCCGACGCAACGGCTTGTGGAGTCAAGGGCTGCTGGCCCATGACGATCTCGAACGGACTTTGTTGCGTTGATTCGGACCGCTGCAAGTTGAATGAGAATTGAGCCACATCCATCAACCTGACCCAATTCTTCTGGTTGGCACCCACAAAGTGCCTCAAGTATAACTCCAACAAGGCATTCACCCTCTCTGTTTGCCCATCGCTTTGCGGGTGAAAGCTTGTTGAGAAGTGTAGACCCGAACCCAAGAGCTTGAATAACTCCGTCCAGAATTTTGCTGTGAACCTTGGGTCCCGATCACTTATGATGCTCCGAGGCAAGCCCCAATACTTCACCACATGCTGAAAGAACAACTTGGCGGCTTGCTCGGCCGTGCAATCGCGTGGGGCAGGTATGAAAGTCCCATACTTGGAAAAGCGATCGACCACCACCATAATAGAGCCATACCCATCAGACTTGGGCAAGGCTGATATGAAATCCATTGATACACTCTCCCATGGCCTTTCTGGAATCGGCAAAGGCTGCAATAGTCCTGCCGGTACACGTTGCTCTATCTTGTCTTGTTGGCACACAAGACAAGTCTTCACATAGGCCTCGATATCGTCCCGCATATGAGGCCAATAATAGTTCACCTCCAAGAGTGCCAATGTCCGCTGCATCCCCGGATGGCCAGCCCACATTGAATCGTGGCACTCCTTCATGATGTCTCGCCTAAGATTATCCCACTTAGGCACATAAATGCGACGACCGACGGTGTAGAGCACCCCATCCTCTACCCAAAACCGTCGAGTCTTCCCTTCTTTGGCCATCTCCATGAGTCCCTTGGCCAAGGGGTCTTGAGAAGTCCCCTCCTTGATCCGATCAAGAAGGTTGCTAGCGGCGCTGCTGGCGCTAGCGAGCATGGCCTTTCGGCTGAGAGCATCAGCAACAACATTAACTTTGCCCGGCTTGTACTCCATGACATAATCGAACTCCGCTAAGAAATCTTGCCACCGAGCTTGCTTGGGGCTGATCTTCTTCTGATTTTGAAAATAACTCGTAGCCACATTGTCGGTCATGATGGTAAACCGACTCCCAAGCAAATAGTGCCTCCAAGTCCGCAAGCAATGAATGATGGCTGTCATCTCCTTGTCATGCACCGGATACTGTCTCTCGGTATCATTGAGCTTGCGAGACTCATAGGCTATGGGATGCCCCTCTTGCATAAGCACCCCTCCGATGGCAAAGTCTGATGCATCGGTGTGAAGTTCGAACGACTTAGCATAATCGGGCAAGGCCAAGACAGGTTCCTCGGTGACTGCCTTCTTCAAATCATCGAACGCTTCTTGGCATTTCTCACTCCAATGCCACTGCACCTTCTTCTTCAGCAAGTCGGTCAGTGGGGCTGCTCTCGCCGAGTAGCTCAAAATGAATCTCCGATAATAATTGGCCAGCCCAAGGAAAGAACGTAGCTCCGAAACGTTCTTGGGTGGCTCCCATTCATTGATGGCCTGTACTTTGTCCCGTTCCATCATAATCTTTCCAGCCTTGATGCGGTGCCCCAAGAAAGACACCTCGTCTTGGGCGAACGAGCACTTCTCCAATTTCACGTACAGCTCGCTCTCCCGCAATGCTTGGAAAACCTGTCGCAAGTGATGCACATGTTCTTCCAAGTTGTCGCTATACACGACGATATCGTCGAGATAGACGACTACAAATTTATCTAAGAAAGGCTGAAAGATTCTGTTCATTAAAGTGCAGAAAGTAGCCGGGGCATTGGTGAGACCAAAAGGCATCACCAAGAACTCATAAGACCCATAGCGAGTGACGCATGCTGTCTTTGGCTCATCTCCTTTGGCTATGCGCACTTGCCAATACCCCGATCGGAGATCCAGTTTAGAAAAGTACCTGGCTTTACCGAGCCTATCGAAAAGATCGGCAACCAAAGGAATTGGATACTTGTTCTTGATGGTTACTTTGTTAAGTGCTCGGTAATCGATGCACATACGCAAGGACCCGTCGTGCTTGCGTTGGAACAATACTGGTGCACCGAATGGGGCCTTGGATGGCCGAATGAACCCTGCGTCCAGCAGCTCCTTGAGTTGCTTGCGTAGCTCTTCCAACTCTGGCGGTGCCATCCGATAAGGCGCCATGGCTGGAGGCCTAGCCCCTGGCTCCAGCTCGATCATATGATCGACTTCCCTTCTTGGAGGAAGTCTCTTGGGTAGCTCTGGAGGCATGACATCTTCGTACTCTTTCAAAACCGCAGCTACCTCCTTCGGAACCTCGCTGGGTTGAGGCCCATCTTCGATCATCGTGGCCACAAATGTTGCTTGCCCTTTTTGCACGCCTTTCTTCACTTGAATGGCTGACAACATCTTGGCCTCCACGATCTCCCGAGTGACAGGGACAGAGCATGCTACTCGATCCTTTACAATAGTCATCGACCCGTCCCTTTCTAATGTCCATGGCTTCACCGTATCCATGAACTCCATGCCCAGCACCAATGAGAAGTCGTCCATCGTGACGACCGTCAGGTCCACCGTCCCCTTCCATTCGCCCAAATGAAGGGAGACGCCTCGTGCTACACCATGGATAGGCACCGGTGCTGTGTTGACGGTCTTCAAGGTGCCTGGCTCCTTGGTGTACTGCACGCCCAGCCTTGTTGCCTCCTTCAAAGCAACAAAGTTGTGCGTTGCACCCGTGTCGACGAGTGCCTTTGAAGCCTTGCCATTTACCTTGGCTTCCACAAACAAGAGAGCGGATTTCTTCGAACGGGGCAGCGTACTTACCTTAGCCACGTTGCTTTGCTTCACCGTAGCCTTGACGCTGCTTAGTAAGCGCAAAGTCCCCATTTGCGCCTCGTCCCCCGATGATTCCCCGGACGATCCACTCTTGCCAGCGATCATCGCATTGAGCTTCTGTCGCTGTGGGCACTCCCTAGCCCAGTGCGGCCCTCCGCACAAGAAGCAGTCGCGGTTTTTCACCTTGCTATCCGAGAAGGACTGCTTGGCTTTGTCCTTCCTCTCGAACTGCTTGCTGCCGCTGCTACTGCTGCTTCTTTCAGTGGGTTTTGCTCCCCCACCTTTTCCCTTGTTACCGCCGCCACTCTTGCTGTCGCCCTTGTGGCTTTTCGAATCAGCCTTGTATTCGAACAAGGATTCGGCAACTGCGATGGCCTCCGCAAGTGATTGAACATTGCGTCTCTTTAACTCTTGCTCAGCCCATCGTTGTAGTCCATCCATGAAGTAGATGAGTTGAGTCTTCTCCGGCATGTCCGAGACTTCAAGCATAAGAGAAGTGAACTGCTTGACATACTCTTTGATTGACCCCGTATGCTTCAGTCCACGCAGCCTCTTCATAGCAACCTCCTCCGCATTCTCCGGATAGAATTGCCGCTTGAAATCCGCCTTGAACTCGTCCCAAGTCTTAAGCGAGCAAAGACCCTTCTTGATATCCAATTCACGCCTCCTCCACCAAAGGATGGCATCATCACCCAAGTACATGGTGACGGTGGTGATCTTGGACTCATCGTCGTCCAAGCGCATCGCGTTGAAATATTTTTCAACACTCCATAGGAAGTTGTCGAGCTCCCTAGCATCGCGCTTCCCATGGTACCTTGGCGGCTCGGGCACCTTCATCCTTGGTCCCTCTCGTACAGTAGCACTACCTGCCACAGCCGCCTTGCATAGGTTGACGTCCGATTGCAAGGACTCAACCTGCTCCCGGATGGCTTGGAGCTGCCCCATCAGCGTGTCCTTGAGCTGGCCCATCTCGTTGCGCATGGCATCCGCAACTTGGTTGACGAGAAGTTGAGTCTCGTCCTTGGCTTCCACAGTGCCAAGCTCAAGGTCATGGACGCGGCTATCAAGTTGCTCAATATCCATAGTGACGTTAGCCAATGTCCCATTGAAGGACTCAACCTTCTGTTCCATCTCCCCAACGCTGTCCTGGAGATCGCCCACGGTCAGCTCCACCTTGGCCATACGATCCTCAAGCATGCTGGTCCGACTAGTCTTTCTTCCAGTCTCCTCAACCACGGACCCTCCAACAGCACTCTCTTTGTTTCCCGACATTATCAGATTGCTCCGCACCTAACCTTCGTACACACAGCAGCTAGCACAACGCAACTTCAGCAAGACCGCCCCTACGATCGTCACTGCTCTGATACCACGTGTCACGTGCTGACCTTTTTCCCTTGGCTAACACGCTGCCTACTAGCGTCACACTCCCGTCGGACTAACTAGTCAAGGCACTTCGATGCTTGGCTAATGCTAAGTGATGCTTCGAAAGCTTAAGTGAGGAAAATGCTAAGGCACAAGTGTTTGGGCTTTTGAAAGAATGCTTTGTATTGCTTGAGAGAGTTGTACAAGTGTTTGATCTATGATCTCTACAAATGAATGCCAAGGCCTATTTATAGGCCCTTAAAGTCCTAGAGGCTTCTAGCCTAGAACCTTCCACAATCCTCCTTCAAAGGAGTATTCTCTATGCATCTAGAAAGTTCCCACCTCCAAAGGAACCAGAAATTACAAGGAGGCTTCTAGAAAATACTACACAAATCTGTACAAGGGTGTTCTAGACTCATCCATGCTAGAACACTCTAGAGAAAGCTAAGCTAGAATGTCCAAGAGCACTCTAGAACCTTCCGGAGGCATCTAGAGAAAGCTAAGCTAGAGTGTCCTAAGAGCACTCTAGAACCTTCCGGAGGCATCTCGAAAAGCTTGCTGCACCATCGGGCCTTTGCGGGCCTACTGCCAGTGCCCATATGATGCCTTGTTGCCTTGGTGAGGGATATTTTTAGAAATGGCTCGTGACAATAGGCTCTGTCAGTATGTCCAAGTGCCCAACCTCCAACAAATTAACTCTCAATCTTTTGCAATAAATGACTATTTTTTTTTAGTAAGGTTAGGCACCCTAGATTTTTCCTTATTTTTAATCACTTTTTGTCAAAACCCAAGTCTTCCCACTCACATTTTATAGTCCCCACTTTTTTTTTTTGTTAAGTTTTGGGCTTTTTATACTTCTAATTCTTCTATAAATAGTGTTTGTGATTGTATTTTAAAGAGAATGAGTAAAAGTGTTAAAAAACCCAAGTCTAGCAAAAAAATGACTTTAAAGCCCAACTCCCCAAACAGTATGAAATTCAAGGAAAATCATTTGTCAAGAGAATATTCCAACTGATGCATGAATGAAAACTTATCTTAACACATCTAATATAGCTTATTACATTAATTAATACCAATCTCTACTAAATTGACGGTGTATTGCTTATTTGTTGTTATATAAAGTTTCATTTGGCTTGGTGTTTCAGGATCATAATCAGCGTGATATACTCATTTTTTGCATACGGTTCATTTTCAATCTTAAGAAAGCAAAAATAAAGGGGGGGAAATTTGAAAGTGTGACGAAAAGGTCGACCCAATGAGGGTGTCATGCTGAAGGCATGAGACATGTACACACTATGGAGAGTGTGGGGCCTTGTTGAAGGCGCGGCTGATACACTAGTGCCAAATAAAACAATACGGGTAAAGTATGTTGTTTGAGAGACTATAACTGTAAGAGCATCTCCAACGATATAATGATGTGAGAATGAAAAAATATAATTGATCAATATTTTGATAAACTATAATTTATTTTCATATTTGATAATTTAGTAATCTATTTGAAAATTACCAAAGGCACGCATACGTACCATGTGAAAAGTGTACGACGTTGCCAACAAGACGAATCATAAACACAAATGTTTCTTTAATTTACCATAACAATTTGTAAAAATCCCTAGCATGAAGCCCATGTTTGTTCGTAGGGCTTGTCTAATGGGCGAGGAAACGAACAAGGATTTCTTTAATTTAAGTTGCCTCGCTCGTTTCCTCGCCAATTAGAATTCCCCTTGTACATGAAGACAAAAGGAAAAATGATTGTTTTCTTTGTGGTGGGTCCCATTAGAAAAAAAAATGACAAAAAAAAGGGGGGGCTGTAAGCATTGTAGTGGAGCTGCCACTACATGTTAATCTCTATGCTGAACGTTAATATTACAGAACAACCCCTCCATATTCTTTTGACTTTTTTGAAGGGCATTTTCACCCGACGTGAACATGAGCAGGAAACTTACTCATCTGACTAAAAGGTATTCTAATCTGTATGGCCTATAATTTAGGTTCAAAACAGATCCAAACTCAATGAAAATCCATCAAAACTGAAAAACCCATTTTTCAAAGATCAATCAAGATCTGAACGAAGGAGATCTTGTTTTTTTACGTGCAAGAGATTTTATGAGAAAATCATTGATCTTATGCCAAAATTTCATCCTAAATTTCATAATTTTTCAAAGAATCAATCATGGAGTAGGCTATGATACCACTTGTTGATTTTATCTATAAAAATAATATTCTACAGACACACATGTATGCCTCATATTGATTCAATGAAAAGAAAAAAAAATCAAGAATAAAGCGAAAGCGTGCTTTGATCCATAATAGCACTTTCAAGCAAGGGATGAGTCTTGATCTTTTAGTTGATAATGTATGTTTTCTGTATATCTCTTAGAAGGAAATTTTAGAAGAAACAAAACACACGCACAACTGAAAACCATAACCCAGTATTTATAACTGATTGGGTTATCAATTATACTTACCAATTTCTAATTTGATCCCTCATCAAATTAGAAATTACTTAAGTGTATCTATACATTAAACCCACAATTTTTAATACCCTAAATCAATTAATCATATTAGATCACAATTCATTAATATACATTAAATACATATGTGTGCCCACACATGTTGAATTTTTCCAACAAAGTATAGTTCCACACATCAAATTCACAATATTGTGGAGTCGACTATGAGATATTTGGCTTCCTTATGGAAAGAAACCCATCTTCTTTTACTAAATCTTTCTTTTAGCTATTAATTCATAGCTGTGTACTTTGACACTTCATTTAAGAGAAGATCTACACATATTGGACACGTACTCTTGACACCTGGACATGCATTCAACACTTCAACCTTAAGCTTACATCATCAACTTGTTCACATATGATTTCACTACTTTGTAAATGTAATAAGACCTCATTTTAGATTGCAAAAAAAATAAAATGTATAGTACATGTACCAGTCGTAAACTAATTACTACGAAGTTTTTGGTTCCATGATTAGTCCAACAAGAGCTGCTCCACCAAAGCCTAGGCTATGCGTGACAGTTGGGAACTTTGCACAAAACACATTTTTGAGTTGCAGTGACCAGCAAATCACTAAATCTGGTACTGTTTAAAAATAGATCAACCTTACTGATTGCAGTAAACTAATTTCAATTTTCAATAGGACACCAATTAATATTTTAGCAGTTACCATTACAGATCCGTAATGAGAATATTAGTATTGTCATCTTGAGATAAACTTGCATTATTTGATTTCATACATTTAATAATCTATATGTCGCATCCTACTTAATCAGACTTTCTCCTCCATGATGCAATTTTGTTGTTTTATTTATTCCATCAATTGATTCAATAACTTTTTGACCAGGAGATGGAGGCCTTGAGAACACGATGTTTCCATCCTAACCAAACAGGTACTCTGAGTGAAGTGTTACCATAACATGTACATGAAACAATTGATGATATGGGTACGTCATCAGAAAGGTTTATTGTATAAACAACAAATAAATTGATAGCAAGTATGCATGGACATGGACATGGACACGTCGACTCGATAATTTTTCAAAAACTAAAACTCAAGGGCACGTCAATATGTCATATTACTTTTTAATAATAATCTAATAAACATAATAAAATGTCTTTTTAGAGTGTCTTGAAGACGATGACACTATTACAAAAAAAAAATAGAGTAGAGAAGAAATAGAGGAGAGAATAAGCAAATGAGAGAAGAAGAAGAAGAAGAAGAAGAAGCATAGACCTATTTGTCTTAAATCGTAATTGAGAGAGTCATCCACTTCAGATGGATCAACGACCATTAAATTAGGTGGTTATTTACAAACATCTAAAAATACAAAATAAAATAAAGTTGGTTTTGGGTTTTCAAGATCCTATAACCTATCAAAGACGCCAATCTCTAACCATTGAGCTGTCATGCTATTGGCGAGGCTTTATTGGTGATTGCAAACCTTATTCTCAAATTCATAGTAGATTATGATGCATTTCATGGAAGTAGTCCAAACATTAGGCTAACCACATTATCTATTGCATTTATACTATTTTGGGGGTTGCTTTCAGTTTACGTTTAGGTGTTTTTTTGTTGTACTGAAATTTCTTATCCTTGGTTAAGTAGGACTGATTGAAGTTTGAATGTGAATTTTTAGGCTCCATGCCCCAAATCCTATTTTATTGTTATTCTTGCACAAATCATTGTAAAAAAAAAAAAAAAAAACCAACTCTGAATCATTGTTATTTGGGCGGAATTACCCGACTGGATGGTCCCACTGTGTAGTTGCCAAACCATAAAACTTCTAACTATTTTAATTTTGAATTATTATATGAGATTATGGTTTTGGTCGTCCTTAAAAAAAAACTCAAGTTTGCCTCCAGCTTTAGCCATTTAAGTTTGAGACTGGTGCTTTAAGGGTGTGTTTGGTTATCATATTCCATGGGAACCATGAGGGGAACATTTACAACTAAATTATTTTGAGATTTTTTTTTTTTCAATTAGATTTGTTATCAATGTTGGGAATGAAAATCCCATGAACATGGAAATTACATATTTTGAGGGGAGCAAGGAGTGTGATTTCTATATTCACGAGACTTTCATTCCACAGTTGATCACAAAATCTAATGAAGGATGATGAACGTTCACTTTAGCCTTAAAGGTAGGTGTCCCCTCATGAATTCTCATGGAATAAGATTTCATCCAACTAAACAAGCCCTAAGTTGAATCAATTTATCATATTGTTTATATTATTGTAGATGTCTGAGTGGTGCACCTATTGACCACCTATAGTAGATATATATAATATCTAGATTTTTTTAATGAACAGTAAAAATTGAACTACCTGTAGTGGAAATGAAAGTTCCATGAACATGAAAATCACATGCTTTGAGGGGAGCAAGGAGTGTGATGTACATATTCAAGAGACGTTCATTCCATCATTGATCACAAAATCTAATGGTGGATAATGAATGCTCACTTTAGCCTTAAATGTAGGGATCCCCTCATGAATTTTTATGAAATAAGATTCCATCAAACCAAACAAACCATAAGTTGAATCAATCTATCATATTGAATAGGAGTAGTCACTCGTAATATTTGTTTGTTACAACATATTGAGTTAAGTAATTGGTAGGAATAAGGATGTAAAAGCTCCTAAGCTCGATGACCAAATGATGATAATGGATTCATCGAGCATTGTGGCAATTTTTTTTTTTATAAATTGTCTTCTGCTCTAATATTATGTGCTCTAAATCCCTCCTTTCAGTAAGCTATTAGGATTTATCTCAAGGTTTTTTTAGATTTTTTAATTATGTCACATTGTTCTCAACATACTTTTGTAGACGTATGTGATAAATAACTTCATGAGTTGTACAAAATGGGAAATTGATTGTTACCCTAGCTTGAGAGCATGTACCATCTTTGAGTATGTATGTGAATTATGAATATCAACTATTCTTATTGATTATGACTTTCTTAAGTGACATCCCGCTGTGGGGAAGAAGACAACATGATTTATAGATATTTTTTAAGATTCGCACTAAAATTGCTAGAATTTATATTTTATGCCTTAAGATGTGTGTTAAATTTATGGAGATTATAAAGGGCAAGATTGTCTGATTATTTAGTTAACAGCCCTTCTAGCCGTCGAGGAAAGGGGCGAGGGGGTGGATATTATCACTCATCCCTCTCGAGATTCGTGAAGTTGTGCATTTCAAGGGCACATGCACGCATCTCAAGGGGAATGAGCGGTCACACTCACCCCCTCGCCCGTTTCCTCGCCATTTAGAATTTTTGTTTAGTTAATTAACCAAAGTTAATAAATTAGGCTTTATTATTCATGTGTAAAACAAAGGCACCAATTAGTCATTTCTCTAACTATTGTACCTAAATAGTTTAATTTTGTTGAAAAGTAGGCTTTCAAGATTTTTTTTTTTTTTTTTGAAAAGCAAGCACGCTGCCAGTGGATATAAAACCCAAGACATGAAAATTAAACCACCACAGCCTTAACCATCCAACCAGGCTACCATTGGCTCATTTTCCATTCTTAATAAACAGTGAAAACTGAACCAGACATAACATAACTTTTTCCCTTTAAAAACACACAAATTTGCTTCAAAAGCCAAGGTCAGATAAGAAAATCAATGTGAGCTCCTCAGCACTGCACCAAGGCGAGTAATGGTTGGACAGGGAAAAGCATATTTAGCATTCATCATCAGCTTTCATCAATAATCATTTAAGTTTACCTCCTATACCTAGTATAAACTATGCATGTGCACTTTGATTATATAACAAAATCAGAAGTCAATGGCTTCGTCTACAATCATGATTCCAGCCTCTTATTCTTGTTTGTCCAGATCAACACTGATGGCTTCTCTTCCAGAGCATTTTAACTGAGCAAATGAGAAGGAAGGAAGCTGCGGACAATGAAAGCCAAAACGTAAATGATGAATCAAATAACCATCCCAGTCCAATCTTCAGTATCCTTGTGCCTGATGATGTTAGGTTACAATCTAAGGAGAGAGCAAAGACTTGATCATGTCAAGGCTTTGCTTCTTAAGATTGAAAGAGTAAGCACTCTACCTAGCATTTACTTTTATTTATACATAAAGATCACAAAGTGTTTTCTAACCAAACGTGGCTTAACATGAACTTGTCCAATAAGGTTCATGTAGGGCACAATGTCTGAAGTGCTGAATTTCACAAATTAGCCACAACCAATATGCCTGGAGCAGAATGTGGTAATTTGAGATGATTTCAGTGTTCTCAAATCATTCTATGAGGCATCAGGGATACCTGCCGAGAAGAACTCCTCCGCACTATCAATAAAACTGCTAGGGAATCTACAATGTAGCATGAAAGAAGTCGAAGCTTCTGAAGCTGGAAGGTTATGCTTGAGAGCCCAGTCTTCACTGGTTCTCATCACTTTGTTATCCCTTAGGTTTCTCACCTTGCTGACTTTTGTATTGCTTCCTGAAGCAATCCCCTTACTCAAGGAATTCCTACTGCTTCTTGAATTAAGACGCCCAGACTTTACTGGGAAATCAACTTGACACTTTTTAGATTCAGAGCCCGACTTATTACCTTCACATGGATCACCACTCATCATACTTTCTGAGGGTGATGGATTGGCCTGAAAAACAGGTGATCCATTTCTACATGATCCAAGCAACGAAAGTAGCATCTCTGTACTGAGTTCTTGTTGAACCACGTCCCTGTTTTGCTCACACCCATAACAAGCAGCCACGAGTGTGCTAGCCAAGATCGGCATTAACTCTGGATCACTGAAGAAAACAAAAGGAAGATCGCAGACCTGTGTTCACCAATTTAAAATATGTTTTATTATGAAAAGAAATTATTTTATTTTTATTTTTATTTTTATTTTTATTTTTATTTTTATTTTTATTTTTATTTTTATTTTTATTTTTATTTTTATTTTAAAAAATAAACATAAAAAGCACAAGGATAACTAACCTTGTGAAGGATGGTAGGGCTCTTGCCCCATCGAAGGACTGCTTGATTTCCAGGATGAAACAAAGCAAAATAGCCCAGAAGCAACAAAGATTCAAGCAAAAGCAAACCCACCTGAGACAAATGGCAAAATGCAGACAATTAATCCACAAACTTACACTTCACATACCATCACTAAGCTCAAACCTATATATTAAATCAGCTCAGTTCTAGGGTTATGATTAAACAAGTTCATTGATGGTTTAGATTATCACGAAATTGTCAAGATATCACCTATCTAATACATCCACCAACCACATACGGTGTATGATATGCTAGGGGCATGCCAAAATGTGTGAAAACTGCTAGGTGATAGAGGCATTGGATCAACATGTCAAAGACTCGAAAGACATGCTAACCGATGCAGGAGATTCAAAAGATCAGTATCTTTATTATTTTCAGAAGATGAGTCTAATGACAGGTCCACATATAAGTGAACCAATACGAGTTGGTGTTTCAAACTCTCTAAGTGAACCACGTTATACGGTGTATATTTTTCTTGCACTTCATTCCTAGTGTGATTGTGCACAAGATTAAATCAATCAAAAACTTTGCAATTTCAGTATCAACTTCCCAAACCCAACATAGTTAATTAGTGGGCGGTGTTGGGTTGACACGATTATTAACTGTGTCACTTTGGCCAACTCAAACCCGCTAATTAGTTGGTCTTGTCGGGTCACAATTGTCACCCATATCGAGAGGCAGGTTACATGAAAAGAATACAAGGATAAGATAAAGAGGAACTACTGCTTACATATCAAGTCTCTTCTAATTTACAAGAAAAATCTCAAACAACGATTTTTAAATATCCGACCGTGCAGAACTCCAGTGCCATATGAACCATCTCCATAATAGATATTTTATTTTCCTAAACCTAGTTACATTTGAAGACCTTTCTATTCCCATTTTTTCCTATATGCTTCTAAATTTGACAGCCCTTCCATTCCTTTTGAACCAAACGTTTCAAATGATAGTGAATGGAACTGATTTCCAAATAATGTGGTCAGCACTAATAAGAGGGAGATCATACACAATTTGCCGCAGCCTCTTCACTCCAAAAGCGGTATGGGATAGTGATTGGGAATTTCACTACCCAAAACTCTTACTATGTCTTTAGAATGTCATCCCAACTATACATGCAACTATAGAATGGAGTATCTTTCAGAACACCCAAATCTGCCCTGACCAACAGAATAATTTTGATTTCAACAATCAACTAATGTATCGATGTAATTCTGTCTTCAAAATTCTTTTATTCCTTTCTGGCCACATCCTCAAACAATTATTTTGTTCCTTTCTTCCTTTGCCGATACCACCATATCAAACCTGTCTCTTTACTCCAATCTTGAAATACACTGTTAACAGAATCAAAGTCACCCAGTCCACACCAAACTGTCAATAGCTTGAGCCATATTTCTTGTGTAATATTTAACAAAAATATGGTCAACTGCCACTTCATTGGTGTTACAAAGAGAACATTGATTTGTGATATGAAGACACCTGCTTTGTAGATTATCAACTGTCAAAACTCTCCCATGGCAAATGGACCAGAGAAGAAACTCAATCTGGGAGACGATTGTTTTAGCCTTTTTTTTTTTTTGGTAGCCAAACACAAACCGAATTTGATTGATAAACACAAGGACAAGCAAATGTAGGAGATAAAATCAAAACAAAATTACACAGTAATTTATCTAACTGAACATAAGCAAGAATTGTCGTCTTAATGTTAAGAGAACCCCACTGCTAAATGTCTACCTTTGTCCATGTAAAATCACCACTCCATAAAGGCAAGTCAACCAACCCATACTCTTCCACAAACTCAGAGAACTCGCACATGCTTCTGCTAATCTGTTATTCATTTATTCAATAAATCTAACTACATATCTAACTAAACTAAAATCCCTCCCAATTATCCATGGAAGCTGCCAAAAACTACCAACATCGCTGAGATCACATCTCCTATCATTTGGACCACATACTCCACTAGCCACCCATCTGAACTTGTTCGTATTACTCCTACACAATAACGATAAGGAGAAATGGTCATCCAAATCGTCCTATCCCACATTGCAGAAATTTCACCCATCTGGGAGAGGCTTCCACCAAACGTCCCTATTTGACCACAACGTCCGTAACATATCTGGCTCCAACTCCTGAATTTTAGCTTCACATAAAAACATCACCCTTGATTTCCATTTCCGCAGCATTTTCACAATAATCTTATCCTAATACCCTCTACCCCCCCCCCCCCCCCCCCCCCCCCCCCCCACGTTCTAGAAAAAAAAAACTTGTTAGTTCATTAGAAAAACAACAAACTCAATCCCACATAGCACACCCTGCATCACCCCATAACTCCCTCAAAATTCTGATCGTTTTCAAGATGCACTTCCTCTTCTTCTGAAGAATTAGATTCGTGAATACCACTACTCGAAACAGGGCCCAACGCATGCGCTCCATTGCCTCCATGCTATGATTGCTGACCATCTATGTCAACAATAAAGTCCAGAACTTTCAATTTAGCCCCAAAGTTTCTGCTACAGATTCCGCCTTCTTCCTCTTGTCACAATCTGCAGCATTGACATTCACAGCCCTTTGACTTTCCTGGTTCAAAACCTTCACCACTATGCTAACTTCTTCCAATCTCCAACATCCTCCATCGAATTCACTTCCAACTCCTTGAATGAATTTGAGAGGTGAGTTATTAAGTGCAAAGAACCCCTGCTGTTTCTCACCTGTCACAAGGATGTGGACGATGAAGCACCTTTACCGGTGAATACAATTATTTGGAACACTGACAGAAAATGTTAGCAAAAATATTTTCGAATTTATTGACTGTGTTATGCAGACATTCAAAAAAAAAAAGGGAAACCCTTTAAGCAAGAGTGATAGCATGGGCAGAAAAAGTCCTACTTTTCCCCAGTAACATCAAAGGATTACTTTAATCCTTCAGATATAATCACTGTATATTATTTATGTAATAAATTTGTTGGTACTGGACTCTGACATGTCAACATCGACTAAAATAGCCACCATAAGTGCATTTTTTCACAAGTGAACTTTTTTCCTATTATAAACAACAATTTTCATAATTTTATTTTATGAACTACAACATTGCTAATTTATTTCCATTATATAACATAATTTATAAAGAACTGGAACATGAGAAAACTTAATTGACCTAAGCATGGAATGTTGTGTCCAACAATGTGTTGGTCAGTCATCCAGCATTTAAAAATGAAGCATCCTTGTTACGTATATAAAATGTGCCTTTTGAGTGGATAACATAACTACATACAAGAACTACCACTAACAACTTAAGAAATGAATCACAGAAATTCACCTGATCACATGCTATTTTCCACTTGCTTGTGCAATGAGAGAGAAGGAAACTCATGAAGTGGAAAAACTCCATTTTCAGGTCTGGCCTAGCCTGCTCATAGATCAAGTGAAAAAATATATTCTTTTGTTAAGGAATATCTTACATGAATAGATGACGTGGTGGGCTAAAATTGAATAAGTAAACAGCTACCAAATTCAGTTCAAGACTCAAAATATTAGGTGAAAGAAATAGTTCTTACTAGCATTGTTTGCATAAGAGTAAGATCCAAAAGAGCCAGGTTATTCAAGACCTTCAACACACCAATTGCAACTTCTTCAAAATTTGATGGGAGGACATAGGAAGCCTGCAATTCAGTAATTATCATATAATGACATACCACACCATGCATTACAATTGCAACTGCTAAAACAAGCACAACACAACTAAAGTATTCAAATAATGAGCTGCTACACCCCCGGTACAGAACATTAAATACATTCCCGCAACCCAAATGTTTCGTGAGAATGGGTTCTGCAAGCAAATCTTTTGCAGACTCCTTGTTAATGATTAACTAAATCATTATCTATTAAGGACAATGTAAAACATATCAAGAAATGGACACGAATTTGGATCTTGAAAAAATAGGTGCAGTGCCCATGCCATAAAGATCAAGTAGAATCTTCACCTATTTTACCGACTGATGATACCAATAATTTAAAGGTAGATTCTCTGTAAAGAAACCTATAAGCATCATTGACTTGATTCATCATAAGAAACTTGCATGTATTCATATATTCAAGTAAATCACACCTTATAACTATTTCACAAGAGAAGAGAAACTGATTGCAACACCCTAGGCTCAACGGCTAACGTGCTACAAAATTAGAAGGCAATTGCAATTGAAAAAAAAATGAAAAGAAAAAACAAAGATGATGGACCTGTTGTCACTTGAGCAAAGAGACTGACATAGGACTTAAAAGTTCTCAAGTTGCTTCTTTGTTTTCTTTTACTTATTTATTTTCCTTTTCTGTTCCAGGGTGGCCTGCTTTGATATCAGCGTCCATGACGAAGTCCTACAAAATTTTTGGTTGACTTCATATGTGCAATAATCTCAAAGTAACTGATCATTTAGTAACTGTGAGGTATTTGGACCATTATTTTGGAGCCTAGTAGGTATGTAAGTTGTCAATATTCCCTACTATATCCTCTAAAATTTATCCACATGGAAGACCCTGTCATTAGCATCCACCTGGTCTTCTTTTGTCAAGAGAAGGTTTATGTGAAGGAGTGAGCTTACAGGGTGATTCTTAGCATCGAAAAATTGGCTTGGGGTCAAAGGTTTTGGCTAGTGCAGGTTGTGATTCCAGAGTGCCATGGGGCTCTTGATAAATATAAACAACAGCATTAAAGTATACAGAGCCATGTAATTGCCTCTGAGATTAAATTTACCTGCTCAGCAGACAACCTGTTATTTGCCTGTAACAAAACAGCTGTTAATAGTGAAGGAAGGCTGACAAGACCAGTTTCAACTATCACAGAAAGAAGAAATGCTACAGGCTGCTTCAAATCCCCAATGTTATTGTTCTTTTGACCTGCAAAAAAAAATTTCAAGCTATTCATATCATTCTGAGGATGAATTACAATAACTGCAATCATACTTTTCCAAGAATCACCTGAGGCATCAGTTATTTGCATCGGCAAAGCTGAAGAGACATGATTGAACTCGACGGAAATATTAGCCAGACCTGTCTCAGAATCCTTGGCACTCTGTGATGAACACTCATGTCTTCTCATTGTAGATCCATCCAATGGTTTGTCCTCTGGAACATCAGATAAAGGACGATCTGCAGTAACATTTGGTGCAGATAATGGAGATCTATTATCTCCACCAGTGACAGTGAAAGAACCAGCAATATCTATAGACTCCACATCTTTTAATTCTTTACTTCCATTAGCTGATAATGTTTTAGATGGAAGAGATCTCCAAACAATGGAAGAAATAGTCCCTAGTCTTGATGTTAAAATTGCAAGCAAATCCAAGCTCAAAATAATAGATGAAGGGAAAGGAGACCCTTCCACTTGGGGCCTATCATGGAGAGCAAATAGATCTCGCAGCCGGTGAATTACTTGATACGAAATCACAAGCTCTAGAAGACCTTCCTTCATGTGGAATTGCCTATCGTCTGAACAGATGTGACCAATAATTGATGTAACAGTCCATAGGGAACCCTCTAACACTTCAGAGACTGACTCAAAATTCTCAACAGATGTTCTGCTTGACAGTGAACTGGAGCTTCCAGAGATATTCAAAGATGCTGCAATCTTTATATAGTTCTCAATAGCTGCAGACAGCATGGGGATTATTGGAGGCAAGAGATTCTGTGCAAGAAAATAACTTCTGTTTGCAGGCAAAGACAGCACCACCTTCAGAAGCCTTAAGAGATATATCGTAACCTGACAAGCTTCAGGCTTTGGTGTGTGAGAAGCTGGTAGTGCAGCAGCAATAAAATCAAGCAAACCAGCTTGGCGAGATGCATGTAGCTCAGGTTCTTTTCCTTCCAGGAACTATTTCACAAGAGATCGAGAAATTAAAAAGGTTACTTATTTGATCATGATTCATGACAACTGAGACAGATGTATAAAAAAAGAACTGTCATCTCACGCTTTGGAACATTAGTCCAAAGAGACTGCTTTCCCCTATTGAGCAATGATGCCAATACCATCGTATCCTTGGCTATCCAATGCGGGTATAAAGTGTCGGATGCAATGGCTTCAAATAAAAAAAAGAAAGGGATGCATGCTAGTGCGGTACAATCTTTATTTTTAAAAAGTTTTAGACTTCATTTGCTATGATATCTACAACTAATTCTAAATCTAGCATTTCTCCATACAGATTGGTAACTTGGCATAATATCCTCATCCTCATGCTAAAGTCTGCAAATCTTCAAAGTTATGATAAAGGATAACTCAACTATAGATTGGATAAAATAAAATAAAAAGTGGAAATTTTGCAAATTGGTGATAATGAAAATGTTGATAACAATTTACTAGGAGAGATTAGCATGACTAAGGAATTTGAACCATCAAAAGACGTGTAAAAGGTGATAATCAAAGCACAAAATAACCTTTTCCAAGAATAAGGACAGGTTTATTAGTGTATGAGCGTGTTTCACAGTAACAGTTTGAAAGTGTTGTGACGCAGCACACATGTGAGGCTTATAGGCCAAGAAGAACCAGGATGTGCTTTATTGTAGGGTTTATATTTAAACCCCTACAATGTCAGTGTTATTGTAAGCAGGTGTTCTTGGGATCCTCATTTATCTGACCCCATAGCTCAGTAAAATTGGAGTGCAATGCACTAGCTGCCAGGTCCATCCATTAGAAGAAACGAAACCCTGATATGGAGACCTAGTGCCAAAGGTCATATACATGTAGCTCAGATCAGATCAAGCTCTCGGATGAGAAAACTCAGGATTTACATGGCAAAAACTTGTTCCTCCTAGGATAAAATTTTCTGTGGCTTGCCACGAGGAAAGGTCTGAAAAGTAAAAAAAATCACAATTTACTGATCAGAAGAGGCATTATTGACTTCTGAACGTCTTCCATGTTGGAACTCTGGAGCAAGTTGTTACGATCCTTGTTATGGACCTTCCCCTCCTGGACAGGTCGGGCTTTTGGGAGAATTGGTTGATTCATAACAATTGGTATCAGAGCCAAACCCCCACATCCAAGGTTCGAATCCCGGTAGGGGCGACCTATAGGCTAGATTAAAATAATTTAGCATTATGTATGGCCATAGTGCTAAGTTGTTGAATACTAGTAGCTGAGAGAAGTCTCACTGGGCCAGTGTTGATAGAGTGGGCCGACGAGGACGTCGGCTTTGGAAACGTGGGGCAATGTTACGATCATTGTTATGAACCTTCCCCTCCTGGACAGCTCGGGCTTTTGGGAGAATTAGTTGGTTCATAACAATTGGTATCAGAGCCAAACCCCACATCCAAGGTTCGAATCCCGGTAGGGGCGACCTATAGGCTAGATTAAAATAATTTAGCATTATATATGGGCATAGTGCTAAGTTGTTGAATACTGGTAGTTGAGAGAAGGCTCACTGGGCCAGTGTCGATAGAGTGGGCCGACGAGGATGTTGGCTTTGGAAACGTGGGGCAATGTTACGATCCTTGTTATGGACCTTCCCCTCCTGGACAGCTCGGGCTTTTGGGAGAATTGGTTGGTTCATAACAATTGGTATCAGAGCCAAACCTCACATCCAAGGTTCGAATCCTGGCAGGGGCGACTTATAGGCTAGATTAAAATAATTTAGCATTATGTATGGGCATTAGGGGTGGGCACGGTCCGGATCGGTTCCAAATTTGGAGGAACCTAACTCGAACCGTTCTAAACGGTTCGGTTCCGGTTCCAAACGGTTCCAATTGAATCAAGAAAAAATTGCCTTCCAAAAAAAAAAAAAACAGAAAAATAAATTTGGTGAACAGATCCATAATACAGATCAAACATATCATACAAAAGCATACAACAGAAATCATCATTGATCCATAAGAGATCATCATTGATCGATCAAACAATCCATCATCGATCCATAAGATCTCCTCGCCACAGATCCATCATCGATCAACATAAATCATCATCGATCCATCATCCATCATCGATCAACAGAAATCATCATCCATCATCCATCATCGATCAACAAAAATCATCGATCCATCATCATCCATCATCATTCATCATCGATCAACATAAATCATCATCCATCATCCATCATCCATCATCATCATCGATCAACAGAAATCATCGATCCATCATCATCCATCATGGATCAACAGAAGAGGAAGGAGTAGATCTGAAGAGGAAGGCGCACTCCATCATCAATCTGAAGAGGAAGGAGTAGATCTGAAGTAGATCTGAAGAGGAAGGCGCACTCCATCATCAATCTCCTCCTCGCCACAGATCGGCGCACTCCATAGGAAAAGAATCAGAATCAGAACCAGAACCAGCCACTTCATCGTCTCCGACTCCACCTCTGCCTCCGCCCAAGAATTAGAACCAGTCATCTTCATCGTCTCCGACTCCACCTCTGCCTCCGCCCAAGAACCATTCATCTTCATCGTCTCCGCCATCTGCTGCTGCTGCTTCTTCTCGAGACAGAGACAGAGAGTAGCTTTCTTTTTTGGGAGAAACGGTTCCAAAAACCTAAAGTCCAATATTTAGGTTTTTTTTTTTAGTAAATGTGATTTGAAACGGTTCCGACCCGGACCGTTTCTTTTTAAAAAATAGGAACCGGGACCGGACCGTTTTATAACGGATCCGAACCGTATCTAAAAACATAAAATTAAAATTCGGACCGTTTAGAGCAAAACGGTCTGTGGTTCGGTTTGAACCCACGAATCCTCGACCCGTTTGCCCACCCCTAACGGGCATAGTGCTAAGTTGTTGAATACTGGTAGCTGAGAGAAGGCTCACTGGGCCAGTGTCGATAGAGTGGGCCGACGAGGACGTCGACTTTGGAAAGGTGGGGCAATGTTACGATCCTTGTTATGGACCTTCCCCTCCTGGACAGCTCGGTCTTTTGGGAGAATTGGTTGGTTCATAACACAAGTGTAAACAATTTGTAATTTGAATGCCCTCTTTCTCAATTAGTGTGAAGAGATTTGCACATTTATGGTGGTTTGAACAGGTTAGTTCTTCCTAGGGACCAGGAGTTGCCTCTGAGTTCAAGGGGTGTAGGACTACCAAAATGTTTATGCAAACTGCTGTAGCCTACACAGTTCAAATCTAAGGAAGGGCGCGAATGCTGAACTTCTCAATTTCACACGAAAGAACCAAAATGATCTGATATTGAAATTTTCAGATTAGTTTGAGAAGTCTCTGGTATAGCTATAGTAGAGTGGCAATGAGGAAACAATAGTGATGTGTAAGAAATGGGGTATCAGTTATCTGATGCTACTTGTTAGGAGTTAAGTTATTATATTGTTATGTATGCGGTATCATGTAATAGTTTGGGGTGTATTTATAAATCCTAAATCTTTATTATAAACAAGAGGTCTCTCATAGAGACAAAACACTCCTTCCCTCTCATCCTTCAGTGTATCTAACCCTAAGATTCAACATGGTATAAGAGCCTTAGGGTTCAGATCCATCTCCTTCCCCTTCTCTCTCCTTTCCCACCATATCTCTTCCTCTCCTCCCTCCCCTGCCATTAGCCCTCCACCTACTGTACCTTTAACCCAGCAGCACTGAGCAGCACTTTTCATTGAAAAAACTTCCAGGTTGTTTTTCATTGAATGAATTGGTTAGTGCTCTTTTCATTAGAAAATCTTCCAAGTTAGTATTGATCATTATTCTCTTATGTCCATGTTTGATACCCACACACTTGGAATGGAAACATGGAGTGGAAATTTATCATAACTATGGTTGAACCCAAGATGTATGATGAAACTCCTCGCTCAATTACTGCTGCAAAATTAAATAATACAAATTACTTGGAATGGAAACATGGAGTGGAAGTTCATCTAAGAGGCAAGAAAAAGTTAAAATATTTGACTAGAAATAAACCCACACCTGAGGATAAAGGATATGAGGATTGGATGTGTGAAGACGAAATAGTTATGGGTTGGTTGTGGCATAGTATGGAGGCACAAGTTGCCAAGCTTTTTGTACCTCTTCCAAGAACATTGTTCTTGGAATTCTTTGGCTGATTCATTCTCCAATAAGAATAATGATTTTCGAGTATATGAATTATATAAGCAGATTTTTAGCATGAAGCAAAATAGAAAGTCTCTTCCCAAGTATTATAGTTTTCTAATGGGGTTGTGGGAACAACTCTTGCAATATCGACCCCTCACTACAGATTTGAAAACCCAACAAGAGCAATGGGAGGAGTTTATGGTAGCCTTATTATCTGGTTTGGATCTTGCTCTTCGTGACTATAAGGATCAGATCTTAGCAAGTGAAAAATTACCTACCGCCGCTAATGCTTACTCTCGATTGATGAGGTCTTCTCTTGGTCAAAATGCTCATATATCTACAGAATCCTCAACACTTGTGTCTAGTGGTAGTGGTGGACTTAAAAACAATTATTTTGGATCCCATGGTGGTCGGTTTGGTGGACCTCATGGAGGTCGTGGTGGTCATAGTAACAAGCCTTGTGAGTATTGTGGTCACACCAATCATATTGGACAGTTTTGTTGGCAGAAATGGGGAAACCCGACTATGGCACATCAAGAGGATACATCTTCTCAGCCTATTCCTAGCTCCGCTTCACCTGAGTCTAATACTTCGGTTTCTACAAATATTACCGCTCAATTGCAAGAAATACTACAGGGTCTGAAGATAGTGAATCATGCATCATATTCCACTGCTACACTGGCCAACTCAGGTAATGTTGCACGTGTGGCCAAGTCTCCCTCTACCTGGGTCATTGATTATGGCGCTAGCATTCACATGTCTAGTATCTCATCTATCTTTTCTAACATGTCTCCTATTAAACATAGTGTTGTGTTAGCCAATGGATCTTTAAGCCTTTCACTGGTAAAGGTGATATTCAGCCTACCAAATCTATTTCCTTGTCATCCAGCCTATATGTCCCCAATTTTCATTTTAACCTAGTTTTTATCTCTTTCGGAAAGAGAAAGTAATAAAAAAAATCAAGATATCAAAGAGTTCAAATATAATTTTAAATTGTAATCATTATGATTTTTTATTCTTTCAAAAAAGAAATATTTCATCTATTCAAATCAAGAAGTTACTATTGGTCAAATGATAAGATAAAGTCGTTGGAAAAAATTACTAGTTAGTGATGAACTAAGATATTTAGAAAAATAGAAAATATAAGATTATAAACCATTCCATTATTACGATTACGAAAATTTATATCTCTAAAAATATCTAATGTCAGTTAATCAATTAACTAAATCTTTACAATGTTCGGTAACATTTTCTCCAACTTCTTGTGTTTTCCAGGACCTGAAGACGAAGAAGATGATTGGTTCTGGGTATGAGCAAGATGGCCTTTATTATCTAGACCCTGGTGAACCTCCTAGTTTTGTTTCTCCAGCCTTGAATGCTACGATTTCTCCTCTTCAGTGGCATTATCGCTTAGAACATCCGTCAGTAAAAAAAGTTGAACACAACTCTTCCCAATTTGAGTCTGGAGGCATGTCAGTTAGGGAAACATCATCGAAGTTCTTATTATAGTTAGGGAAACATCATCGAAGTTCTTATTATAGTAATTCAGTGGGTCAGTCCGAGTCCTTTACTTTGGTTCACAAGATATTTGGGGTCCATCAAGATCTAGCTTGAATGGATATTTGTATTTCGTTATTTTTGTGGACGATTATTCTCGAATGACTTGGTTATTTTTAATGAAAAAACGTTCAGAATTGCCTCACATCATTCATAAATTCTATAATGAAATCTTTGTCCATTTAGAGAAGCACATCAAAATTCTTCGATATGATAATGCTTTGGAGTATGCTCAAAATATCATGAGTTCTTTTTGTGAGGCCCGTGGTATTATTCACCAAACTAGTTGTGCCCATACTTCTCAACAAAATGGTGTTGCCGAGCGTAAACATCGTCATTTGTTGGATGTTGCTCATATTCTCCTTATTAATATGCATGTTCCTAAAGTTTATTGGTCTGATGCACTTTTGACTACCAATTATCTTATCAACCGCACGCGTTCCTCTGTTATTAGGAATAAGACTCCTTGGTCTCTTCTCTATCCAGGGGTTTTCCCTTTTTCTCTTACTCCCAGAGTGTTTGATTGTGTTGCATTCGTTCACATTTTGGATCAGGGACTTGACAAATTATCTCTTCGTGCTCGCAACTGCGTTTTCCTTGGCTATTCACGCATTCAAAAGGGGTATCGATGTTATCATCCCGAGTATCCTCGTTATTTTGTAAGTATGGATGTCACCTTTTCTGAATCAACCACCTTTTTTTCCACAACCGGTCAAGCCATTTCCATAGATCTTGTGTCTTCACGTGAGGGGGAACACCTTCCATTACCTATACCTATCTCAACCCTTCAACTCCATCAATAAAGCCATTACAGTTTTATCAACGCTCTCGCAAGCAGACAATTGTCTCCCCCATTACTGGGCCAACTACATCATCTTTTTTGCCGATGGTTCATGTTCCAATGCAAATAGATGCACCCGTGGCTTCTCGCACGCGAAGTATATTATTGCTAATTTTGTTGGGTTCACTAACCTTTCATTAAATATGCAATCATTTTCCCTTTCCTTGTCCACTATTTCTATTTCATCTTCTTACCAGGAGGCACTGTTTTCACCTAGTTGGAAACTTGCAATGGATGAGGAAATACAAGCATTAGCTCAGAATAACACATGGGAGCTTACTTCTCTCCTTAATGGGAAAAAAATTGTTGGGTGTCGTTGGGTATATATAGTGAAGTATCATCCAGATGGTTCAGTGGAACGCCCTTGGCTACACTCAGACATATGGGATTGATATGCTGAGACATTTTCTTCTGTTGCTCGACTTAACTCTATTCATGTTCTTTTTTCTATTGATGTGAGTCTTTCTTGGCCTTTAAATCAGTTAGATATCAAGAATGCATTTCTTCATGGTGACTTAGAGGAAGAAGTTTATATGGATCAACCCCCTGATTATGCTACCGACTCTAGCCTAGTATGCCAACTACGTAAGGCCCTTTATGGTCTTAAGTAATCTCCTCGTGCATGGTTTGATCGATTTAGTTCAATTGTGATTGCTTATGGGTTTCACCGCTCTTCTAGTGACCACTCAATTTTTGTAAGACGCTCAACTCAAGGCACTATTGTTCTCATTGTTTATGTTGATGATATTATTATTTCTAGTGACGACTCTACTGGGATTACTGCCTTAAAAGATTATTTATCACGAACTTTTCATACCAAAGATCTTGGCCACCTTCGTTATTTCCTTGGAATTGAGGTTGCTCGTTCTCGCCAAGGGATTACTCTCTTGCAGCAAAAGCATGTTTTGGATCTTTTGTCAGAGACGAGTATCTTAGGTTCTCGACCTGTTGACACATCCATGGATCCTAATGTTAAACTTGATGAGCCAGGGGAGTTATTTGAGGATATTGGGCGCTATCGTACCGTTACTCGACCAAATATAACATATGCAGTGGGTGTTGTTAGTCACTTTATGCATGCTCCTAGAAAGCCTCACTTTCATGCTATATGTCGTATCCTTCACTATATGAAGAAGGATCCTGGTAAGGGACTTTTGTATCGTCTTACTACCTTAACTATTTCTGGATTTAGTGATGTTGATTGGGCACTGATACGCGGTCTACTTCTGGGTATTGTACCTTTGTGGGTACAAATCTTGTTACTTGGCGCAGTAAGAAGCAAAATGTGGTTGCTCGCTCTAGTGCTGAAGCCGATTGCGCCATGGAACATATCGCTTATGATATGGGTTCGTCACTTACTTTCTGATATGGGTATTATTGTTCCAGCTCCAATGCAAATGTATTGTAACAACCAAGCTGCCATTGTTATTGCCAACAATCATGTTTTTCATGAGCGAACAAAACATATTGAACTTGATTGTCACTTTATTCGCAATTTGATTATGAGTAAACAGATTGCTACCCCTCATGTTCGTTCTGGCGACCAATTGGCCGACATTCTTACCAAACCATTGGCCTCTTCCACATTCCGAGATTTTAGTTTCAAGTTGGGCATGTTTGACATCTATGTTCCAGCTTGAGGGGGAGTGTTAGGAGTTAAGTTATTATATTGTTATGTATGCGGTATCATGTAGTAGTTTGGGGTGTATTTATAAACCCTAAATCTTTATTAAATAAGAGGTCTCTCATAGAGACAAAATACTTTTTCCCTCTCATCCTTTTGTGTATTCAACCCTAAGATTCAACACTACTATTTCCAGGAAGCTATGTGGATGGATCTCCCAACAGATAAATATTTGGCTCTAATCTATTATGAATCTATGTGTCGATCTTATGTTGGTTATAGGGGTATAATTAGAAAAAACAGAGGGAAGTCAGCTCATGCACTGTGCAAGATCCACATTGCAGAATGTACTTCACGTTGAGCTTCAAGCTATCTATCAAGGCATGATGGAAACTGGGATTGTTAATGTTCAACAGCTTCAGGTGTAATAAGTCACATTCTCAAACTGTAACAGTCTATGCAGGTGACCCTGAAGTATTGTATCCAACAACATAAGGCACCCGGATACTAGAGAGACATGCGCCACTCATAATTGTATCAGATATTGCATGAATACTTGCCAACAAATATTTTCTTATTTTTATGATATCATCTTTGTGGAAGGCCAAGATGCTTTCAAAAGGGGAATGCTTACATTAGGGTGCCTTTGGCCAATATTCCGTTTAGTAGTTGGTTAATTGATTGATGAAAATGAATTGAGTTATTTAGTTATCTTTATTTTTTTAGATTTAGTTATTTGTAGTTTTCTTTTACTTAGTTTAGTTATAAAATACATTATTTGGTATCAGAGCAAATCCAGCTTCGTTCGTTTGGTTTTCATGTGATTGAGAATCGCAGTTCAAGAAGATTGATTGTTTAAAGAAGAAAAGTTAAGAAGGCAAGAAAGAGAAGACAAAAATTAATAACGGAAAATCAGAGTTGAATCTGACCCATTGCCAATGTTCGAGCCACCTGCCACCGTCTAGATCAAGACCAACCCCACTCCATCTACCATCCAACATAATATCAATCAGAAGATAAAATATGTTAGAAACATCAACCATCAACCAAGCAGGCCATCGCAATCCCAACCCCACAAATTATTTCAGATCTATTTGTTGGACCAGCAAAAAGCCTAACACCCCCTTGCCGCCCATCACCAGCCAGCAGATCCATTCGCCAAATATCCACCGGCAGCCGCTGACCAGCCTAGCAGATCAACCTCGTCGCAGGCTTCCCTCCTTCCCCTATTTTTTTCCCAAATCATGTTGGAGAAGGAATCCTCCACTTTTCATACCAAGTCCCTCAAGAATATTTCTAATTTAGGTTCCTGGTCTGCAAATTTTAAGTAGTCCCTGGTCATAACAGTGAACGAGTGACCCATATTATTCCCAATATTTATACCACTATTATCCCTGCCCATACCCATACTATTCTCCGTCCCCATGCCAATATCAATATAGCCCAAGTCCAAGTCTAACCCAATACCCCGTGTCCAATACCCATAACCAGTTTTATTATCCACACCCACAATACACCTATGTCCTCTCTTACCACCCACCTAAACTATTTTCCCTACAATACCACCACCCATAGTGACCAATGACATAAAGCTCACCACCACCTTCAATGTGATGCAGGTTGAGACAGACGTGGAGAAGTTTTGAAGAGAACCTAAAGACCGGATGACTGCCTACCTAGACACATTTTGCAATGCCCTGAGATAAAGAAAAGTAGTAAGGGCGTATGAGAGGTACCAGCAAATGAGAGCACCATTTGATACGACACGTATCACACCTAGACCACCGGCTTCTATGTATCATATGGTCCCACCGTCACACATACTCAACTTCCAAAAAGTAAGCCATTGATATGTATGATTGTTTCCCTATTTTTGGTTAAGATAATCCTCGTATAGAGGCAGGCGCATTGAGTGACACAGTGCACAATGACCCAAATTGGAAAATTTTTGTGGCAAGAGCTTATGCACAGAAGCAGATGTTTTACAAATTATGGTTATTTGAGTCACCTTGCTCCATTTTTTAGTTGGTTCAGCTGTCTATGGCAAGTGTGTATCGTGGCAAGGTGCGAGGTCGACTACTTTGCATGCACTTCGCATGTGTCATGTAATTGGTTGCTTGTGTTTGCCAGACTTCTTCAACCCTGTGATGTAAAGTAGGATTTAATTTGTTCAATATAGTTTAGTTGTTGGGTCGAGCCTAAGTAAGCTCATAATTGAATAATTGGATATTAGGGCTCCATTAATATTTAGGGTTAGATTGCTTGATTTGCAAGCTGGGTTTAGTAATAATAGGGCCTAAAGGCCATTGCTTGTAGTCGGTTGACTATGAAAATAAATGGAGTTATTTAATTATTTTATTTCTTTAGATTAGTTTATTCGTAGTTTTCTTTAATTAGTTTAGTTGTAGAGTACATTAGGTTAATAAGGAACTTTCTTTGGTGTGGTGGAGAGGATGAATGCCCTCATCCCTTGAACTGGGAGCTTGTTTGCATGCCCAGGGATGTTGGAATTTCAGGCATCCAGCTGTTTCAAATTACAAACAAAGAGTTTTATGTATGTGGTTGTGGAGGTATGACGGAAGGAGATTGCTTGTGAAAGATGGTTATTAGAGAAGAATGATCCGCATTGCACTTTTGGCTTCCTAATCATCGAAAAGCTCTTATGGCGTGGGAACCAAGATAAGTATTTCCATCTCCAAAAATGTGTTTCTCCACGGGGTGGAGGTAGTTATGTGAAAAGGAATAAGTTAAAGTTCTGGCACAATGTTTGGATTGTGGTGTGGCTTTGAAATATCGATTTCCCACAACTCTATCCCTGCCTTTTTTGAAGTTGGGGAGGTGATGGGTTTGGAAGTTACGGCAACGGCATTTTAGCTTAGGCATCTTAGCATAATTGCTCAATCCACAGGACAGAGTGGGTTTGGAGAGTCTTTCAAGCTTGTTGGATGAGTCCAGCTAGAGGATGATAACTAGATGCAAGTGGAGGATGGGGGAGCATGGGTTTTTGGTTTCATTAATAAAAATATAGAGGGAGATAGGATTCCCTTGTCTAATACCCTTCTTACCTGGAAAATAATCAAAAAAAATTGAAGAAACGAGTAAAGAAAGGTTTGGAATATCCAATGATATGGCCTTATATAGATTGATATGCAGAGCTAGCAATTTAGAAATTATAAAATGAGAGTACCTTGATCATATCACCAACTATTAATCCTATACTCCCAGCCCCTTCTTTTCTGGCCTGGCGAAGCCTTTGAAGGTCTTGAAGCCATCTACCAATTTTTGCCCTTGCAGTTCCTACTATAGATCTATATCCAATACCTACAGTTTCTGAATTGACCAGAGGCTCTGAGAATTCATATTTCAAAGCCATAAGCCTTTGCCTTATCTTCTTAATTCTTCTCTTTAACGAATGTTGCAGTGCAGTATCTTCAATTCTAAGAGTAGAACTTCCAATAGCTGATACGTTAGATGCTTGGTAATCATCACCATTGCTGGTTGATGTGGATCTTCCTAGGCTCTCCTTGTTTGAAGAACGACGCAGTAAAGGAGAAGACTGATCCCTGAAATCCATAGACGCTTTCTCTCGTATTTGCTCCAAGTAAAACTTTCGACGTTGTTCACTTTCACTGAGTCTCTCAGCTAATTTCTGAGCTAAGAGTTCAGCTTCCTCTTGTTGGGCTTTAGCCCGGACCTCTTTTCTCTTCAACTGTTCTATGGCCCTGGCCTCACGAGCAGCACTTGAAGCCTTGCGTTCCTCCTCTCTTCTAACTTGTGCCTCTTCTTTCTTCCGCTGTGTTTCGGCAAGGCGTTGCAACTTTTCAGCTTGAAGCATCCTTCTGCGTTCTAGGACAGCTTCTTCCCTTGCCATATCCTCTTTCTGCTTAGTCTTGATTATCTGCAGCTTTTCAGCTCTCCTCAGTTCTGAATCTTGAAGTTTCTGGCGCAAAATCAGTTTTTTATTTTCTTCATTCAAAGAAGTAATGAAACGGACTTCATTCACCTTACTGCTTTCATCGCCAGCTCTTCTAACAACTTGAGCCAGATGAGCTTCGTGCCTGGATTCACCACGCTGGTGGCGAGCATACATACCCTCTTTCAACTTCATTGTGCGAACAGCCTGCCACTCATTGACACGATTTAATTTCTCTGATGTACGTTGAAGCCTTTGCACTCTCTCGTTTTCTAGTTCACTTCTAATCTTCATTGCGCGTGCATGCTTTACTTCTGCTTCTTTTTTCAAATCCAAAGCAGTTTTCTTTTTCTTTTCGGGAGACATTAGTTTATCATGCAAAACACGTGCACGCTCCACACTTTTCCTTCTCATACCAGGAGAATGGGAAACCCGAGAAGAGATGCGCTTTGGAGATGCAAGTATATCCTCCCAATTCCTCTTCTCCTTCCAAGCATCCATGGACTTCCATAATGCACTATTCCTCTTTTCCTTTTCCTTCTCTCTTTCAACTGGAGGAATTTGCCTCTTCAGAGGTTCCATATACTTGGGATTTTTCTCACTCTTACCTTCTACAAACACCTTATCCTTCTTATGGACCTCTTTCTCTGATTCAGAAGCACACACTATGTGTTCTCTCTTACATTTCCCAGCAACAGAAGTAGGGATATCCCTTGAGCATGCCTGAGATCCATTAGGAACAAAAGTGGATAAGTTCTGTGGTGCGAGATAACTATCTTGTACTGAGCTCACTTTGTTCGACCTGCTGCTATCATTATTCTGCTTCTCCCCACTTAAGTTACGTTGACCATCTGAACCTCCATTCTGTTTCCTTGTCCTCACCCCCGATTCTCTGACATTTGTTCTTCCATCATTTTTTCCAGCTGTTTTCCCATTGAAATTACTGGAAATATTATCATCTGCACAAGCAGGAACCAGAACTTTTGCATCATGAACTTTACACATGCTAGTTCTTTCATTCTGAATTTTCTTGAAGGCCTCAAGAGATGAAGACAGTATTTCTGCTCGGTGAGGTGATGCTGTCATTCTCCGGACCTGCATTGAAACATTAGTCACTGGAACTTGCTGTATTATAGTTGAGTACTTTATGCACAGCAGAAATGTCAATCATAGAGCTCAACATAGCCATTAATACTACCCTGAAATGAATGGGACTATCCAAACAGAGTTACAAGCCTCTCAGTGATTTCCGATGCAGTGCCCATATGCACCACGGAACTATTGATATTATTTAAGTATTGAGTCCGTTTGTGTTCAAGTGTGTGCAGCCTTTAAATCTTTGTTTTCTTCCTCCCATGATAGATCATCCCAATTTTTTGGGAGGTTGTATCACACTAGTCACAACAGCACATGCATGTTTGATTGTATCAGGTTACTCAATTAAAACTGAATTTTATTGAAGATTCTCTAAAATGTTAGTTGCTTTAGTCTTGGACTTACTATGATGTCCACAACAATGGGTTTTTTATTTATTTTTTTCTCCTAGTAAGGTCTCAAGTAATTAGTAGTTGTAAGGACTAAAAACCAACAAGGACATACATGAATGATTATATAACAAATGAAGAAACAGTAAAACAAAATAAATAAATTTGGGGGGGTGGTGTGGGGTGTGGATGATTGTCTATACTTTACATATTAACATACCAAAAATATATCAGATGGCAAGACTGAGAGGTAGGTGATTTGAAGTCGGATGGGCTATGTTTGTGAAGAAGCAGGCAAAACAAAAACGCTATCCCCAAATGACATGCAAGTGATATATCGAGAAACATCTGAACAATTACAGTCAGTGATTGGTCACTTGCAAATTGAAGACGATTGTGTGTTGCTTCACTTGAAGCAGGTCCCTACTGCTAATCAGTTTACTGTTGAGTGAGAGGCATCAAATAGCCACAACAATTGTCTTGCAGAAATCCATGCAACCTTCCAATTCAAGAACGAAAATATGCTCAATTCCTCAAAGATTGAGATTCCACAAAATCAGATTGACTAGCAAAATGCATGTCTACACTAGTGTGAAATGAATTGCTTGTAACAATGTCTACTAAAGATATCACCTTTAATGCGCAGATGCCACAAACATTTGACTATCACGCAGTAAAAAATGTGGAGATTCCTCCAATGTGGGAGGATGTTTCATGTGTTACCTTACAATTGTCCTGTTACACTCCAGTATTCACATTTCTGCCACATCAGCTTACAAATGAATAAAGAGCAAACTTCTCCCTTTGGATCAACATTTCAGCCATTCAATTGGGTGAATCTACTTTCACCCTTTGGATCACATTACATTTCAGTCAATCAATTCGGTTGAATATAAATTCGGCGTGAAACATGTCCAAGTTGCAAAATCGTCTAAGAGTGCCAAAGATACCCTTACAAACACTCCATACACTCCCTTATATTTTGTTAGTTATGCCATCCACGCCATTTATTTTCTTGTAATACCCACTGGATAAAAAGAGATTACAACTACTAGTCATGTTTTTACCCACAAGTATAAAATTGGATTAGAAGCTTAGAACTTCTATCTTTTCAGCTAGTTATTGAACTAATCAGGATAAAGATTTCTTGAAGAAGATGAATGAAGAGCCCTTTTGTTTAACTGGTGTGATTGTTGTCACTTTTACTCGACTTTAGATAATATAGAGGGAATCAGACTATTGTTACACCTGTTGATAAATCAAATGAAGGGCATGCTGGGGCTGAGCAACTAGTTTCCTGAACACCAGTGCTCATCATAATGGGAATCATAGTCAACTCTAACATTACCAACCATACTACTTGCTGATAAAAAAACAAATAATAATAATTAATAAAAGGTAAATAATAAAATTTATTGAATTAGATGATCTGAACTTTTTAAAATCAAGTTAACATTTGATGTCTATTAGACTCCTATTAGACTAGACTAACTTTCTGAAAAATGAACTCTATAGTAAAGTTAATTCACTTGGGCTATCCAACATGGATTTCAAGTAAACATGTCTCTTTTTCCACTGCTAGTGTCAGTTGCTGATAGGATAGAGATAATTATTAGAGATTTCTTATGAGGGTCAAATGAAGACCAAATTTTCCATAGTTTCCTCGTAAGGAGAGTGAGAAGGTACGTGGAACAAAAAGGGTACATTGATTTCTATGTTGCAGAATTCGAAGGGATAGGCATAGTCAGTATGATATTTTAGGTCATGATTCATGTATTATTTTAATTCTATTTCGTGTATTATTTTAATCTAACATGATATTCATTTTATATATTCCCATGATATTCATATAATATAAAATTTTCAAATGAGACTGTATGAATATATGAATGTGGATAGTCAACATTTATAGTACCATATTTATGGAATCTAATTAATAGAATTACTCTAAAGTTTAAAGGAGAGTAATTTTTTTTATTTAATGATAGAATTAGTAAAAAATTTGAAGGTATTTTGAAAGACCCGTGCCTTGTATAGTTGGCTCTTTGAAAAATACACTCTTTATTAAATTGAAGGACTCAATATCTTCCGTCTCTATTTTAGATCCAATATTTGTTTCGGACCCAATATCTTTCACCTCCATGGCGCTCTCTCATCGCTCTCCTTTCCATCGCGCTCCCCACATTGATCTCTTTCCACGGCTCTCTATCGCTCTCTCGCCGCTCTATTGATGTTGCAGGTAGCTCTAGTTTTAGCAGCGATGTCAATCCACCTATCGTTCTCCTCCTTAACAAATTTGGTTCATGTATCGATCTAATTCGCTTGGTTCATTAAGCGGCTCAATTCACTAATGTCCCGCAAACCGGTAAGTTGTGCCCAATTCAAAATTTGGGGGGAAGGGGAGCAAATTCAATAGCCCTCCCTGAAGTAACGAGTAGTCGGCCTCAATGCGTTAAAAATATTCAAGAAAATAAACATGGCTCTTATAGGGAGGTGGTTGTGGAGGTACAACAAGGAGCCTGATAGGCTGTGAAGGAGTGTCATCAAACTAAGTAAGACGACGGGGAAATAAATGGCTTCCTCATCATCCTGCAGGACCTTATGCATTAGTTTGTGGAAAGGTATCTCCAATGTAGGACAAAATTTTCTTCAAGGAGTGAAACATGTTTGCGAAAAAGAAAAAATCATATTTCGGCATGACAAATGGCATAGTGGTGCTCAGCAATGTGTTCCCTAAGCTTTAACAAGTCTCTCTTTTAGAGGGAGTCGTGTTCAAGACTTTTAGGAAGGCAATCATGGAGGGGATGGAACTGTTATGCAAGAAGAGCCCTCAATGAGCCGGAGGAGGTGGAGGTTGGGTCTCTCATGGAGACTTTTGGGTTGAGGTCACTATATGGTGATGAAGATAATTAGAGGTGGATATGGTCCAAGAGTGTGACATTCTTGGTATCATCATTCTATTTGCATGAATGTGGAGGCGAATTGTCAGATATGTAGGGAAGAGTCTGCGTCTAGAGACAATCTACAACTTCATTACAAGTTTGATACCTCCATGGTCTCATTTTATTTGAGGTTGTAGGCTAGATTGGGTGATACCTTAAACAATTTTTAAGCCTTGTAGTAGTGAAGGTGTCGCACCTTTCTCGAAAGGCAAATGCAAGTGGTTTGGAGACTCCATTCCCTATGTGATGGTTTGGGTTCTTTGGCAAGAAAAGAACAAATAAGTCTTTTAGTTGTATTTCTCCTCTAGGGATCACATTGTGATGGGCATTTTGTGGTTTCATCTCATGTTTCTTTCAAGGGGCACATCCAAGAGTTCATTTTTTTTGTGACCAAATCATGTGGGCTCAATAAATTCTTGTTATTGATTGGGGCCATATGGCTTCTATATTGTATGTGACAGAACTAAATAAAAATTGAAATAAACAAAACAAGAAGAATCGAATACAAAGCATGAATTGAAATAAAACTATGAAAAACCCTAATTGAAAACAAATAAGAAAATAACTATTATTTTCAATCAAACAACCAAGGAACAACGAACAATGTTTTGCCTTATTTATAATATCCTTAACTTCTTTGGCAAGCTTACTTACCTAACCCTAATTGGCTAATAAAGCCCTAACTACTATTATGGGCTTATCTTAATAGACCCAACTATAATTAATATTACTAAACTAATACTAGCATAGATCAACTTCCCCAGGTTGGAGAAACATGTCCACAAGCTTCAAGGGTGCAAGTTGTGCCTTCCGCAACTAAGGAGATGAGTTCGCCTTCGCCATCAAATGGAAGTACTTAGTCCATACAAGCTTGCTCATCAATTTCATATGTGAGCACAGAATTTCCTTTCGGACAATTACTTTGGACATGGTTAGGTAGCACATCCAAAGCATTTAAGAGGTCTATTAGTAGTAGGTCAAGGTGGGTAAGAAGTCAAAGTGTGTGGTAGAATCGCCAAAGATTTCTTCTTGGAGCGGACTTGTAATGTAACTTTGTTTCAAATCGTTTAGCCATGTTCTCAGCCGCCAAAAGTTTATCAAATTTCTCCAATGCTAAGACAGCGTTGATTCTCGCATCCAAACCATTGTAGAAACGGAAAGCAGTTTGTCATTCTGGTTCATGTGGCTTGGTGCACATACATAAAGTGCGGAATTATGTAGCATAGTCAGTAATTGTGCGCCCATTCTGGGTAAGTTCCATCAATTTCCCAAAGAGATCCCGCCAAGGATGCACAAACTCTTCGAAAAACCCTCATTTCGAGAGTCGGATACGTGTTGGACACGGACTCGCGTCTGACAAGCGATCAATGGTCAAGACACGTTGACTGAGACGGACACGGCCAGGACACCTCACCGACTCAGCCCCGACACAGCCAGGACACGGCTCTGACAAGGCCAGTGTTTTTTTTTCTGTTTTTCTTGGTTTTTTTTCCTGTTTTTCTCTGCTGGTTTTCGGAATTAGTTCTTGAAGAAACACCCGTTTTGCTGCACACAATTGCAATTGCCAATTCTTCGATTCCTTCAGTCGGGGAGAGGAGTTGCTTCAATTAGAGCACATCTTCACGCCGTACTCAATCTAAGGGTTCTTGACTAACATTTTCATTTGGTGATACTTCAAGCGTCATCAAGGTCGTTTCTTCGCTAGCTCTAAATTAGATAAAATACACACACAAAAAAGGGTATTTTGCTATGTAATTTCTCTGTAATTTGATTTTTCTGTTTTTGATGACTATTTTACTCTTAGATACACAATTACACACTATTTTAAAACAATTTGTAAATTAGATACTCTCCAATAAATTTTGACTATCTGTGCATCTCTGTAAATTTTTCTATCTCTCTTGTTAAGCTCTCCTCTTCCAGCTTCAAAAGTAAAAATTTTAAACAATTTTAACCTTTAGGTTGTTGTTTATATTCATATGAGCTATAAAAAAATAAAAATTAAAGTTTGATTGTCTTGCCGAGTCCTAATTTTTTTAAAATTGCTGAGTCATCGTATCGTATCCGACACGACACACGTGTCCATGTCCGTGCATCCTTGAATCTCGCTCATAGTCCATAGGGACAAAAGTAGCCTAGCCAACTGATCATTATCAACAAAATTACCTCCACCGAAGTTATGATCGCCCAAGTTAGGGGGTTGAAAAAGAGGATTACCACCTCTTCCAAATCCTCTGCCTCGACCTAAAGCAAATGGAAACCGTCCTTTGTCCTGCGCAGGTGGCCAAGGCGGGTTAGGATTCCTTTGTTGTTCTTCTATCCATTGTCTGTTTTGTCCCTGCAGTAACTCAGTTTTGCAAAAAGTTGATAGGATACTCCAAGCAGCGCTGGCACCTCATTATAAGAGTCAATCTGGAGAGAAAAAGGTGTTTTGATGAAAAACTGTAGTAGTTAGAAGCTGGTATTATGAAAGAAAGTTAGGGTTCAACCATAACTGAGGTCAAATACTGCTTGTCCTAGATGGAGTTGTAAATTATTAGGGTTGTGCATGGCATATAGGTTCAAAGAGAGGGTTTCAGGATGAGGATTAGGTGAATGAGGGTAGTGGAAGGGTGGATGTTGAGAGGATAAGCCTCCAAGATGGTTGGGGAATGGTGGCAGAGGTTGTGTGGAGTGACAAGGAGGGGGATTACGAAGGGCGGAGGATCTGGGAGAAAGACGGAGGAAGGTGGGGAGGGAGGGATTGGGACGGTGGTGGTGACAGAAAAGGCAACAGGAGGTTGGGAGGGGCGATCACGCAACCCGATTGTGGGGGTTTGCTATGTTTGTCGAGACGGGACTGCCGACGATGGTTGGGGGTGTTGGCGGTGGTGCTTGGGGGTGGCCTCCCTATTGGCCGTAGTAATTCCTCGATCATAGTTACATCGTAATCTATTTCGGCACTGCCTTCTCTATCGCTCTCTACTAATTTCTTAATCTAGACCTGGTCCCACTGTTGCAGCCCTGCTAGTTTATTATTCCAATCTTCTTCTCTGCGGAGTCTCTACTTTTATTTTTGCGTCCAAGATACTTTTCAAAGTCTTCCATCCTTCTATGGCTTCGATTACCTTGGTACTCTCTTCCTCTGTCATTTTCCAAGCTTTTTCTTCTACGTATTTGTCTGATTTTGTTTGCGTCATACAAAAGGAGTGTTTCGACTCTAATACCAATTGATAGAACTAAACAAGAAGTGAAATAAACAAAACAAGAATCGAAATACGAAACATGAACTGAAATAAAACTAAACCCTAAATGAAAAACAAATAAGAAAACAACTATTCTTTTCAATCAATCAACTAAGGAACAACAAACAATGTTTTGCCTTATTTATAATACCCTTAACTTCTTTGGCAAGCTAACTAACCAAACCCTAATTGGCTAATAAAGCCCTAACTATTATTATGGGCTTTTCTTAATAGACCCTATTGCAATTAATATTACTAAACTAATACCCGCTTACATCAATATATTTCCTCTTTTTCTTGGATACAACTCTAAATAAATAAAATAAAATAAAATAAAACACCAAATAAATTAGCCACATGAAGTGTGCTTTGACACCAAGATGTTTTAACCCTAACATTTCATGTCCAACCAAATAATATACTCGGAGTATACCAAATATGATACATAGATATTTTGTGGACACGATACAAAAATTGAACTTGTATTAGATATCGCATGGACAAGTACTAAAATAGAATTATTCAGTTTTGTAATCTGTACCTTAGTTTTTCAAAAAATAAAAATAATAATAATGACAACAATATATTTATAGAGAAGTTCATATCTTGATTTTATTAGTGAGCAATTTGGATCATACACTTTTTTTATACTATGTTAGGAGATCCGCGGGTGGATGCCCATACCCTTTATGTGTCCTAAATCTTCCAAAATTATGTGTTGTATTGTATCTTCATATTCTATGTCCATGTCCCAGTGTCCATTTCCAGACGTCACAATGAGTATGGACATAATACAGTTTATGCATTCACCAAAGCCTAGAGACCTTCCTAGCTGAAAAAATGTCTGAGAAGTGAGAATAAAACTTGGGGTTTTTTTTCCTACTAAAAAGCCCATCATACTTGGCTACTTCCTGATTAAGAAGCTAATCCAGACTATATATATTGCCAGGTCTTCTGGTCTGAATATTTTACAAACTGGAATTGCAGGGGAACTATAATTCTGGAGCTCCTTTAAGAACGTTATTTAAGGACTATAATATGTATTGTTGGTCAGAGAGCTTCTACATACCCAAATATAGCTTACTACTATGCTACTTTTGTCTATGTTTACTTCTTTTTTTTTCTATCTTCTTATCGTCTCTATTACTAAAATTCCATGTCCATTTTCAATGTTTATCTGTTTCATAGTCATCATCCATATCAATTCTTAGTCACACCAGTCTATTCAAATTTTGTTATAAGAGGTGAGGAGCAAGCAGGCTGACCTCCCAAGAAAGAGCATGTGGTCTGCGGTGATCAGTCTTTTCATTCAACAGCAGTCCATCTCCTGGCAGCTGAGAAGAGGACTTTTTCACAATCTCAAATCCTTCAGCTCTATATTTTAGTTCTTTAAAATCTGATTTAGCTTCTTCAAGAACAAGAATAGCCTCTTTAATCTGTTCCAAGTCACATTCCAGCTCACAAAGAAGATATAACTCATCAACAGCTCTATTGAGATTTTCAAATAAAAAGCACCAAAGTCGCTGTCTAAACCTTTCTTTGCTTTCACCTGATTCATCTTCATCAGGGGCATGTATAAAACCCACATTTCCAGTACCACTCTGTGACCCATTCTCGTCTTTCTCGGTAGCTACAGGTGAATCAACACCTGAAGAGTCTGGAACACTTTTCTCATCTGCAACTATGCTTGATGCACAGCCTTCAACCGGTACTTCAGATATGTCAACAGCAGCATCCTCAGGATTATCTTCATGTTCCTGAGTTATAGTACTCACTCCCACCCTTTCAAAAGTCAAAGGAAGGCTACTTTCACAGTTTGAATTACTAAAATTGGCACTGTCTATTAGATTAAGCTCGCCACATTCATGATGAATTTCCAGAGAACTGGAATCATTTGGATTAAATAATTTATCAGATGCAACCACCGAACTTGTATCTTCAGGACATTTTTCGCCGAACATTTTATCATTCTCCTTAAAAGAATCCTTCCTTGGAGCCAAGAAACATGTCCGTGTAGAAAGGTCGTTTGTCTCTGCCATAGCAACCACTGATCTATCCTCCTGTGGATCACTACAAGAACAAGAAGATTTGCAGTCATCTACATTACCCAATTTTCTACAAACCAATGAACGATCATCTCCAAGATTACCAAACTTGACTTCAGCTCTATCTGAATTTTCACGGCATAAAACCAAAGCATCATCCTCAAGATCACCCCATTTGATTCTGGGAAGCTTGTCCGAGTTTCCGAATTGAACATCTCCACTAAAATTTGTAGATTTAGCTAAAGGTGAATGGGGAAGCTCAGTACCTTGACTAACAACACACTTATCAAGACAATCCACAGACTTCTCTGACTCTGGCATTGACTCTTTCACAACAGAATTAGCATCATCAGGTTGGACATTTGTGGCAATATTTTGACCCACTTTATATGAACGAACTCTCAGCCTGGCTTGTGAATTTTCACCTTTTCCACAACCAGATGAATGATTGCACATAAAACTAGATGGGGCTTCCTTCATAACTCCACGAGGCAAACCTTGCATAGAAAACTTGGAGCTAATTCTATGCCTCTGAGTGGAAAACAAAAAAAAAGGAAGAAGATAATTCAGAAGAGGATAGTGTAATATCCAAAACTAATCAATTATACAATATTTCTGACCCAAGCATAGGGTTGATCTCAAATCAATTATTACACTATGGAACTCCACGTTAGTAAAGGAAAACCCAAAAGGATGAGGAGCAGTAAACTAGAGCAAAGCACAATGCAGTAATGACAAAAAAAAATGTGCTCCATTAGACATCTCTAATCCTTCATCAAAGTGTATCAATACAAACATAATGAAAAATCAAATATGCAACATAAACATCTACATTTTTTTAAGTGGACATGCATACACGTGAAAAAAGGTTAAACTTGAAAAGAAAAATAATAAAGAAGGATAGAGATAGAAATCAAAACAAGTTGATCTTTTATGAAGAATAGTTCCATGGTGAGATATCCACTCAAAATAATAAACCTTTAAATTGTATCCATGGGGTCAATAAAGTAAGGCAAAAAGTGGTCAGCCATAAAAGAGTCACGTACACCCATGACCCAACACATTGTAAAGAAGAAAGAGGCTAAGAAACTTAATTGCCGGTCTACAAAGATTTAGGTCGTATAAACTGTAATGTTCATCAGCTAGGCGAATACCTGTATTTACATGACAATCAACATACAGATTTGTATAGTCTCTTTTCCTATATATATTCTCATCTCCAAATTCTAATGATCATGAATGGAAAATTACTTTCTGCCAAATAAAATAACACCAGTCCAAGTAATGAAAGATACCACAAATGGAGTCAAAGTTCGGGACGTAAAATTCAAGCAACGATAATACTAAGGTCACTTCAAGGATGCAGCTAGATAGACTAAAATAGAGAGGTCCCTTATTTGCAACACAATCAAACGGGGGCAAACTGCGTGATGATGGAGTGTAATTTGGTACACAATTGGTGTAATGACCAGCTCCACTCTAGTTTTGGGCCTAGAAAAAAGCCCGCCTTTGAAAGTGAAGCCCAAAATGTCCCCGACTTGACTAGCCAAATTGACTTGGGCCTCATATTGTGCTTTAGGTGTGGGGTTTTATATCATTATCAAAAGGCCTCGATACACTCGAGGGGTGGATAACTAGTTATAAACCACTTGCCTACTCTCACATCATGAAGTGGGACTAATCAACCAACAACCATGTGTACAACTATCTCACATAGGACAGTTGCCTAAGCATACGGGACATGCACACCCCCACCCTCGACCTCTACTGGAGTCGGGATGTCAGTCAGCCCCTTCAAATTTGTTTGGAGGTCCATCTTTTTCTCTTTTTTGTAAACCCCTTGTTATGTAAGTAGATGTGGAGATATGGTACAGAACATGAATCGTTATGAAAGGAAGTGATTAGGGAAAATTTTGATCCTACTGGCTCAAATTGGATTCAAAGACATCAAGTAGTTCTTATGGTATTAGCATCTGGAGGACAATTTCCAATCACCAAGGATTTTATTCGTTGCATTGAGGTGGTTCAAAGGTGATACAATCGATTTTTTGATATGATGTATGGATTGATCATGCGGCATTTAAAGATAGGTTACCAAGGCTGTTTTGGACCCATATATTAAGCTTTTTGTGTAATTATTGTAAAGATTATTTATGTAGTCAATTTTGAGTCCATGAACAAATTCATATTAAGATAAAATCTATCAAAAGGTGAGGATAAATGTTTCATCCAAAATATATAGTAAATGTCTATTAGTGAAAAAATTAACTATACATATGGAAAAAGTGAAGACTATCAAGGGACGTCGTGGTCTAAGCTTTTGTGCATCAAAGTGCACTAACATTTTAGATGCCCAAAATTAAAATAATCAATATTCAAAAGTTCACTGCAAGTACAATCACTGTTACACTATACTCTGAAATATGAAGCTCCGTAGAGTATCCCTTTTGGTGGGGAATTAGCTGAATTTACAATCTTACCTGAAATTTTAGATGGTGCTCAATTAACGAGGGTGATAGATGGGTATGGAAAGAGAATAAGGAGAAAAGGTACTCGGTTTTTTCATATGTTTCTAAATTAGCTATGTCACAGGTTGCAATTGGCACTTTCTGAAAAAATTTCAATTAAGTTGATATGGAAAAAGGGAGTCCCACCAACTTTCTTATGTGAACAGTGTGGAATTCATTGGGGAATGAATGTAAACGGGGCATGTTCGTTTTGTGACGGAGCATTGGACAACAGCCTCATCTTCTTCTTCTTCGTTGTGAGTGGATGTATAGGTTATGATTATATTGGGTAATGTTGGCTTCCGTGGAGGTTTTGTCGAGGGGTTGGAGTAATTCAGGACACCTATTATCTAAAGGGAAGACATTATAGACCGCATTTTCTGGAACAAGATTGTTGACTATGATTCAATGATTATGGAGATTTGATTAATATTTGGACATGGGTTGCTGATTATCCTGATTTTCATAAGATGTTCTTTGATTTATTGTACACATTATCTCTATTTTAATAAGATGAAGTTATTTCATTTGTTGTACATTAAATGGTACACGGTGATTTTGGAGCCTTATTCTACTAAGGCCTTTGTTACCTTTTGAAAAATAAAACCATTCAAGGCTCATAACCAAACCCGTGTATTTGATAAATCCCAAAATTAAAACTTTGAGGACATAATACTGAGAAGTCATTGGCCACAGCAGTCACTGAACATTCATATTATACCACTACTCTAGGTTAATCATTCACCCAAATTAAAAAGAAGAAAAAAGCAATTTTGAGAATACCACATTAACATGATTCAAAGAAATCTAAAATACTAAGGGTACTCTAAAATGTCTCAATTTATTGTATTCTGCAAAGGATGGTAACTCAATATCGGCCAATTCATCCATTTCTATGTGGTCTAGCAAAACAATCCCACCTGCGTTATCTCCTTTTAAAATGAGATGGGGTTTAAAAGAAGAGTGATTTCAACTGTCAAATAACCCATATTTGCAAAAAACACAAACACGATAAATATATAACAATTTCACCTTTTTGACTTCCAACCACCCGGAGGCCTGATCATCTTCTCCGTTTGTTTCTTCCATTACAAGTACTCGCTCGTAAATCCTTCAAATCCTTACAATTTCACATTCAATCGATCCATTGGTGGGTACCCAATGTAGTTGCAGTGACCACCAAAGCAACTAAAACAAGAGAAGGGGTTGGTAGAAAAAATAGTGATTTGTACAAAAAAAATTAGAAACCAAATGGTGAGAGTGGGTGAGGCAGAATGGAATAGGAGAGGAATTTGGTTTACCCGATACACAAGGGCATTGCAGAGGGGCAAGCAGAAGCAGCGGAGGGGGGGAGGGAATCACCTTGCCTTTCTGTATAAAGAAAAGGAGAGAGAGCATTCAGTTGGCTTAAGATTGTATTGGCAAATCCTACGCCATTGATAAAATCTCATCGAGATGAGCTCAAAATCTTTTATTTTTTTTTATTTTTATTTTAAAATAACCTAAAAGCAGTTTTAACAAAGAAAATAGTGTATATGGATTCAGGATTTAAATCGATTCCTTTTAAGTTTACAAAGTGCACAAATGGTATTGTTTTGGCTAGTGCTTCTCTACATCACAAGTAGAAGAAGCATTAGGATCCCCTTTGAAAAAGTTATGATGTGAGTCACTGTTCCTAACAATCATGCTGATCAAAAATATCATCAACTTGAATATCTACTATAACAACAAATACACACTATTCACCTAGTTAAAATTATGCACAAAAGACTCGTACCAAATTAACTTTTATCCTCATTAAATAATATATCCAATATTATATACAACTTTCCATTTTATCTGAAAATTACATCACATAAAGAAGAAAATATACCAAAATGTGTTAATAGATAATTCAATGAAATTATGAAGAGTCTTATCTTTAATGGCCTACAAAACAAAAGTAGCCTCTTGATACAATCTAATCACCCCAACTCAAATGGCCAAAGTCGATAGGAGACTGAATGATCCAAATGACCCTCATCCTCCTCTCCTCGATATAACATTCTACTTCGCCAATGTTTTATTAATTTTTGTTTGTGATGGGTAAATCATCTCTTCCCTCTTTTTTTTCATTTATATAAATTTTAGTTAAAACATTCTACTTCGCCAATGTTTTATTAATTTTTTTGTTTGTGATGGGTAAATCATTTATATAAATTTTAGTTAAATCTATTCTATGTATTATTAGTTTATTCTTTATTTGGTCTTTTAAGGAACCTCTAGTTTCATGTCCCCCGCACTTGATCTCTTGAAATACCAATCTTGTACGCTTAGTGACTTTCATTAACTACTACTAACAACCTTCTTGTAAACCTATATTTTTTTATTTTTTTTTTAGTATTACAGTGTACATATATTTAATTAAAGGGTCTAACACATTACTCTTAACAAGAAGCTGCTCAATAGGAGTGTCGGTCTAAGCTCAAGTACAACCTCTAAACCTGTAGTAGTATGAGGTTCAAATGAGATCAAGAGAGAACCGCGTGTTATTCAAATGGTCAAAACAAACAACAAATTAGGGAAGCCTCTGGCATTTATTAATAGCTGTAATGGCTTCTTCTAAGAAACCAAGAATTACAACAAACTCTGGTTTCTAGTAAGGCTTTACAACTCTACTCTCTGGTGGTAGCCATTAATATTTTTTGTTTATTGGAATTCTAAACACAATATGGACCTAGCTGGACCTAGAAAAGGCATTTGTTTGTTTCTGCTCTGAAGCAAAATACTGTTAGTGATCGTAGAGAGAACAACCTACTGCCTACTAAATCTCTATGTCTTGTTCACTATGTTTATTGGATAGAACTATTGATACAGAACATAAAAGACACTTGTTTCCGACAAATGAAGGCGAAACTGATCAATTCTCTCTCCTCTTTTGCCAAAAAGAAGACCTACAGAGTCCTCACAAAGTGAGGAGATGATGGGTCTTTGAAACATTCCACCTGTTCCCGTGAGGCCACCAACTATGATTGAATATACCATCCATGCTGCATAATAAGAAAAATATAGAGAACCTTCTAGTATGCTTTACAGGACCTACAGAATGAAACACTGTCAGACAGTCTGTGAAAATGCTTTCTCATCTGCAGCAGCTGATGAACTTGAGTCGCCATCTAGTTTCCTGAACACTAGCTTCTGCTGGGGCAGCTGACCATTGGAGAAGGCACTTACCTCTGTGTCTATTAAGATTGTGTCCTCATCCTTAAAATCCCCTCTCAAGATACCCTTAGCAAGCTCATTTTCAACATTCTGCTGAATTACCCGCTTGACTGGTCTTGCTCCATAATTTGGATCGTATCCAAGGCTTCCTAGAAGCTGCACAGCTGCATCAGTGACCTGAACTTTCATCTTGCGGTCCGCAATCCTCTTCTGCACTCGTTCCAACTTCAGAGAAGACATGAGCATTACATCAGATGAAGCATTTCCAAACAAAAGATAAAAAAAGAAACCGAATATATTAAAGAGCATGTGTCATCGGCGACATAGATATGCATGTTTCCATTCAATCAAACACATCCTAAAGGAGGCCTTTTTCATGATAGTATGGGATGTACGAGAGACATTACAATCAGTGATAACCTGAAGATATAAGCAGAATCAAGATAATAGATGCACAAAACAGAGTAAAGTTGAAACTTGCAAACAAGAATGTAGGAGCTTTGTACCTGTAACCTCACTATACTGTTTATCTGGTCACGATCTAGAGGCTGGAAGACTATATACTCATCTACTCTGTTCATAAACTCGGGACGGAAGATTGATCTTGCAGCTTCCATCACCCTATGCTTAATGGTCTCATAAGCTGAGATTGTTGAGGAATCTTCATCATCTGCATTGAGTATGTATTGTGACCCCACATTGGAAGTCATGATAATTACAGTGTTGGTAAAGCTCACAGTGCGGCCCTGTGAGTCAGTTACCCTTCCATCGTCCAGAATTTGAAGGAACACATTGAAAACATCAGAATGAGCCTTTTCAATCTCGTCGAATAAGATTACAGAATATGGCCTCCTGCGCACTATCTCAGTGAGCTGTCCACCTTCCTCGTACCCAACATAACCTGGTGGAGCCCCTATCAATCTCGAGACAGCATGCTTCTCCATGTATTCACTCATGTCAATCCGTACAAGGGCTTCTTCAGTGTTGAACATGTAAGAAGCAAGAGCCTTAGCTAGTTCTGTCTTACCAACACCTGTCGGGCCCATGAACATGAAACTTGCAATGGGGCGATGAGGATCAGATAGTCCTGCACGAGATCGTTGGATGGCTTCGGCTACAGATGTAACAGCTGGGTCTTGACCAACTACACGCTTGTGCAATTCTTCTTCCAAATGTAACAGCTTTTCTCTCTCTGACTGCTGCAGCTTGGAAACAGGGATACCTGTCCATTTGCTGACTATTTCAGCAATGTCACTTCCTGCAACCTCTTCTCGGAGCATGGATTTTCCTGATTTTAAATATTCATCTAACTCTTTCTCTGCACCTTCAAGCTGGCGTTGCAAGGTATTAAGGCTTCCGTACTTCAGTTCAGCAGCACGATTAAGGTCATACTCCCTTTCTGCCTGCTGAATCTCAAGATTTACCCTGTCTATCTGCATTTAGAAATCAATAGCCAATAAGAGTGTTAAGAAGAAATTATGAACCTCAATTGTGATGCCTCTTTTTTTAAACTATTTTTAAAGCTAATTGATTAAATAAAGCAAAACAGGCTGGAAAAGCTACTAAAATTTTGCATGTTAGTCACTGGTAATTTTCCAATGGATAGATGTATTGTAGGGCTAAACAAGCACTATCAATAGATTCATCTGGCCACAAAGTTTGTAAGCCCTCTGAGATCCAACAACTCCAATCAAACTGCAAACTCCACCAGCAAACCTGTGTATTCGTTGCTTGTTCAAAAATTAACATAAAAAATCCTAGCTTCTTGAGCTTATTGACTAAGTTCCTCTCTTCACATTGAATACAATCCATGCGCCAAACCATAGTAACAAGAAATGTGGCAAGCCCATTTTAGCTTCTTTGAAGATTTCATTTTTTTTTCATAGATACTTTCAGCAGATCCACAAAAATGTGTCAAGTCCATTTTATTATCCTTGAAGATTTCATTTTGTCTTAGGTATTTTCAGCAGATCTACGAAGTTTTTATCAAGGAATCGATTAGCAGATCATTTCCAAATGATCATCTCCGATTTTCAAAATAACAAACAGGTAATTTAGGTTTGACTACTGAATAAAATCAAGATAATCAAAAAGATAAATGAGGCTCAAACCTCTTCTTTTATGGACTGAATACGCGTCATTACGGACTTCTCATGCTCCCATTGTTCCGTTAGCTCCTTCTGCTTTTCCTTTAAGAGAGAAATCTCTGCCTCGAGGCGACTAAGCCTATCTCTGGAAGCTTTGTCTGTGTCATTTGTAAGGGAAAGACGTTCCATCTCGAGCTTCAAAACTGTGCGGTTAATCTCATCCAGAGCAGTTGGTTTTGAAGTGATTTCCATTTTCAGTTTGGCAGCTGCCTCATCAACTAGATCAATAGCTGGAAAGGAAAGAAACTAAATATTAGCATCTGGTCACTCTAGCCACAACAAAATCTGAAGGAGAAAACTAGTTCAGATTAACTCCTGCAACATTAACTGGATAGCAAGCCTATCTGAGAAACCTAGTGACCACATTACCTTTGTCTGGCAAGAAGCGCCCACTAATGTATCGATCTGAAAGTACTGCAGCTTCCACAAGTGCACTGTCAGAGATGCGAACTCCATGATGCAATTCATATCTTTCACGCAGTCCACGTAATATAGAAACTGTATCTTCCACTGTTGGTTGATCTACATAAACTTGTTGGAATCGACGCTCCAAGGCAGGATCTTTCTCTATATATTTCCGGTATTCATCTAGTGTTGTTGCACCAATACATCGCAACTCACCACGACCAAGCATTGGCTTCAACAAATTACCAGCGTCCATGGCACCATTTGTGGCACCTGAAATAAAAATGTGAAGATTTAAATGGTACCCATTCTAAATCTTGAACTAAAATGTGGATCCAAAGAACAAAATACTTCACAATCAACTCAATCTGTTCAATAACTCTAGATAGTTTTTATAAACCCAATAAAAAGTTGAATGAATACTCAAACCCAGCAAAGGAGCTAAAAAAAAAATTTCACTAGTCAAAAACAATGTTTTTTCATATCAATACACTACAGATACCAGTGGTATGGAACTTCTTGAAAGTAGCCCATCTGATATGGCTCAATAGATTATGAAATGTCAAAACAAATGGCCTTTTCACAAACTTTTGAAGAACCTAGCGATGAGGCGCATTGGAAAAGCACTTAGTTAAGAAGATGAACGACTTACCTGCTCCTACAACTGTATGGATCTCATCAATGAAAAGGACTGTCTGCCCATCTGATTCCGTTACTTCCCTGAGAACAGCTTTCAATCGATCTTCAAATTCTCCCCTGTATTTTGCGCCAGCAATGAGGGCCCCCATATCAAGGGATATTAACTGCATAAACTCACATCATGATTCAGAGGAAAAAAAAAAAAAAAACATAACATAACATAATGCAGCACAAACCACTAGAAAATGAAAGTATTGACAAATAGTCTAGAATGAACCTCAAAAGCAATTCATGAGGAGAAAATACCATCATTGAAGAAGCAAATGTTCTAAGTGAACCTTAACTTGTAGAGCAATGGCATGTTTCTTTCCATTACGCAAAAATCACAATAATATAATTAGTGTTGGTGTTCATATGTAGATCACAACCAAGAAACTCAATGCAACAGATATATCCTTATTTTGAACTGGTCAGTTCACACAATAGAAAGATGTAATAGAATTTCGAGCCCAACCCTCATGTGCAGTAGACCAAACCAATAGAAAAAGCCTAACTGAGTTGGAAGTTGGGGCCCAGCTAACATATAAGACATGTTTATGCAAAATCCAAAGATCAAAAGACCCAAAATGGTTAGAGACACCTAATGAACACTAATGGAAAAATGAAGAATGGCATTTAAGGGTAACATATAATTGCTTACAGTACAAAGTGATTATTTTGAGGAAGAATGGTGTATTTAAAATCAGTCGTTTAAATGTCCTAATGAATATTCATCCGTAATCTAGAGACAAGACTCAAAACAAGCTTAAGCACCACACATTAGAAAACACTTTTTTTTCCAAAAATCTAAACAAAACAATTTGATCAGCAAAACACCATATATTAGTTTAAACTCAATACAAACTGGTGGTGAGAAAGTCACAAGGGAAAGGAAACATCGTAAACAAATCAATTACAAGAAAACCCGACTCTCCCACTCAAACATGCAAGTATGAAGGGAATGTTATGCAAAGCACTCCAAACATGACCCCAAAACTAGATGAGAGCTTTGAGTTCAGTACATATAGCAAGAAACTCTTCCTATTCTTGAAGATTCTATCATTCCTTTTTTTCCTAATCACCCAAATACCAGCCAAAAAGACTCTTTTCATAGCCAACGACCCTTAATGTAACACCCATTTTTGTGCCTATTTGCAGCCATCTGAGGCTGAGCCACAGGGGTGGGAGTATTGGCTTCTTCACATATAGATCTCCAAATCTGCTTGGAAAAAATGCAACCAAAAAAGAGATGGTCCACTAGGGGTGAGCATCCCATCCCGCAATCCCGATCCCGTCCCGTCCCGATTTTTTCTGGTCTTAATGGGATTGAATAATTTCATCCCGATCCCGTCCCGTCCCGATCTAGAATGGGATAGGATGGGATGAATATTTTCAATCCCGCCAATCTCGTCCCGTCCCGAACTAATTTTTTAATATTTATTATTAATATTTTTATTTATTTATTTATTTATTTATTTTTATTCATATAACTAAATATTCATTAAGCAAGAAAAAGATAACAGACTGTTGTTTGGATTCTCAATAAAAGTGGCTCCAATTATTTAACTTACAAATATTGATAATACCCAGGTGAAGATGAAAAATAAAAATTAACTGAGTAATACATATTCAGAAGGGAACATTCAGGGGCGGAGCCAAGAATTTGAGATGCCCCGGGCTGTAAAAATATTTTTTTTATAATTACAATATATGTATTGATGGTAAACCATTATGAATATGTTAGAGCATCACCAATAGGTCTATATTTTTTCCCTAACAAAAGATGAAATGTCATTTTGTCAAGGAACCATGAATTTTGTTTCTCACAGTAATAAAATTATAAAATCAGTTGGGAGGCCATCACAGTGACACAATACTCTTAGTGGGTCCCATTTATCATGTCATTTTCTAAAAGTCAGCCCACTCGACTTCATTGTTAGGAGATTTAGTGGCTACCCTTATATTTGCATCTCACATCTATATCTAATTATAAGAAAGTTATTTTTCATGCTCTTATATGATGATAATCTTCGCAGCAGTCACAGGCAGCACGCTGATCCCGTCCCGTCCCGAACCCGTTTAGGATGGGACGAGGTCGGGATGGGGTTTTTCCCATCCTGTCCCGTCTCGATCCCGTATGAACGGGATGGGATAGGGATGGGTATATCTCGTCCCATCCCGTCCCATGCCCACCCCTATGGTCCACTGCTTCCTCTTCATTTTCACAGAGGTTGCATTTGTAAGGGATGATCATGCCTCTTCTAGAGAGATTATCAACTGTTTGCAAATGCCCATAGCCAATAAGTCAAACAAGGAAGTTAACTCTAGGGGCTAGCTGTTTGAGCCAGAAGGACTTGTGGCCAAAATGAGAAGGATAACATGGGCTCAAAGAATGAGATTGAGAGTGGCTAAATTTTTTGTTATGCATGTCATGAACTGAGAAAATCCCTGTCTTACTATCCCATCTCGAAGAGTCAGGCTGAGTTGAAGGAATTGAGTTGTAAAGCTTATCAATGAGCTGAAGCAGTTGGGGGATTTCAGTCTCTCTAATGGCTCTTCTGAGTCCCAAGTTCCAAGTGACAATACCCCCTTCTGACAAACATCTCAGCAACTTATTTGGATTTGTGACTGGAAAGGTCATAAATGGAGGGGAAAGCATGTTTGAGAGTTGTGTTTTCTACCCATGGGTTATTCCAAAAACTGATTTTGCTACCTTCTCCAAGCTCATAAGATATAGTTGGACAGAAGTGAGGTTTTAAGTTTATCATTGCTCTCCCCTAAGCACATCCATAAGGAGTAGTAAACATGTTGGAGTACCACCCTCCATTTGAAAGCCATATTTTTCCTGTATAATTGTCCTTCACAGAGTACATTCTTCTTTACCAAACCTCCATGTCCATTTGGACATCAAAGCTTGATTGAAATTTCTGACTCCTAATTCCCAGCCCACCCTGAGTATTAGGCTTGAGAGAGTACTTTTAATCAAAGTTAATCTCCCATCTTTGGAGATGAATTTCCTTTTCCACACTGCCAATCTACTCCTTATTCTATCTACTCTTGGTTCCCAAATAGTTATGCTCATGCATTTAGCTTCCAAGGGCAAACCAAGGAATTTAGAGGGGAACTGACCTGCCCTACAATTCAGAATATCAACTAACTGCTCAAAATTTTGGACATCTCTCACAGCATAAAGGGTGATTTTTTTGAAGTCAATGCCTAGCCCAGACACCACTTCAAACCACAGAAGGTTGGACTTGATAGCTTCCAATTGGTCAATACTTGGATTGAATCCATGAACAAAATGGTGTCATCTGCAGGATGGGAACAGAGATACCTTCTTCCTTGACCTTGAAGCCTTTGATGAGGTTGAAGTGATCAACTTTGAGGACCACTTTAGTGCTTCTACTACCAATAATGGGGAAAGGGGGTCACCCTGCCTGATTCACCTAGTGGCTTTGAAATGCCCTTCAGGACAACCATCAACTTTGATGGAGAAAGTCGCAGTTTTGAGCAGTGTTAACCCAGCTTCTCCATTTAGGTCCAAAAGTCATTCTTGAGAGAATGTAATCTAAGAACCCCCAACTAATTGTATCAAAAGCTTTAGAGAAATCTAGTTTGCAAACAATTCCGGGAACCTTGGCCTTCAATTTAGCATCAATCAGCCCATTTGCAATCAGGGCCATCTATTAACTGTCTTCCTTTCACTGCTGTTGATTGGTAGGGAAATACAAGTTTTGACACAATTCCCTTTACCCTCATTGCCAGCACTCTGGAAATGATCTTAGCTACTGACAAAATGAGACTAATGGGTCTGAGCAGGCTCTTCTGATCCTGGGAATGAGGGAGACCAAGGGGGGATTTAATCTCCAATCAAGGAATGAGTTGGAGTTGAACTCCGCCACTTTCATCATGTCATCTTTGACAATTTTCCAGCATTTGAGAAAAAAATCCACAGGGTTAGCCATCAATTCAGCAGCAACTTCTTTGGTTAGATCAGCTATTACAGCCTTCACCTATTCTTCAGTCAGATCTCTGTCTAAATTATCAGTCATGCAAGTCAAGGGTGTGAAAAACGAAACCCTCAAGCTTTGGTCTCCAATCTTCTTTTTCTTTTGCAATTTCCAGGAAGTACTCCACAATGTGATTGGCTATACAATTGCCATCTGATTCCAGTGCCTGCACAATTCGTAAACAATTGATTTGGTTGATGATCCATCTGTGGTTTGCTAGTTTGTGAAAAACTTTTGAACAAAAATCACCTTTGGTACCCCCTTTAACTCCTGCTTTTTGCTTCCAAATGATATAATCTCTTGAGAAAACGAGTTAACTCTTTTCTCCCTTTGACCCTGTTCTCCCATTCATTTGCTGTCAGGTCTCTGACCTCTTCAATTTGATCCAGCTCCATTAGTTAGCTTGTTGGCTCTCAATGAGTGTCTCAAGCTTACCAAAGTGATCCTTGTTCCACGTTTAAGGTGACCCTTTAGCTGTTTCAGTTTTTTTCCAAAACACAAACCCGGGATGCGCATTACACTGTAAAAACTACCAAGACTCATCAATGGATATACTAAAATCCTGATCTTCAAACCACACTAATTCAAATATGAATGGGGAGGGCTTGGATCTAAGCTTAGGCTCCATGAGAACAAACAGCTGGTGATTGTCTCTTGAGGAGTGCTAAATTTGTCTGAGTGGCTCCAAAAAAATAATTTGCAACTCTTCAAAGCAATTGATATGCATGTTGGGTTGCATAGATACAGATACGTGGACTCATACACAAGTATGGAGTGTCCGACACGACAAATAGCAAAATATAAGATTGGGGACAGGACGATATATGAAAGTTTTTATACTAACATTCAACCCTCATAAATTAGAGTAAGATGCTGCCTTTATAAAACTTTGCAAAATGGATAATATAATTTTGAATAACTTTACTTATCGAAAGAATAACTATACAAAGATTACAACAAACACATGGCTAAAAACCTCCGCTTATCAACAAAGACATTAGCAAACCCTCCTAAATTGTTCCCAGTGAACCAAACACGCTGAAATACACTATGAGCACACAAGTACCAAAAAACAGTCATAACATCCATCACGACCCCTTGATAGGAAGGATCTCTAAAAGATTTTGTTATTCCTCTCTTCCCTAGTGGCCCAAACAATTGCATAAGGGATAAGAGACCATATCATCATTCCTGTTTGCAAAGGCTTTAAACTTCCAACCATGGAGGACGTCCTCAAAAGACATAGCATCACCCAATTCACCAGCAAGCATGAAAAAAGTGGTTCCAAACAGAGCAGCAAGCAAAATTGATAGGAATTTAGAGCGGAATAATTCAAAGAAGGGCTTGTACTTTGACCCCCAATAATTTTAGTTAAAGCAATTTTGTCCCCCCGCCCGCCATCAATCACTCGCTCTGCACCCCATCTGTACAGTTTAGTTTCCTTCGCTGAGCTGTCTAGACACGTGCGCTTTTTAAAATGGCAAATTTGCCCTTTTAGTAAATTTTGTTTTCTCTGCATGTGCACGTGGACTAACCATGGTTCCCCTATTGCCTCGAGATGAACCACCACCACAACCGCACTCTTTCGTTGTTCCTGATTGCCCCTCCTTCAATCTCTTTCTCGACGACCTCTCAATCGCGTATGTCAATTGCTCATAAAATCTCTAGCCGAAGGAGTGGGACAAAGACAACGAGGGAGGTGTTCGAAGCCGCGAAGGGGCGGTTGAAGGTGGTGAGAAAAGTTGTAGGGATTGATAATTGTGGACTGCAGGCAGGGACGAAGTCGGGTGCTTGGTTGTTAATGCCCCCACTGAAAATACGGTCATTGCGGTGAAGCATGGGATCGTTTTGCTTTCTTGCATGGCCAGACTGATGCCTCCATGAAAGCTGATTTGACAAACTTAATGTTATTTGTGCAATTGAGGGGGTATTTCGAGGGGGGAGCAATTGAGAGCTAATGGTAGTGGAGGAACAAAGGAAAAAAAGAAAGAAAGAGAAACAAAGGAAGAAGTAACAAGGAGAGAAGATTGAAGGAAGAAAAACACAAAGGAAAGAAAGAAGGAGAAAGACAATGGCGGGGTGGGGTTGGCTCATGGGACGAAAGTTGTGGCCGCAGGTGGGACTTAATGGTGGCAAAAGAATTGGGGAAGATGAAGATTTTTCAATTAAATCTTAGGCGTTAAGTTTCTCTTGGGATAGCTTTTATCATCTCAAGAAAATCTTTAGTTATTGTGGATTGGGATTTGTAGAGTAACGCTTGAAAGCCGTTAGATTGGATTAATCTCGAGGTTAGAAAAATGTGGGTCAAATTTACAAAAAGGGTAAATTTGACATTTCAAAAAAAACATGGGCATGTTCACGGCTCCACGATAGAAATTATACAATTCAGGGGTGAAATCAGTTATTGATGATTTCGAAAAAAATATCACTTCCCCCTAGGCTTCGTAAGCAAAACCCTAATAACACAATAGAGTCAAGTAAACCACATTTTTTCAATCTTCAATTCAACCTCTAAACTCACAAAAATTGTCTATTACATTGGCCAATGGCCACTATTTATAATTAGCCTAAGCTTGCTAACCAAGCAGCTAGTTTTCCTAAACAAAATACACACCCTAACTCCTAGGGCGCTCTTACTGATATCTGGGTGCAAATAGCTTGCTAGTTGTCAGGGACTAATCAATAAAAATTCCGAATTCTAGGGATTGCTCAGCAATTTCTAAAATATGGATGCTTCTGTTCAGGGAAATAGATATAATATTGCTCAGGTTGTACCTAAAATAAACAGTTGGGGTGCAAATAGCATTGTCTTCTTTCTTTTCAAACAAATCAGTGTTGATCGATCAGAACTCACGCTTGGTACAAAACCCATACGAAGGGCGAGAAAGACAAGCGGAGGTGGCATCTTTGGTCGATGATATAGGAGTATATTCCTTTAGGAGCTTCATGGTTAATTAAGGAAAGTTTCCTATTTGGATAATGATTCCTTAATTAATTAGATCAAGGAAAGTTTCTTTGTTCGACAAAAGCCCTGTTGGAAAGTTTCTAATTTAAATTAGGTTTTCTTATTAAATTAAGACAAGGAAATTTTCCTACAACAATTAGGAAATTGGAATACGCAAAGTTTCTACTTGGCGGGAATTATGACCAGCAGCGAGTGTATTTCAAACACTCTACTCATTGTTCTTCAATTGAACAAACACTCTCCTACAGTCTCCTCTTTTCTTCTAGTTCTTTCAATTATTTCTCTTCGAATCTTCTTCTCCAAGAGCAAGCCGTCATACCAATTTTGATAGGAATTTACAGTGGAATAATTCAAATAAATAAAACAAGATCTTTCACTATGTAGGCTTCGTATGCAAAACCTTAACAACAGAGAAACTTCATCTTTTAAATCTTCATTCAAGTTCTAAACTCCCAAAAATTGTATCTTACATTGGCTAATGGCCTCTATTTATAATTGACCTAAGCTTGCTAAGCAAGCAACGAGTTTCCTAAACAAAATAGAAACCCTAATTCCCAGCTAGTCTGTGATCGCATGCTATGCGTGCATATTTCAATCTCGAAGCTTGTCGTAACTGTGTTCGATCTTTTAGCTCACATGTAATTATTAGTTATTCATCCATTTTTCTTTCAATACATACGTCCACAATTTTTTTTTAAAATCCTTAATGTAGTGATCACTTGTGCATATGTTTGTATTCTAGTGAGGGTAATTTTGGTAAGTGCATTCCTTATTATTCATATCAAAAAAAAAAAATTTGTAGAGCACATGTTTCATTGTTTACAATTTACAAAGCTAATTACAAAAACTATAAATTTCACAAAAATCCTTATGTTAGGGTTTAAGAGCAGTGACAGAGGAATGTGGATAATACAAATTGAGGAATGTGGATAATACAAATTGCAAAGTAAGAAATCCATTTTATTTCTTCATTCAAAAAGATAAGTTAATCCACATCCTAATTAAATCAAAATCGTTAATTCTAATTGAAAACAATGCCCCTACTTGTATGTTGTAGGTCTAGCCCACTTATTCAATGATACTCTAATATTTTCCTATATTCATAAATCCATCAAAAATAGTCATGTGACTCTACCCTATGAGCACATATGACACACTGCCTACCCTTATTAAATATATTAATTAGGACATCCCGAATAACAAAGTGGTTCCAAAGGAGCTCCCAGACAGAGAGATTTTGGTAGGTACCCACTTTTTCCGAAACCAACAAAGTAGGGAAGTTACCATTAGCGCCAGCAATAGAAGCAGTGACATTGATCAAGTGATTGTAGAATGATAAAACCATAAAGGACCCATTCTTAGATCATTAGCACCTCCAATCATCCTTTTCATTGTTCAGCACCATGAACTCAAGTGCACGACTCATTAAGAGCCCTCAAAGTGTTTCCAACCTCCTCCCATCGCCTCTTGAACAAAGAAATCCTACAACTTTATTGAGGTTAGAGACCCGGTGAATCCTAGGGTAAAGCTCCTAAGTGGTCCGACTCCGAACCACACATCCCCATAAACATAGCTTTCCCCTTTACAAAGAATATGGTATACCTCTTGAATCAACGAGGATTCCACATTAGAAATAGTTTTTCAGACTAAGTCCAGACAGATGGTCAGGAAGTCACCCATTTCCACCTCCATCGTATTCAAAATAAACAATGATTAGGTTTTACCTAAATTACTGCTCATACTCGTGATGTCAGAATTTGCCATGTCCCTAGTATATTAACATCTGAATTTGTGTATATACTTGTGTTCACACAATTTTTCCAAGGTATGGGTGCAACCCAGCACCCAGCATGTAGAACTATGCATGAATGAAGTACACAAGACAAAGAAAGAGAGGAAAGAAAAGAAGAATGCCCCCGGGGTGACAGTTGACATGAAACGATATTTAAGTTCAAGTTCCGACAATGATTGAATTTTAGCTTCAATCAACAACTAGAAATAATTAAAATAAAAAATAAAATAAAATAAAATAAAAACTGAATTTTTTAAGTGTACACTCACCTTTCGATTCATCAAAGCTTGAGGGACATCTCCTTGGACTATTCTCTGAGCAAGCCTGTTTGAAAGATAAATATCAATTAAGAGCAACCTTGTTACAATAAGTGTTAAAAGGCAAAGCTAGCCTAAAAGCTGAACCTATTACAGGCAAACTGAAACCTTTATCTAGCCCATCATAAATGGAAGCTCTGACTAGCATGTGATATTCATGGCAACGCTACCCACAAAGCAACCAACTCAACGAGAACTTTACTCAGATTAGTGTTCTGCACCACTTAATGCATACATCAGTGAATACACTTACCCTTCTGAAATTGCAGTTTTCCCAACTCCTGGCTCCCCTATTAATACTGGATTGTTCTTAGTCCTTCTTGAAAGAATTTGTATACATCTGCGTATTTCATCATCTCTGCCTATGACTGGATCAAGCTTTCCAGCCCGTGCCATAGCTGTTAAATCTTTTCCATACTTTTCTAAGGCTTCATACTTCCCCTCTGGATCTGTAATTAAAATTTAAAGCATTGCCTCAGAGCTAAGTACAGCCTAAATTTGACAAGTGAACACAGTTAATATATCCATAAATCACGGCCGCTAAATTAAATGACAAATGAACACAATGATATTGTTTTGTTTGAATAAGTCAAGAAACACAGCAGAATGGTCTTGAAGCTCAAAGCAAAGAAAAAATATTTAACTAAAAAAGAATGAGGGAGAAAAAAATGCAAGTGGTGAAACCAATTCACAAGGAAATGATGATGGTGATACAAGTGATGAGGATGAAGAAAAGGAGGACAAAAGTAGTGGACTTGAAAAATGAAGATAGAGCACTTTTTTGTTAGTTTTAGGAGTGTATATTTAGGAAGTCCTTTATTGTTGATATGTTGATCGACTCACACAGACCAATAGTGCTTACTTGGAATTGGGACATATCCACTTGTTTTTAAGGGCACGGATGAGCTTTAACTATATGATTTGTGCTTATTTTGTGAGTGATAGTTGATATATTTGAAAATGTGAGAAGATAGGGATTGATTAATTAAAATGTAAGACACACTGAACTATCTATTTGTGTATTCATTTTGATTAAAGGATACATGTGTTTCATATAGTTAGATGTTTAATATCTTTTGTGTTAAGTTTTGAATACAAAATTTAATCTTATGATTGAATCCCAATTTTTATTTTTCATTTACAATTTACGCTTTGACAACATTGATTGGGCTACATTCATACCAGAGCCCCCAGTTGGGGCTTTGACAACATTGATTGGGCTTCCATTCCTACTCATCATGTGAGCTCATAAACTCCCAGTTGATGCTGTCAAAATCCTTAGCAGAAAACCTGGGTTCGAGAATTGAGGGAATGAACCCTTAACTTTTTATATTGAAACCAGCAGAAACGATTACAATGAATCCAAGGAAGTTCTCTAAACATAGCAAATGCACTTATATATTGTTCAGAACCCCCATACATCATATTCTAGCGTGATGCCCGAAATCTTCAAAAATAGTTTTACATTGTCTCGAATCTCTAATCGAAGGTCAAAACTAAATACCTCTTTCACACTATCTTGCACATCCCCAACCAAGTTTGAAGAGATTCGACACACATGGCACCCTGGCACATAATGCCATAAGAGTTCTGCTAACTCCAAAATCCACTACTTTGATTATGGGAAAGAACTAGCTCTTTAGCTGTTGTCAATGATTTGCTTGCCGAACTCAGACGCAAAGGATGAAAGTGATACAACGTGAAATGTATGATAGAGACAAAGAGGACATGCAATAACAATGCCATGTTTTCTCTTTTTAAGGCTATTCTAACGTAGTAGATTAGGATTTTATTAAAATTCAAAAATCCTAGTCCACATACACACAATCCACGTAAGGAAATACATACCGGTTGGAGACGAGCTCTCCTAATAGGTTTATGACCGTAATAAAATGTAAGGGTTACAAATTTTGGGCTCATATACTATAATAATAATGAACAAAATCCTTATAATCTGAGTACACTAAAATTACCCGATTTATTGCCAATCCATATACGAGAATCTTCATTTGAAAGAGTTTGAGGCGGGTTTCCAAAGCAAGGCAAGAATATCAAACTCCCAATCATTTAGGTTACTTCACCCCAAGGTTCCACGAATAGCCAGTCGTGGATCGGGTGATGACTTGTCAAAAAGACGATTTTCTTGACCCTTTTTCAGCACCTCAATATCATGATATTTCTCCACTATTCACATCAATATCAGATTTATGCATGTTGTACTGTTTACCTTCCTAAATTTTTTTGTCAAAGTTTTAACGAGGCAACCTTATACGCATCCACTAAAGGATATTTTGTTACCTTCACTGAGTTTCTCTTAGGCCTTAGCAGAGTTTTAATGAGGTAAAGGTGTTTCAACCCCTACCTGCAAAAGCATATCGTCAACATTGAAAAACGTCGAGTTCATAATCATACTTGTTGCCTCCAGACTAACTCATCCTCGAAGGAATACCTAACAAGGTTTAATAGGCAACATAGGCGTCTCTGAACACATATCAAACATAAATTATTTTTCCCTTCACATGTGTTTTGTCTCACAAGCAAGGTTGTCAAAGCGTATATCGAATCGAAAATCGTAAGGGTCATTTTAAAAATTGAATCCGGATTCAAATCATACATTGTAGGATTCAAAGTATAACAAAAAAAAAAGTATTATACCCTAGATATGTATGAAAGAAAAAATTGCAAATGGTGTTATGGTCGAGTGGTTAGGGCAGTGTGCCCACGTCCTATGTTCGAGACCCGCCGGCGGCATGGTTACTTTCTTATGGGATCCTATAAAAACCCAGCTCGCTTTTCAAAAAAAAAAAAAAATTAATAGTTGGTCAAAATAATATTGTTTTTTAAAATAAATTTTATATCTACAAATGTGTTAATAGGCCAAATCTAAAGCCCAAAACAGGTATTACCTAGAAACCCCTAAAAAGGGTTTAACTTTGTGAAATTGCATTGCTCTTGAACCCAATCCGCCGCGCCGCTTACAGTTTGTGCTACACAAACGAAGAGTCGAGTGATTCATCTCTCTCTTTCTTCTCCTTTTCTTCTTGTTCCTCATTTGTTCTTCCTTTTCTTCTTTTTCTTCTTCTTCTTCTTTGTTCCTCATCTGCTACTGCCCTTTCCTTCACAAATCAGTTTTGCGAAAACTCGAGTTGCACGATTCATGAAAATCATGATCATGAGATTCGACTCAGATTGAGTCGGATGATTCAGTCCATTCATGATCTAATGTAGTGATTCAAATCGCAACGAATGCGATAGACTTGATTCGCAAGTCAAATCGTACGACTTTTGCAATTTTAACAACACTACTCAAGCTTTTTAGGCCAATGGACTAAATCAATGGGAAAAAAATTTATTCTTCTTTTGAACTTCTATAACTCCTACTTTTTCTATACCTTGAAATCAGTGTAGTCAAGGCGACTGCTTAGGCGCGCCTCAAAGCATTTTTACAAAATTCCGCCTCAAAGTGAGGCAATGCAGTGCGGTGAAATAAGGCGTCCGACTCGGACCACCTCACCATCTCAACCACCTCAGCCCAAAAACTGGTTGTAGCCAGCCCATTTGCAGCCTAATTGCAGCAAAGAGAGGTTTCAACCCACTCTATAATAAGGTTTTATGTTTCCTGGTGTAATATTTGATCAATTTCATTAAAAACAAGATGAAACGTTTTTAAGTTTTGATAAATTTGTCACACTTTTATATTATTTTTTGGAGAAAACATATCATGTTTTGATCAGTCTGTGATCAACATCAATCTTGATTTTTCATAACATAGTTCAATGATTTTTATGCTTTTCGAATACCAATGGTGATCATACTTGTGAATTTTTACCAACCATTCCAACAATTTCTTCTAACAAATGTTCAATATTCTCGAGTTTTTATTCTTTCAAGATTATTGATTTTTAATGATTTAGTGGATGTTTGCAAGTTACTTGATACTTATGTAATGCATCTTTTTACTATGCTATGCAACTATATTATATTTTTATTTCAATTCTAGGTAGTTGTCTCACTTTTTGTACATATTTGCTCATGATACTTATCAAAATGATGTCTACTACTATGCTGATATATTTCAATTTATTATAAAAAAAAATCTTTAAAAAATGTTAAGACCGCCTCAGTGAATTGAGGCGTCCGCCACGCCTAAGGCGTTTTCAGGCCCGTCCACCTCCGCCTCAATGCCTTAACTACAATGCATGAAATCTTGAAAAAGAATGCTCTGATACAAATTTTGAAGATATTCACAATGGAATAGTTTTTTTCTTCGATAAAATAGGCAATAGCATTAAAACAAAATAAGGGATAAATAAACCAGCTAGTCACCAAGGGGGTCAGCTAGTTGAAAGAAAAAGGGGCCAAAACCTCCAATACAAAAATAAATGTTATCCCAGTTGAAAATACAAACATGGAAGGGTTGATCAGTTAAAACCCACAAGTAAATCTCAATTCCACACTAGAAACTTAATAGCTCAGCACAAGTAAGGGATGTCTTTAGATGCCCCTTTGAAGATTCACATGTTTCTTTCTTTCCAAATAATCCAGACAATAGCAAAAACGACCTTATCCCATAGCCAAACTCCAAAAACGACCTTATACCATAGCCAAACTCCCTTGACAGAGAGGTTACTTCTCCCCCGAAGAGGTTAGTGGCTATAGGTGGTTGGCATCTAGCCTCCCCACAAATAAAACATAATTCTCTCACATGGTTTAAAAAAATCCTTCTACGATGCCGAAGCCGAACTGAGGCTTAAGTTTCGCTAAGGTTTGATGAGGCTATAGCCTCACATGGATGAGGCATAATTTTTTAGGCATATGCCTCATGGGAGGCCAAAAATATACTTGGTTCAACACGTGTTTGACCAAAAATAAAACTTGTGCCCAAAAGAGACAAGAACGAAGAAAGGCATCTTTGTCATATAGTAGCACCAAAAGAATAAAACAACACCACCAGCATAAGAGCAACACTTCAAGTGGATGCAACAGTCTTCCGTCCTCTTCACAGTGACTATTCTTCTTCTCCCCTTCTGTTTGAAAATGGTTATTTATTGTTGTTGTCGTTTTCTTGATTGGGAGGAGAGATAATTGTTAACTTGTTGAGTTGTTGTTTTCTAAAGAGAATGGAGAGAGTGAAAATAAGAGAACGGGGAGAGAGAGTGGATTAAAAATGGCCCACGAGCCAACGTGAGACGAAGGGACCACATTGAATTTCTCCATCAAATCCACAATAAATGAGACAAAACTCTATGAACAGTGAGGCTTAATGCTAGGGCTGGAAGTTGGTCGGGTTAGGTGGGAACCATACTAGCCCAAGCCCTACCCAAGGTCGGTATACATATGGCCATACCCTAGCCCATGCCCACTCAAGAAGTTGGTCGGGTTTACCCATTATTATATGTTCATTATTTATTCTTTTTATGTTTTATTCGTAACAAAATAAAATAAAATTTTTGATATCATTACTACGTTCATGTTTACTGTTTTTGGTAACAAATCTTGGGGCAAAACAATTGTAGGTCTTGAACATTTTTACTTTTATAAATTCTCTATTCCGATAAAGAATAAATCTTTGAAGAAAATATTCTTTAAATATAATCTTACCTATTGAACTTTATTATATTTTGTTGAATATACAACTCTTACCTTTTTTAACTTATTTTGTTTTATTTGTAAGCTATAAATTATTTACTTATACATTTTATATGTCCACTTATAAACTTTTATTATAAATTTTCAAAAAAGTACATTTTTATTATATATTTTCAAAAAAGAATTTAGACAAACAATGAATGAATTTAAGTATACCTTTTTTTCTTATTTTATTTAGTTTACTGGGTCAGATATTTTTAGTATGAGTATAGTATATCATTACTAAAAAGCTCACGGTTTCGGGTATCTTTAGGTACCCAATGTCCTTACCCAAGTATTTTGTGTTAATATATAAACCCAAGTATTTCTCATTACCCATGGAACTAAGCCCGAACCCTTACCACGTCAAGTTTGCCCAATCAAGCTTGGGTAAACCCACCCAACTTGCAACCCTACGTACGCCTCATTTGGGTTTCATCAAAATTTTCCATTTTTAAACCTAGATCTCTAACATCCTAGGGTCTATAGACAAAACCCTAATTACACAATAAAAGAAACATATTTATTTACTTCAATTCAATCAAAAATTTCTTCCAAATCTACCTAATACAGTAGCCAAAAGCCTTTATTTATAACTAACCTAAGCTCACTAAGCAAGCAACTATTTTCTTGCAACTATTTTCCTGATAAAAATCCTAAATCCTAATTGAAATCCCTTCTCCTAATTGCAAAAGCAAAATCCCTAATTCTAGTTGTTGGTTCCAAGCCCATCAGGGTGTGTTTGATTTTTTTCCATGGAAAATCACAAAAATAGTGGAGATGAGAAAGCACGTGGGAAAATCTCTTATCCAATGATGTTGAAGATAGTCATGTTTACTAATTTTTTTCCATGGAAAACCACAAAAATAGTGGAGATGAGAAAGCACGTGGGAAAATCTCTTATCCAATGATGTTGAAGATAGTCATGTTTACTGAGTTTTCCATGGAAAATATTCTTAGTCCCTCTAGAAAGTTGTTGTCCATGATTTTGAGAAAAGATGGTGAGAAATGACAACTTTCATGCTCACTCCCTTCCCTTCTCTCCTCTCTCTCTTCCATGATGTCTCCACTATTTTTTTTTCCATGGAAAACAGAAATCAAACACACCCTAATATTATTTATCTAATATTCCATCATATTTGGGGGGAGAGGGGGGAAGTGCTTCTGACCTTGTTTTTTTTTAGGGGTTCTCACATTCTCTTATTGGAGATGAACATCGCAACTTAGATTTTGTCTTCCTATATAGATATGAAAAAACTTAAAGACCTAAGCATGGTATGTCCATTTCTTTTTAATTGATTAAAATGAAAGATGGTGTGCCCCTTGGAGTGCAACAACCACAATATGAACTAAGTATAATTTTAATCAAACAGTAGACTCAACTAAAGCGAAGGCATGGTTAGACAGAGAAGTAAAAGGCAACTAGTCCTTATTACCTTGGTCAATAACTGTTTGGCGTCCCCTTATGGCCTCAATGGCAGACTTTAAGCTCTTCAAAGATACTTGGAAATCCTTAAACACTTGTTTCCCAAAACGTTGATCTTGTGCGAAACCAAGTACTAAATGTTCAACTGACACAAAGGAATCACCATACTCTTTCTTGTAGTCCCTTGCTCGTTGAATCAAACCTTCCAAATCTCGGCCTAGCATGGAACCAGCGGACTCACCAAGAACCTGCTAAGATTATCAAATTATACAAAGCAAAAGACATCAGTAAATGTTCCAAGCGAGAAAAATGAAAACAAACAAGCTTGACACAAAGAACCTGCTAACTAAATATACAAGCAAGAAACGTAGGAATGGAAGCCAAAAAGTATTGTTAACTGTTAGGGGTTCATGTAAACCATTCAACCAAAACTAGAATTGGAGCTAAAAAGGGCGTTTGTATCCAACTTATTTTCCTAGCTCAATGCATGTGAACCAAACCACTAAGACCATGAAGCGGAACCAAAAGTATTATTAACCACCATCCCTAACCCCTTATAAAGCTAGGTCCACGCCACTACCATCAACAACAGAAACCCTGTTGAGTTTTGGGGAGCCATGGGCACAGACTGCACGTGAGGAGGGACTACAGACGATAAGTTGTTTTGTGGGCTTTGCAGTATTTAAGTGTCACGCAAGGATCAATGTCTGTATTATCATTGACAATAACTAATGAATGCCAGCAACTTTTAACTACGGCCCAACATCTCATTGCCTGTACTAGATGCTCTAGCAGCCAATCCAGAACCGGACTGTTGTCCCTCCTTGTAAATGCTACAAGGCATCCAAAGAGATAAAGCAAGCACCAACATTACAACTTCATTGGTAAGCAATCTACACCGAAAACAAGTTAAGACATTCTTGGCAAATGATATCTGATAAGAGCTGGCATATTCATGATGCAACCAAACCTGATCTTATCATCATGACCAAGGTTCAAGGAAGAAACCGTTATAATAAGCACTAAAATAACTTGAATTTTGGATCCCAGTGTCAATGATAGCTCCATCTGAATAGTTAAACTTTTCCTGGTGTACACCAATTTCACAAATACACAAATATAATAACCTTGATAAGAGTAATTTACCTTTGGTTGTCGCTGAATGTATTTATCGGTAGCATCGAGAAGGCGGGTATTGTCTACTCCTGCCTTTGAAAAGATGCGGCGAGCAAGCCCGTTCTTCTGCTCAAGCAACGCCTTCATGAGATGCTCGGTCTCTACAATTTGATGCTTATTCTCTTTCGCCACTTCCGGGGACGAAACAATTGCTTGCCACGCCATCTCTGTAAACTCTTGTTGAGTGATCTACACGAAAGCAAAATAGACCACAAACTCATCAGTCAGCCATTCCACTAATACTAAACTAAGCGTTGAATTATGAATTGTGTATCAATTAAAAACCAATTCCTCGTTTTAATTAAAAATGGGTGAATCACTCAGCAATAAACTAAGAATCGAATCAGAAGCAATAAACAAGAATTACCCGGCCATCGTTTTGAGCTTGGCATCGAATGCCAATGGAACGTGAGGACTTGTTGTGCTGGAGTCTCTCAAGGGCCCTTGTTGTTCTTGTTGTGAAGAAGATATCAGAGTTCTTGAACGATTTTACAGATTTAGGGTTGAAAGATAAGCTTAACGAGACGGGCGGAGGAGAGAAGAGGATTCTATTGCTCCTACTGTTGGAGAAGGTTGGAAAACGAAGATTTACGCTTGAAGAGATGGTCTCCATTGCTGAATTCGAGTAGAGCAGCAACTGTGATGCGAGAAGAAGAAGAGATTGATTGTTCGTTCAGAAAATGTTGGAGAAAGAGGAGGAGGGATTTTAGCTTTGCGTGTGAAGTGGAGAAAGTAGTGAGTGATTATAGTTCGCTTGATAAAATGACGAGTAGAATGTGATGGAAGAAAGAAGAAGGTAGAGGAGTAATCCAGAGAAGGCCACACCAAATACGCGTAGGTTAGCATCGGGGCGAATCCGGGCGGATCTTGCCAAATCCGACCCCGCCTCGCCAGGGATGGCGGATCCCTGCATCAGCCCCATTGTCTCATCACAACAATGGAGCCTATTGGGACGGATTTTGACCCGCCTTATGGTGGATTCCCACATTTGCCCCATTTAATTGTATATGTTTTTTTTTATAAAATCCGCCCATGCCTCATCACCGATGCCTAATACCCGCCCCGTTCCGGTTATTGGCAGGTTCTAACCAATCGGATCACTGCCCCATAAACCATTATAACGGATTGCAAATCTCCGCCACGCCCCACTCACCAATGGTTTTTTAGGCTTTGAATTTTAAGGTAATTTTAGTGATAATAAATAATGGGGTTATTTTAGAAATAATACATATACAGGCTTTGAATTTTTTATTCTCACTTTTAAGGTTATTTTAATAATAATAAATAAGGGGGTTATTTGAATAATATTATGTGTATATAAACAAATTTATGCGGGGCGAATATGGTCAAATTCATACCCACCCCGAGGTGGGTTTAGTTTTATCTCCCAATTCACCTCCAAAATTCATTAAGTTATTACCATATTCGCCCCATATGGGCTGAGGTGGATATCTGTGAAAACGACTACCAATAGGGGTGGGCATCACATCTCGCAATCTCGATCCCGTCCTGAATTTCCTCGGATCTTATTGAGATTGATCAATTTCATCATGATCCCATCCCATCCCTATCTAGAGTGAGATGGGATCGAGATTGAGAGTTTCAATCCTGCTAATCCCGTCCCATCCCGAACTGATAAAACTTAAGTCTTAGGTTCGGTCCAACTTAATTCTTATGTTTGTTAAATCTAACAACTTTAAGATCGTAAAACTTAAGTACATGTAGTAGTTGAAAATTTTATGGGATTTTTTATTCTTCATTTATTTATGTACTTAATATCCTTCACGGAGTGGGTTTACGAGGATGCCTTCAGTTACTATTTTCATCAAGTAATGGAGATTTATATGTATCCATTAACTTTTATCTTTTTTATATTTTGTCTCTCCTTCACACGTGTCAGATATGGAAGGTGCTTACATTGGCACAACATTCCCACAACTATACCTAATGACATATCCTTCAGCGAAGCCTGCAAAGCGGGCTCAAAGTTATGTGTCGCGAGTCTTTGGATTCATGGTCCACAGGCCTTCCATATAACAACTTATTTTAAGTAGTTTCGTAATGATCCACAAGATCATCATACCGATGGACAATAGTGTTTTATTCGTCTTCATGGATTTCGAGTCTCTCAAACAAGCTGGTCAGAGCTTCCCTTTAAAACTGGCGAGGTCTGGCAAGATATTCAATACACGCTGCACTAGATTCATTATCTGGGTTTGGACTCATTCTATAATTTCCTTTTTAAGAAAAATATTTGTGACATATGTTGTGAGAGTATGTTGATTCTTAATTGTGGATCAATGGAAACTTGTTGAGTCGATCCAATTACAAATCTTTTTTTTTGGAAGGCGAGCTGGGTTTTCAGGATCTCATAACCTATCAAAGACCATAATTGGTCAACACACTGCGATAAACATGCCGTCGGCTGGGTTCGAACTCATGACCTAGTGGTACCATCCGCCAAGCTCTAACCATTTAGTTGTAATGCCATTGGCTCAATTACAAATCTTGCTTTTACTGCTATGTAGATAATTATTCTACATAGTGCTTGACATAAAACATAAAGTGGATTTGTTTCTGTCTATATTTAAACATGTTACCAATACCTTCCATATACCTAAGTGATCTCTTCAACTTGGGATGCAGTGAACCATCGTGTGGGACCTACATATTAGTATTTTTTTCTCGGTTCAGGTATGGACTCCCATCACTAATATTGTAAATGTAGAGCCAACACCACTTTTCAAAATGCAAAGAATGCCTTCTATGATTAATTAATTAATTATTTCAAATTGCCAAAGTCTACTTCAAGGAAGGACTAGGGGTGCAACTTGGGCGGGTTGGGCGGACTAGCAGCTCAGTCCAGGCCCAACCCGAAGTATTGATAAGTCAACCCATAACCCCGCCCAACCCTGAGCTTGGGCTAGAGCATGTCAAACCAAGCCCAACCCGAGTATAATTTTTTGGGCTCAGGTTGCCCGAATATTGTCACATAGAATCTAAGTTTTCTAAAAAGCATTTCAAAATTTACATAGGATGAAAGAGTTCGACCACTGATGAACAAGAAATTTCTTTTTGAACTTTTCCTATGTTAAATAATTTAGTATGAATTAGGTAATATAGATAATAAATTTATAAATTATTCAAAATCCTTAGGTTGCTTGGATTCTCAATGCCTTGGCCCAAGGCTTAAGATTTTGAATCCATAGGCTACTCGACTTCAAATTTTAAGAACCCATGGGACAAATTTTTCAGATTGGTATCGGTTGGGCTGGGGTTGGCCCGCCCAAGTTGCAGCCTAGTAAAGACGAGAAAAAAATAAAGGTCATCTTGGTCAAGTTACAATGTAATATTTTTCATTAATTAAAAATTCATCCAACTTTCACTAGCCTGAAATAGGGGTGGGCATCCCATCCCATGATCTTGATCCCATCCCGATTTTTTTGGGTCTTTTTTTGGATTGATCAATCTCATCATGATCCTGTCCCGATCTAGAGTAGGATAGGAATTTTCAACCCCATCCATTCTGTCTCGTTCCGAATTGATTTTTTTAATATTTATTATTATTAATTTTAATATTTGTACGATTTATTAAATAATAATAATAATAATAATAATAATAATAATAATAATAATAATAATAATAATAATAATAATAATAATAATAAGATAGAATGTTGAGTTCAAAGCGTTTGTGAGCATGTTTACCAAGTTTACATCTTAGAGTCTACATTTGTTATGTAATTGTATATATGAATTTCAACCACACAAAAAAGAGAATGCAGATACTGACCATTCGAAGACTCCAGTAAGGGAGATCTTCCTTCAGCCTTTGGAAAACCCAAAGCAAATTATTTGGTAAGATGCATTTGATTAACATGCCCTACTATGCTCATTGCAGTGCTTAAACACAGAACGATCAGTCTATATATAGGCGTGATCGTTTGCGAAACAGAGTCAGCCAATAGTTACTTCAGCCTCAAATGTCGTACAGGAAATCGAAAAACGACGATTCTAATTGCAACAACACAAGTCCACATACTTTGATTTAATGACCCTGCAAGTAGCCCCATTAACTGGGGGGAATAATCGATAGTGAACCGTCTCACAATATGCGTTGTATCCCTGGCACGTTGATCTATAATTTTTTTTATAATTGGGCCCCTCTACTAATGGGCCCACGCTTATGCCCTGCCAGATTCAACCCACCACATGCAAAGAAACAGACAGCAAAGGCCCTGAGCGCCAATGGAATAAAGAGCGCGCCTACTACTTAGTATCATTAAATCTAAGGCATCAACTCTATTATTATTCCGCTGTTGTTCATTAAAGTCAGTCAGTCTATTAAGTCAGGACACCCAAGTTAGACTTACACGCTCGAAATCTAATTCTGACCAAAGCTTAGTCAGCTCCGACTGATACAATAGCTTATGGTCCACTCTAACATCTAGCCCGCCAAGAGCAAACGATGATGGGTTAGAAAGTGGAAGCTTAATCATCATTTTTAATACCCGACCGCGATGGCTTGTTACGGACCATTATCCAATGGTAGATAATGGTCGCCGAACCTAATCAAAGCTTAGTCGGTTTCGACCTATGACAATAATTTTTGGTACGCTCTAATGCCCAGTCCGTTAAACTAAATGGGTGTCAACGGTTTAGAGAGTGACAACTTAGCCAACGCTCTGATGCCTGATTGAGACGACTTGCAAGGAATCATTGTCCAAACATGGGCAATAGTAACCAAATCCGACCAAAGCTTAGTCGGTGGCGATCGAGGATGATGGCTTCTAGTCTGCTCGAAGACTAGTCAGCGCTCTCGACGTCTGATTAAGATGGCTTGCCAGGGGTCACTACTCGTACGCAAACAGTGATCGCTGAACCACGACAAAGCTTAGTCAATGGCCGCTGACGACGATAGCTTTGGTATGCTCAAAGCTTAGTTTGCTGCGCGTAGATTTCGACAGCCTAAAATGTGGGAGCTTAGTCAGTTCTTGTGAAGCCTGTGAAGACGACTTGCCAGGGATCACGTCCAACTACAGACAATGATTGACGAACCCCACCAATGTTTAGTCAGAACGACTGACAATGATAGCTTTTGGCTCGCTCCAATTCCTAGTCCGCCACGAGCGGATCAAGATGGGTTGGAAAATGGGATCTAGTTAGTGCCCTTGACACCTGATCAAGATGGCTTGCCAGAGACCACCATTGTCGCCGAAACGTGACCCTAGTTTAGTCAGTTATAATTGGCGATAACAATTGCGGGTCTAATTAAGGTTATTATACGAATAACAGGTAAAGACGAGTCAAAAGTTCGGTCAGAGTTATAGAAGCTCGACTCAGACGACTCGCGAAGACTATTGTCCAATCATCTACAATGGTGCATATGCTGGGACCACATTCTAACTAATTCGCTTATAACAACAACAACTGTTGGTTCAACATACAGGCAAGCCGCCAAACAAAGGGTGTATTACACTCCCCGATCTCTAAAAGGATTCTGACTAGAATTGCACGAACTATTGCAGCATAAGAAGTCAGAACTCTCATCAGCGGATCAATCATAAAGATTCATAGCCTAGCAGAGCCTCTCGTCTGACGATTAATGTCAAAATAATATAAAGCGGGAAAATCTAGTAGAAAAACAAGCATGTACCAAGTATTATTCATTTGCAAGGCAAAAAGAAAATACAAGGCTCCCCCGAATCAACCGGACTTAGCAGGGGAAGAAACAGAAGACACATATGTACGTGTTGCCTCTCGATCACCCTCATCAGGGTCGCCTTCTTCTTCAGACGAATCGGAGGCCACTCCAAACTCTGCATTTGCAATCTTTTTATAATAGGAGAGATCCTACTCGGGATGCACCTCCTTCATCAGATGCAACAACTACAACCTTCCATGCATGACTTTGCTGAACTCAAACGTGCCTTAAGCCTTAAGAAGTTTCTTTTCACACACTCTTAATTAAGCGAGCTTCTGCTCCAGACGCTCTAGTTTACCCGACAGTAGGTCAATCTTGGACTGCTCGACACCCAACTTATCATTCTCAGTACTTAGCTCATTCTATGCCAGAATGAGCTGCTCTTCAGCGGTCCACGCACTCTTGGCGTTAAAATCAACGTCAGCCTCCAGCAGCTGACATTGGACAGTCACTCAGACTCCTTTTCTATCCTCTCAGCATGCAGAGCCTGCAGTTCAGCCTACACTTCAGCCACAGTCTCGCGAGCAAGCTGCCAGTCACAATGGGTGAGGTTCAATTCATTTTCTAACCGATCCCTCGTGGACATGGCCCCCGCCACGTCAGACTCAAGAGTTTCCAAGCAAACCTTCTTAGCATTCAATTTCATGCACCAGGACTCCGCTCCAGTATCTAAGTAAGATCCAAGTTGCTTCCTCAATGACCCAATCTCGTAGAGAGCGTTAGAGTGTGACTTCTGCAAGTTTGCAAATACTTGATCCATAATATACACTCTCTCACAAACTCAAAGCACGTCGAGTCCATAGGAGCCATGAAACAAAATTTCTGCCAAGATTTAAAATCATTAGGCAGGTTGTTGAAGAAGTCACGTGATGTCAACACATACACAACATGCTCATTTATCTCCTCAAGAGTGATGTATTTCTGGGCGCTCTTTAGTAAGTCTACCATGTCAATCAGAGACTCAAGGGTGAGGAAGTTGTAGAATTGGCCTCTTCTTAGATCCGAGGTGAAGGCTGTGATCGAGGTGTCATCTCTGCAACCGTCGATGAGAGTTAACTCATCATTGATACGAGTGACGTACTCCCTCAGTGTCTCATTTGGTTTCTGTCGGATGTTAAGCAAGTAATGCGCTCCCTTTTTTATCCGTTGGTTGCCGATAAAATGGGTGATAAACACTTTGGCCAACGTTCTGATTAAGTCAATAGACTTTGGTGGGAGACTGTGGAACCAAGTCAGCTTTGCTTTATTCAAGTTGGTGGGAAACGTCCAACACATTACTGCTTCAAATCCTTCTTTGAGCGCGATCACATGGTGGTAATGGCATAAGTGGTCAGATGAGTTTGTTGTCCAGTCATAAAACTCTAGTTTTGGTGGATTGAACTTTTTCGGCAGTGGCTCGTTCATGATGTGATCCCTGAACAGGCGGACGATGCGGTTGTACAATACATATTGATTGGTGGTCCCAAGCCGGAGGGGGTTATGCGAGGCGGGTTTGTCGGCCTTAGACGAAGGGTCTTCGTAGGCCGCTCTACTGCCCTTGGTCCACTGAGGGCTAACAGGGGCATAATGACTTTCTTGAACGCGCTCTCCGTTGTCATCTGAGGACATGGCTTTTTGTGGCTCCCTGTCTCCTTTCGCAGGTAGAAGGTTCCGATGAGTGTATTTTCAACGCTTGAGCGATTTATTGCACTTGGGTTATCAGTCGATCCACCCTAGAGTTCTTCGTGGCTGCTGCCAGCGCGAGGGTCCAAGGTTGTTCTTCTCGCGGGGCCAGTACTACCAGGGCTGGAGGCGTTGTGTCGGTTCGAGCGTTTGAGGGCTTGTCGATTTCTCCATTATTGCGAGCTCTCGTGGTTACCATCTTTCTGGACTGTAATGAATGGGTGTTATCACTGTTTTCTTAGGAACTTTGTCGTTCCCCGCAGACGACACCAAACTGATTCCTTGACCTTGACCTACACAAGGAACACACGCAAGTCAAAGACCACCATTGTGACGGCTGTTGGCAATTCGATGCTTAAGTCAAACAAGGCTTGATAAAGGTGTAATGCTGTAAATTGGGTTTTGTAGCGTACCATTGTTCCTCAATCTTGTGCTCTATTTATCATGCGAGAGTCTTTGTTTGGCTATGCTTTTGGTGGTGTAGTTTAGGGAAAGAAATCTGCTGAGAGATCATTTCCTTGTTGAGAATCATCCATGTAGGAAGTTTTCCTACCCGACTGGCCTTCCAATATCTGTTGGGAAATCTTCCCTTGTGGAGTGTTGTCCATGCAGGAGAGTTTTCGTGCACGGCTTATACTCCGATTTTTTTCCTGATAGGAGTCAATGTATTCTTGGCCTGCCTGTCTTAGGTCAAACTCCTATATACTTACCTTATTAGGTCTTACGGGTATTGGGCTTGATCGTATGACGTATAGGTTTAATAGGGTATTGTTGTTTGGGTCTAACCTTCTGGACCCTGCCTCAGTGGGCTTTGTGTTATCTGAGCTTTGCCAGATTGAGCGCTTATTTAGGCCCGCTTTACTCTGCTGCCGAGATCATCATGATACGCATATGATGCGGATCACTAGGCGATTTAGTGTATCATCAAAATTTTATTTATATTTTTACTATAATATACATACCAAGCAACAGTGGTATGAAACTTGTAAAAGTTCACAAATTTTTTGCACATAATCCTGTAATGGATGCGTTATTTTGTTTTCGTCAATCACATAATAATAAAAACAAAACACACGAGTATGCACTCGCATGGCGCATGTACAACTCTAATGGAGATATGAGTGAGCCTCATTTTGTTGACAAGGTCCTCAACTTTCACTACTTTTTGTTTTGGTGGCTAAAAACAGGGTAACACCACAATTACGATAGCAAGTTGGATTGGAAAGTCCAATTCTAAACCAAATTTTTTTCTTAAAAAAAAAAAAATCCAATTTTGAACTATCCGATCGAAATGTTCAATTTTTTTTAATGGAATTGGAATCTATTTTGAAATATCTGATCCAAAAAAATTCTGAAACTTTTGAAATTATAAATATAAAATTTCCTACTTGTTCTAATAACAAAAAATTCCTTTTTGTTCCAAAATTTTCTAAAGTAAACTAGATGTCATTGTTATATATAATATTGTAATTATAAATATAAAATTTTATTTATCACATTAATAAAATAAGATTATATGTCATAATTAGAATTGAGTTATTATATGATAATTTTTGAAAATGAAAATTCCAAAAAGCTAAAACAAACCGAATAGTGAAATTCCGAAAATTTAATTTAATCTAACCAAAATTTGCGAAAATTCAATTACAAATTTTGTTCAGACTGAAAATTTTGAAAAGTGAAATTTCGAAGTTTATAAAAAAACTCCGAATTTTTTGAAACATTTTTCGAAACTTTCCAATTTCGATTTCAAAATGGAAAACGAATCCAGCTTTGAAATTTTTTGCAATGGGAATCACAACACATGTTTCCGATCCGTCCAAAAAACAACCCTAACCATAACCATGTTTAAGGTGAAAGCCATGTTACTAAGAGTATCTCCACCCCATGGGGTGAAAATCAAACACACAAAAGAGGGTTTCAACCTCCTTCCCTATATTCGTGAATGCTACATGCAACGGACGAGTGTTAAGTTAGTTATAAAATGGGCGTAGGATGCCCATTGTTGGTAGGTTGATTATTGAAATAATTTTTGATTTCTTATTTATTTCCTTTTACTTTTACCATTGTTATTTCAAATTATTCCGATTATTGTTCATTAATTTTATCTCATAATGACCTTGACAATTGTTGCATAACCCTAACTGAGATGATGTATGAGCTAACCGGTTATCCCGTTAGCTCATATGAAATGATAGATCAAATCAAATTACTAGAAATTCATGGAATATTAAATTTTACATACCATTTTGTTGGCTAGTTCGCTTATCCTTGACCAGTGCAATCGATAACGTCTCCATGCTCCACGAAAAATGAATTATCTGCAAATTCGATACCTCTCCATGTTTCCCGAACAAGAGGCATCTTTGAAAAATTGTAAGGAGAACAATCAATTGCAGTGGATGGATTTTATTGTGCCAATACAAAGATAAGAGACAATAAATTAAAAAGGGGAAATGTGTAAATATCCATAATTCCATAAAATTTCATGGTGCCTAAACAAATAAAGGGAATCAAAATAGAAAAAAAAGAAATATATAATTTTTTTTTAATAAAAGGCTAAAAAGTATTTTGACATTAAAATCTAAATTATATAATGCAATTTCCTCTTAGGGCCAACCGTCAGGTTGGTTGGCTAAGGCTGTAGTGGTTTGAGCCCGGTAAAAAAAGTTTCATTTAAAAATCAATAGGTAGGTGAATAGTGTCCATGGATAATTTTGTAATTGTAAATGTAACTTCCAAAATTCAGATTATTTACGATCAAAACCTTCCCCTCTCAAATATTATTAATCATACTTAAGATCCTAGCATAATTTATTCAAAACTCTTAATTCTTTGTAAACTATATATATGCCCTTAAAATAATTAATAATATTTTGTTTAAAAATTTAATAATATTTTTGTACTTATTATTTAAATGTTGCAATAATAATAAAAAACAAAGGTACTAAATACTTGCTCTAGTGTGTTCATAACCCCAAAAGGGAACCAGAAAATCTGCCCCCATCCAAATAACCCTCACCTCACCCACAGAGGTCAGTACCTTTCCGCTTCCCCCTGGAGCTTTCTCCAATGAGTAGCTGTAAAACCCTAGTTCGCACATCTCTGGAAACCCAAATGTGCACCAGAAGCCAACGACACTTTCGCTCCATTTCTCTCCCAATAAAGTTCCCTTTCATCTCTGCCACCACTTCAACTCTTCCTCGCTTCGCATTTCTTCGCTCTCCAAACCAACATCTACATTCAACAATCTACACTTGTCTTTCTGCAACTGGCCAAGAAGAATCCACAGACACCCATTCAATCAATTCTATCTCCGGACCACAAGAAGATGAAGAATCCTCCAAGGACACAGTCACTGCATTGCTAAAGAAGAGAGCTGACGTTGCAAAGTTACCGAGAATGGAGCGAAGAACCCAAGGAATTGGCCCCGATAACCGGTGGTTTCCCTATCTTGACATGTTCAAGTCTGGGGACTCGTTTTTGACTAGTGGTGAAGTGCTTGAAGCACTTGATCCATATATATTCGCTACTCGCAAGGAGAGATTCAGGAAGATTGTGGAGCATAGAAGTTACTCTGTTTGTTTGGTTGTTGAAGGTTTGAGTGATATTGGGAATGTTTCGGCTGCCTTTCGTTCCGCTGATGCACTTGGGATTCAGTCAGTTCATGTTGTCTCTCCGGACAGCACAAAAAGGTGCAACAAGATTTGAGGTGAAAGCCTTCGTTGTTCGTATTGTTTTGTATTTGTTTCCCGGTTAAGTGAATTTTGGTTTTAGGAATTTCGGGATATTTGAAACTAAGGTGTATAGTAAATTGTTCGGATAGTTATTGATTCTTCTCCTCATTTGGTTTAGAATTCTGACATTTATTTCATCTTCTCAGATATAAAGAACATCGTCACGTTAGTATGGGTGCGGAAAAATGGTTGGACATTGAGCTTTGGAATTCTGCCCAAGAGTGCTTCAAGGTGTTAAAATCACGTGGGTATCGCATTGCTACTACTCACTTGGGGATGGAAACGGTACTAGTCGTTTACTTTGTCTTGTAATACATTGATACTAGCATACACAAAAACACACCCATCCATGTACTATTTGAGTATTTGTGACAACCAATTTGTTGAGAATTAGGTTGTTCCTAGCACCCCACAGTACCCTGCTGCCTTTGATGCTTCATCCATCTTACTACATCCTTAGGGAGATTGGTGGAAGGTTGCTCTCCATGATTTTCCCGTCTTCATTTTGTTGAGAACATAAATATTTGTTCCAAAGCCAATTACGGATATTTTAAGGGTTTTAAGGCCCACATTTGTTGTTTTCAAGTGTGCATGGTTAGAATTGATCTAAAGAAAACCAAGTTGTTTATGGTCTACGAGGTGGGAGATATCGCTACTCTTTTGGACACTTTGCATTGTAGTGTAGATTATTCCTAGATCTTGCGAAGGTAATTTTTTTCACAACAAAATCTTTCTTAGTTATTCCTATAAAGGAGCATCCAAGAGCTAATTTGATGGGTGATCCTAGCGTACGGAATATTTGGAAAAAGGCAGATGCTATGTTGTGATCACTATGGATCTGTGCTTGGAATTTTGCTAGGTGGGAAGTGCAAAATAATATCAGACTTTGGGAGGACTTATGGTGGAGATCCGTATCTTCCCATGAGTGTATGCCACTGAAAATAATCTATAATCTAATTATTTTTAACCATTTTAGTTGGAACTCATATTTTTTCCTTGATCAACATAATTGATTTCGTATGATGTTATAACTGACTTGCTAAGGAATTTGGTTTTGTTGATTTAGGTTTCCGTTTATGACATGGACTGGTCATGCCCTACTGCTATAGTTGTTGGAAATGAAGGTAGGTAAGTGTAAAAGTCCGTTTTCTCTTATTTCCCGTGGATAGTTTGGAGATAATTATTGGTATGAAATTATAATAAAATTTTTGTAGACTTTGGATTGGGTGTTGACGGGGATTGAAAATTATAAGTTCATCTCATCCACAAAGAATGAAAGGATATGGTGGTGCAGGATTTATAGTAATATGATATTTATTTATTCAAGAAATTTAGGACTTCAATTTATTGGAAAATTTTGGTAGTTTGCATTGTTTGGGGAAATACTATGTGGCAAGGATGCACAGACATGGACACGCGTGTCGTGTCGGACACGAACACGACACGACGACTCGGCAATTTTCAAAAAATTAGGACTCGGCGACACGGTCAAACTTTACTTTTTATTAATTTTGTTTTTTTATAACTCATGAACATAAACAACCTAAAACTTAAAATTGTTTAAAATTTTTACTTTTGAAGCTGGAAGATGAAAGTTTAACAAGAGAGATAGAAAAATTTACAGATGCTCGAATAGTCAAAATTTACTAGGGAGTATCTAATTTACAAATTATTTCAAAATAGTGTGTAATCGTGTATCTAAGAGCAAATCAATCATCAGAAACAAATAAATCAAATTACTGAGAAATTATATAGCAAAATACCATTTTTTGTGTGTATTGTATCTAATTTAGAGTGAGGAAAAAAACGACCTTAATGATGCCTAATGTACCATCAAATGAAAATGTCAGTCAAGAACTCTCAGATTGAGTACGGCGTGAAGAGGTGCTCTAATTAAAGCAACCCCTCACCTCGACTGAAGGAATCGAAGAATTGGCGATTGCAATTGAGTACAATAGAACTTGGTGTTTCTTCAAGAACTACTTTCGAAAACCAGCAGAGAAAAATAGGAAAAAAGAAAAACAAAACCCAAGAAAAACAGGAAAAAAACACTAGCCATGTCGGAGCCGTGTCCTGGCCAAGTCCGAGCCGAATCGGGGCCGTGTTAGTCTCAGTTAACGTGTCTTGACCGTTGACCGCGTGTCGGACGCGAGTCCGTGTTCGACACGTATACGACTCTCAAAACGGGGGTTTTCCGAAGAGTCCGCGCATCCTTGCTATTTGGCTTAGGCCAGAATTTAGGCAATGTCTCTTTTGAGTAGGATTTGAATTTCAGTTTAACAAATTTAAGAGTTTTATTTTTGTTTGCAAATAAATCCTTACATTATTTAATATTTGGATTGAAATAAAAGTGGAGTTTAGTTTTCTTGATAATCCCTATTTGATGCACTTTCCAATTTTGTTGGTAATGTTTTCTTGCTTGCCTTTAAGATCAACTCCTAGCTTATTTGCAGTCTTAAAATATCTCTGGAGCCCTTTCAATCGTGTTACTCCTTTTCTGATAATCAACCAAACCTGTGATCTAATTTGTCATTCACCTGACCTTGGTTCGGGCCTTTGGAAGGACCCAAAGGATCAGATTCACCTAGTCTGTAATGACCCAACATGTTCACCTACTCCATCCCACCCTTCAAAATGAAATATTGGGTTATGCCTACTACAACCCAACCCACACTCAATCTCAAACTCTATAGGTCTACATCAATTGTGAGAGAAGGTACGTAACAATAACACGGATATGGGTATCCGACACGGATACAAAGAGTTGGACATGTAGGCCATAAAAACACAATACGGGATTTGCTAGGGACACGCCTGTAATTTTAGTATTATTTACCTTTTCAGCAATAAGTTCTAGTATAGAATTGAAACTTCTCACATAAGTTAATGATCTAAGGATGGAGAGTCCAATGGGAATATCTGTGAGTGTGAACATGAGTGTGAACATGAGTATCTGACACACATTTATGGGTAGAAATAGTGTCCTTGTTACATAGGAGAAGATGCGGTGTTAAAATCTCTGCCAATTTAATTACCATTCCAACTTCATTACCAACCTGTAGCCATTGCCATGAAAATACTTTTGAGCTGCTTGGGTCAGGTATTACCATGCAAACCTCTGTTTTGCTTTAAACAAGAGATGCTCCTGAAAACACACCCTCCTTTTGCTTGTGTCACCATACCATCCGCATGATTGCCTTAGGTTCCTGAATGACTCAGGCTCAGATATCTCTCACTATCACCATCTAAATGCTTCGAGATGGCACCAATATAGCCCACTTGGACTGTTTTGTCCTTGTATTTCCTAACGCCTACTATCAGGTCCTTGTTGATACTTGCTTGAATGATTCTGACATCATACATTGCTTCCAACTTTTGTTATCTCAACCCATTTTTTTTATTTCCTCCTTTGAACCTACAAATCCATATCATAGATGGATGGAAAGGAGCAAGCTACTAGACACTTTTAAGGCTGGATAAATCTTCCCAGATGCTCATACTCCACCTAGTACATGACAGAAATGAGGATGGTCGGTGTACTGTGATCCCAGTCTGAAGCTCCTCCTTAATGAAGCTTCGTCTCGCCAATGAGCTGTTTTCTCTAAAATCATTTTTTTCAGCCTTGAGTGTCTCAAAATGCCTTGGCTTGTTTTGAAGTGAAACAGGGTCTCATCTGGAGCATTATGGAGCATCATGACTAAGAAAGTAATGTTGTTATTACTATAACATTATTAATAATTTTATAGTGATTGCACGCTTTCTATAAACTATCAATTATAATTGGCTCCACGATGATGAAGATATTGATGGTATTAAATAGGGGAAATGAGGATACATGAATTATTTGTATTGATTTATAGTCACTTGTTATATTGAATGGGGCATCAAAAAAGTCTGAGACCTACTTTGGATTCTAGGGAGGAATTAAAGAATCACAAAACACAAGATAAGAGTTTCTATTATTATAGTTGCTTCGCTATGATCCACCGGAAGTCTTAGTGCCCCCGGGGTGACTATCATGTCTCGCTTGCCTCACCCCCTAGACAAGCTAGGATCCCAAAGTCATGGATCAACCCTTTTTTCTGTATGAATTGACTTCTCCCGCTCTGAAACCTTTGTTGTTCACTAGGAAGCACGGACTCTTGGAAAAACCCTCCGAATCCTAGTAATTCGCATGTCGGATACGGATACGCGTGCGATTCGCGGCCGACATATATCCGACACGCGGTCAACGTATCGGTCAACGTGACTTGGTCAGGATACGACCTGGACCCGGTCCGGATACGGTCTGGACACGGTCAAGATTCGGTTGCTAATAGTTTTTTTCTTTCTTTCAGATCTTGATAAAATCAGACCGCTGAGATCTAAAAGCCCTAATTCCTCTCCCCGATTTCATTTTTCTCAACCCACAAACCCAACCATTTGCAGAGAGAAGGAGGAACCGAGGAAGAAAAGAAAGAAGGACGAGGAACCGATCTTTATCTTCTTACTTCTTTATCTTCTTACTTCTTAGGTTAGATCGAGTAGGGACACCTCTTGAGCAAGAGAGATCGAGCAGGGAGAGAGAGATTGACTGAGCCAGAGAGATCGACTGAGCCAGAGAAATCGAGCCAGAGAGATCGAGCAGGAAGAGAGAGATCGAGCACAGAGAGAAACCGAGCCAGAGAGAGATCAACTTGTCTTAATTCATGGTCAGATCTGATACTGCTTTCGCTGTTTCTTCAACCTCGCCTCCGTTTCCCATCTTCCTCTTCACTGACTGTAGGTAAAGTTAATAGGGACGATTTTTTTCCTCTTGCGCAACCAGATTTTGGATCGAAAGTTAGCAACTAAAACAAACTTCATTTCTATTTCTATTTCTGGTGAGAGGAAGAGATGCGATGATGAGTCTCACCCAAGGAGAATCTTAGGTTTTCTTCTCTTCCATTGTGGATTTGGATTACATTGATGTGTTGCGTAGGGTCCAAGTTAGGCCCGGTCCATATTAGAATCCATTACCCTAGTTTCCACTTATGTACCCAAACTTTTCATTCATTCAAATAATTTCATTAATTAAGTCCACTGCATTTAAATGTTTGGATTATTAATTATTTTTTATGAGTTATGACATTATGTTAATAGTTTTTTAATAAAATATAAAAATAAAAATAAGGTTTGACGTGTCGCCGAGTCGCCAAGTCCTAGTTTTTTGAAAATTGCCGAGTCGCCGTGTCGTATCCGTGTCCGATACGATACGCGTATCTGAGTCCGTGCATCCTTGGTTGTTCATTACGATTGCCCATTCTTTTTCGCCTCCAATAGTCGCCTCACTATCTTGTCCGTCTTCCTCCTCGGATGTCGAAGTGTGTTGACAAACCATTTTCTTCCTCCTCGGATACCTTGTTGCCGATCTGGGTACGTCCTCCATGTGTGCATGCCATCTTTTTTTATTGTACTCGAGTCACTTGATGAATTTATAGGCATATTAAGGGACCCTCCTTTCTGTTACACTCATAACGTTCCTCTCATATGTTTAGCAGCATAGGGCAACCATTTGATGCCCTCAATCACCATTCACAAGAAATTTGTCATCAGAGATATCCATGGATGTGACAGACCATTTTCTGTCTTTGCTATGTGGGCCCTACCAACCAGTTGATGAGTGCTGTTGGGAATTTGAACGCACCGATGGGAGAAGTGCTACTAATACCTTTGTACAGCTGCTAAAGCAATAAAATGGGTCTTAGCAATGATAATGCCTATGTAATTAGGGTTTGGTTTCTGATTTGGGGACAGAAGTGGAATCAGGTCTAAAGCTTCCAGTGGTGCTAAGCCACATTGAAGGTTCAGTTCTCCCTACGGAAATTAGTGGTAGTTGTATAGGATTGCTCTTCCATTGTTGCCTTTTGAGTTTAGATTGACGTCACAATAAGATTTTGCGACGTTGGAAACAAATCATTTGAGTTTTAAGCCTTGATTACAATTGGAAAGAGGAAAGAAGAGATGGAGAAAATCTGTTATTTCTAGAGGAATAATGCATTTGCTCTCCAAATGGCTCTGAGGTATTTAAGCTAATGGGCCTCCCCTCCTTCGGCACTGGAGAAGCAAAGCTGAGATTTGCATTATTCAGAAAAATAATACAGAAGGAGCTCTTGCACCACTGGTTGTTTTTAAAAAGGGAACCAGTACTGCCGATTCCATTGGTTGCAGGAAATAGTGGGTGTGGCTGGGGATGATCAGAGATTGGAAAAGTCTTAGAAGGTTTTCTCTTCATCTGATACGCTGAATCATATTTTCCAAACGAAACATTCAATCACTGAATCAATGCACCCTTCTATATACAAAGTGATGGTTGGACGAAGGTTAAGAGTTATATAAATGGTTCTCTCTTCATGTAGGAGGTTTTCAGGGAGCATAATGTGATCTGTGATACTCTCTCAGTCCATGCTGATTGGACACTTACTTATAAAACATTCTGATTAGAGACCTGTTTTAGAAGTTCTGGAATTTGTCTTAGGATCTGTTGATCAAGCCATATGCTGTTGGTTGATCTCTGATCTCAGTCTAGCCTAGTTTTCTGTAGAGAAAGCAGACTCCAATCCTCACATCAAGCAGGATTGCTCTTGTTTTCAATGATTGGACCCTTGACATGGACGTTTAACCACCGTGTTTCCTCTTCTCTGAAATTCAGATGGGTCAGTTTTAGGTGCTTACCTATGTGTTAAGTAGGCACACAACCCTCTCTTTGTAGCAAAGTAGCTTTAGAGACCTCTTTTTCCTTCCCTCTCCACATCATAACATTCGTAGCGGAAATCCAATGGCTTCAGTCAGACTTGTACTGGAGTTGGAGAGGATAGTTTGCAGGGCAATGGGATGGAAATTGGCATACATGATACTTCACATGACTTGGCAACTAACTGAGAGAGTGAGCAAGGCCCATGTCACTGCATAAGCCATATCAAAAGGCATGCGGAAGGAAAAAAAGGCTTTAAGTATGTCAGATGCTCTAATCCATATGATTTTGGCATTTATACAGAGGGAAAACCGTCTCCAAAGAGTTGTTAATGAGGGAGATTTGAAATTTCAAAATCTAAATCAGAACAAGGATGAGAAGTCTGTTAAAGTCACATGTTGACGAACATGAACATGTTTGCAAACAACTTTTGAGACTCAAGGTCATGGTCTTGGTTGTAGGGGGAGTCAGAAGGGCTAAAACAGATGATATCCAATATAGGCAATCAGGGGAGCAGATTCAATCCATTGGATGGGCCAAGTTATGAAATAATTATGTGAAAAAAAAGTAGATAAATAATCTTTAGCAAGAGGATTCTTGGAAATGGATAAGGTGGATTTTCTCACAAGAAGATCCATTTCATGTGGACTCTTTTTAGGGAGTTATTTATAGCCACAATAAAAAATGGGAGGTTATAAAAGGGATGATGTACTCTGTGTGTGTTTTGAGGTGGTGTTTCCACCACCTTGGGATTCATTGTAATGTTTTAATATTACAAGGGAATATTACCTTTGTTTTTCTTTAAATGGCCAACTCTTTTGTGTAAGAGTGGTTTGGGAAGCATTATGCAGAACATGGGTGCTTCACCCTCTATCTAGTGGCGCCAATTTTATTATCTATATTGTCATGATGAGCACAAATGCCAACTTCTATAACCTTCTGTACGTAAGCTTTTCTTGGACTTGACAATATGTAATGATTATAATGGCCATAAACCTATGACTGCACGTCGGCCTTCATCGTATTCTCATAGGCTGTGAATCTTTTGCGCTCAGATCTTCAAACCACTCAGCTGATCTCAATACTGCATTCCTTTCCTCATCTCACTACCTCTGAATGGGATCTTCCTCAAAGGATTCACTACGAGCATCTTCATGGCATTAAACTTCAATTTTAGAGATAGTTCTCTACACTTGCTTAGGCGAGCACCTTTTACTAACATTTTAACATTTAAGTGGTGCCTGAGCTAGCCAGTGAGTGAGGTCCAAGTATAGCCCTCCTAGGTGTCACCCAAAACTAGATCGAACACACTTATCTTCTTACACAAAGGGCCCTCGGTGCATGGTTTAGTAAGCATATCCTCTTCATCTTTGTCAATTTGGGACTAATTTGCCACCTTTGCCAAAAAGAATGAAAAAATTTCTCAAAGCTATCATTTGCTTGTTTTGATATATTTTCGTTGAAATTGGGCTCAAAGGAGCAAATTTCTATCCTGACTTCTCATTTAAGACCCACTTTTTTCGTTTATCCATACTTTTTCATTCAAAATTAGTTTAGTAGTGTCCTTAATTGTAAACAATAATGTAGTGGTCCGAAATGAGAAGTCAAAATGTTTTTTTGCCCCTAAACTGCCAATGCCACTTTTTTTTTTTATTTGAAGCATTTATTGCTGTCATTGATGAGTTCCGTAGGATTTTTTGTGATTTCATTTAAAATGATGAGGAGGTAGATCATTAGTATCATTTGGTCAAGTGGCATATATGAGAAGAAAAAAGAGGATCTTGAAACAGGGTGACAACGTTAGGTTCTGGGAAGATATGTAGTGCAAATCTGTTTGATATTGTGAATCTTTTCCGGGCTTGTACTCTCCTCTATTTCAAATCATAACATGGGCTATTCGTGAAACTTGGGCTTTTATAAGAGCCTGAATGACTGGGAGTTCAATACTCTTGCCTCTCTTCTAGACTTGGTTGTGGACCCCTTCATTCTTTTGCGTATTCTGATACTAGCATGTGGGTTGGCAGGAAAATTTGGTTGAACTTTTTGTGATCTTCTCCAACGCTTTTACTTTAGTAGATTCAACACTCATAACCTTCCATTGGGAATTTGTTGATCACATTCTGCTTCACAGTCGCTTTACTTTTAAGGGCATGGTTTTCCTCTCTTGCCAATTGGGATTTCGTGGTGAGAAAGCTTTTCTTCCATTGCAAGATTGGTTTGATTTCATCTTAAAGTGAAAAAGTTATGGTAGCTAATCTTTTGGAACACCTGGTTGGAGCAGGACAGAATTTTTGACGATTCAGTATATGATGAGGATCGAGTGGTCTTGAAGATAGAGTTTTCTCTTTTGTTCCTGCCATCTCTTTTTAGACTTTTGGAGTTTAGCCATTCCGTTTCGAAGACTACATAAGTTTTGAAAACTACAAATAGTGAACTGGAAAATCTCTGTCTGATTTTGTTTCCTTTCTCTTGCTTTTTGGTAATTTTCTGTGGTTCTTTTGTTGGCAACAGTCTCAGTTTTTCTTGTTCCATTTGCTGTTTCTTAATTTCTACTGTTAGTCTGTTGCCGATTAATAATAATGATCCTTTTCTAATTGCAGGGGCATAAGTGAAGAGGCTTTACTATTGTCTGACTTGCACTGTAGTATTCCGATGAAAGGCATGGTGGACTCCTTCAATGTTTCAGTAGCTGCCGGCATTCTAATGCACCATGCGGTTTGTGATAGGACTTCTCGCCTGGTAAGCTTCTTAGAAATTTAGAAGAAAGCTTAATTGAATACTTCTGTTCATGCAATATGTTTTATTTTTGTTATTCCTTTTGTTTATTTATATATTTATTTATTTGAGACAGTTCAAATTTAGTTATGATACTTTCTGCACAGATGAAAAATTACACAATAGAAAATCTTATCGTCTAATTAATCAATGCAATAATGGCTTGGCATTTGTTACACAATCATGTCATCTCGTACCCAATCCACAAAAGATAGTCAAATGATGTATGCATTATCTGCAGGGCTGTCATGGTGACCTGACACTGAAAGAAAGTCAGATCTTACTAGCAGAGTTTTCTCTGCGTCACAGCCTGAGTGCCATCAGCATTGCACACGAGTTTGCAAAACGAAAGGTGGATAGACCAATTGCTATGCTTTGATTCTGGTTTCATAGTCTCCCATCCCCTAGAAGAATTTCTGTAACAGCCAACTTCAAAACATCCAGGTAATAGTTATGATTGTTTGATTCCTTTGTCCATTGGGATTCCTTCTTGCATTGATTCCTTTGTCCATTGGGATTCCTTCCTGCATTGATTCCTTTATCCAGGTAATAATTTCCTACATGCTGAGTTGCTTTTGGAACTGATCAGTATTATTGTTTCATTTGGTGCTAGACTTTCATTAGGATTGGCGAAGCATGGATCTGCCCGGAAAGCAATTTTGAAAATACGCTGGCCATTTAGTGTGAGATGCTTTATCTCAGGTCGCTTATAGATTAGATCAGTGCTTAAAACCCATGATAACTTAGATATGGGTTTGTGCATCTCCTGGAGTTGCAGTTAATTTGGTTAAAATTTGATTAATCAGGACTGTCACTACTATCTTTTTTTATGGGTACTAAAAACTTGTTACTAAAGTGGTTACTTCTATATTGTTTAGAGATTCATGTACTGCAGTATAAAAAGACAGGTAAATTTGATTAATCAGGAGTGTTACTCTGACTACTGTCACTACTATCTTTTTTAAGGGTACTAAAAACGTTTTACTAAAGTGGTTACTTAAATATTGTTTTAGAGATTCATGTACTGCTGTATAAAAAGACAGGGTGAATGGCTGGTAACCAAGTACATTTACCCTCAAGTCTAATGGTGCGATTCACTATTTTAAAAAAAATTTAATGCACAAGGCTCTATTCAATATAGTAAGGGTGGTATGAGAGTATTTGTAGAGTTTCCGCCATTATTAAGATAAACACCGATTCATTTGGTTTATTTACCACAATTAGGACAGTTTATACACAATGATGAGATCCAGAAACCTGGATTAGTCTTTCTTAAACAATTCTTCTGATTTGTAAACTGTTGGTGATCCAAATAGAATAATTGTAGTAGTCTATGGTGTCTGTCAACTAATACTTCATTAGAAAGAAGCTTCCATCTTGATCTCAACTGTGTGTTAGCAATCTATTTGTTACATGCAAAATGAATCAAACTGTGTTACTAACAAGTAATGATCAGTGAAATGTCAATGTTGTGGGACGTAGATGTAAGAAATGCTATTTATCCTAAGAAATGCTATTTATCCTAATATTACCATGCAATATTATATGAAAATCTCAGTCAATCCAGATTCAATATATTTGAACACTGCTAATGATAACCACGATGGCAGGGGCTGCCTGTAATGATTGAATGTTAGACAGGGTTTCACCAAAGGGGTGACCTGAGAACACAAGTGTTTCTATCACTTTAGATGGTATCATACTGGGGAGTATATGCCATTCACCACCACCATCTGTGCTCTCAAATGCATCCCTGTGAAGACTGTAGAAGGTGGATCCTTTGTATGGAACTGTATCTGTACATTTAAAAAAAAGGGCGGAGAGAGAAGCTTGCTTGGTAGTTGAGACATTACATTATGATGAGGACATTCTGTCTTCCAATGTTTGTCTTCGGATGTTGTCATCCTATCTCCTGTAACAAAACGGTACAATCTTTTTAGATTGGGTAGTTTGGTTGGACTTGGATCCCTTCAACAATTTATTCTTGTTTTTTTTTTTTGGGTTAAAGCTTAGAGCATAATCATAGAATATTGTTGTTCTGCCAGAGTTGCTAAGCTGTGAGCCTCATAGTTGAGGTATCTATTAATATAATTATAGAACCAAAAGCTATGAGTAGAAAGTAGTCGCCGGATGCTGTTGATGAGAGGGCGCCATAGCCAACAAAAAGTCTTGTGTGAATATCCTTGTGATCATCTTGCATGATAGAGTCTCCCTGCATAATTTCTGTTCGTCATTGCCTCGCCTGGATGAGCAGTAGAGCAGCCTCCGCAGCATGGCACTCTACCATTGTGTTGTCCAGTATTTTCCCTGCAATTGTGCAAGCTATGCGTGCAAGCACTTCTCCTAGTAGGTTGATCGCAAAAACTTCGATAGCTCCCTGTTGAAATGAGGCAAATAAACTTGCATCATAAGTGACAATAATCATTGGTCAAAAGTGGAGGGAATAGATTTAAACTGGACGGCTCTGGAGTTAAGTTAGTTTTGTCTGACCGTTTCAACTTGGACCTGTATCAACTCCATTCTAGTGGTGGCCAACTTGATACGGGGGTCGAAAGTGATTGGAAGAAACCCTAGGGGTAGATAAAGGCTATGGATCCGTTATGGCTCTAGCAAGGATGTGATGGAGGGAGATCAATTTTTCTGTATAAAAACTGTATGCGTTCCCGAATGGTTAGCGGGCGGGGGGGGGGGGGGGGGGGGGGGTTAGGGATGGAATTAAATCGGTGATTCTGCCAGCCTTCCAGTTTAGTTGAAAGGAAGAAATTGCTAGATGTTGAACTTGGCTTTGCGGAAAACACAATTGTTGCGTATTTGCCAAATGGTATGAAGCATGACCGTGAACTGGGAGAGCATCTCATCTTTGATCTCATGGTGAGCTCTAGCGTTGTCCCACATGAACTTGAGAAAGAAATGAGTAGTGAGAGTGTCGAAGTTTTCATTATGCCAATTGATTGGAATAGGGGAGACTTGCCAGAGTTGATTGATAACTAGGCATATGAAAATGAGGTGGGTAAACATCTTCGGAGTGATTGTTGCAGAAAAATATTAATCCTCGATAGGCGTGTGAAGCTTAGCCAAATTAGACATAGTAGGAAGGATGTTTTCCCAATTTTCCAGAGTAAGAATAGAGCACTAGGGGGTGCCTTGATTCTCCACAATTCTCTGAGAAGCTTAACATCTATGAGGTCCACAGAGCTAATTGAAGTGGGGCACTCGAGTTTATCCTTTATGAAAGTCTTGGTAGCTTTTAACAGAAAAAACCTTTATTGTCGAAGAGCCAGATAAGTTTGTCAAGAGAATCCGATGGTCTTATCAGTATGTTTTGAATGTCCGTAGCCACCGGTATAGGATAGAGAGATTTAATTAATTCCTCATTCCATTGGAGATGTCCCGAGTGCGTAATCCAAATATCCTGACAAGAGGTGGGGAGGTTTGGTATGGACGGATCAAGAAGACACCCCGTAAGCATGACTCCCGGCTTAACCCAACAGTCCTTTTGAAGATCAATATTATCGCGTGATAGCACTTGCCACAAAATATGCTGTTTCATTTTCGCTGGAACGACAAGGGTACCTTTCTAAGCGAAGGATGCAGTGGTGGGGGGTTTTACAAGTTTGGAAAATGCTGTTATTGTGAAAATAAAGAGTTTTGAGTTAGAGTACACGCGGGTTTTGTGGCAAGGCAATCGCTTGCCACATATTTTTTGCCATTAAGGCAAGGTTTTTGTTCTATTAGAAGGAATATTGAGGCTTTCTAGATGATAAGGGAGAGTAATTCAATCCCAGGTACTCATACGTCTAGCCTTGCTGTCCAGGCGGAATTGATGATGTGACGACACTGGGGTCCCTAGCCCGCATATGGAAGAACATAAATGGTTTGAGACCATTATTGACTTTGGAGACAAGTTGTAAATTTATAGCATGATGATCCGAGGTAGAAGTATGAATCGTGAGCGCGAAGGCTGAGGGAAACAAATCCATCCATTCAGTAGAAATTAGGATACGATCTAGTTTAGCTTTAATCCCATTCTTATCTCTATGTTTGTTATTCCACGTGAATTGGGACCCATTGAACGGGAAATCTAAAAGATGGTGGTCATTTGTAAAACTTTGGAGATGCCTAAGATTAGAGCAAGTAGGTTTATTTCCCCCAGTTTTTCTTCTGGTTTAAGAATAACATTCAAGTCCCCAATGATCAGGCCAGCCAGGGTTTGAAGGTTGTAGATGTTGACATATCTTTCCAGAATTGGACCCTAAGAGCGACATTTGGTTCACCGTACACAAAAATAACTGATCAAGTAGAGCTAGCATAGTAATTATCATTGGTGCAATTGAAATAATATTTACATGAAGAAAAGATATGAAGATGAATACGTTCTTTCCAGAACAGAGCTAGTCTTCCTGATTGTTCGATGGCTGGTACTGTTGCTCCGTGCTTATATCCAAGTTTCTGATGGGCACGTTCCATCCTAGCGGAAGATGCTTTGATTTCTGCTAGGAAAATTATGTCTGCATTGAACTGGTTGGAAAGGGCCTTTAGATTTCGGAATGCATTGGAAAACCCAATTCCCCTTGCATTCCATGCAAGAATCATGGCAGCTCCGACGATCTTTCTCCGGCGGTCGCCGACACTTTAGTAGGGATGAAGGTAGGCATGGTGGGGGTGTGAGATGATTCTTGTGTATCAGCCAGGATAGTAACAACTGTAGTACTATCGCAGTCAGCTGCTATGGCATTGCTTGCGTGAGTTGCTTGATAAACTTGGGTGATGGGCCAATTTGATGTAGCAGTATGGTCTCCCCAGTTGAAAAGTTCAATGTTTCTTTTCTTCCTACCAACATATGACTCAGAAGGCCTATTCTTTATTGCATGATCTTTCAAGGGATCAAACTTCAGATGCTGACTCTTACGTTTGCCCATTTTAAGTGGTTCTTCACTGGTGGAGTGAGCTTTGCTTTTTTGCTTTACCTTTGATTCTTTTCTTTTTACCCGGAGAAACTAGCAGAGACTGAGGATCCATGGTATAGAGTGCTAATGAGGATCTACTGGTGGTGACAGTTGTGTAACTTGGTCCAGGTTGGCAATGGTGTTACTCACTTGCTAATTCTGTGATTGATCAGGATTGATTAATCCGGCCTCTGTGGGACTTATGATCCCCTCTGTAGCTCTATCTTGCTCATGCTGTGAATTATATGCATACTGTGAGTTGCTAATGAAAACCTGGGAAGTATGTTGAATTCATTTTCTATAATAGTTGTAATTAATAAATACGTAGAAGGACAAAGAAAACGAAAAAAAATTATGAAAAAAATGCACATGTGGCGGGGAGAGAAAATTTTGTGTATTTGTTTTTCTCAAAATAAAAAAGTGTCGTATATATTTAATTGGTTGCCAAATTATGATAAACTACGTATCGTTGGAATGCATTTTAGAAGATATTTTCAATAAAACCAATAATCAATACAAGCCCTAAACAATTAAAAATATAAAGTTCATTATTAAAAGACATCTAATGATTTCACGTCATTAGTATCTTCAAAGAAACGAGACATGCCGATCATACCAGAAAAAAAATGACAAATGAGACGGACATCTTAATGCACATTTAAACAAAAACCTTGAACTTCATGTTTTGGCGAATTCAAAATTGTGGAAGAACCGACTCTCGGCGTTTAAATTATTTCCCCTAATTGATTCAAATTTTGACTGAGTATAATCCTAAAGTTATTGTATATATTTTACCTTAGTATAAACTTGCACTTTAAAACTGATTGAGAGCGAAAATGGGGATGATGTTAGGGGTGTTCAATACATGATATTTAACAAAATAAAAATGTACATGGAGTGCCAATGGCATGGGGAATACCCTAGTCTATATTATATAACAGAATGGTCTTTTACTATTTACAAGCTTTGTCCTACGTGGCATGAGTGTAAAGAAAAAAAACGACTAGGATTAAAACTTGGAGAAGATGTTGATGGCGGAGATTTAATCTCAACTTTGTAAATAAGATGCAAATAAAAGGGCAACATAAAATGATAAAAAAAATGAAATAAGTGGAATATACATGTGCTAGAGAGTGGAACTTTTGTGCATTAGTTTTTTCAAAATGAAAATTGTTCATAACTATTTACTTAGGCCATGTTTGGTTACTTGATGGAACGAGAATGAGAATGAGAATATTACTATGTATGGTTACTTGATGGAATGAGAATGAAAATGATTCGTGTTTTTACTATTATGCCATCAATTATCAACTATGAATTTTGGATCTATGGTGGGTAAGGAGACATCTATGTTAGGTAAGGAGGGCAAATAAGACAAATGAAGTGTTGACAATTACAATGGCTTTGTAATGGGCATTCATAGGGTTTTGAAAATGAATGCCCATTACAATGAAATTTATAATGGCCATTCCCATTACACAATTTTTATACCCAACCAAACAAAGGAATGACTTAAACCATTTTTTGGTCAAACCCATTCCATTGAGTAACCAGACACGCCCTTAGTTGTTGAATTTTTGTAAACTTGATATCGTTGGAATGTATTTTTGAGGATATTTTCAATGAAACCAATTGTCAATACAACGCTTAGAATTTAAAAATATGTATTTTATTATCTTAAAATAGGTATTTTCAATATTTTCACGCCGTAAGTATTTCTAATATTTTTTCAAAGAAATGAGGCGGACATCTTAATGCAAATTCAAACAAAATCCCAAACTTCATATTTTGGCAAAATCAAAGTTTGGGGATAACTCATTCCTACGGTTGACAATGCTTTTTTTTTTCAATCGATTATCATTTTGACCATAAAGTTTATAGTATTTTTTTCACCTTAGAATAGGCTTGCACTTCAAAATAATTTAGTTTACATTTTAAAATTTAATTTTTCAATAAATATACACTTAAATTTAATTGAAATAGATGAAACAGATTGAGGGCAAAGCTGGCAGGGGAGTTAGTAGCAAAATATAAAATAAATAAATTGTTGGGCTTCCTAAAGTGACACATTCTCGAAGAACCTTATATTCTGTTTGCTGATCAATAACAATTACAATATCAGGCAACCCCGTCATATATTTGATGCCACCTAGATATGTTTGCAAGTGAGATAATTGTCTCTTCAGCAGACAATTGAATCTTCCCGCCTTTTGTTCCGCTATCAAGTCCCGAAACTTTTGAAGTCTCGTTTCTGTAGCGGACCAATTCGTTGACATACCACCGAGCCATTTTCTATTAACATAATGACATCGAGCCCTTATTGCAGCGGATGCTACTGGATCAGATGGCACAAATAATATGCTAATAAACAAACAAAACAATTAAGAAAGAGCTAAGCACGTAGGCGCATGCTATATATCATGATCACAAACACATGTTAAGGTTTTTTTTTTTTGGTAAGAACTAATACTACTATATGAAGGAGAATATTACATAGATTTTGTCCTGCCACTGAAGCTAGGTCATGGGCTCCAGTATTAAGTTCACGTGGAATATACTTACAAATCCAGTTAGGAAGAGTACATAAAAGTGATCTAATGCTATAAATAAGAGGCCTCCACATCCATCGTAAATCAGCCCGCTAGTCATCTGAGTTAGAATGCAAAAGAGAATGTAAGACTGCAGAATCCCCAAGAATGACCCCCGTAGGCCACTGGCGCGCTTGGACGAGCAAAAGAGCGGCTTCCGCAGCAAAATATTTGGCCATCGTACTATCGAATACTCGGTTTGGAATCGTGTCCATTAGTCTGGCGCATATCATCCCAAAAGCGTCCACCGCTAAGACTTCAAAAGTTCTCTGCTGAGAGAAAACAAAGAAACATTCATCATAAGTAACTAATAACATCTCAGGGGATAAAGAAGTGGGGATGGATGATGGGTTTCCATATAATGAGTTGAGCCTATGAGATCTAGTAGCTAGAAGTTGTTTTTGAGTGATCTGAATTTGACTAGATTCCATATTTGCAGCAGGAGCCATGTGAGTAGTAGTATCGGGGGATCGTGTATGTCGATGGGGATGTTTTTCTATGACAACAATTTTTAGGATATGGTGCAAGGATGAAAGTTTTGCTAACTCCGCGGGGGAGTTGCTTGTGGACTAAAACCATTGTTTTTTCCAAAGAGACCACACATGGTTGACTGAATTGATGAATTGTTGAATGAATATTATTTTTTGTGGAAAATAGTGTTGTTTCGAGTCTGCCATATGGTCAGGATCACCGCCGTGAATTGGGAAAGAAGTTCCTCACGAAAATTCGGGTGTGCGGCTGCAATCGACCAAACATAATTAAAACACCCAATTGTGTTCTGATTGGTTGCATTGTCAATGGTCCAGTTGATGGGAATAGGGGAGAGCAACCACAATCTCTTGACAATTGGGCATTGGAAAAAAATGGAGAACATCCTCTTTTTGATCATTACAGAAAACACAACAGTCCTCAATCGACATGTGAATGCGAGTGAGACTTGTCATAGTGGACAAAATATTCTGCAGAGAGCCATAATTCGTAGCTAGCAGCGCAATCCAGACTAATAAAAAGCTAAGTAACGATATTTAAGCAAACATGCACCTACTTCAAGAGTTGTTAATCAACAAGGAACTGCGCGCCAGCACGAAGTCCACTATTCAGTAACTTTGCTAGCTTTGGTAAAACAAGACACTGTGCTAGAAGGATTATGCAATTTGAGCCATGACCATATGAGCTTCCTTCAGGGTCGGATTAGCTTAGTCCTTGATCGAAATTAAATTATTTTGTTTACTTTGATTTCGTTTCTTGTTTTCTGTTTAAAAAAATTGTTCGTACAAGACAAATTGCAGAAATAAAACAAAATTTATTGATTGCAATGAAAATTATTACAAAGCTTGCAGACCAACTAGTACAAAAGTTTATACACTACAAATGTCTAAGTCCAATGCAAGTATCTATCCGTTGAAACAAGCGTAGAGACTCTGATCTGCCAATCTGCTTCCAGAAGAGAAGCGGTGAAAGTAAATCCTCTGAGAAATAAGACGAAAGAGCACACTCAATTCATTGCTCCATCGAATCACCTTACAAAAATGACTTGAAAGTAGAAACATGAACCTCGAAATGAAATGCAAACATCTGCCTTGATTCTTTGGTCCGCCAATCTGCCTCATGAAGGGGAAAAAAGGAAACAATAGGAACCTGACAAAAAATGTCTCTGAACAACGACATCAACTTAGTATCATTAAATCTAAGGCATCAACTCTATTATTATTCCGCTGTTGTTCATTAAAGTTAGTTAGTCTATTAAGTCAGGACACCCAAGTTAGACTTACACGCCCGAAATCTTATTCTGACCAAAGCTTAGTCAGCTTCGACTGATACAATAGCTTATGGTCCACTCTAACATCTAGCCCGCCAAGAGCAAACGATGATGGGTTAGAAAGTGGGAGCTTAATCATCATTTTTAATACCTGACCGCGATGGCTTGTTACAGACCATTATCCAATGGTAGATAATGGTCGCCGAACCTAATCAAAGCTTAGTCGGTTTCGACCTATGACAATAGTTTTTGGTACGCTCTAATGCCCAGTCCTTTAAACTAAATGGGTGTCAACGATTTAAAGAGTGACAACTTAGCCAACGCTCTGATGCCTGATTGAGACGACTTGCAAGGAATCATTGTCCAAACATGGGCAATAGTGACCAAACCCGACCAAAGCTTAGTCGGTGGCGATCGAGGATGATGGCTTCTAGTCTGCTCGAAGACTAGTCAGCGCTCTCGACGTTTGATTAAGATGGCTTGCTAGGGGTTACTACTCGTACGCAAACAGTGATCGTTGAACCATGACAAAGCTTAGTCAGTGACCGCTGACGACGATAGCTTTGGTCTTCTCAAAGCTTAGTTTGCTGCGCGTAGATTTCAACAGCCTAAAAAGTGGGAGCTTAGTCAGTTCTTGTGAAGCCTGTGAAGACGACTTACCAAGGATCATCGTCCCACTACAGACAATGATTGACGAACCCCACCAATGTTTAGTCAGAACGACTGACAATGATAGCTTTTGGCTCGCTCCAATTCCTAGTCCGCCACGAGCGGATTAAGATGGGTTGGAAAATGGGATCTAGTTAGTGCCTTTGACACCTGATCAAGATGGCTTGCCAGAACCACCATTGTCGCCGAAACGTGACCCTGGTTTAGTCAGTTATAACTGGCGATAACAATCGCGGGTCTAATTAAGGTTATTATACGAATAATAGGTAAAAACGAGTCAAAAATTCGGTCAGAGTTATAGAAGCTCGACTCAGACGACTCGCGAAGACTATTGTCTAATCATCTACAACGGTGCATATGCTGGGACCACATTCTGACTAATTCGCTTATAACAACAACAACTGTTGGTTCAACATACAGGCAAGCCGCCAAACAAAGGGTGTATTACACTCCCCAACCTCTAAAAGGATTCTGACTAGAATTGCACGAACTATTGCAGCATAAGAAGTCAGAACTCTCATCAGCGGATCAATGATAAAAATTCATAGCCTAGCAGAGCCTTTCATCTGACGATTAATGTCAAAATAATATAAAGCGGGAAAAATCTAGTAGAAAAACAAGCATGTACCAAGTACTATTCATTTGAAAGGCAAAAAGAAAATACCAGGCTCACCCCTAATCAACCGAACTTAGCAGGGGAAGAAACTGAAGACACATATGTACGTGTTGCCTTTCGATCACCCTCATCAGGGTCACCTTCTTCTTCGGACGAATCGGAGGACACTCCAAACTCTGCATTTGCAATCTTTTTATAATAGGAGAGATCCTACTCGGGATGCACCTTCTTCATCTAATGCAACAACTACAACCTTCCATGCATGACTTTGCTGAGCTCAAACGTGCCTTGAGCCTTGAGAAGTTTCTTTTCACACACTCTTGATTAAGCGAGCTTATGCTCCAGACGCTCTAGTTTGCCCGACAGTAGGTCAATCTTGGACTGCTGGACACCCAACTTATCAATCTCAGTACTTAGCTCATTCTATGCCAGAATGAGCTGCTCTTCAGTAGTCCACGCACTCTTGGCGTTAAAATCAACGTCAGCCTCCAGCTGCTGACATTGGACAGTCACTCGGACTCCTTTTCTATCCTCTTAGCATGCAGAGCCTGTAGTTCAGCCTACACTCTAGCCACAGTCTCGCGAGCATGCTGCAAGTCACGATGGGCGAGGTTCAATTAATTTTCTAACCGATCCCTTGTGGACATGGCCCCCGCCACGTCAGACTCAAGCGTTTCCAAGCAAACCTTCTAACATTCAATTTCATGCACCAAGACTCCGCTCCAGTATCTAAGTAAGATCCAAGTTGCTTCCTCAATGACCCAATCTCGTAGAGAGCGTTAGAGTGTGACTTCTACAAGTTTGCAAATACTTGATCCATAATATACACTCTCTCACAAACTCAAAGTACGTCGAGTCCATAGGAGCCATGAAACAAAATTTCTGCCAGGATTTAAAATCATTAGGCAGGTTGTTGAAGAAGTCACGTGATGTTAACACACACACAACATGCTCGTTTATCTCCTCAAGAGTGATGTATTTCTGGGCGCTCTTTAGTAAGTCTGCCATGTCAATAGAAGACTTGAGGGTGAGGAAGTTGTAGAATTGGCCTCTCCTTAGATCCGAGGTGAAGGCTGTGATCAAGGTGTCATCTCTGCAACCGTCGATGAGAGTTAACTCATCATTGATACGAGTGACGTACTCCCTCAGTGTCTCATTTGGTTTTTGTCGGATGTTAAGCAAGTAATGCGCTCCCTTCTTGATCCGTTGGCTGCCGATAAATCGGGTGATAAACACTTTGGCCAACGTTCTGATTGAGTCAATAGACTTTGGTGGGAGACTGTGGAACCAAGTCAGCTCTGCTTTATTCAGGCTGGTGGGAAACGTCCGACACATTACTGCTTCAAATCCTTCTTTGAGCGCGATCACATGATGGTAATGGCGTAAGTGGTCAGATGAGTTTGTTGTCCTGTCATAAAACTCTAGTTTTGGCGGATTGAACTTTTTCGGCAGTGGCTCGTTCATGATGTGATCCATGAACAGGGGGACGATGCGGTTGTACAGTACGTATTGATTGGTGGCCCCAAGCCGGAGGGGGTTCTGCGAGGCGGGTTTGTCGGCCTTAGACGAAGGGTCTTCGTAGGCCGCTCTACTGCCCTTGGTCCACTGAGAGCTAACAGGGGCATAATGACTTTCTTGAACGCGCTCTCTGTTGCCATCTGAGGACATGGCTCTTTGTGGCTCCCTGTCTCCTTTCGCAGGTAGAAGGTTCCTATGAGTGAGTATTTTCAACGCTTGAGCGATTTGTTGCACTTGGGTTGTCAGTCGATCCACCTTAGAGTCCGTCGTGGCTGCTGCTAGCGCGAGGATCTGAGGTTGTTCTTCCCGCGGTGCCAGTACGACCAGGGCTGGATGCGCTGTGTCGGTTCGAGCGTTTGAGGGCTTGGCGATTTCTCCATTATTGCGAGATCTCGTGGTTACCATCTTTCTGGATTGTAATGAATGGGTGTTATCACTGTTTTTCTTAGGAACTTTGTCGTTCCCCGCAGACGACACCAAACTGATTCCTTGACCTTGACCTACACAAGGAACACACGTGAGCCAAAGACCACCATTGTGACGACTGTTGGCATTCCGATGCTTAAGTCAAACAAGGCTTGAGAAAGGTGTAATGCTGTAAATTGGGTTTTGTGGCGTACCATTGTTACTCAATCTTGTGTTCTATTTATCATGCGAGAGTCTTTGTTCGGCTATGCCTTTGGTGGGGTAGTTTAGGGAAAGAAATCTGCTGAGAGATCATTTCCTTGTTGAGAATCATCCATGTAGGAAGTTTTCCTACCTGACTGGCCTTCCAATATCTGTTGGGAAATCTTCCCTTGTGGAGTGTTGTCCATGCAGGAGAGTTTTCGTGCACGACTTATACTCCGATTTTTTTCCCTGATAGGAGTCAATGTATTGTTGGCTTGCCTGTCATAGATCAAACTTTTATATACTTACCTTATTAGGTCTTACGGGTATTGGGCTTGATCGTATGATGTATAGGTTTAATAGGGCATTGTTGTTTGGGTCTAACCTTCTGGACCCCCTGCCTCAGTGGGCTTTGTGTTATCTGAGCTTTGCCAGATTGAGTGCTCATTTAGGCCTGCTTTACTCTGTTGACGAGATCATCATGACACGCATATGATGCGGATCACTAGGCGATTTGGTGTATCATCAAAATTTTATTTTTATTTTTACTATAATATACATCCCAAGCAACAGAGGTATGAAACTTGTAAAAGTTCACAAATGTTTTGCACATAATCATGTAATGGATGCGTTATTTTGTTTTCGTCAATCACATAATAATAAAAACAAAAACACGAGTATGCACTAGCATGGCGCATGTACAACTCTAATGGAGATATGAGTGAGCCTCATTTTGTTGACAAGGTCCTCAACTTTCATTACTTTTTGTTTTGTGGCTAAAAACAGGGTAACACCACAATTACGATAGCAAGTTGGATTGGAAAGTCCAATTCTAAACCAAATTTTTTTCTTTAAAAAAAAAAAAAAATCCGATTTTGAACTATCCGATCGAAATGTTCAATTTTTTTTAATGGAATTGGAATCTATTTCGAAATATCTGATCCATCCTCAATCGACAATTGGGCATTGGAAAAAAATGGAGAACATCCTCTTTTTGATCATTACAGAAAACACAACAGTCCTCAATCGACATGTGAATGCGAGTGAGACTTGTCATAGTGGACATGATATTCTGTGTGACTTTCCAAAGAAGGAAAATGGCATTGGCTGGAGCTTTAATACTTCAAAGTTTCTGAAGGACTTTAGGATTTAAATGACTATTGGTGCGGGTGGATGAGGAAGTTTGTAGGTCATCAAGCACAAAAGCCTTAGTAGCACTCTTGACAGAAAACAACCCTATTTTATCAAACCTCCATATAAGAGAATCCTGTGTGCTGGAGGTTTGAATGACAATATCAGAAATATCATTTACCACAGGAGCTGGGAATAAAGAAGAGATAAGATCAATGTTCCAAGTTGGATGTTGTTGATTTTCATTAAAAATTCATAGATCTTTCACACTTTGGGATGAGGGGGGAGTGATAAGTCAGTGCATTCTGCCAAGGTAAACTCTGGTTTAACCCAATAATCATTCCAGAGGTTTATCTCATTACCCGATCTAACTTGCCAAATAAGGTGGCGTTTCATTTTGGAGAGGGCTATGTGGTTACCTCTCCAAAAAAAAGAGGCAAGGTGAGGGGGTTTTCCAAGTTGGAAAATACTTTTGTGTTGAAAGTATAATGCTTTGAGTTGCCAATGGTGTTATGGTCGAGTAGTTAGGGCTGTGTGGGTTTATCCCAAATGTCCTAGGTTCGAGACCCGCCGGCGGCATGGTTAATTTCTTATGGTGTTGACCTGTAGGTCGCACCTTGTTGATAGGTTATGGGATCCTATAAAAACCCAGCTCGCTTTCCAAAAAAAAATAATGCTTTGAGTTGTGCATTACAGGGGTTTGTGGGATTAACCACAACATTCCACATATGCTTAGCTTTTAAGGCTAGATTTTTGATTCTAGCCGAAAGGATGTTAACACCTCCCAGATGTCGAGGAAGAGTGATCTTTGGCCAGGTACAAAGATGTCTAGCCTTTTTGTCATCTGTTCCGTTCCACCAAAAGTTACGGGCCAACTTATCAATTTGTTGTGTAATGGAACACGAAATAGGAAAGTCTGCATTGAATAGATAAGGATGGAGTGAATTACTGTATTTATCACCACAGTCCTACGTGCTTGAGATAACACCTTAGCCTTCCAAGAAGCAAGTTTGGAATTAATCTTTTCTACAAGAAACTGGAAATCCGACAATTTCTTTTTTGAAAGAAATAAAGGCGAACCAAGATATTTGTCTTTCAGATTGTGCAACTTGGAACTGAGAACTTGATTTATCATCTTGACATGTCTAGGATGGACGTTGGAGCTGTAATAAATTGAATATTTATCAAAATTGACCGCTTATCTCAAAGCGACACAATAACTTGATAACACCTCTTTAATGGAGTGTGCTTTAGCAAGGGACGCCCGACAAAAAATCATGAGATCATCAACATATAGTAGGTGACTGATGGAAGGGGCATGTCGCCTAAGGTGAATACCTTTCAGAGCTTGGTTAGTTTCTGCTTTTGAGAGCATTCTGGATAGGGCTTCGGCAACCAGGATAAATAGGTAAGGGGAAAAGGGATCACATTGTCTGAGTCTTCTAATTGGTTTAATGGACTCAAGAGGGGTCCCATTTAGGAAGACCCGGAGAGAAGAAGTTGAGATACATTGATCAATCAGCCGAATCCAGTTATCTGCAAACCCTAGTTGCTTGAGAATTTGAAGAAGAAAACTTCATTCAATGCGGTCATAAGCTTTGGCAATGTCTATTTTAATTGCCATCCAACCTTGCCTTTTTTTCATGCTGTGTTTCATTTGAAAAAAAGGTTTCATGGGCAAGGTTGACATTATTCGATATGGATCGGTCTTTAAGAAAAACCCCTTGGTTTGGAGAGATGATATTGTCTAGCAGGGGTTTCTGCCTATTAGCTAGGATTTTGGAGATGACTTTGTAAATCACATTACACAAACCAATCGGTCTAAACTTATCCGGGGTAATGGGGTTTGATACCTTGGGGATAAGCGCGAGGAAAGTTTCATTAAACTTAGGATCCAGGGATTTAGTAGTGAGGAAGTGTTGAACCACCTGAATAACATCGTTTTTAACAATATCCCAGAAGTGTTTAAAGAATAAATCATATAAACCATCAGGCCCCGGAGCTTTGTGACTGCCTATGTTAAAGATTGTGTTCCAAATTTCTTCTTCATCTGGGATTTTAAGGAGATCTACATTCTCCTCGACAGACACAATCGAGGTAAAAAGAACATTGATGTCATGATCGGTTGGAGGTTTGGTAAATGTTTTGAAAGTAGTCATTGAAGATCAAACCAATCTCAGAAGGAGCGAAGTGCCATTTATTAGTCGGATCCCAGAGTCGGGGAATATGATTGCGCTTTCTCCAAAGCAGAGTTGAGAGGTGGAAAAATCTGGTATTTTTATTCCCATCCTTGAGCCAAGATTGTCTCGATTTATTTCTCCAAAACAGTTATTCTCTAAGATATAGTTCAACAAGCCTGTCTTCGAGGATCAAAGTAGCGAAAATATTAATATCTGAAGGAGGGAAATTCTGAAGATTATCTAGTTCTTTGAGAGTGTCCTTGATGTTCTGCTCAATATTATGAAAAGCCTCTTTGTTCTAGTGAGGTTATAACGGAGTTTTTGGTATTGAGGGAAAAATTATGTGCAGGATGGGAGTGAGAAGACGTGTTCCAAGAAGACTGGACAAGGTGACGGCAACGTGGATCCCTAGTCCACATGTGAAAGAATTGGAAAGGTTTTGGGCCCGCATTAAGATCAGTCAGCAGTTTAAGAGTGATAGCTCTGTGATCAGATGATGAGGTGTGTATAGAGTGCACTATGGCTGAAGGGAATTTAGCTAACCACTCCGTCGAGACTAAGATCCTATTAAGTTTAGATTTGATGCCATTTTTCTCTTTTCTTTTGTTATTCCAAGTGAACTTTGAGCCATTAAGCGGGAAAGCAATCAAATTGTGATTTGCTAGAAAGTTTCTAAGATGTTTAACCCTAGCCTCATTAACTTTTCTCCCACCTATCTTATCCTCTTGAGATGCTATAGCATTTAGATCACCCATAACTATGAAAATATGTTCAATTAAGGATGTCAAGTTTGAAAGAGTGTCCTAGAAGGCGGATCTAAAATACAGATTAGGCTCTCTGTAAACAAAAATTATAGACCAAGTATGACTAGAATAATAATCATCTACTGTGCAATATAAAAAGTATTTACTGAAGGAAATAATATTTAAATGCGTACCTGACAAACCACTAGTCGGTACCGAAGCCCCATATTTGTAACCCAGCCTCCTGCACATGTGATCCATTTTTGGTGAAGATGCTTTTGTCTCAGAGATGAAGAAAATGTCGGGATTGGACTGTAGGGAGAGTGCCCTCAAGGTGCTGAATGCACTGGGCGACCCAATTGCCCTTGCATTCCAACTTAGAATCATGGCAACTTGGGCGACCCTTTGTAGACAGTCGCTACTTCCTCAAGAGTGGTCTCCAGATTGATGGAGGACTGAGTGGATGAGCTGTGATGACTATAATGAGAGTAGCTAGCCGTAGTTCTATGTAAAATGTCAGCCCTTATGAGAGTGGGCAGACCCAGTGGAACAGGATGGGAGGGCTCGAAACTTATATAATAATCTTGACCATGAAAGAAACTTGTATGATCAATAGTTCCTGTATAAGGTGTGCGTTCTGTGGGATTAATCCTTGCTGAAATAGAATCTGACTGAGTGGAGGTGGTGACCTCTCTAAAGGAGATACCCACAGTAGGTTTCTTACCCATCTGTAGCAACCCGCCTTCCTGTACTAAAACATGCCTAACATCTATTTTTCTCTTACCCTTTCCTTTAGATACTGACTTGGGAGTAGATTGTTTACCCTTAGCCTTGTCTGAGTGCTTTGGAGAAGCACTTCCTGAGGATTGATTGTTCTGACTAGCAATACTCTTATCAAGACATCGAGCTCTCATTTGCATAATTGAACGCCTCCTATTTGCCCTAAGAAGCGTCGCTAAATCAGTCTCTTGGCCAAGGGAGGTGTCAACTTTGTTCGGTAGATTCTATAAGGAATGAGTATTCGGATGACAACCCGTAGCTACCAGACACTGTGACAACCGAGAAAAGTCCATTTCACCTCCCGTCGGAACCTGTATTTGATCATGGTACTCCAAGGATGGGGGTTTAGACCTGAAAGAGCCAAGTATGACATCTACAGTGGATGACGGCGATTAAAAAATTTGTTCAGCAATGGATTTGGCTGCATCGAGGTGAATTGAGTTGTGACGAGAACATCCGTGGCCTGAGCAATTTGTCTCTGATTGACCACCATGGGGGTGAGAAGGGGAGTCAAGAGAGAGGGCTCTTCATCAGGAGGAAGAAGCTGTGTCTACTCGAACCTCGAGGCCATATTTAGATCCTGGTTTTGATAGGAATCACAGTCCAACAAAGGCCCAACATCATAGCCCGAACTGTACACATTACTGTGAAGATAGCCCACTTGTACCAGATCCTGAGCCGAAGTTGGGTTTAGCCTATCAATACCTAAACAGGCTTGGGCCTGTGTTGTTTCTGTCACCATCATTGAGACCGTTGAAGAATGAAGATGTTGCTTGGAAGAGGTTTGGGAGGGAGTAGTGACATTTACCATGTTAGACTTCTGTATGAACATGTCCGCTTGGTCTTCTACCTCAGTTGCATTGAGATCTATTTGGCGCACACTGTTATGACCCATAACATGATTTGATCCAGGAGGCAGTAATGGAGATTGAGCTTGATGAGCCTGAGGAGATGATGCATTTGTTTGGAAACCTTCAGTGGCATGAGTTGGAGGAGATCCTTGAATGGCAGGAATACTAGGAGAGAAAGAAAACCTATTCCATTGTTGTTTTCCTATGGAGATTGCCATACTAGAATGAAGTGCTTGTCGATATCTGATATTGGATTGAGGACCGAAAGAGAGCAATCTATTGACCATTTCCTTAGTGAATTTGACCCCATTCAAAGATCTCTCCGCTTGAAGAATGATCAGACATTTATTCCCCACTTTGTGGCTCATCATGCCACAACAAAAACAGAAGTTGGGGACATTCTCATAGCAAAACTTGACCAAAAAAACCCTACCATCTATGATCCCAAAGGAAGTACACATTTTACTAGGAAGAGGTTTTGAAACATCTAACTAAACCTTGAAATCGTATATATGGAATCGAGATTTGATTCAAGGCAAGGTGATCTACCTCCATGAATGGCCCAATACAATTTGCCAAAACTTCAACATTCGGCAGCAAGAGTTTCTGCAAAGGAAACTTGTGAATTCTAATCTAGCAGGGTATAGAGTCAAATTGGCATGTGGTATATTCTGGTGTCCAATCCTTGACTGAGACAAGCCAACCAAATAGAGACCAGGGTTCTGTGAATAACACATTGTCTTTGTCTTCCACATTAGTGAAGTAGACCAAATAGTAAACATGTTTTGAATCATTGTGTCCTTCAAGCATTTCAAAATGAACTGTATGCAATGGTTCCCATTGAGGTAGCATGTGTTTCGCAAAGGCTTCCGGACTCAGCTGTTGATCATGGTCATACTTGGCTACAGTTCGTAAAGCCGGGTCTTCAAGACCCTCATTAGCTTGCGCTGCAAAACTAGGTTCAGGAATGAAAAAGAGCTTTCGAGTTGATTGCTAAGCTGGGAGATGATAGAGTCAATATCCTCAGCATAATCATAGAGCGACTGGTTAAGAGCCACCTGTTTGAAGGAGTAGCTGTGGGAGAGGGGTGCATAATGGATGTGGTAGAGTTATTTGTTGAGGAAGAATTAGATGGAGAGAGAAAAGAAGGCGGAGGAGACAAAATAGAACGAGGGCTGATAGGTTCAGGGTGAGGATTAGTATTATGGAAGATTTGAAGAGGGCGGAAAATGAGATGATGAAGCTGAGGGGGAGTCAAGTTGTGAGTGGGATTATGGATGGAGAGAGCCAATCTAACACTGTTTGTAGAGAGTAATTGATTATCGTCATGTTGATTTGGCTGCGATACTCTGATGTTTGTAATTGAATCCATTTTCAATGCTTTGAAACAATAATGAGGTTGGAAAAGGGATGAAATCAAATAGAATCGCGAGAAGGGCGATGTGAAATCGAGAAGCGGCTTATGCAGAGTGTTAATTAGGATTAAATGGAATGAAATGATTGTGAAGGAGGGGCAGGAACAAAGATACGAAAGGTTATAAAGTAGCATTTAAAAGTGTGGGCTGATGTGAAGAGTTGAAAAGGAAGGGAATAAAATAGCTGTGATTGAAGAGGGGTGGGAGATAAGAAAGAATGTTTGGCTAGCGATTCAGTTGGAATGGAAAGTAACTATATGGGAGGATAGCATGAGACAAAAGCATACACTAGAGATCCAAGCATCTTCGTCCCGAATCACATACACTGGAGACCTGAAATACAAAGAGGAGACCAACCATTAGCCAAGTAGAAGTTAGATTAGAAATGCTATATGCTAGAAGATAAATAAAGCAAAGGCTAGAAGAAAGCACATAGAACACACAAAACAAGACAAGAGAGATAATCCTAGGAAACAAGAGATTAGATCGACCAAACAAGATAATAGATCAACCAATTGATATAGAACATAATATCAATGGAAGATAGTGGCATGTAAGAGAAGATCAACGATTGACAAGCTAGAAATGAAAGTGAACATCACTAAAGGAAGCATAATCACAAATACAAGTGAGAAAAGAAAACGGAGAGCCTAAAAAAAGAGATCCATCCCAATCGAGTCATGAAGTTTGCTGATAGGTGAAACTCAAGAAACTCCCTTGTAGTGTTTTACTTTATCTGTCTTATATGATTGTTGATTACCCTATTTGGAGTTGATTCATTTCACCACCATAGGTTACTTAAACACATGTTAAGGTTAATGAACCAATTCCAAGATGATATTGAGTTTATGAATACATACAACTGTTGCCTTATATATTTATGTCAATACTATCCAACCAATTACTTAATGTATTAATTCAACATCACTAACGCTAATAAATATTGGGTTCATAATCATTCCTTTCTTGTTATTTGGTGAGTATCTGATGAAAATAGCAACATTCATTATGTATTAATTAAATCAACGATCATTTTTCGTTTGGCTCCCATTAGTTTATAATTATGCCTATTTGACCCCATTAGTTTTTCTATTCCAATCTAACACCCATGATTTTGTGTTTAAATACGTTTGACTAACAAAATCCATCCATTTAAAAAAAAAAAAACCATCTTACCCTGCTGCATGTGGTTTGCACGTAGTGTGCCAAAAAAAAATCACGTGCCTACTTTGTATCTCGAGTTAAAATTTAGGGGAGAGATTAAATAAGGGCAAATAAAATAAAATAAAATAAAATAAACCCTTCTTCCTCAATTATCCCTCATGTCTTCACAGAGCCTTCACCACCAGCACCACCAGAGACCCCCTCCTTCATTTTTTCTGCCACCCATAAAGTTCCCCCTTTACTTCTCTATTAACACTTCATCCTAACAAGGGTTAGCCCTCTATCTCGATCAAACCTTCATGTTCCAGCTCCCCAACTACTCCATTATCACCACCTGTGTGGATGACTTTGAATCCCAATCACCATCCTATCTCTTCCTCCCAATCTCAACGCAACTTGCTTTGCAACCCCAAAGATTTGTAAATGGGAGTTTTCCACGCGTTGTAAACGTGTGGGAGCAATAATTTGCCTTCCCCCCTATGGATGGAGTTAATTTTTGGGGTGGAAAGCCGAATTTTTTGCTTTCCATCACATGGGCAGAGATGCTCTAATGAAGTTGTTATTTACTGCCATAGGAAGATATCCCGTTGCCAACCTTGAAAAACATGAGGACTTAGAAACCTCTATCCTTATCATCCTTCCAAACCTAATAATATTCATCTAAACCCAAGTACCCAACAACACATCATCCAATAGACCAGAAAGTTTCACAAACTCATCAGTCTCCCCCCAACAGGGTGGCGAAGGTGCATATTGAAGACACCATGCATTCAATCTTCGCGATGAAACTCAGCCAGCAACCGACGCTTCTTATTGCACTTGCATAGAACATAGGCTGCATAAACTTGTCCGTAAGAGCAGTGCCTAATCAAACTATCGACCTCAATACCTTTCCTGAAATCATCTTTATGGTTAGATATGGATCTTTGACTAGTGCCATACGAGCATATTGGGTGCCTCAAAGGTTTAAGTCATCCTCATAGTTAGATATGGATATCCATATACCAATGCCATACAAACCTGTTGGGTGTACTAGTGCCATACAAACCTGTTGGTGCCTCAAAGGCCATTTGAACCTCAATGCATCATACTTATCTTTAACAACCTTTTTCTGAAAGCCTTCCCTCTCACTACTATGTCTTCTCAACCACTTGTTTAGGAGACCTGAACTTAGCCTTCAACAAATGTAGAGGACGAATACCATGATCACCCATCTCCTTAGGCAAATAAACTAGACTCTATTTTAAGGGATGGAAACCCTTGTTTTCCTCCTCATTATTGCACAAATAGAATTTAATCATCATCTTGATCTTTCTGGTTACTGAATGAGGATGTTCCTATTCAATAGTAAACTATTACCTTGGATATTAGACAATCTCTTCCCCATTTTCTCTACCCATTACTTTCATTACATTTTATCCAACAAATGTTTACTGACGTATAACACCCTTGTTTGGAAGGGCAGTAAGGCTGACAGGTTGCAAATGGGGGTAATGGTTATGGTCCCACATCACCTGGGCGAAGGAAGATGATGAACTATATATGTGAAAGTTTGTATCCATTTGGTATGACGCATTTAAAACCATGAAGGTGAGGGTGCAGGGGTAAGGCCCAAAGCACAAAGCGGACAATATCACACCTTGAGCTTTGTCGCTGTCCCACTACGGTTAGGCCCAAAACAAACAATATCATACAAATGGGGTAATGGTTATAGTCCCACATTGGCTGAGTGAGGGAAATGGATGAACTATATATGTGCGAGTTTGTATCATCTTGGTATGACACGTTTAAAAACCGTGAGGGTGGTTGGGCCCAAAGTGGACAAAATCATACCATGTAGGTCGTTACATGTTGTTCTCGACTACTAATGGTAGACCCAAGTAAATAACTTGTAGTAGACCCAAGTAAATAACTCGTACCACACTAACGTATTCGTCCAACAACTCGGCTCCCATTATAGTCCTAGCATTTTCACCAACTCCATACACCCTATTTTGTCTAATGCGGTGTTGCAACGGAGGAGTCAGAATTTTTTGCAAAGAGCTACTTCGCATCACAAACTCCTGTTCGAAAACTGAATTTCATCTCACAGCGTTGAAATGGGGGCATTTCAACGGCATTTCAACCACAACATGACGACAATGCGACAATATTTGTAGCGCCGATAATCATTTTTTAATTATTTGTTGATACTTACTTTGTAGTTAAACTGTTAATCGATCCCTGATTAATTTAAAAGCATTATGAGATTGATCGGGATTAATCAGAATTAATTGACATGTATTTCGTAAACATATTTTCTCTATCCTTCTGAGTAATCTTTTTAAGTAATATGTTTACTACAATAAAAAAAAATTGAAAATCAATGAATATGGCGGTAATAAACATCACATGCCACAATTTAAGGGATAATATAAGAAAATAAGAAATTCAATATTAGATAAAACTACAAAATTTTAATCGTTTTTCCCTTTTGTCTTAGATCTTTTATATACTAGTATGTTTGATTTTTCTCTCTCTAGCCGTTTCACACTTTTGTTGTCCTATGGTAGAGTATTGAAGAGGTTAGGGTAAATTAAAATTTTACATTAATTTTTATTTTTATTTATAACATATTGTCATCGACCGATTAATCAACAAGAGATTAATTAGTAATTCGGCGAGAAATCACCAATTCTTGCCGATTAATCAATCAGAGATTATTCAAACAATTAATAAAAAAATTGTGTCGCTCTATTAACGAAAAGAGATTAATCGGGAATAAATTGTTGATTAGTCACTGATTAAATAACATAGAATATTAGTTTAATTAATAAGTAATTAGTGTTTTAGTCTATGTTGTAAATGTGGATAGTGGACCCTTCACTGTCCTTTTAATTAAGATTAAGCGGATTAATCGGTCTACAATTTCAAAGTATACATTTTTATACCATCACTAATGTAAATTATAGTAAATAACATATATTGACAATAAAGATTAATAAGACAAGTATTATAGAGCAACAAAAGTCTATTATAGAGCAAATTATGTAATCGTATCCAAAACATCACACATTATAGAGCAACAACCACCACCACCCAACAAAACAATCTCGATTTATCACCAATTAATCAGTGACCGCTAAATCCAATCGCTAAAATACCTAGTTTAGATTTGTCTACCCCCACTTTATAGTAAATTGCTGCGTAAATAACCCAGGTTTTAGTTAATAAAAAAATTAAATATAGATACAACCAAAATATCAAATCAAACTGTGTTGTCCTAAATTGCAATTCAATATTGTTGGAAGACTAAATGTCTTTGTATTTTGCTATGGATTGGTTGTTTGATTGTCATTTTGTTGTTATACGGTGTTATTTTGGTTACTTAATAGACATATTTGTCTTTTTTAAATTATGGTTTATTAATAGTAAGCAAATTGTAAAAATTTGTAAAAGTATTATTGCTCCGCCTCAACTGCGTTGCAACTCCGCCATGACTCTTGCAACTTTTGAAATGGAGATTGGTGCTTCGCCCCGACTCATGCTTCGCACAACATAGCATACACCACACTTTTTGAATAATTAATTTTGTCTCAAGCATGCCTGAAACATGAAATGAATGTATTTCTAGGTCTCCATTAAGAATGTATTTCAAATTCTTCAATTGTGGTCAAGATTGCTGTGTTTGGGCTATGATTTCTCTCTATCATCGTATCCTTCATCAATCTGAATTTCGTTCAAAACTTCTAACAATTCCGTTATGATTTTGAACTGCTCCATATAGTTTCTAGAGTCGTTACACCAGCTTTTCCATTCTTTAAGTCTAGGCCATATAAAAAGCATCGATTTCCTTAGTATACATTCAGAACATGTCGGGGAAAACATGCTATCCTTCATTGGTTGTGACAAAGTATAAATGATTGGGTGGATGAGACTGATTAATGCCAATAATTTATTTATTTATTTATTTTGTTTGGACCAAACATGATATGTAAAGATTTTTGCCATTGGTCTCGTAAGAAGATTCTAGGAGGTCCAGGTGTAGCTTTTAGTAAGGACCATAAAAGAGAGTGATACAAGCTATGACTTTCCATCGGAAGTCGGTATATCCGTGCTCTACCCTTGGCTTGCAACACTACCATTAGAGTAGAGGAAAAGGAAGGCCACAAGAAGGATTTGTCAACTATCAAAAACCTCACTCAAGTCCTTATGCATCCCCTTGGCTCGAGATATATGTTGCCTTCCAAACCTAAGTTCTTACTCATTATGCACCCCCTTAGTTTGGTAAAACATAGTCCTTTCAATGTAAGTGGATTTACCTGCTTATTCTCATCCTCGTGTAACCCTTTCCTTGTCTAGCAAATTTCACCAAAGATCTTGTAGCGTCAAGTTCACTAGTTATCCAAAACACCTTTGGATATTTTTTCTAGCACAACCTCAAAGTTAGAACCATCATCCATAGTAAGCAATAAAAATCCAAAAAACTCACAATGATTAATAATGTGTATAGAGGTGCAACTAATCAATCTATGTAACAAATTAGCTAGGTATTTTACTATTCCTTAAGGAAATTGAAACAAAAGAAGACTAGGATTAAATGTGATCCAAGATGTTGAGGGTTAAGATCCTCTCAATTAGGGCATGTTTGTGAGTATGATACATTTAGAAGGGCAGTGGAAAATGAAAAAAAGTCAAATAATGTATGGAAGACCATGTGCCGAAAAGAGAGCTGGTTATATATATATATATATTAATATTTATCTCAAGATGAGAATTGTCATATTATCTACTTAGTTGTCAAATTTGGTATCGTTGAAATACATTTTTGAAGACTGTTCGAATGAAATAACGATCACTACAAATGGTGAAACTTAAAAAAAAATATTATATTGTTAGATAAACATTTTATTCATTTCCGCCATACCTATTTTTAATATTTTTCAAAGAAACAAGGTGACCATCTTAACGCACATTCAAACAAAGATCTAGAACAAAGTCAAAGTTTAGGGAAAACTCACTCCCGTGATATGAAAAATATGTCTTTTCTCAACTAATTAAAATTTTGACCCAATTTGACCTTAATGTCTTGACCCACTTTCTATCGTGCCAATAGCAAAGGCAAGGGCAATCCACTAGTACACTAATGTATTACTACACAAATATATCATCCTCCCTTATGTTCACGATAACTTCATAGGTCATCCCCACAATAAGGTTTATAAAAGGGTCAACAATTGAAGCCAATAGATACCTCGAAGTATGTAAAAGGTGCAAATTGGGTATGGGGAGGAGAATATTATGTAGGTAATACTCTTACACTAGATTTTTTAGTTGTATTTATACACATCATTTACCAACTAATTGGCACCTATAGCCCATTCCTCTTCAGCTTCTGAGTCATTAAGTTATTTAGATTGATTGGCTTGAATCAAAGTGGTCATGTTTATAGTGATTTTATGCTTGATAATAAGCTTGATTAGGAGCTGATGTCAATTTGAAAAATAGCGATGGTCGCGTAGCTCTTCACTATGCTGCCAACAAGGGATGGGTGAAGAAGGCTGAAACCTTGATTTCTCATGGTGCAAAGCTTAATCAGAAGGATAAGGTATTCAGCTTCGTGTAATTTCTATCATCCATCATCTCGGTTGTCAATGTGTTAAAGTGCACTGCGTTCAGGTTGGCTGAACACCATTGCATTGTGCAGCAAGCACATGGAACTCAAACCTCTGAACTTTTAATGGAGGAAGGAGCCGAGGTTGATGCTGTTGATAACACTACACCAAATTGGCATTTTTGTAACAATCCAAAAAATAGTAACACTTTTGAGCTATAACAATTCACAAAACAATTTTACACATTTTTCACAAACAAAGTGATTCAATAATTGTATCACCACAAATAGTATGAGCTTACAAGTGATGCTATTCATGGTGATCTAATTTATTGTATCACTTTTTTTGTGTAGCTATTTTTCATTTTGTTCACTAAATTTAGTTTTGACTTGAAATTGTTCGGTGGATTGTAATAGCTCAAAAGTGTTACTATTTTTTAAGTTGATATAAATATGCCAATTTGGTATAGTGTAAAGCCGGTGAAACACCCTTAATGACTGCATTAATATGTGTTAACAAAGAGGTAACCTTAGCATTTTTTTTTTTTTTTTATTTCTACTGATTTATAGATAAGAAGGGTGTCTGTGTGGGTGGTGGTAGGTAATCAGGCCTTCCATGGGATGGATGATGGGAATCATCAGCTCTCACAGATTCTATCATGTGCCAAGGTTCAGGAGAATGCAGGGGGAAGGTTTGTTTTTGTGACCCTTTTTCATGTAGAGTTATCTCTAGAAAAATTGCGTGCTTTTGAGGAGATTGAGTGCACATTCACTACACCAAATTGGCATGTTTGTAACAATTCCCAAAACAGTAACACTTTTGAACTGTAATAATCCATCAAATTATTTTTAGTCAAAACTAAATTTAGTAAAAAAAATGAAAAATAGTTAAAAAAAAGTGATACAATAAATTAGATCACCATGAATAGTATCATTTATAAAACCATACCGTTCATTGTCATACAATTATTATATCACTTTGTTTGTGAAAATGTGTAAAATTGCTTTGTGATTTGTTATAGCTCAAAAGTGTTATTGTTTTGAGAGTTGGTACAAAAACATGCCAATTTGGTGTAGTAATTGTTAGTGATTAATGAAAAAAAAACCACTATTCCTTTTTACCATTATCTTGTGGTTTGAATGGCGGTTTCAAACTATAACATAGTTGCTGTTGGCCTTTCTGTTTCTGTATTTAGAACTTATAATGCTCCTTACATATAGCTTTGTGTAAAAAAAAAAAAAAAAAAAGAGGTTGAATGGCATCAATCACTTTCTTTTTTTTAGTTTAGTTGTAATTGAGGAAGTTAAAATATGCTCAATTATTAGGAGAGGTGCTGCTGATTTAAAACCGCTGTTGATTGATGCTGGAGGGTTAAAGTTTGGACAAACTGATAAAACTCGCTAAAATAAAAAGTTGCCAGTGTGTAATTGAAAATTCTCAAGAATTTTAATATCTTACCCAACTCGTTGTTCTCAGCTCTATTAGTAGATTAACCACATTGGATGGCCTTCACCTGTGTCATGTAAATCACCTGTGCGACTTGAGTTGGAAATGCATTAATGCACCTTTTTTTGTAATTGATGTTAATGTTATCATTCTAGACACGCTTGGTAAAATCGTAAGAAAGTTCTTTTTAGCAGGAGGTGAAGACGTCTATACCTAGATATGGAAGATTCACATCCAACCACTAGGATATGGAATTGACAGAATTTACATAGATATTGAAGACTGACCAACAATTTTAAATACATATATATGATCATCATGTTGATGGTTAAAAGTGAAAAAGTAGATTTGCAAGAGCTAAAACTCTAAATCAGTGAATTTGCATTTGCAAATAAATGCTGCATCAAGGTACTGATAAAAATTGAATGTATTTTTTTTTGAGAAATTGAAAACATTTATGGAATATTTGGCTGGTTGGGTCTACTTGGTCCATTAAAAACTGAGATGAGATGTTGGGCTGAAAATTTCTTGAAGTCAGGCTCCAGTGATGGAAAAATACCCAAATCCAACCTGACCTACAAATTGCTCTAATAATCTGAATTATTTGTGTCCACAGATGCATCTTATCTTTTTCTAATTTCTCCACACTTAAAAACCACCAAACTGAGAAAAAGAGACACTCAGAAGAGAAGCCAGTCATGGCTTCCTCTTCCTATCTTTCACTCACTAACCCTGTTTTCACTCATCACCCAACTAATACTAGTGCCCCACACAAGTCCATAAAATCCATCTTCATTAAAACTGTGAAGCTAAAACCCACATCAGGTTTTACTTGTAATTCTCTTTTGGGTGACCAACAATCAACTACTACTCCTCTTCACTACTCTCTTCCTCTGGCTGCTTCACTTGCCATACTTTTATGGTCTAATCCAGGTATAACTATGCTTCACTTGACATCACTTTGTTATTTAGCATTATGTTAGAGCTTTTTTTTTTTTGTGTGCAGCTAGTGCTGGATTCTTGTCGGGATCAACTGGGATAGAATCGATTCCTGGGCCTCAGCTACCTGAAATCGATTGGCTTAAAAAATTCAATGGTTTGAATTTAATTCATAATTTGGTTTGTAATGGAGAATTTTATTTGGTCATATGGGTTAACAACTAGCAAATCATATTTATTTTTCATATTTTTGCAGAAGAAAATCAGAAGAAGTATGCAGAATTTGATGAAAGATTCAAATCATCTCCATTGCTCAAGGAATACCTTGAGAGGTCTAAGACCAATAAAGACAAGTAAATTCATCTTATCCTTATCTCATCTTGTAATTGTCTCCATCAGTTTCATTGTGTTAAAACATATTTACTATTTAGTCTTACTGTGAACATATTTGAAGTTTGGATATTTCCTTCTCAACCCATTTTATGCACTCATTAGTTATGAATATTAATATTTTTCTGTGGTATTCTAACAAGATTTTATCAGTCTCAATGAAAAGTTCAATATTGTTTGATCCATTTATATAGATTATAAAATAATCAGGCAATCCTATTTAATTTGACATTCTGTTGTTCAAAACCTTCCATTTACAAATCACATTTAGCTTTGCACATTGATATTTCAGAAACAAGCAAGAGATTTTGGACAAGTATTGCATTCGCGGCGCAGAGTGGGGCGTGGGAGATTGTTCTACAGATGGTATGACTCCTCAACAGAGAGACAGCTTCATTGCAATGCTGAAGCAGAAGGCCGGAGTGGAGTGAAAGTTGATTATGAGTTAGTTATTAAGCATATTAAACATCATTTTATTATAGAAACCATGGTTTTTTAAGGACCCTTAACTTGTATCCTAATGGTTAAAATGTATCCTAATGGTTAAAATTAACTCAGTTACACGTGCTCCTACATCTTTCCATTCAATATTCTTGTTTGTCTTTATTCTTTATTTACTATTAGAATCAACCTTTTTGCGGCATCAGTGAATTAACATTGCTAATTTTTCAGCATATATGTCAATATTGTGAATGGATCACTGAGACTCAAAAGGACAAAAGTATATATATATATAGTGTACCAGCCGTTTTGTTGGCATGGGTACAGTGTCATGCCTTCGACTTGCCACCCTGGTCCTTGGGTCGTACATTCGGCACTCCCCAAATATGTCACTAAATTACCACATATGAGTTATGAAGACTGAAAGTGTATTAAATCAAATCAGATGATACTCAACATACGAAGACTGGGAGTGCATCAAATCAAATCCTTGTGCTTATGCATTGGGATTAAAGGATACTCATGGGGAGAATGGGTCAAAATTGTTTCATTCACATCCTACTTCAAAAACCACATTTGTTTGAACCCTATTTTTGATTTACACACTATGAGGTCTCACACCCTCACTCCACAGTCCACAGCAGACCTCTCGTAAACATAATTGTGCAGACCAACAAATGGATGCAAAGCTAGCAACTTTAATTCCAAAACCAAAACCATGTGTCAAATGACAATGACAAATGGGGCCAATGCGTAACATCAGTCACCAAATATGTCATTTTGACATTTTTTCAAACACATAATAATCAAAACCCACATACCCTGTCAATAATCCCCAAGAGATAGAGAAGAAATAAGAGGTGATGAGGCAATAACATCAGCTTAGGAGGCATGGATTCCAAAACTCATTCCAGTTTTCATACTCATTTCAACTTCTTCATCCCCAGCCTTTGGTTCTACCACTTTCATAAGTGTATTGTACAAAACCAAAATGATTTGAACCTTAATTTTGTCTCTCCGAGGCTTCCGAATTGACTTCTTGGCTGATTGGGTTGGCTTAGTTTTCATGAGTGGAGCTTGTGAAGAAGGCATAACTAAAGAATGAGTGGGAAATGTAAGAATCATTAAGGGTGGGTTGTTTACTTGCACAACTTAAACAAAAATTGGTCTATTGAGTTGAGAGTTTTGAAGGGCTTTTTCGAGATTTCTGATGGCAGGCACATACAACCACATAGCTGGCCAATTGTAGTTATACATACATACATACATACATACATACAACTTAGTGGTGGATCCACCTAGCATTAGTTGGCACAACCTAAGCTTGTATTAAGATAGGTGTCATCTTTTGGTTAAGTAAATCTTACCCATAAATAGGCCATAATGTATTTGATCAAAATGAACAAAAATGAGAGAGTGAGAAAGAATGGATGTATAGTTACGTAGAATGTAAAGATGAAGAGAAAAATTTCACCATTTATTGTGGTGCTATTATTCTATGGTTGGTTTTATTATTCTATGGTTTACAACACGTTATCAGTAGAAAACTTTGACCAATTGAGCGACACATGATTATTATATTTTACTTCGATCTAAGGGCATTTGAGCACAAAGCTTGGCTCATGTAATTTTTCACCGATTTCATTTTCCAAACTATTTATTCAAAAGAGTTTAGAGGTAGATAATTCAAACAAGAGCTTATATTTTTCTGAATTTTAATGTGATTGTTTTAATGATATATTACATTTAGTAGATGTTGCCTCACAAAAAACACAGTTTTCATTGCAATATTTCATGCTTGAAATTCAAAATTTGTTTAAATCTCAGACCCCCTCATCACACACATCACAATATCACACTTGTTTGAACACATGTTAGAATAACTCAAGAGTCTCCGCTCATGTGGTGTTTGGTAGAATCATTGATGGTGCTGCTGATAATTGGGCAAATTATAGACTGGTTTTCGTCATGTATACAATGCTCTAAATGTGGTTTTGAGTTTTCGTAGGTGGAATTAGTTCCTACTTGTGGTAAATTCAATTCATCAAATTACAATGAGAAGTCGACACAATTGCTTTCACCCAAATTTGTGTCTATTATAATCACTTTATTGTTAGAGATGAGTGTTTTGACAAAGATTGTTATTTCGAAGTAGGTAAGCAATTAAGCACAAGTGTTATTTGGTTAATATTTATTGCATTTAGGACTGTAAACAATGATCAATTTTTTCTGCTATGTTATCCCACTAAAATGAGCTTGCTTAAAATAACTTTTCTGAAAAAAAAAAACAATTTGGTATGCAGAACAAAGTTAACTATACTTGTATTTTATGCACCTAACCATATAAATTTCGTAAATATATTTATAAGTGAGTGCTATTTTTAAATGTCATGTCACGTGCATTACACACCTCATAGAGAGTTATTCTATTGACCAAGTGACACACCTCTTATGGGTGAATGAATTATATAAAAGATGGCAACTCCCGAAGTAGTAGCCTTAGAAGTGGTAACCAAGGTAATCACCCTAGAAGAGATAGTCAAATAATTATTCTGCTAGAATTGATTATAACAATTATTTCAGCATAGGTGATTACCCCAGCAGAGGTAGTCACAACACTTACCACATGGTTAAACACTCATACTTGGTGCAATAATAAAACTCATGTGAAGTATATTAAGAATCTTTCTAAAGATGACATTTGTCATAGATGTTGTAAATGTAGACATTTGTCACATGTTTGTCGTGCACCAATAGAGGCAATGAGAAATATCAAAATTCCATGAAAATCAAAGAGACAAAATTGATGCAATGGGAAAATAGTAGTCATTGTTCCTTTCATTCTTTGAATTTACTCCCATTGCAACAAAATCGAGAGCCTTACTTTACTCATGGTTTTGAGTTAGTTACTTATATACTTATAACATTAGACAATGCAAAGGATCTAATGAAAAATCACGGTCTCTGTTATTTTCTGAATTGTCAATTTTAGCTGTAAAAAAGATAGAGGTAGAGAACATGCATAACATAAATACCCCCGAGTATGAGGCAACTTCAGCAGAGGTAGCCATTAGCCATTAGCCATTAGCCAAAGTAATCACCCAGCAGTGGTGGTTACCACAATGTTACTACCTGTCTAATACTTATTTTATAAACCACCTGAAATGGTTTAGAACACTTGCTATTTGTGAAAACGTAAATATCATAGATGATGTTACATTAAAATATTTGCTGTGTCAATTGTGAAACATATGCAGTATATTATGTTTTGATTTATTTACTACATATATTTTATTTGAAAGTATGGTTTATAAACTGCAAATGATGGACAATCATATTTGTTTAATTGTTAGAAGCACTACCCATAATTTATTAGCAAGTCAGAACATTTTCTAAACACTGACATTTAAGACAAATGTGTCTATCATAGCCGAACCTATGTAATTTATTATAGGCCCCGACAGAGGCTATCCTAATAACTGAAGGCATCGACAAAGTCTCATCTTCTGTCATTAAAAGACGTATATTTATTTATCAAATATACGTTATATTTCTGCATTTCCCGAAAAACTTGCTTAATTCCAAAATGTATTTCTAATGTTGAAGGCCAACAACTTACATTAGAGATATATGCATTACATTAGAGTTGTATTAAGCCTGGAGCTTACATTAGAGATAATTTCTCGTTAGTTTATTAGAATTATATAACTTTCCGAGTTGTTGTATCACATGTCGTTTTACGCTATAAGCTTAAATAACTCATACACACTCCACTTACATATACAGATGTACTCCTTGTTCACCTAGTAAACTTCTTATTATATGATATCATATGTGTTTACATGTCATATGTTATTTTGTTTATCTTACAAGTTTCATCCCTTGCATTTAGTCTATCTAATTTGACGATGCAGCTAAGTTTACTATTAGTTTTTGATTGCTTTTGCTCATCGATAGGGACTGTTGTTGCACAGTCCCTTCCTGCACGGATAAAGTGGTTGGCGCACATTTAACTTACACGTCTTCACGTTGTTGGAAGGCCTTTACTTATGCAATCTAAACTATTTCATAGTGGTATGGAAGTTCTTACAGTTTTATGAGATTATCAGTTTTATGAGATTATATTCTTACCGTTAGGGGGAGATATGCAAGTTCTTACAGAATAACACAGTGGTATGGAACGGTGTGAATTATCGTCGAATTATTCAACTTTGTCTCATTTAACAATTATGAATTACATGATGCATTAATGATGTAGCCAAAGTGAAGTCACATGTACCAACTATGAATACATCTGCTCGAATTTGTATCCATGAAGGATAAATTTTGACTAAGGCAGCGAGTGAATCTACGTCACACCAGAAGCGTGTCAGACTTATATGTTCCAAAGATTCAACTCCTCAAAAAAGAAAAACTAGTAAAATTAATGCCCTAATGCTCCCGGAGAAGCAATGCTTGAAACTCCTGCAAAAGTTGTACAAACTTTAGAAGAAACTGTACATGAAGTTCTAGAAGAATATGACACAACTCTCCAGAATTCATGAAACTCTAGAAGCAACATTACATGAAGCTTTAGAAGAGGTCATGCAGCTCCAGAAGCAACATTACTCTAGAAGCAACATTAAATGATGTTCCAAAAGAGGTCATGTTGAAAAAGTCAATTTCTCCATTATCCAAAAAATGGTTATTCATATCGCTGAAGTGATTTAAAAAATCCTTGAAGAGGCTCAGGTACCTGATAATAATGAGATCTCAGTATGTTAAGGAGAAATGTGGAATTAAATGAAATGATTATCGATGAAATATTCATATATATGGTAGCTACCACAATATCAAAAGATAATGATATTCAACCACGAAACATATATGAATGTCAAAAAAAACAAAATGATTGGCCAAGTGGAAAGATATTGTCCAAACAGAATTGAGTTCCCTTGAGAAATGTGGTGTTTTTGGACTTATAGTGCAAACACCTAAGTGTGTAAACTCTGTGGTTTCAAATGAGTGCTTGTAAGAAAATAAAATGAGATTGTTAGATATAAGACAAAACTCGCGACACAAGGGTTATTGCAGGAAACCCGTCATTTCATTTTTTGGTGAAATAAATATATTATCTAGTTATAGATATGACTACATTCCAAAGTCTTGAAGTTTCCGAAAACTTGATATGTGACTCATTAATGTTATACTACTTATTTATATGAGAATTTAGAGACCAATATTTCTAAAATCCCTGAAGGATTTATTTTGCTAGACATAACTATTTACATGAAAATCCCTAAAGGATTTACTTTGCCTGAAGCAAAACCATGAAATAATTACCTAATACAAGTAAGATATGCTTTATAAGATTTGAACACTTCTAGAATAATGTAGTATAACCATCTTAGAGAATATTTGTGTAAGAAATGTTATGCAAATTTGACAATGTATTTTTATTAAGATATTGCTAATTAATTATCTAACGTCAAAATTTGAAATGAAAAACAACTTTTGTTTCGACCTGCAAATCGAGTAAAATATTATTAAAATATTGGTCCATCTATCAAGATATATTGATCAAATTTGTAATACTTTTAACATGGACAACTCTCATCCGCTTAATACGTCCGATCCGATCTTTAGATTTCAAGAAAGACTTGTATCAACCAATTAAAAGATACTCAATCTTGAAGTACCATATTTGAATATTATTGGTGCATTGTTATATTTGACACCAAGTGCATAATATGATATAGTCTTTTCTGTACATTTACTAGCGAAGTGTGATTTTGCACAGACTTATAAATATCGGCATGACATTATACTATATCTTCGTGGATCATTGATGTAGGTTTATTCTTGTGATTTAACTGACCATTCCTACCTAGTTGATTATGCAGATTCAATATTTATGAATTACACCGCAACTATTTCTTAGAAATCTATTAAACAAACTTATTGATCAATCGACTACAATATATGACAACAATGTTGCATGTAATGTTCAAACTTATTGGTCGGTCGACTACCATATATGACAACAATGTTACATGTAATATTCAAATGTAAGAAGACTTCATCAAAGGAGACTGAACGGAACACATTCCAATAGCATTCTTCTATCCACACGGGCTTCAGAGAACCATGTAGTTGAAGTTGAATAAATTCAGTATAATAACAACCATACAAATCTCTTCATCAAATTGGTTTAGCATCAACTTAATCATATCATCCAATCAACTTAATCATATCATCCAAGTAATTCAAGTTGTACTATCATAAAGGGAAGTCATCCTAAATATGCTACTTGCAATCTCATCCTTGATTTTACCACAAACTTTGAAAAATTTGCTGATTTTTCAAAATGAACAAAAATATCCAAAGAAGGGACGTAATGTATTTGATCAAAATATCCAAAGAAGATAGAGTTGATGAATAAATATCCAAAGAAGAGCCTTAATAGACATGATAGAGATGATGAATAAATATCCAAAGAAGAGCCCTAATAGCCTTAATAGAGTTAATGTATCCCTATAAACATGCAATAAATATCCAAAGAAGAGCCTTAATGTATTTGATCAAAATGAACAAAAATATGAGAGAGCTAGATGAATTGATGAATGTATCTGTATGGCTACAGAAAATGTGAAGATGAAGAGATTTAAAATAGTAAATGGTAAGAGAATTTCCACCATTTATTTTATTCTACGGTTGGTGTTATTATTCTATGATTTACAACACAAAGGAAGAAAAAAATTGGTACAAGAACCAAAAACCAAAAACCAAAGGTAACAGAGATTGATTACAACTTTCACAAAACTGCTATATGCATAGTAGACACACTGGTCTCCAGAAGGAGAGCCCACATACCATATATAACATAACGCCGACCTATACGACTAATTTATAGTAACTATAAACGACCCGACGCCGGAAAAAAATGGAGAAATGAGGAGGAAATACAAATGAACACTCAAGATAGTTCAACTCACTATTCTAAGGAAATCCACCCAAGAGAGAAGAACTATATTTAGAAGAAATTCATCTTCTTAAGAGGCCAAAGGCTCAATATTTTCTGTGTCAAAACTCAAGTTGCCTTCTCATTACATTGCCATAGCTTTAAATACATAATTTTGGAACAACTTTCCAGACTGACTTTTCAATAACCAATGAAAGATACATAAAAGAGCTTGATTTGGGGATAGAAACAATGAACCAAAATAAAAGGAAAACTTGGAACTTGCAAAGAATTCAAAAGGTCTTTGACTATAAAGATTTCAGTCTGAAAAAAAAGGAGCCAAAACCCAACAGTTCAACAACATCCAACAGTTCGGCCAGCAATGCGCACTGTTACCAAAACGACCAAAACTTCTTCCACACACATTATTTTTTAGCTATCTTTTTTTTGTAAGAAAGTAGACTCATGGATATTTACAAGCACATATGGTACGAAATCTGGAACCACTTGAGCAATTACCAGATTGCCCCCGAAGTTGACCCAAAATTTGGTTCAGCAGATTCAGATCAACAACTTGCTTGATCTGTTGGTATTGAACTTGTTGAGTAATGTTTCATGGTCCACTCTGGTGTCATTCTCCCCGGGTTGGAAAAGACTAGTCCTCAAGTCTTACTCTACTGCATCATCATGATATGGGGACAGATCGACAACGTTGAAAGTTGCTGAAACGCCATAATCATCTGGGAGTTCTATCTTGTAAGCATTCTAGCCAATTCACTGTAGTACTTTAAAAGGACCATCAACTCTGGGTTTCAATTTTCCATGGAGCTTTACTATTTCTCGAAAATAAAGGTCAGCCACATGAGTTGCATCTAAAGTCTTGGTACATGGAATAAAATGAGCCATTTTTGAGTAGCGATCAACAACCACCATGATAGCGTCCTTGTGTCTTTGAGTTCGAGGCAAGCCCACAACAAAGTCGAGGCTAACATCTTCCCAAGGAGCTGTTGGAACAGGTAATGGAGTGTATAAGCCGGTGTTTTGAGCATGACTCTTGGCAATATGACAAATTTTGCAGCGCTCTACGTGCCGCATAACATCTCGTTCCATCCTTGGCCAATAGAAATTTTCCTACACAAGAGTAAGAGTTTTATCCCTCCCAAAGTGTCCGGCTAATCCTCCTCCATGAGCTTCAATGATAATGGATTCTCTTAGTGAACATTCAGGAACACATAATCTGTTATCTTTGAAAAGATAGCCATTTTGCACACAAAAATGCGGCAAAGAACGACTAAAACACTTCTCCAAAATTTCGCCAAAATAGGGATCATCCTTGTAGAGTTCTTTAAGAACCTCAAAGCCTAAGACCTTAACTTGCATTGTGGATAGCAAGAAATGTCTACGGCTTAAAGCATCTGCAACTTGGTTACAAACTCCAGATTTATGCTTGATAAAAAAGGTGAAATATTGAAGAAACTCTACGCATTTGACATGCCGGCTATTGAGCTTATGCTGCCCATTTATGTACTTCAAAGCCTCATGATCCGAAAAGAGTATAAACTCTTTGGGGAAGAGGTAATGTCTCCAATGGTCCAATGCTCGAATAATTGCATAAAATTCTTTATCATAAGTAGAGTACCTCTTGCGAGAATAACTCAACTTTTCGCTAAAGAAAGACATTGGTTTACCTTCTTGACTCAGGACAACACCAATCCCAACATTGGAAGCATCACAATCTACTTCAAAAACTTTCTCAAAATTTGGTAGAGTGAGAATAGGAGCAGCTGTAACCTTTTTCTTGATAACTTCGAAACTCTTATTTGCTCCCTCTGTCCATTTAAAAGTGCCCCCTTTTAAGCATTCGGTAATCGGAGCAATGATTGTACTGAAATTCTTGATGAAAGGCCAATAAAAGGATGCTAAACCATGGAAACTTCGAATATCATGAAGATATTTAGGAATGGGGAAGCTTGTAATAGCTTCAACCTTGTTTGGATCCATTTTAATGCCTTCACCGGAAACAACATAGCCTAAGAAAACAAGACTAGTTGTGAAGAAATGACAGTTCTGCAAGTTGGCATACAATTTTTGCTCCCTTAGAATCTCAAACACTTGATGGAGATGTTGTAAATGCTGCATTGGATCTTTGCTATGCACAAGAATATCATCAAAGTAAACCATGAAAAAACTGCCAATAAAAGGCTTAAAAACATGATTCATGAGACGCATAAAAGTACTTGGAGCATTAGAAAGGCCAAATGACATTACCATCCATTCATAAAGACCATCCCTTGTCTTGAATGCAGTATTCCATTCATCTTCAGGTCTCATTCAGATTTGATGATACCAACTTCGAAGATCAATCTTCGAAAAAATAGTAAAGCCATAAAGTTGATCAAGGAGGTCATCAAGACGGGGAATAGGAAAGCGATACTTGATTGTAATCTAGTTAACCGCCCTACTATCGATGCACATACGCCAAATTCCATCTTTTTAGGCACAAGAAGTGCAGGGACATCACAAGGACTCTTGCTTTCCTTCACCAATCCTTTAGCCAAAAGCTCATCAACTTGTCTTTGAAGTTCTTCATGCTCATTTGGATTCATTCTATAAGCTGCCTTGTTCAGAATGGAAGCACCGGGTACTAGATCAATGCAATGTTGAATGTCACGCATAGGCGGGAGGCCGGGTGGAATTTCTTTCGGAACATCTTTGAACTCTTGGAGAAGTGGCTAGACTTGAATAGGAACAATAAGATTCTCCTTGTTTTCTTCCAACAAAACAAGAGCATAAACTTCATTCTCTTCATCCATTGCTTTATCAACTTCGGATTTGGAAAGAATATTGTTTTCCTCACCCTTTGGAGTAGCCTCTGCCTTGTATGGACCCAAAATAATTTTTACTCCATCCTTCCAAAATGTATACGTGTTCTTGAAGCCATCGTGAATGACTCTCCTATCAAATTGCCATGGTTTCCCAAGTAGCAAGTGACAAGCATCCATTGGAACAATATCGCACCATGCTTCATCTTTATAACTACGGCCAATAGAAAATTGTACAAGACACCCCTAATTAACTTTCATCTCACTTCCTTTGCAAAGCCATGAGAGTTTGTAAGGCCTTGGGTGTTCCTCTACCTTGAGCTGCAACTTTTCCACCATCTTTGAAGCCACAACATTCTCAAACCTTCCCCCATCAATGATTACATCACATACCTTCCCATTAGAGGTACATCTTGTATGAAAGATGTTGTTGCGAAGCCAATTATCTTCCTCCGAGCATGCAGTTTTTAAACTCCGACGGACAACAAGAGACACCTTGATCTCCATAGGTAACTTCTTCTTCTATCTTATTTTCTTCTTGATCATAAGAAGGCTCCTCCCTTGCCTCTTCTTGACCTTCTTCCAAAAAGAGGAAAATGATTTTGCGATTAGGACACTCTGAAACTATATGTCCAAAGCCATGACATTTATAACACTTGCGAGGATTAAAAATGGCTTGATTGGGCTGATTGGAAGTGGTCTCCACTTCTGATTTTGTAGTGTTCCCCTTTATTGGAGGAGTAGGCTTAGATGTAGCAGCATTTTCTCGGCCCAGAGCACCACCTTTATTGAAAAAACGCTGACCTCCATCTCTTGTCTCCTTGAGTTGTTTCTCCACCTTGAGAGCAAGTTTGCAAACATCATTAAAATTCCAGTAAGGTTGCAGCTGGACAACATTACATATTTCAGCCTGTAAACCTCCAAGATAAGGAGCAATAGTTTGCTCCTCCGGTTCCGTTATATCGCACCGCAACATGAGATGCTCAAACTCAATTGTATACTCTTCCACGGACAAATCCTTCTGTATAAAATTGTGAAAATGGAGGAAAGTATCTTGCCGATAGGTCTCCGGTAGAAACTTCTTCTTGAGAGCTTTCTTCATCTTCTCCCAAGTCATGATCCTACTCTTGCCATCACGAGCACGTTGCTTTTTAAGGTGCTCCCACCATATCAAGGCACACTTCTTCAATTTGATGGTCACAAACTTCACCTTACGATCTTCATAGATGTTCTTGAAATCAAAAACTCGATCAACAGTGTGCAACCAATCTAGGAAGTCCTCCGGGTTGTTCTTCCCATCAAATTCTGGAATGTCAACCTTCACAAAATCTTGTTGGAACTCATGATTTCTTTGTTGCCAATGATGAGGAGAGCTTCCACCACTCATTGTCTCACCTCAAGCACCATGAAAAGGATTAACGTACTCCTCTCCATCACTTATATTTTCATTCTCTGAATCGTGATGCGATAAATCATGATTAAGAGGTTCGTAGCACTCAAGACGTTGCTGGAGTTGTTGCACTTGTCTCCGTAATTCGTCCATTTCAACGTCTCAAAGGTTTCTCTCCTGAGCTGCACTTTCGTCACCATTTGTACCATGACGACCACGTCCACGTGCCATTGTAACCTGGCTTTGATACCACTCTGACGCCGGAAAAAATGGAGAAATGAGGATGAAATACAAATGAACACTCAAGATAGATCAGCTCACTACTCTAAGGAAATCCACGTAAGAGAGAAGAGTTATATTTAGAAGAAATTCATCTTCTTAAGAGGCCAAAGGCTCAATATTTTCTGTGTCAAAACTCAAGTTGCCTTCTCATTACATTGCCATAGCTTTAAATACATAATTTTGGAACAATCTTCCAGACTGACTTTTCAATAACCAATGAAAGATATAAAAAAGAGCTTGACTTGGGGATATAAACAATGAACCAAAATAAAAGGAAAACTTGAAACTTGCAAAGAATTCAAAAGGTCTCTGACTAGAAAAATTTCAATCTGGAACAAAAAAGAGGCAAAACCCAACAGTTCAGCAGCATCCAACAGTTCGGCCAGCAATGCACACTGTTACCAAAACAACTAAAACTTCTTCCACACATTATTTTTTAGTACTCTTTTTTTTTTGTAAGAAAGTAGACTCACAGAGCTTTCCAAGCATATATTACACAACCTCTTGAACCACCTGAGGAATTACCAGATTGCCCCCGAAGTTGACCCAAATCTTTTTTTTTTGTAAGAAAGTAGACTCACAGAGCTTTCCAAGCATATATGGCACAACCTCTTGAACCACCTGACAATTACCAGATTGCCCCCAAAGTTGATCCAAAATCTGGTTCAACAGATTCAGATTAGCAGCTTGCCTGATCTGTTGGTGTTGAGCTTGTTGAGTAATGTTTCATGGTCCACTCCGGTGTCACAACCAAACAATATACCCTATTATTGATCGACTTTACTATATGTCTATTGCTCAACGTTTTTCTCTTACTGCTCTCCTTTTTAGGCACTATGACAGTAAGCACCCCATTCTCCATGGTGCACTTGATATCCTCCAAGTTGGAGTTCTCTGGGAGCTTGAACTTCCTCATGAAGCTGCCGTATCGCCTTTCCTTACGGTGCCATTTATCATTCCTATCTTCTTGCTCCTTGGTGTGCTCCCCACTGATCTATAGCACGTTGCTGTTCTCCACTTGCACCTTCACCTCTTATTTCTTCACAATTAGTTTATTTGTCCCTATCTTCACTTCCTTATTTGTCCCTATCTTCACCTCCTTATTTTTTTATAATTTATTTGTCCCTCAATTAGTTTTTTTTATTTGCCCCTTTATTCTCACTTTTCACTTCAACCAGGACTTCATCCTTCAAATAATGTACATATCAAATTCAAGCTATACTTTTAGAGTTTGAGATAGAGGTTAAATCCCTCAAATCTCTTAAAGAACAGAAATTCTAGCGGGCCTGGGAAACCAGCGTGGTTTCCCTGCTTGGGGGGGGGCTTTGCCCCCCCTCTTTAAACACATACTCCAAAAAGGTGTTTTAAAGAGGGGGGCAAAAATGTATTTTCGCCCCCCAGGCAGGAAAACCAGGCTGGTTTCCCAGGCCAGCTAGAATTGCTCCTCAAAGAAACCAAAATCCACAGTTTCTTCTTCACACTCCATCGATTGGATAAGATGAGGGAAACCCCCATATTTCATCATCTTCAAAGATCTATAACTATTGAGTTATTTGAGCTCATTTCACAAGATCCAGTAGGATCCAAACCACCTTATTCTTCTTCTTCTAGGTACCAGGTGCCTTCATTAATCACTGTGTTGGTCATCTCCACAAAAAAAATCGTAAGCAACTCAATCTCGTCCTCCTTTTCTTCATGTAGTAGTAATCAACGATTCAAACCCTTCTCTTCTGTTGTGTTTCTAGAAGTAGTAATCATCTTCAATGAATATAGTAACAATCATCTTCAATGACTATCTTTGTTGTACTCCACTTTTTGCTATATTTAAAAAAAAAATTCATGTTAAAGTAACTAATTTTTATATTATATTTAATTAATTATGACATCACTCCGCCCCCCTCAACAAAAATCCTGGCTCCGTCATTGCCTGTGGTGGTGGCCACAAAAAGAGCTTATTCTAGATAAAATTGACCTCAAAAACATGCATCATGGAGAAAATAATGCACACAAGCCTATTGTTCACCCCACACTTGCCACTTCCATGTTCTCCATCACAATTTGTTGGTGCTAATTATGTAGTTTTCACTGTAAATTAATACTGTTGAACGATGCATGGCATGCATGCAACCCAAGTATCAAAAATTAATTTTGTGAAAAATAACACAAACCAGGAAGATCAGCACGAAAGATGTGAGCGTTATCCATTTCACGCCAATCGATGCTGGTGTGAGCCAAGATAGAAGAAGGATCGTCTTCAGTTTGCCTTCCGCCTGATGAGGCCACAGGGCATCTAGCAGTGGTACCTCCAAAGGCAAGGTCGAAGGGATCCCATATGTCACCACCAAAGTAAGGTGTAGTCCATAGTATCAAAGAACTCATTTTCCTATATATGCTCTCTACTATCTTTTGATCTCTACGTACACACAAAACTCTTAATCTGAAGGCTGCTGGAATTGTTCTCTTTTATGGGATGGACCTGAAACTGCACTCATGCCAACACATAAGTGTCACTCCACGTGGCATCTGGAACTTTACACGTCTTTGTTAGGATATAGTCGTCTCTAATTAGAGCAGTACATATTTAGGGGGTTCCTGTATTTTGTTATTTGAACACCTTAGTTCGAAGATAAATAAAGACTGATTCTTCTTATCCTTACTGCCATTGGAACGGTCACACTATGTGAATAGTGTGTAATCGTGTTTATAGTATGGGTATTGTGATATACAGTCGACATGGGCATTCCCTATCATGTTTGTTTGTTTTTATTTGAAACTTCGCAAGTTTAATTAAATGAAGCTCAGCTGGGGGTAGAGGTTCAGTTGGGTGGTTAAGGGAATAACTCCCAACCCCAAATTAAATAGTTTTGATTACTCGTAAAGCAAACACAAATCCAAATATAGTGCATCCATGTGACTGATCTATTACTATACATTACCAAATAGCAAGACTTCAAAACTAAGAGCATTGTTACAGTGTGTGTATATAGTTGTCAATTAGGTTAATTGTAGAGATCCTAAATTGATATAGTTTCCTAGAATAACCTCAATAGTTTGTATATAAATACATGCTATATTCTCAATATAATATACGAAAGAGAGTATTCTCTAAATCTCTGTTTACATGGTATCAGAGCTACTTAGGGTTTGAGATTAAAAAAAAAAAAAAAAAAAAAAAAAATTCGAAATTTGAAGTTAGGGCATACTCTTCGAAGTTCGAAGTTTGGTTCTCACCGCCGTCAGAACTCCCAGGCCGCCAGATCGACTCCTTCAGCACCAACAGACGCCGTTCGACTCCTCCAGGCACCAACAGATCCAGCCTCCGTTCGACGTCTCCTTCAGTCGACTCCTCCGGTCGATCGTCTCCTTCAGTCGACTCCTTCAGTCGACTCCTCCAGTCGACTCCTTCAGTCGACTCCTCCAGTCGATCGTCTCCTTCAGTCGACTCCTCCCGTCGATCGTCCCTTCCAGTCGCTGCTTCCAGTCGACGCTTCCAGTCGCTGCTTCCAGTCGAAGTTTCTCTCCAGTCGCCTCTTCCAGTCGGTCGAAGCTGCTCTTCCAGCCGCCGTTCGAACCCCCAGGTTGCTCCATCTGCTGGTCTGTTCTTCCAGGTTGCTCCATCTGCTTTTCATCCCTCCTTCCAGGTTCTTTAACTCAAGCCTTGTCCTTCCAAATCGATCCTCCTTCCAGGTTCTTTAACGTGCTTGTCTGCCTTTCAAACCTCCGTTTTTTAATTTCTCTTGCTTTGGGGGAGATTTCCCAATTTGTCACATTTGATTTTGGAGGTTTTAATTCCGAGGATTGACTTATTTGACCTGTTATGGCTGAGACGAAGTCAGTAGTTGTATCTGATCTGATTCCTGTGATGTCTAAAATTACGGACCATAAGCTAAATGGTTCGAATTATCACGACTGGAGTAAGACTGTTCGTCTTTATTTACGAAGTATTGACAAAGATGACCATTTGACTAATGATCCTCCTGAGGATTCACGGCAGACCTGGCTTAGGGAAGATGCTCGCTTGTTCCTTCAGATTCGGAATTCTATTGATAGTGAGGTAATTGGCTTGATCAATCATTGTGAATTTGTTAAAGAACTAATGGATTATTTGGAATTTTTGTACTCTGGGAAAGGGAATATCTCTCGCATGTATGAGGTTTGCCAAGCATTCTACCGTGTGGAAAAACAAGATCAGTCCCTTATCAACTACTTTATGGCATTTAAGAAAACGTATGAGGAGCTTAATATGTTGCTGCCATTTAGCCCTGATGTGAAGGTTCAACAACGCCAACGGGAGCAAATGGCTATCATGAGTTTTCTAGCAGGGCTTTCTCCTGAATTTGATTCTGCTAAGGCACAAATTCTTTCTGGGTCTGATATCTCCTCTTTACAAGATGTCTTTAGTCGTGTTCTCCGCACCGAGAGTACTCCCACTGTTCCGCTTAGTGGTGCTTTGATAAGTCGAAATAATAGCTATGCGCCTGGGAGACCGTCTAATCACAGTGGACACAAAGGAGGCAGCTCACAAGGGTTTGAAACTCGCGCGCCGGATTCTGAAAGTATTATTTGCAACTATTGTAAGAAGCCGGGCCATACCAAGTTTGACTGTCGCAAGCTACAGTTTAAAAATCGGCACAAAAACTCCGCTCATGTTGCGATCACTTCTGATGCCTCTGACAAATCAGTCCTTATCTCTGCTGATGAATTTGCCAAGTTCTCAAAGTATCAGGAATCACTCAAGTCTTCCTCTCCTTCTGTCACAGCTATTGCCGATTCAGGTAAACCCGATGTTTGTCTTCTTTCATCATCCTCCAAGTGGGTCATTGATTCTGGTGCCACAGATCATATGACAGGTAATTCTAGTATATTTTCTTCTTTTCAATCCAATGCTTTTACCTCTACCGTCACTTTAGCCGATGGGTCACCATCTTGTGTTCGCGGGTCTGGCACCATCACTCCTACCCCATCGCTATCTCTGTCCTCTGTCTTACATTTACCTAATTTATCCTTTAATTTGCTCTCTGTAAGCCAGCTTACTCGTCATCTTAACTGTTGTGTCTCATTTTACCCTGATCATTGTTTATTTCAGGATCTTATGACGAAGAAGATTATTGGTAAAGGACATGAGTCTGGAGGCTTCTACATTCTTGATACATCGGTTCCGAGTTCTATTGCTTGCTCCAGTGTCACGTCTCCTTTCGAGGCTCATTGTAGGTTGGGTCATCCGTCTCTCCCTCTCCTCAAAAAGCTTTGTCCTCAATATAATAAGGTGTCTTCACTAAATTGTGAGTCATGTCAGTTTGCCAAACATCATCGTCTTAGTTCGAGTCCTCGAGTCAATAAACGTGCTAGTGTTCCTTTTGAATTAGTTCATTCTGATGTTTGGGGTCCTTGTCCTATTTTGTCTAAAACTGGATTTCGGTATTTTGTTACATTTGTGGATGATTATTCTCGAGTTACTTGGTTATATTTGATGAAAAAACGATCTGAGTTGTTTTCTCTGTTTTGTGCCTTTTGTGCTGAAGTTAAAACTCAATTTAATGTTTCCATTCAAACCTTGCGAAGTGATAACGCTAAAGAATATACACAAGCTTTATTTCAGTCTTATATGACTCAGAATGGCATACTTCATGAAACTTCGTGTGTTGATACACCATCCCAAAATGGTGTGGCAGAACGTAAAAACAAACATCTTCTTGAAACAGCACGAGCTCTCTTATTTCAAATGCATGTTCCTAAACCTTTTTGGGCCGATGCAGTGTGTACAGCATGTTTTCTCATTAATCGCATGTCATCCTCTGTTCTTCATGGTGAGATACCTTACAAAATCCTTTTTCCCGATAAGTCATTATTTCCTGTTGACCCGAAGATATTTGGTAGCACTTGTTTTGTTCGGGATGTTCGTCCACATGTCACTAAACTAGATCCCAAGTCTTTGAAATGTGTTTTCCTCGGTTATTCTCGTCTTCAGAAGGGTTATCGGTGTTATTGTCCCAATCTTAACAAATATCTGGTCTCAATTGATGTTACCTTCCTGGAAGACACACCTTATTTTCCGTCTCCGCCCATTCCCACTCGCCAGGGGGAGGATGATGATTTGTTGGTCTATTCTATCACATCCTCCGCACCTGTCTCCGCACCAGCTCCTGTCTTGGACCCAGCTCCAGTGAAGCCTCCTATTATTCAGGTTTACTCCAGGCGTCAACCTCTTGATTCTTGTCCTGCACCTGCTCCTTCGTCATCAGATCCAGTCCCGAGCAATGATCTTCCTATTGCATTACGCAAAGGTAAACGCCAGTGTGCTTATCCTATTTCTTCATTTGTTTCTTATAATAATTTGTCGTCTTCCTCTTGTTCTTTTATTGCTTCCCTTGATTCTACCTCTATTCCTAAAACTGTTCGTGAAGCCATATCTCATCCTGGTTGGCATAATGCAATGATAGAGGAGATGAATGCTTTAGATGACAATGGTACTTGGGACTTGGTCGATTTACCCTCAGGAAAAAGGGCTATAGGTTGCAAATGGGTCTTCACAGTTAAGGTCAATCCGGATGGGTCAGTTGCCCGATTGAAAGCACGTCTTGTCGCTAAGGGCTATGCTCAAACCTATGGGGTGGATTACTCTGACACTTTCTCTCCTGTTGCAAAGTTGACCTCTGTTCGGTTATTTATTTCCATGGCGGCTTCCCATAATTGGCCTTTACATCAGCTTGATATCAAGAATGCTTTTCTTCATGGCGATCTTCAGGAGGAGGTGTATATGGCGCAACCTCCTGGTTTTGTTGCTCAGGGGGAGTCAGGGCGAGTTTGTCGTCTTCGAAAATCTTTATATGGTTTGAAACAGAGTCCTCGTGCTTGGTTTGGAAAGTTTAGTCAGGCTGTTGAGAAATTTGGTATGATGAAAAGCAAGTCTGACCATTCTGTATTCTACAAACGATCAGTAGCTGGTATCATTCTGTTAGTTGTGTATGTGGATGACATTGTCATTACTGGGAATGATACTAGAGGAATCTCATCTCTTAAATCTTTCCTTCATACTCAGTTTCACACGAAGGATTTAGGGGTGTTAAAGTATTTCTTAGGAGTTGAGGTCACTCGGAGTAAACGTGGTATCTTTCTATCTCAGAGAAAGTATGTTCTTGACTTATTAACTGAGACAGGAAAATTGGGAGCAAAGCCTTGTAGTGCTCCAATGACTCCAAATGTGCAACTTACCGATGTTGGGGAACCATTTGCAGATCCTGAAAGATATCGAAGGTTGGTTGGGAAGTTGAATTACCTTACTGTGACTCGTCCAGATATTGCATACTCAGTCAGTGTTGTCAGTCAGTTTCTGTCATCTCCGACAATTCATTATTGGGCAGCGTTAAAGCAAATTTTGGGTTACTTGAAAGGAGCACCAGGACGAGGTATCGTGTATGAAAATCACGGGCACACTCATATTGAATGTTTCTCAGATGCTGATTGGGCAGGTTCCAAAATGGATAGAAGATCCACTTCAGGTTATTGTATCTTTGTTGGTGGAAATCTGGTCTCATGGAAGAGTAAGAAGCAAACCGTTGTGTCACGATCCAGTGCAGAGTCTGAATATAGGGCTATGGCCCAGTCTGTGTGTGAGATAATGTGGATATATCAGCTCTTGACTGAAGTAGGACGTAAAGCTACAGTACCAGCGAAATTGTGGTGTGATAACCAAGCTGCTCTTCATATTGCTTCTAATCCTGTGTTTCATGAACGGACTAAGCACATTGAGATTGATTGTCATTTTATTCGTGAGAAAATTCAACAAGGCTTGATTTCTACCGGATATGTGAAAACTGGCGAACAACTTGGGGACATCTTCACGAAAGCCTTACATGGGGTTCGGGTTGCCTATCTGTGTAACAAGCTGGGCATGATTAACATTTATGCTCCAGCTTGAGGGGGAGTGTTACAGTGTGTGTATATAGCTGTCAATTAGGTTAATTGTAGAGATCCTAAATTGATATAGTTTCCTAGAATAACCTCAATAGTTTGTATATAAATACATGCTATATTCTCAATATAATATACGAAAGAGAGTATTATCTAAATCTCTGTTTACAAGCATAAATTTTTTTACAGTAAACTAACATAACTTGAAACAATCAGGTATGAAATGTGGAGGGGCCGATTTTGATTGTAAAATATATGAAATGTAGAGGAGCTGATTTTGATTGTAAAAAATATGAAATGTGATGGGTAAAATGAGAAAGAAAATATTAGATGTAGGGGCATACTTATAGTTTATAGCTAATTGTGGACTTAAATAAATTATGTTAGGGGATTATGTGTAGTTAATCAATGTTTGAGAGGGGGTTGATTTTGAATGTAAAAAGTATGAAATGCATATGGCAAATTGAAAAGCCAAAAGTTAGACGTAAGGGCTTATTTATAATTTATAGTTAATTGTAAAATTTATATTAGAGCCTTAGGTATAATTAATTACTATTTGAAAGTGGCTGATTTTGATTGTAAATAGTCTGAATTGGGAGGGCAAACTAGTAAGGAAACTTTAATAGTGTTTTGTATTGAAAGGACACAAATACCTTTTGTTAATGTGCATCTGCTATTTTTTTTGCTTTTAATATTAAACAATGTAATGGTAGTGCTGGAATATCAAAATATTGACAAAAAATTGTTATATGATTAATAACGGAAAAATAAAATCACTGGGAAAATTAATAATATATACTAAGTGGTGCTTTATAAAGGTTTGAAGTAGGGGTGGGCACGGTCCGGGTTGAGGCCTATCCCGGTTCAGTCAATCGGGAACAGTCCGGGTTGGGAAAACCAATTTTTTTTTAGATGACCCGGTTGGACCCGGACTGTTTGGAACCGGGACAGTTCGGGTCGGGACCATGCCTACCCGGTTTTTTTTTTTTGAATCCAAAATGAACAAAATATGAGATGATGTGTAAGAGATGTGATGTGGTGTGGGACGATGTGTGGGATGATGTGTACGAGATGTGATGTGGTGTGGGACGATGTATAAGAAATGTGATGTGTAGTAAGAGAGTTGGGCTTGGGCTGTGTACAAAATTTGGTGTGGGATAATGTGTAACAGATTTGAGCTTGGGCTTACTATAGTAACCGGGACGGACCGGAACAGTCCGGGATTAAATTAGTGAAAACCGGTTTCGAATCGGTTAAAACCGGGACCAGGATAAAAATTGTATAAATTGGTTGGTCCCAATTTAAATCGGTTCGGAACCATACCGGCCCGGGTCAAACGGGTCGGAACCGAAATTCTAGCCCACCCCTAGATTGAAGAGTTAAAATTTGAAGTGGAGAATCGAAAAATGAGAGGGTCGGTGTAAGTACGTGAATTTACAATGGTGTGGGCCATGTGAGCATTCAAAGCTTAACACAAACCTCTATCTCACCTCTTCTCTTCATTGAAGTCAAACTCTTTTTCTCTGGATTCACTCTAAATGATTCGATATCCATTGAAGAACTCAAATTTGTCTCCTCTACCATCACCACCAACGAAGAAGAAATAAATGTTTTATAATCTTCGCATTTTCACTCTGTATCGACAATGGGTGTGGTTCCTTGTGTTGGTTTCCTGATAATTCTATTAGTGAGGTTGATAGGAGTGGCAGTGGCTCTTCTCGTTCTATCCTGGAACTTTCAATTCAGAGGTGGGTTCTTCTCATCCGTTAGACATCATCTATCACAAATATGCTTCCAAAGAGTACAAACCCAAGCTAATAATGATTTGCTCTCTACAATATCCATTCACCACCTTTAAAGAGATTTTGTTTTACTAGGGCAATAACTCTCTTTCAGTAATTTCTACAAACAGGCATATCCCATTTTCATATAATTTTTACAAATGTCACTCCAAACACCATGGGGTAGTAGTGTCCATTGATTTGATTGTTCAAAGTAAGGCTCAAGCCCGAAAGCAAGCAAGAATTAGCTTACACATTCGAAAGAAGAAAAGAAACACGATATATGATGGAAGATGTTACCTTGGTAAAACTGATGGTGACTGCAACTTGTATCTTTGCAAAGAGATGTGGGAACACAACCTTCCAGCCATTATTTATTAGACAAAATTTGAGAAACAATTATCACGTGTGTGAAAATTAATCGACCATAATTAACTGTAGGGCGATGCGTTTTGAAAGTAAGACAAGTATTGATCTCTATCTCCTCCACTTTTCCGCCTCAAAATGGTCAACTTTTTAGGTGATGTAGTGGCTACGAAATTGGAGAATTTGAAAAACACTTGCAGAAATCTTCTTTTTGATATTACTATTGATTTCATACTTTGGGTTAGTGTAAATTGGTAGAAAGAGAGGTGGTTGGATGAAGTTGGAATGGAAGATGAAGGTCTTTGATGTTGCTTGTTGCCCCAGTTGGGTCCGAGCAAATGTCAGAGTCAGAGAATGGATTGAAGCGGAGAGGCAGTTGTTTTCAGATAAAGGAAAGAAGTCGAAGGGGGTTGGGGAAGAAGGGGATATTGCGAGAATTTTGTAATATGGGCGAGGGAAATTTCAAAATTCAAAACACGACCAACCATGTTTCCCAACTGGAAAATTCTACAGTGCCCGGTGCACTGTAGCACCGTAGATATGCATCGAGATAAGCGACAACTCCTATCTCGATGCTACAGTGCACCGGGCACTGTAACCAGGCCTACAGCCGGACACTGTAGCATTACTCTTCCCAACTAGTCCTCTCCCAATTTTTCTAGAGAGCCAGGTCAGCCCAATACCATCCATCATCCGAGAGATTGGGCCATTTTCAACATCTCTAGGATGATGGATGGTATTGGGTTGGCCTGGCTCTCTAGATTATTTTCGTCCTCTCCACTCCACGTTCCCAAACCTAGACTCCTCCACGTGGGATGTGCTCATAAAGTGTTATTTCCATCTTTTCTTCAAACAAGCTATCTCAATCTACCACCAAATGCTATTCAACGAAACCCATGTTTCCAATTTTGTATACCCATCTCTCCTAAGACCCTCTTCAGGTTTTGGTGATGTTACCATGGGTGGAAAGCTTCATGGGAGGATAGTTAAGACTGGGATTTGTTCTCATGGAATCGTTCAGACTGTCTTGATTGGCATGTACAGTGCATTTGGTAAGTTATTGTTGGCTAGAGTATTCGATGATATGCTTGTTACTTAGAGTTCAATGATATTGAATTATGTTCTTAACGGGTTAGAGTATGAAGGTTTGAGTATGTTTTGTCAAATGGTTTTACAGGATGTTGAAGTGGATTATGTCGCAATGCTTAGTTAACCGAGGCTTGTTCTGAAGTGGGTGATCATAAACTTGCAAACTTGGTGCATGAATATACTGTGAGGAGGAGAATTGAGAATGAAAGTGGCTCATTGGAGAATTTTTTGATTGTCATGTATAGAAAATGTGGTGACATGGATAATAAGGAAAGGCTCTTTAACATGGTATCTTGCGCAGGTACTGATTCTTGCACTACAATGATTTCTTGCGACAACCAGAAGGGTCTTTTTGGGAAGCATCAGATATGTTTATTATGATGCAAGAATGTGGAGCCAAAGAAGTGAAATGGTGAGTGTTATGTTATCTTGTTCTAGGCTGGATTGGATTAAAGGATGAAGATCGGTGCATGGTTTTATTGTAAGTATAGACCCCAGTTTCAATTTCATAGGACTGGCATTGATTGAAATGTATGCCAACTATGGTTTGATCAAAGATTGTGAGAGAGTCTTTAATTTTACAAACAACGATCTGAAAAAGAAGAAGCTGACCGCCTAAAAAAACTTGCTGACTTAGAGGACCATTATTTTTATAATAGCTTTGATAGTGAAGATTTAAAAAAAAAATGTGTGTATCGGTTGATGACCACAAGTGCCCGTGCACATGTCGGGTGATACAAAAAAAAAAAAAAGAGTACAACTTTTCTGACGAATCTTATCGTCTCCTCTCACATCTTCTTTATCTTTCTCTTCTTTCTTTCACTTCTTCTGACGAATCTTATCGTCCTTTCTTCTTTCTTTCACTTCTTCTGACGAATCTTATCGTCCTTCCTCTTTCACTTTTCCTCTTTCTTTCTCTGAAGAATATCATTTCTTTCGACTTTTCTCAGTAAAGCAACGAATCTTCTCAGCAACAACGCATCGCTAAAGCAGCTCACATGTCACTCTGTACAGCAAAAGAAGGAATAGCCACAACAATAATTGAGACCCTCGTCCTTCTCTATAAAAGGAGGAGCGCTCAACTCCGAAACGGACATTAGAAAAAACTAGAGAGAGAATTTTTAGGTGTCAGTGTGTAAACTCTTTTCCTCTCCATTGTAAGCTTTTCTCTATGTATACTATCTGCAATATTGTCTAAAGCTTCAACTTTTCTTGTAACTCTTTAGATCAAGCATCAATACAAGTAAGTACTTTTATTTTCGGGGTCCCGAAAGGGAACCCCTTGTTTGTATATTTGTTCTCTACTTACCTAGAACTGATTCTGTTTTAAAATTAATGTTTTCTTTTACCAAATTTTTATAAACATCTGATCTTTTCTTGCGATCTCTGAGTAATCATGTTGACCAGAAGTACCTTTTTCGATGATGAGTTTTGGGAAAAATGGTCAGACTGTGAGTAACATATCAACGTCTTGACCCGTTGTTTTTAACAAGTTGGTAAAAATACAGAGGTTGTTTCCTATGAAAACATCATAAGAAAAATCCTAAAATAAGATAGAACTGGGTAAGTAAACCTTCAAATCACAAAAAAGGGAAGTACCGAGTAGGATTGAAACAATTAGTAGCTTCAATCGTTTTTCTGCATCATAAAACTTTCTACGAACTGTTTTGGGTTGAACATCTCTGGCCTATGAACCAGTATTGGCACAGTTCTCTTAAACAGTTTAAGGAAAAACTCTTCTGCATTTGTTAGTTGGAATTTCGTCGTTCTTTTAGGTTTGCATCGCGCACTCACAAAATCACAAAAAGCCTAAAAATCACAAAAAACTAAAATTCACAAAATTTTTGTTATCAAAGCCTGTATCCTTTGGACATTTCTATCTAGTAGTATTATAATAGTTTTCTATAGTGTTCTATCTTGTGGGCTGTATTTTAGTTATCCTGTTTGTGTATATGAATAAGTGTTTAAATTATCTTAATCTCGAACTCAGTAACTATTCTAAAACAAAAAGACTTATAGATAGTTGTCATTTAGACTGAAATATTGAATGTACCTTTAAACACCTTCTTCATAGTAGTAACGAACATTTAAACGGTATAACTGATTTACTTATAAACTTAGCTAATAATTTAGAATCAGATATTTCAGTCTTAAAAGCATTTGTTTACATCGAACAAACCAATAAACAAATATACACTAAAATAATAGAAAAATTAGATTATATAAAAAATACAAAGGAAAATAGAAATATAGAACTTATCACCCATAAGATTGCATATTTGAAAGATCGAATATCAACTATTGAAGACAGTCTGACACATATAAAAGACATCTTATCACCTGACAATAATATTAATATTACAAACTTAATAAACGAATTTAAAACCCTAAATATACAATCAAATCCAATCGGTAAAAAACAAAATAGAAACTATTATGGATCGTGGAAAACAAATAGTAAGTAGAGAAAAAATAGTTGGTAATATTTTTAGTAAATTACGTACTAAATCTGTTAGATCTTCAGACATTAGACTTTAAACTATTTTCGATGTCGATCTACAAATTGAAAAATTAAAACAAAACAAGTTAGATCTCATAGAACCATCAATTCTCTATAAAACACCAAAAAATCCTTTTAGCAAACCTTTAATCTATCAACATTATAGTGAAAGACAAGTATCATGTACACACGAGGAACAACAAATAAAATTAGATTTGATAAGTCATGATTCGTGGAAAAAACTTGAAGCCAAAAAACTAAGTTTAATGCATCTGGGAATAATCTTAGTAGGAGTCAAAGGTTTACATCGTTCAAATTTGGGAGCCAAACTCTTTTTATGTTTATATGATGATCGCTTTACTGATATCGAAAAAGGACTTTTGGGATCAATCGAATTAGACATGAATAACAAAGGTGGAATTATTTATTTTGCTCCTGACTATTTGTTGCCTACGAAATTTTTTTATCATAACATTAAACCTGGTATTAAATCGAAAGGCTATGATATGAAAAGGGGCGAAGAAAATTTATTAATATGTACCGGATTTATCAGGCGAATATCAGACACTAGTACAACAAAATATCAACTTGATAGTAGCAGCTTAGAAAAATTATTAGGAACAAAGGGAATACAAACCATAGGAGCTAAACATTTTTCTCCTGAAAAATATGCTGGACTAGATTGGAAAATAGAATTATTCCTTGAAAATCTATTCTTGTTCCAAAAGAAAATTTTTCTTATAAACATAAAGATGGTACACTCAATCTTAGATTCAATAATTATTCTAATATACCAAAAGAAAATAATTTCAATGACGAAGATGATGAAACCATAAATGAGGAATCTATAGATTATACCCATATGGCTTTTGACAATGAAGATCTTACTATTGATGAGGTAATAGAAATTATAAATAAAAGAACTACAGAATTAGAAATTACACATGGAAAATTTCCAATTCTTGAAATAAGAACTTTATTAGATAAAGAGTTTGATATGCAATATGAAGAAGCCGTCTTAGATGAAGAGTTACCTCCTCATATGTTACTAAGAAAACCTATTATAGAAGAAACCTTTATGAACACTCAACCTAGTAGTTCAATTGTATCTTCGAATCCAGCTCCTCCTTCTACTTCTAGAAATCGATATGAAGATTTCAGGGGAAAACCTCATGAACCTGGAGGTCGATATCCAATTCCACCTGAAACTGACAATATTAATACTAATAAAAATTATAAACCCATGGGAAGAAGACAACTCCCTGATCAAACACAAGAATTATCCAAAGCCTCTACATTTGGAAGTATTTTAGAAATTGCTAAACATAATCCCCAAGATTGGTCAGATATAATAAATAGATGGGAATCCGATTCAGTTCGTGCCTGGCATAATACGTCATCCAATGATATGTGGCCTTTTCTCGAAACTCTTCTAGGAAATAGTGTTGGCCTTCTGTTTAATACTTGGAAAAGAGAACATACTGAAGAATTCAACCAACTTAGAGAATCTGGTGATAATCCGTATAATTTCACAAGTATTATTCGAACTCTACTTATCGGTCATGATCCTTCAATGGGAGATGTAACTATACAAAACTCAGCCTTAGCTGATCTCGAAAAAATGCAAATAAAAAGTTGGGATTATATTGAACAATTTTGTAACGATTATTTCAGTACTGCTGCTAAAACTGGAAAAATCCTTAACCCAGAAATAAGTGAGAAATTCTTTCGAAAACTACCAGGACATTTAGGTGAAGAAATTAGTAAAGAATGGTCTAAATTACCTTTAACTGAGCAAACCACAGGAAACCTCGGTGCTCGAATACAACATACTATAAAATTCTAAAAAGTAAATGTATACAAGTAGAAGTTCAGAAAAATCTTAAAAAACAACCTTATGGATTCTGTAAAAAGGTAATAAATACTCCACAAGTATATAAAGAACAAAAGGAGCGAAAAAAGAAGGAAGAAAAGAACAAGCAACTAAAGAAAAGAAAATATCTAAGAAAATCTAAAACTTTTAAAGGTAAGAAAAATGATAAATATGTTAAAAAACCCTCTCACAAAAAATGTAAGTGTTTTATTTGTCGAAATGACCAACATCTAGCAAATCGTTGTCCTCAAAGAAATAAAACTAATAATCCCTGAACATATTTAATTGAAGACTTAGAAGATGACATTGTCAGTATAAATGATATAGATAGTGACGATGTTTATAGCATTCATGAAGAATACTATCATGAAAATGATAGCAATAATTCTGAATGTTCTAATGACGAAACTTATATGTTAACAGACAATGAGTGTAATCATGAATGGCTTCATAAAACTGGTTTTGACCAACAAAAATGCATACATTGTATACGATACCCAAGTCGAGAATATCGTTATCAATGTAAAAACTGTAAGATCAAAATCTGTCAATGGTGTTTGACCACTACTTACAATATTCAACCAAAACCTATAACATCCCTTATTGAGAATAGTTCTACTTTAGAATTACAACGATATAAAATGTTATTAGAACAAAGTCAACTCGAAAATGCCTTTTTAAAAGATAAACATAAATTTGAACAAGGTAAATTAATGTACGAATTTAATAGTAAAATCTCTACGTTAAACGAAGAAATTTTAACGTTAAAAGTCCAGATCACAAAAATAAGCACTAACTCTAAAATGAAAGACAAAGATTACGACATTATTGATACTCTTGTATCACAAGAAGTCACTCCATCTTTCTCAACTTGTGATCCTTCGGTAATGCTTTTACCATCTTCAAATCTTTTAAGCGTTTTATGTAAAATAAAATTTAAAGATGGAAAAACTCAAGACTTTACGGCTATGATTGACACTGGCTGTTCAAAAACACAAATTGACATTAATCTCATACCAGTACAATATCACCAGTTATTACCCAAACCTTCGAATCTCCAAAGTTTCAATGGAGCTTATTCTATTGTTATATATTGTTTACGAGATTGTCAAATATCTTTTATAAACGTCTTCGGTCAATGGGAAGAAGAGTACTATCCTCTTCCTCAGGTCCATTTACAAGATATCAAACATAATCATAAATGTGTGTTAGGATTAAATTTTCTTCGAAATATGAAAGGAAATGTTATAATTAATAGCGACTATATACAATTTTGTCGCCGCACACTACACCAAAAATACCTATTAGCAACGGTTTTAAACCGTGGGGGTAACCCATTGTCACGGCTTAGAGCTGTGGGATGTAGAGGCGTCGCTAAATCCCCAGTAACGGCTAAAAATCGTGGCAAAAATATTAGCAACGGTTTTATCTCGAGGACGGTTGATGATTTAGCCACGGTTATAAACCGTTGCAACAATCTTAGCCACGGTTCTAAGCCGTGGCCAGGAGTAGCAACGGCTTAAAACCGTTGCAAGTTATGGCCACGGTTCTAAACTGTTGCAATAGCTTTAGCAACGGTTTTAAGCCGTGGCCAGTACTAGCCACGGTTATAAGCCGTGGCAAGGTAGCCACGGTTTTTAGCCGTTGCAATAATTAGCCACGGTTTTAAGCCGTGGAAATTTTTATTTTTATTTAAAATTTTTTTTTTTTGGTCACGGTGTTAAAGCCAATGCAGTTCTACTGACAGTGATGCAATACAGGCAATGAAGAGAAATTACAGACTGAAGAACTTGTAATTGTAATTCTGAATTGATGACAGTAAATGGAATGGATTGTATTCAATAAGAAAGCTAATTCGAGATAGCTAATCTCCTGTAGAGTAAATGCTCAAGTGTACAATTTTCTTACAAATCAAATGAATCCCTTTTTCTCTCTTATGCTCTCTTATTTATAGTACTACATTTATTGACAACTAATCTAACAAAAATCCTTCCTTAACAACATTACATGTAACAACATAGCACTCTGCAACATATAACAACCTGCTCCCTTTAGTAACAACACTTGTGTTAGCAGCCTGCATTCCATTCATGCACAAAAGAGATGAGGGTGATAATATGAGAGGACAATATTTCCATGTCTGATATCTCACACCAGTAATAAGAATTGTTTTCGTACAAGATGCTTAATTACTCTAAGTATAGGAAGCATTCAGGATACGATCACATAGAAGATAGTTGATATGCAATTTTATGCAATTTAAAATGTTTCTCAACAGAATTTCAATAAACTGAACTCAATTTCAGTGTTCATTCAAAGCACTAGAACATAGCAATAAAATTTCAAATTGGGGTGCTCCTAATGTACGTTAGGCGCATGCCTTACGCCTAGGCACAAATAGGGTCACTCCCTCACTGCACCTTTGCACCTTAACCACACTAATACAAGATACAATGAATAATCCAATGATCCAATAAAAAAAGTTCATGATTGTTTTCCAACTGAATCAGCCACTATCCTAACAGAATAATGTCATAGTTTAATACAAGTCTACAAGAAAAATTGATCTTTTTTGCTACATTTGGCATAATCCAACCAACCATTGTATCAATAAGAAGTCATTCCAAACATGCAGGCGAAAAAGGCTGCATTGCAGGGAGGGCAAGCATATACAATGACATGTTATATTATTTATAGATGCATATAATGGGTATTATACTGAGTCAACATGGAAATTATACTGGAAATTAAAAATGGGAATCCAAGAATTAATCATTCATGAAAAAGCACCTAATGGGTATTATACTGAGTCAACATGAATAAGGCGAGTCTTGATATTTATTGGCAAAGATAGCAAATGAATGTGCTGATTGCTCTCTTACGAGACTGAAATCAGAATATTAATACCCAATTGGCCGGTTAAGACATTATCTGATCAGATCATAAAAATTAACCCATTAACAATATTAATTCTTTATTTTTGTGCAAACAAATGAAATGTTTGTCAGTGTAATTAGGGCGTACCTTGATGATTTCAGAGGGCTTGAACCCACCCATCCACAAAAAGCAGCGCTCCGCCGGAGTCTTCCACATGCCTGAAACGAGATGAAAGAGATCGGCTTTCATGAGCATTGCCTTCAAGCCCATCATCTCATCCAAGTGTGCAAGGCAGTTGTCCATGTAAAGTTGCACAAATTAAACATTATGAAATTCAAATATATATTAAATTAGAAATGAATTCTAGCTAGCTAGAATGAGTTTGGATTATAGAGAGGAGAGAGAGAGATATACCTTGGCTTTGATTGCTCATCCCCACTTGAAGACCTTGATCAGCCATAAGAGCTCCTCCACTAAAGAAAACACCCTGAATTGAAGAGCAAAAAACCATACATTGTGTTAAGGCTTTTATTTTTTTTTCAAAAACCTAAAACTTTTAAAAAGAAGCTAAGTTTTGTGACTCACTTGAGCCCTAGCTCTTTGAAGCTCTTGTTCAAGCTGAGTGAGCTTGATCCGACTTGACTCAAGCTGCTGCACATATGCCTGTGACAAAGACAAGAAAAGCAACAAAGACTTATCAATAAATGCTGATAAGAGAGAGAACTAGAGAGTTGTACAACATCAAACAATTAATGGTTCATCATTGGCTACTGATCATCTATCTACATGCACTAAAAATAAACCTTCTTTCTGAGTCTGCTTTTCCTTGCTGCCTCTCTATTCTGAGCAAGCCTTCTCAATGTCTGCCCAAAACATAAATGCAACCAACATCAACTACAAAAGTTCCAACACTAACAGTCTCATAAATGAGTGAGTGATCACGATGGAGAGAATCAAACCTTGGGGTCTGGTGTCTTGGGTCCTTCATGTTCAGAGCTTGAAGTTGTCCCCTTTGTGTTTCCTTCTCTCTACTCCCCCAACAACCCCATCAAATTTAAATATATTAGAAAGTGATAACATGAAAATGCAATTTTGTTGTAGAAAAAAAGGTGTGTGTAGTTAGTGTATATACGGACAAGAGAGTAAAACAATTTCTCTTCTGAGGATCACGAGATATCCTTTGTGTCAATTGGCACCCAGCTATAAAAGTGTCGCTGGACATGGAGTGTACGAGTACACCTCTCTTTGTAGATGTTTTAAGTGGTATGAGGATCACGAGATATCCTTGAACTTGACAAACAATTTTTTTTCCAAACCAAATAATTGAAAAGTGCAATGGATATGCAACACTAGTACAAAGACTGAGAAGGCATGTTAAATAGTCGTAACTTGAAGAGCAAAATTTTGTGATGTGCATGCCTTTGGTAAGTAGAAACGTAAGCAGGAAATGATATGCAAAGTGCCAGCTGGTATTATTACCTTTTCCTCATTGCACTGTTGAGCACTTCGTATAAGCATGTTTGCAAACATATCAACTTTCTTGGAGACTTCTTCTTCAATTGTGCGAGCATTTGTCCCAAAAATAGAATCGCTTCATATTTTTGTGTGGTAACCCACTGAGTCAAAACATATAAGACTGTTGTTAGAAGTTAGAACTAAACAAGTAACGGGATGATTGTTCCATTCATGGTTTTTCTCTTAGATCTACATAATTATATTGCATATTGCATCAAATTAAAATATATTCTTTAACAACATTACCTCCTAAGAAGTTTAGAAAAGTTTTCACTTTTTGTTTTGCAAGGCAGGTCATGTGGAAGAACATGGATCAGAATATGACAAATCACAAACAGCTGAAGAAAAAAAAAACTAACAGCAGAAGAAAAAAAAAAAGCAACAGAGTGCATCAGGACAGACCACTCTGTCAAAACAGAGCGTGTTGTCCAGTGTATTGCAGCACCAAAAAAAACTAGACAGAGCAGCTCCAATTCTTGGCAGACCAACCCTGCAAGCAAACTTCGCTGCTCCGAGTCCACGACACTTCATTATTTAAATGTTATTTAGGTGCAAAAGCTTAATGATGACGTATCAAGTTGAGAAATGTTTCTATTATTTACATTCTATGTTAGGAAAGGTCAATGTTAGGAAAGCAGTGATCGAGTCTTAGCTTTGCCTAAATCTTGGCAGTGTTCTTAGAAAAATGCCTAAGCTAATTGAACAGATGTAAAGAGGAGATATGGATATGCTTAATGCTTGAAGCAAACCTTTTTTCTTTAGATGAAGCCAAATCCTTGAACAACTGAAACTCTGTTGAATACACAACAATTCAACCGATCCAAGTTCAAAACATTACATGCAAATTTAAAGAAGAAACAGATCTGCTTTGACTGAAGACCAAATCAATAAGTGTGAGGAGAGGAAACAGATCTGCTTGTGTGTAGAGACATTCAAGACTCAGGTGGGACAAACAAGTGTGAGGAGAAGCTTGACTAATTCAAGCTTGTTCATACAACAAACAGCCACACATAGGAGTCCCTATTTTCGAGACAATCTACCCTAGTATTGTTTTCTTCCACCTGATCAGACTGTAAAAGAGAAACTTTAAAAGGGCCATTTTGTCACATAGGAGTCTCAACAAACAAATAATTTCTTCCAACATAATAATTTTTTCAACTATATGATTTTTCTATGATATATCAAACAATTAAGTGCCTAGCATTTAAAAGAAAATTACTATTAAGGTAAGTCATTCTCACTTCTGTGAAAGTTGATGATGGCACCGCGCATGAAGTTTGGTCAGACTGTAACCAGCCTTCCCATGCCTCTGGCTCTCAGTTAAGTACCCATCAGCCTGAAGATGTCCATTTGGTCTGGTTTAAACATTATGGCCTTTGAAAGTTCTGCGATTGCAGCTGCTTCTTTACGGTCATCCATAAGCACTGTCAAGAACCAACACCACTGGTTAGTTAGTGTTTGATCAAATTTATCCAGGTACTCAACAACATAATTTTCTGTTAAATGAGGGACCAATTCAGGATGTAACAACAGATGACATATAGATGTGTTAGAAGGTATACAACATCATTGTTTCCGCACAGGAAACTCATAGGAATCCTAGTCCCAAGGGGTGCGCCTCATAATCGAATTCACAGAAACAGTTTCAATTTCCATGTCTGTTTTCCTTGCAACCAAACAGACCCTAACTTATTTACGTGAATGAAAGGCTAGCTAAAATATTTTAGGCAAAGTTTTAAGTTGAAATGGTGCAATAAAGACGCCGGTAATTCTAAAGAAGGGCCTCAAATTGGACATGGTCTTGTTTTAATACAAAATATTCTACTGATACGTCTCCTACACCTGTGGCATCTTTGAAAGCTGATCCATATATTTCTTCATTTGGGTGGATTAAAACCGAGACGAGGTTTTCTATGATTCACAATGAGAGATGGGTGCAAATTTTGCTAAACAAGATAACTTTATAATCGTCAATCAACAAAACTTTACTAAATAATTCAATAATCAACATGAAAATCTAATTCAGGATTAGGATTGAAGATTGAAAGAGAGGTGGAAATGAAGTTTTACTGAGAGACTGTTTTTTGGCCAGAATTATGAAGCGACTAGAGATGGAACAGAAAGCTAGGAATTAGAGCCTAGTGATTCCTATCTTATAAAACATATGCAAGACTTTATTCAAGAACTTTAAGAGACGTCAAAACCAGGCTTAAGAGGATGGACATCTAGTAATCAGATAGGAAAAGATAGGAAACACTTCCAATTAAATCAAGTTGTGCAGAACACAGTAAAAATGAAGAACCATTGAGCTTACCTGCCGCTCTGTATCTGTAAGGGTAAGTTCTTAGTGGATCTAATTTAGTTGCCATACAGAGGTCACTTCTTGCCATTTGGCGCTCACAATACTCTGAACGTTTCTCATAGGCTGATGCATTGTTTCGTGCTTTCTCTATCAGTCTAGTCATCTCATCATAAGCAACTTTTCTATTACTCTTGAGATAGAAAACACGTGCTAGTCCCTGATGTGCTCTGGTGTGCCTAATGTTAAGGGCATTCATATAGCAGTCTGCCGCTTGATCCAGCTTATCACAGTCTACATAGACACTTCCTAGATTGTTTAATGCCTGGAGAACAACAAACACAAAAATCAAACAACACTGCAAGAACTTAAATAGTATGCTTTCTTGTTGACAGACGGATAATATTTATCTGTCCTTCGAAGACCATCAGAAGGACATCTAAGAGCTTGCTCCAGAAGTTGGGCGACGTAAGTTGAAGACATAGAGTCCAGGTTTGTGTCTGCTACATATGCTTTGAGAAAAAATGCTTCAAATGATCTCTGCTACATATGCTTTGAGAAAATCATCAGTGGTACACTAAATAGATGGAGAGAAAAACAGGAAGAAGAAAAAAAACAACGTTAACAAATATATACCCTTTATTATGGGGGAAAAAACTAAGTAAAAGTTTAAGAATGAAATAAATCCCATACCCCTGTTTTAGTCAAGGAAGAAATATTAATGTTAAGAGAAAGATTATCAATATTCAAAATCCCATTCTTCTTAGATCAGAAACAATGTCTGCAGGTGTCAAAGTAAGAAATCCAAGTTTATATGGCCACAAAAGTGGCTGAACTCCCCAAAACAGGATATACAAATCACAGAATATACAATGTCATGCTAAAACGGAAAGAAAACAAGTGTATTCATTATCTATATATCATAAAATGAATTAAATTTCCACGATGTTTACATGACTCTACAGAAGAATACTCAAAATGCTATAAGAAAATCAGAAGATACAGAAATTATACGAGAAATTTGATGTACTTTAACAATTTGAACAGCGGCAACATCTGGTGGCATCCCTCTGCAGCAGTTAAGAACTGCTTTTGAAGACAAAGCATCCCAAACACCATCACTTGAGATGACAAGCCTACCACCAGCGGTAGATAACTGCAACAATCATATTACAGTGCTTAATGCCAAGAATAAAGAAGAAACAAAAAAGGTGGACAAAGTAGGAGCACACCTTAATTTCTACCTTGAAGAAGTTTGCTCTGCAAACCAAATACCCATCTCTTAGATCAATAGCCTTTTGTTTTCTCTATTAGATCCATAGCTAAATTCAAAGCACTAGGGATGTTTTCAGATTCTTTTTATGAGGAGAAGGATGCAGTTTGTGAGAAAAAGTGCAATACTGACTAAGATGCAATACTGATTAGATCATGAACAATCTCACGGCGAAAACAAAAACCAGTATGAAAAAAATAGAGATTATAAATAGGTAATAGAACATCACAAAAACAAACATACATATATTTGAGAGTAATAGATATTATAAATAGGTAACAGAGATCATACAAAAACAAACATACATCACGAAAACAAAAAGAACATACAAAAAACAGAGAGTAATAGAGATTATAAATAAGTAACAGAGATTATAACGAAAACAAACATACAAAAACAGATATTATAAATAGGTTCATCTGCATCATCCTTAGGAAGCATGGACATGAGCAGCAGGTTCTAGCACATAAAGTATTAGAGATTACTTTTGATGAGTTTTTTCTTGCATGCTCATCCATCCTTTCTTTCATCTCTAGTTAAAACGGTATGCACAAGTTTCAGGTTATGCATCCAAGATGATTCTAGTTGTTCACTTTAGCTTAGTCACCATCTATCTTTCCTCTTTAGCATAGTCACCATATATTTTTCCTTGCCAGTAAACCATTACATGTCTTATTAGTTAGGTATTAAAATCAAAACGTGTTTTCTCTTTGAGTTGAGGCTTCTTGATTGAAATACGAATGCTCAATGACAACAACTGCACGTCTACAACAACAACAAAAATGACAGGAATTCTTCAATGAACCCAAATATTATTAAGGAACCCAATTTTAGCTGATAAGGAATAAGAACAAAACTAACACGACATTACATCCTCTTTACCAAACTCTCTCTCCTCCAACCCAAATATCCCTTAACTATGCAGAAACAAATAAATAATATATTTACAAATTTGAGAAACTAAAAACTGAGGAAATGTCATCTTATCAGAACACTTGTATGGACGTCTTGGCACAAGTCGCTTTCTTAAATAATGACATTACAAAATTATGAGGTCTACACAAGCAACTATTCACAAGTTATATCTGAAAGTATTGGATGCTTTCATCCACTTTCCTTTTACATGCCAACAATCAATATGCTTCAAAAAACTGTGCTACATTACAACAATTTGACTATTCTCATCTTCAGGCAAACATTCAAGACATTTTACATTCCTACTTCATGCTTCATTTTGTATATGAACCCAACCTGAATATGCAGGACTTGAGAGATACACTTCTAGTACGCTCTAAATGGTGATTGAAATGTTTTCAGATCTCACTAATTTTACACCATGAGTGCCTGTTATATTGCACATTCATACCAATCCCATCCAAATTCCATTGTCTATACAAAGCAATGATCACCAAATGGAGGTTATTAACAAAATTCCCATTCAAGCTACGATACATTATTGCAACCATGTTCCAACTCCAAGCAACAATAAGGAGGGGGGGGGGGGGGGGGGGGGAAATCAACAGGACCACGCACATAAAATTTGTCAAGCAAACCATACATTAACAAAGAAAACTGCTAATATTTTTGAAGAACTATGCAACAACTAAAACGCTGCAAGTATCTTGTGTATGTAATAGCCACACAGTGTGCAACCACTACTTGTTCTAAACAATAGACTTGTCCAAAAAAAAAAGCAAAAACAAACAGGATGGCATATTTTAATTCGAACCCTAGAGATTCAAAACCTCTAAATAAAAAAATCTAGATTCAGAAACCCTAAAATGAACCCTTTGACTCTGATTTTTCTAAGGAACCCTAAAATGAAAATGGAAGGAGGCGAAACCAAACCGTGAAATTTTCAAGCTCTCTCTGACTCTGATTTTCAAGCTAGTCGATCTCTCCTCTGCTCCTCGATCTCTCCTCCTCAACAAAGCGCGAAACTGCTCCCTCCTCTCCACTGTAACTGCTCTCCTCTCCACTGTCTGTTTTTCCCCCAAATTGTTTCGCCAAAGCTCAGTCTCCTCTCCACTGTGTTTTTCCCCAATTTTTTTCGCCAAAGCGCGAAATTATTTTCGCCAAAGCGCGAAACTTCTCCCTCCAATTAAAGCGCGAAAGTTATTTCTATAGCTACGGTTTTAAACCGTTGGCATATATAGCCACGGTTTTAAACCGTGGGCAGATATAGCCACGGTTGTAAATCGTTGCAACTTTTTTTGGGGTAAACGGTTTTATTTTATTAGCTACGGTTTTAAACCGTTGGCCGTTATAGCCACGGTTTTTAGCCGTGGCAAATAAACCAACGGTTTAGAGCCGTGGCCACCTCCCTGTAGCTAAAATGGCCTTTTGGTGTAGTGGCACTACGACAACTCCTACTGATTATTTACTTTCTAGACACAATCTAATCACCTATAAAGATTATCCTGCCCTTCTTCCACCTCCTGAGTGTGATCAAAAGCGTGGTGGGATACAACATAGAAATGAACTTGATAGCACTCCTGAAATTCACAACAATATATACATATTCAATCAATCACTATATAAAGAGCCTATCCACGATTTCAATGCCATAACCACGGATTACTTTTTCTTCAATAAACCAAAAAGAAAATTAGCATATAATAAAAAAGATATCCTAGATAATATCATACGAGTTGCTGAAGAAACACAAGTCTTGGGAGAAGATCCGATAAAATATTGGTCTCGTAATAAATATTTAGCAAAATTAGAAATTAAAAATCCTGATATGTCGATTAAAACTGGAACTATGACTCATACTCCGGTAGACATTGAAGAATTCTCGATACAAATAAATGAACTTTTAAAGCTCGGAGTAATAAGACATAGCAACAGTAGACATAGAAACACTGCATTTTTAGTACGAAATCATGCTGAATTAAAATGAGGAAAGGCCCGAATGGTAATTAATTATAAAAGAATAAATGATAATACACATGACGACCAATATCTTATACCAAACAAAGACCAATTACTAAATTGCATTCAAGACAATACTGTCTTTAGTAAATTTGATTGTAAAAGCGGTTTCTGGCAAGTTATGATGGACGAACAAGCTATCCCCTGGACTGCATTCACGTGTCCTGAAGGACATTTTGAATGCCTTGTTATGCCTTTCGGTCTTAAAAATGCCCCTTCTATCTTTCAGAGAAAAATGGATCTCATTTTTGGTAAGTACAAACACTTTGTTCTCGTCTATATTGATGATATTTTAGTCTTTTCTAAAGACCTTGACTCTCATTATGATCATCTTATACTTGTTTTTAATGAATTTGTTAACAACGGACTTATCATATCAAAGAAAAAGATAGAACTTTGCAAAACCTATATCGATTTTTTAGGAATGAAAATAGGAAAAGGTAAAATTCAGCTACAGGAACATATAGTAAAGAAAATATTAGAATATCCTGATAATATTGAAAGTACTAAACAACTTCAATCATTTTTAGGAACCCTAAATTATTGTCGTCATTATATTAAAGATCTTAGTAAATTAATAGGTCCTTTATATAGTAAAACAACTCCTAATGGTGAAAAACGTTTTAATAAGGAAGATATAAAAATTGTCCAAGCTATCAAAGAAATTTGCAAAAACTTACCTGCATTAACATTACCATTACAGTCTGATTATAAAATCATAGAAACCGATGCTTGCGAAAAAGGTTGGGGAGCTGTACTACTAGCCAAACCTAATGAATACAGTTCTAAAAATGAAGAACGAATATGTGGATATACTTCTGGAAAATATAAAGAAAAGGGACTAACGTCTTTAGACTATGAAATTCTGGGTGTTATCAATGCATTAGAACTAGGGGTGGGCACGGTCCGGATCGGTTCCAAATTTGGAGTAACCTAACTCGAACCGTTTAAAATTAACGGATCCGGTCCGGTCCGGATCCCCTCATTTTGAACATTGGAACCGAACCTAACTCAAACCGTTTGAAATGGTCCGGTTCCTACGGTTCCAAACGGTTCCAAATCTAAGTTGATTATATTTTACACTGATTTGATTTCCTTCTTAAATTTCCTTTCTAAATCTTTCTAAATCAAGTGTTTCTGATAAGATATGACTTGTTCCTGTAATACATCAAAACACAGACAGGGGATTTCAAAAGGACCGGTCATACATTGATTAACATTGATTACTATCCAAACAGGTCATGATCTGTTGAGAACAAAGGGAACAAGCATTCAAGGAATGCAGCTCCAACAAAGCTAGTACTTCCAGTTGCATAGAAATAAAAAGAAATAAAAATGAAGCTTTAGAAATCTTCGGGTGCCAAAAATTGAAAAACAACAAATGAACCACCTTTTGATAATACACCTCCACAAGTGCAATTCCTCCTCAATTCCAGCCCAAACTCAATCACACAACAAAATGCAAACAAAGCGTTAAAGAGATCAAATTCCATCTTGGGTTTCAAGCAAAACTTCGAACAAACAATTAACATTCACCTTTTGTTACGATGAATCAATGGGGTAAGTAAATGAACCCATCAAATAAGGTCCAAGGAAACACAACAGAGAAGGAACAAATACATCCCAAACCCGAAAACGACATCAAAATCAAACAGATCATCAAAAGATCCAAAATTTCTCCCAAATTCAATCCAATCTCTATCAAATAGATCGAAATTCAACCTTAGGGTTCAAGCAAAACCGAAGAAATGTACGTTATGTTACAAGAAACAGAGATGGGAGATCAAACCAACAAGTGGGGTTGACGCAAAAGCAACAAAAAATGCATATTTAGATCAAAACATCAATTTCATTCATCCAAACAGATCAAATTGCTTTATTTACTTGACAATCTCCCCCCTCTGTTCAACACCAGCAACCCAACAGTGAGATCTCTATATTGGGGTGTCTCGTCTGGAGACGATCAACACAAGTGGAGAAGGTGAATGGGGTTCAAGAACACAAAAGGAAGCGAAGAAAAACTTCCTCGTTGAGGCAGATGAGGAAGATTAAATTCAGAAAACAGAGAGAGATAAAAAATAAATGAAACAAAACAAAGGCCTTAAATTGAGGCTTGTTTAAAGATTAGCTGTTTCAACCTTCCAGTCTTTCTTTGGCATCCCTGGTTTTACTTCCCATACAAATGGAACAGATGGGGGTTGCTTAACCCGGGGCCTCTGAGAGGGCACAGAAGGTTCCTTCTCCACCTTCCAGACCAGAGAAGCTCAGAGATGCAGAGATGAAATGCTCAGAGATGCAGAGAAGCTCAAAGATGCAGACCCCCATAGTAATAGAGATTACTTCTCTATTACTTCAAAAAAGAGGTTACAATAGATTACTTCAGAAGAGAGGTTACAGACCCCCATAGTAACACACTTTTATAGACAACAACTGACCCTCACCATTGATCATTCTATCCTTGAATTGCAGAGTGTAAGAAGACGAGAAGATGCAGAGAGGAGGAGGTGGAATGGGCACTCTGTCTCACCATCTTAGCAGCTTCATTTCCATCCACCACCATAATCACCTTGCCACCCTAAGGTACTTTCACCGTAGAGTCTCAATACCTATTTCTGCTCCTTCGTCTACAACTAGAACCACCTGCTCCTTCCAAATCTACTCCCTCCTTCTTCCCCCACTCGTCCTCTTCCACTTCATCCTCCCCGCCATCTGGTGGTGGTGGTGGTGGTGGTGGCTTTCTTCTTGGTCTCGCTACTGCTGCTGCTTCTTCTCAAGACAGAGACAGAGAGAGAGAGGGAGAGGGAGATCTCCAATCGTCTCGAGACAGAGACAGAGAGAGGAGGAGGTTTTGGTCATTCCTTTACCTCTTCTCATCTTCCTTTTCTTCTGCTGCTCCATCATCTGTCACTTAATGAAAGGAAGAAGAAAAGGAAGCAGAGACAGAGAGAGTGGGGATTAAAGGTAGCCAGATCCAGATCTTTAGGGTGTCGATGCAATGTGATTTGAAACGGGTCCAACCCGGACCGTTTCTTTTTAAAAAATAGGAACCGGGACCGGACTGTTTTATAACGGATCCGGACCGATCCGAACTGTATCTAAAAATACAGAATTAAAATCTGGACCGTTTAGAGCAAAACGGTCCGATTCGGTTTGAACCCGCGGATCCTCGACCCGTTTGCCCACCCCTAATTAGAACACTTTAAATTATACCTAGATAAACCTTTTATTATTCGTACTGATTGCGAAGCCATAGTAAAATATTATAATAAAAGTAATGATAAACGAATAAATTCTAAACGCTGGACAAACTTTTTAAACAGTGTCATTGGAAATGGTTATAAAGTAAAATTTGAACACATAAAAGGAGAAAATAATAGTATTGCTGATGCTTTATCAAGATCCATTTATATCTGTGAAGAAGAACATATTTGTTTTATGCAGGCTAGCAGCAATATGCAGAATAACATGTGACATCTAAACCAATAATTTGGACAAATACGCTTACCAGTTATACACTCTTCAAAACCATGTGACATCCAAACCAATAATTTGGATATTCTACAGGTTTGTCTCCTTCAAAACCTTCAACATTCAAAATCTCATGCTGAACAATTTAAAATGGTCTTACAAGCATTATCCCATTATTTTCAAAAAATACAATCAAAACCTCTTTCAAAAGGATTTTCTTTTTATGCTGTGATTAAAGGAAGAACTCCAGGAGTTTACACTCACTGGGCTGAGGTATTTGAAGAAATTAATGGATTTCCAAATCCAGCGTATAAAGGTTTTTATGAAATGCAATTAGCCCTAAACTATTGCCGACAAAAATTAGGCTTAAAGTATTATATATCTTCAAGGGCACTTGACTATCAAAAAAACTTACATAATACCTGCATAAATGGCAAGGAAATTATAAAATATGATACTAAGGATTCTACCTGCAATAAATGTATGTCTAGCATCACTGAAATTCAAAGACTACAGTCAAGGGTGGAATTTCTAGAAAGAGAATTCACCAGTTCTAACTTAAAGTTACAACAAAAAGAGTTGACGGAAAAAGCCTATCTTAACTGGCAAAATGTTAAGACTAGTCCGCAACAAACAGCTCGCGGTAAAGACATCTCAAAACCGTTGACAGTTGGTAATTTGCTAAAAATTACAGATGGCCACTCTTCCCCTAAAAGCGAAGAAACTTCTATCTATACACCTGTTAATAATACCCCTATACAAGACGTACAAGCTCGAGTAAAACTTTTTACTCATACATTCTTATCTCCTTTACCTCCAGCACTCCAGTCGTATATTCTCAATATGGTCAGTCAAAAAGAAAAAAATATTCAAGTCTTTATTTTTAATTGGCTCTCTCTCTATGAACATAAGCGTGATAATCATCCCGGCTTATTTATTACATGGGATAACCTAGACTACCAACATCCATGTTAGTGTCAACACCTTGACCGGTATTGTAATGCTATTCCAATTTCTAAACTTGAATGTCGCTGTCAACTTGTCTACTCTATACCCAAAGCCAATCTTCTTATGGATATCTTTAGCCCCCCTATTCTCCGATTCAAAACTGAAACCATTGTGCTGACTGTGAAAAACTTGTTAGATTTTGGCCACCTTGGTCAAGTTATTTTTTCTGAACCTTCTCAAACAACCAGCCTAGGAAAAAAACTTGCTTTGACCATTCTTGGATCCATGAGAAATTCAAAATACAAAGTTGAAATGTATGTCACCAGTAAACCACTAGAATTTGATCAAGGTTTTACTTATCCTGCTCAACATAGAATCCAATTAGTCCCAAAAAATAAAACCAATATGATCTTGCAAGACACAATTCCATGGCCCTGTCCAAAGCCAATTCCTGACCAGATAGAACACTTGTTCGCATACATGGTTGCTACTTCCCTTCAAACAGATTGGAGACATATAAAGGGAAGCCTCATCGCGGGAGATAATATTCAATATATCTATTGCTTTGATTCTTGCAAAGAAATTGTTCCCTTTTTCTGCAATCTCTACATCAAAGGCTAAATGAGTTTTACAAACAACGATCTGAAGAAGAAGAAGCTGACTGCCTCAAAAAACTTGCTGACTTAGATGACCATTATTTTTATAATAGCTCCGATAGTGAAGATTTTTAAAATGTGCGAAGAAGCATTGATATTTTTTTGTTCAAATGTGCAGACAAGGAATTTTACCAGACTCATTCACCCTAGCGAGTTCTCTCCCTTCTTGTGCAAAAATTGGTTATTATCAACTAGGGGGTAAGATCCATGTTTTTTTTTTTTTTGAAAGGCAAGCATGGGGGGTTATATGGGCTCCCCAGACCACTGAAAAAAAGAAAGGAATAGATTGGTTACATTCGTGCATATTGCCTACCCCTAGCATCATCAAATACAATTTTCTTAATATCTTCCGCAAATGAGCTTGGAATGATCTCAATAAACTCATTGTTAGGTAGTAGCTTTGCCAGTTTATCCGCTGCCTGGTTTGTTTCCCGTACTGCATGCATGATCCTGCATCCCTCAAACTTCTTGAGTGTATTCTTAATCCTTCTAGTAGTGTGATTTGCTTCCCATGTTGGAGCTCTATCAGTAGTGAGATACTTAACAACAATATTGGAGTCCTTGATAAACTCCACTCTCTGAAGGCCATATCTCTGTGCTAACTTGATACCCAATTCAATCCCCAGTAGCTCATGAAGAAGGATTGTTTGTGCTCTTTGACTCCTTGCCCCAGCCAGCTGCCACCATCAATCCCTCATGGTCCCTGATCAGTTCTCCATAACCTCCTCTAGTTCCTGTCAGTGTGCAAAAATTGAATTGCACTTGAATTCTCCATTTGTCAAAGAGCCTCCTATTATCAGCATTATCTTCTACTTGAAGCTCCAAGTCTGAAACTCGAAGCCTGACATCTTCTATGATCTTTGTCACCACTTCAGTAGCTGCTTTAACTTTGGATTGGAAAAGTCAGCAGTTCCTTTCTGTTCAGATATGGTACGTAGTTGCATTCAGGGCAAGCCTTCTTAACACACTGAAAGGTGAAGTACCAGAGAATTTATTCTCACACCATCTCCACTCAGCATCCCAATCCATTGGTTGGTGTTTGTAGCCTAACTGGTGAAGAATATGTGTCCATATAAATCCAGAGTACCTGCATTTGAAAAAGATGTGCTCTTCACACTCTGGTTCATCACTGCAAAGTGGGCATACCTAGCGATCAATGACTCCCCATTTCAGTAGTTTGTCTTGAGTCTTGAGTGCCTTGTGTATTGCTAACCAAGGAGTGAAGCTATGTCTGGGAATTCTACATGTGAACCACACAAGTTTGGACCATGATATTGATTGTGATCTGTGCCTTATTGAGTGGTATGCACTCTTGTTTGAGAACTCCCCATCTTGACCCCCATCCAGGTGACGACATCTCTATGTTCAATATCTATTTCCACCAGTCCAAGGTTTTCACAGATGTCAGCAATGTTCATTATCTCTTGCCTTCTGGTTTCCCATTTGTCATTCTGAATGAGTGCACTAACCTTTGCATTGCGGTGAAGTGAGGAGTGGTAAGTTAGATGCTGGGGGAACCTGTTTAGTAGAATACCCTGAGGGTGCCATGGATATTTCCATAGCATAGTATCCTTTCCATCGCCAATTGAATGTACTATAAGTGAGCTAGCCTGACCTCGACACTTTAGTATATTACGCCAGCACCAAGAAGCTTTATTCGGAGTGTCCATAGTCCAAAAGTTTTTATCTTTGATTATATTGGACTTAGTCCACTGCACCCACAGATTGTCTTATTCGAGAATATGTTCCATACATGCCTCATCATTGCTGCCTTATTTGATGTTTCAATGCATCTTATGCCCAAGCCTCCCTCATTATAAGGACTGCAAATGCGTTGCCATGTAACCATTGGCTTCTTTGTGTAGTTTTCTGATCCTGACCATAAAAAGTTCCTCATTATTGTTGTTATGTCATCTCGTACGCTTGTAGGCAGAATAAAACAAGATGTCCAGTAAACATGGAGACTATTCAGAGCTGCCTTGATGAGGGTAACCTTGCCTGCATATGAGAGAGTCATGTTCTTCCATGATTGGACTCTTTTCCTGACTCTGTCTATCAGTGGTAGGCATTGGTTATAGTCCAAGTGGGAGGAGATCAGAGGGAGGCCCAAGTACTTCGCAAGAAGGTCCTATAGTTTGAAAGCAAGACAACTAGTTATCATTTGAAGTTCTGCACTGGGCACTTCAGCTGCAAACAAATTGCTTTTGGAGCAATTTATGGCAAGTCTGGAGCATACTCTGAAAGCTGTTAGAGCTTGTGATAGTGCCATTGCAGACCTGGTACTGCCCTGGAAGAATGCAATTAAATCATCTGCAAAACATAGATGTGTAATATGTGGATTTGTACACTTCGGGTGCAACCCGTACTCTCCTTCTGTCACCTTGTTCTTGAGTATTAAGTGTAGGACTTCCATGACCAAGACAAAAAGGTATGGTGACATCGGACACCCTTGGCATATGTCTCTCTCGGCCTTGATGAAACCTTTGGGAGAGCCATTGAGCGAGATGGAGAACCTAGGTGTAGTGATGCAAACTTTCACCCAATCTTTGAACAAGTCAGAAAAATGCAGTTTTTGCATGACATGTTCAATTGTCTCCCATCTGACCGTATCATAGGCCTTCCTAAGGTCAATCGTTGCAGCACATCTAAGAGCTCCCTTATCTCTGTGATAGTTCCTGACTAGTTCATGAGCTAGCATCACATTGTCATGGATGTACCAGCCTCTTATGAATGCTGACTGATCCGAGCTGACAAGCCTGTGAATCACTTTCTTCATCCTATTGGTCATGATCTTGGTGATGCATTTGTACAAGACATTGCAACATGATATCGGCCTGTAATCAACCAAATATGAAACATTAGTAATCTTTGGGATCAAAGTGATGCAAGTAACATTTACCTCCCCATGGAGCTTCCTGTTTCTGAAGAAGTTCTGTACTGCTCTTGTGAAGTCATTGCCAATAACCCTCCATGCTGTTTTGAAAAAAAGTGAGGAGAAACCATCCGAGCCAGGGGCCTTATCTGAGCCTATGGAAGCCGGTGCTTCAGTGATTTCATTCCTAGTCACCTCTTGAACCAGTTCCAAAGCATCCACTATATTGATTGTTCGTTCGGGTTGCAAATTATCTATGATTGTAGGGTCATATGCACTCTGTTCTCCAGAAAAAATCTCTTCAAAGTACTTAATGCATTCATTTTCTATGTCCTTCATATCTTCTAGTTTTTCATTATGAGAATTGTAGATTGCCAATATCTTGTTTTTTGATCTTCTTTCACTCAAATGCTGGTGGAAGTATCTGACATTTTCATCTCTTGATAACATGTGCTTCGCTTTAGCTTTTTGTATCACTTTTGAGTCTACATTGTGGGCTGCTATTGCATACTTCTTGACTACCAATTTTTCAGTGTCTACAAGTGTAGGATTTAGAGGGTCTAGCTGAAGTGAGCTTTGTGATGCCTCCATGAATTGTCTTGCTGCAATGACTCCACTACTGGCATTGACAAAGTAGTTATTTCTCCACTCCGTCAGTTGCATTTTTACTCTTTTTAGCTTTTACACAAAGCAATAGGTTGCATTACCCCTTACTGTCTAACCCCATGCATCTTGTACCACGTCCATATAGCCCTTTTCATGCACCCAGTAGTTATAAAATTTAAATGGAATGGGCCCTGGATTCATGTGCTCATAAATGGTTAGAACCACTGGGGAGTGGTCTGAAACACCTAGGTTTAGAGAGTCCACCTCAGAGTTAGGCATGTCTATTAACCATTTCTGGTTGATCATTGCCCTATTAAGTTTAGACATGACTCGATTCTCACCATTTTGTTTATTACTCCATGTTAAGAAGCATCCCTTATATTGACAGTAAAAAAGGCCTGACTTAATTGCACATTCAGCGAAGTCTATGAATTGTCCTGGTCTTATCTCCTCTCCTCTTATTATTTCCTGTGAATTTAATATTGAGTTGAATTCCCCCAGAACTGACCATGGCAGCTTGTTGGTTGTTGAAAAAGTTTCGAGCTCAGACCATAACTCCTTCCTGGGTGTATTGAAGCTGCTACCAAACACAAAAGTTAAAATACATGTAAAACCATTAGGCCAAATGGCATTCAAAAAGATGGCCTGCTCTGACCTTGAGACTACACTGATGTTCACTGCTTGGGAGTCCCAAAGAACCCAAATTCTCCCTCCCTTAACTAGGTCATTGTTGTCCACTACTATCCAATCTCGCATCAGTTCCTTTTGTGTCTTGTCTTTTTTTTCATTACTAACTTTTGTCTCATCCAATCCTATAATACTGACTTTCTGCTTTTGGATTCACTTCCAAACTTCGCTTTGTTTTAAGGGGTCATTAAGGCCCCTAACATTCCAGCAAGCTGACTTAATCATCTACACATTCAGCTTGTGAGTTTCCACCCCCCACTAGGTTAGTAGCAGCTGTTCCTGTTGTATTCTTGGGAGCTCTATTGGTGTTTGTCCTTCTTGCAGTAGGCTCAGACTCCATTACTTGCAGGACATCAAAAGGATTAGTTTTGCTTCTTAGATTGTGGATTCTAGTCTGAGTATGTGATTGCTTGATGCTTTCTCTGTGGCTACTCACAGTCTCCAAGCCCTTATTTGTAACCCCTTGAGAGGTTTTTGATGCTATCTCCTTAGGGCGTCCAATGACTTTCATTGTGCTAGGTGCAATTGACTCCTTGTCAGTCTGGCTAGAAGGTGCTTTATCAGCTTGACTAGTGAGTGGAGTGTCCCATACTGACTGGGTTCCTTCTTCTTGCACAATGGCTACTACTTCTTGCCAATTGTCTTTCATAATGCCTTCTACTACTTGCCCATTGGTTCCTGGTGCGTGTGTGTCAGCATTAGCAACTACAATTTGCATATCAGCATTAACTGCTACAACCTGCATATCAAAATTAGTTTCTACAACCTGCATATCAAAATTAGTTTCTACAACCTGCATATCAGCAGTATCTTCTACTACTGGCACGACAGTTAGCAAGTTGTCCTGGCCATCGTTTGGTTCCTCTGTCACAATTGCATTCATGCTAGCATTCTGCATCCCAGTTTGCGTCATTCCTTGAGTAGTTTAGCTCTACATTTGTCATTCCATTCATAATTTCCTTATTCTGCATGTGTGGTTGAACCTTTTTGGACTTGACATTTTGCTCCTCGTTCTGAGACTGGTTTAGTTGATCGCTTATCAGCCCATTGGGTGTCTCATTCTGGTTACTCTCACCCTGTCTACTAGTGTCCTTGCGTCTACTAGCAACCTTGATCCATTCATCTGGTGCTCATTCAATGCTCTTTCTGCCCTGATTCAGATGTGGCTTCCAGTACTTTGCAGTTGGCTTCATAGTATCCTTCTGTTTGGGGAATTCTACCTGTGAACCACACAAGTTTGGACCATGATATTGATTGTGATCTGTGCCTTATTGAGTGGTATGCACTCTTGTTTGAGAACTCCTCATCTTGACCCCCTATCCAGGTGACAACATCTCTATGTTCAGTATCTATTTCCACCAGTCCAAGGTCTTCACAGATGTCAGCAATGTTCATTCTCTCTTGCCTTCTGGTGTCCCATTTGTCATTCTGAATGAGTGCACTAACCTTTGCATTGCGGTGAAGTGAGGAATGGTAAGTTAGATGCTGGGGGAACTTGTTTTGTAGAATACCTGAGGGTGCCATGGATATTTCCACAGCATAGTATCCTTTCCATCGCCAATTGAATGTACTATAAGTGAGCTAGCCTGACCTCGTCACTTTAGAATATTACGCCAGCACCAAGAAGCTTCATTCGGAGTGTCCATAGTCCAAAAGTTTTTATCTTTGATTATATTGGACTTAGTCCACTGCACCCACAGATTGTCCTTATTCTAGACTATGTTCCATATATGCCTCATCATTGCTGCCTTATTTGTTGTTTGAATGCATCTTATGCCCAAGCCTCCCTCATTATAAGGACTGCAAATGCGTTTCCATGTAACCATTGGCTTCTTTGTGTAGTTTTCTGATCCTGACCATAAAAAGTTCCTCATTATTGTTGTTATATCATCTCGTACGCTTGTAGGCAGAATAAAACAAGATGTCCAGTAAACATGGAGACTGTTCAGAACTGCCTTGATGAGGGTAACCTTGCCTGCATATGAGAGAGTCATGTTCTTCCATGATTGGACTCTTTTCCTGAGTCTGTCTATCAGTGGTAGGCATTGGTTATAGTCCAAGTGGGAGGAGATCAGAGGGAGGCCCAAGTACTTCACAAGAAGGGTCTCTAGTTTGAAAGCAAGACAACTAGTTATCATCTGAAGTTCTGCACTAGGCACTTCAGCTGCAAACAATTTGATTTTGGAGCAATTTTTGGAAAGTCAAGAGCATAATTTGAAAGCTGTTAGATCTTGTGATAGTGCCATTGCAGACCTGGTACTGCCCTGGAAGAATGCAATTAAATCATTTGCAAAACATAGATATGTGGATTTGTACACTTCGGGTGCAACCCGTACTCTCCTTCTGTCACCTTGTTCTTGAGTATTAAGTGTAGGACTTCCATGACCAAGACAAAAAGGTATGGTGACATCGGACACCCTTGGCATATGTCTCTCTCGGCCTTGATGAAACCTTTGGGATAGCCATTGAGCGAGATGGAGAAGCTAGGTGTAGTGATGCAAACTTTCACCCAATCTATTAACAAGTCAGAAAAATGCAGATTTTGCATGACATGTTCAAATTTCTCCCATCTGACCGTATCATAGGCCTTCCTAAGGTCAATCGTTGCAGCACATCTAAGAGCTCCCTTATCTCTGTGATAGTTCCTGACTAGTTCATGAGCTAGTATCACATTGTCATGGATGTACCAGCCTTTTATGAATGCTGGCTGATCCGAGCTGACAAGCCTGTGAATCACTTTCTTCATCCTATTGGTCATGATCTTGGTGATGCATTGGTACAAGACATTGCAACATGATATCGGCCTGTAATCAACCAAATATGAAGCATTAGTAATCTTTGGGATCAAAGTGATGCACGTAGCATTTACCTCCCCAAGGAGCTTCCTGTTTCTGAAGAAGTTCTATACTGCTCTTGTGAAGTCATTGCCTATAACCCTCCATGCTGTTTTGAAAAAAAGTGAGGAGAAAACATCCGAGCCAAGGGCCTTATCTGAGCCTATGGAAGTCGGTGCTTCAGTGATTTCATTCCTAGTCACCTCTTGAACCAGTTCCAAAGCATCCACTATATTGATTGTTCGTTCGGGTTGCAGATTATCTATGATTGTAGTGTCATATGCACTCTGTTCTCCAGCAAAAATCTCTTCAAAGTACTTAATGCATTCATTCTCTATGTCCTTCATAACTTCTTGTTTTTCATTCTGAGAATTGTAGATTGCCAGTATCTTGTTTTTTGATCTCCTTTCACGCAAATGCTGGTGGAAGTATCTGACATTTTCATCTCTTGATAACATGTGCTTAGCTTTAGCTTTTTGTATCACTTTTGAGTCTGCATTGTGGGCTGCTATTGCATACTTCTTGACTACCAATTTTTCAGTGTCTACAAGTGTAGGGTTTAGAGAGTCTAGCTGAAGTGAGCTTTGTGATGCCGCCATGAATTGTCTTGCTGCAATGACTCCACTTCTGGCATTGACAAAGTAGTTTTTTCTCCACTCTGTCAGTTGCATTTTTACTCTTTTTAGCTTTTACACAAAGCAATAGGTTGCATTACCCCTTACTGTCTAACCCCATGGATCTTGTACCACGTCCATATAGCCCTTTTTATGCACCCAGTAGTTATAAAATTTAAATGTAATGGGCCCTGGATTCATGTGCTCATAAATGGTGAGAACCACTGGGGAGTGGTCTGAAACCCCTGGGTTTAGAGAATCCACCTCAGAGTTAGGCATGTCTATTAACCATTCCTGGTTTATCATTGCCCTATCAAGTTTAGACATGACTCGATTCTCACCATTTTGTTTGTTACTCCATGTTAAGAAGCATCCCTTATATTGACAGTCAAAAATGCCTGACTTAATTGCACATTCAGCGAAGTCTATGAATTGTCCTGGTCTTTTCTCCTCTCCTCTTATTATTTCCTGTGAATTTAATATTGAGTTGAATTCCCCCAGAACTGACCATGGCAGCTTGTTGGTTGTTGAAAAAGTTTCGAGCTCATACCATAACTCCTTCCTGGGTGTATTGAAGCTGCTACCATACACAAAAGTTAAAATACATGTAAAACCATTAGGCCAAATGGCATTCAAAAAGATGGTCTACTCTGACCTTGAGACTACACTGATGTTCACTGCTTGGGAGTCCCAAAGAACCCAAATTCTCCCTCCCTGATCTAGGTCATTGTTGTCCACTACTATCCAATCTCGCATCAGTTCCTTTTGTGTCTTGTCTTTTTTTTCATTACTAACTTTTGTCTCGACCAATCCTATAATACTGACTTTCTGCTTTTGGATTAACTTCCAAACTTCGCTTTGTTTTAAGGGGTCATTAAGGCCCCTAACATTCCAGCAAGCTGACTTAATCATCTACACATTCAGCTTGTGAGTTTCCACCCCCCACTAGGTTAGTAGCAGCTATTCCTCTTGTATTCTTGCAGGACATCAAAAGGATTACTTTTGCTTCTTAGATTGTGGATTCTATTCTGAGTCTGTGATTGCTTGATGCTTCTTCTGTGGCTACTCACGGTCTCCAAACCCTTATTTGTAACCCCTTGAGAGGTTTTTGATGCTATCTCCTTAGGGCGTCCAATGACTTTCATTGTGCTAGGTGCAATTGACTCCTTGTCAGTCTGGCTAGAAGGTGCTTTATCTGCTTGACTAGTGAGTGGAGTGTCCCTTACTGACTGGGTTCCTTCTTCTTGCACACTGGCTACTACTTCTTGCCAATTTTCTTTCATAATGCCTTTTACTATTTGCCCATTGGTTCATGTTGCTTGTGTGTCAGCATTAGCAACTACAATTTGCATATCAGCATTAGCTGCTACGACCTGCATATCAGAATTAGTTTCTACAACCTGCATATCAGCAGTATCTTCTACTATTGGCATGACAGTTAGCAAGTTGTCCTAGCCATCTTTTGGTTCCTCTGTCACAATTGCATTCATGCTAGCATTCTGCATCCCAGTTTGCGTCTCATTCCTTGAGTAGTTTAGCGCTACATTTTTCATTCCATTCATAATTTCCTTATTCCGCATGTGTGGTTGCACCTCCTTGGACCTGACATTTTGCTCCTCGTTCTGAGACTGGTTTAGTTGATCGCTTGTCAGCCCATTGGGTGTCTCATTCTGGTTACTCTCACCCTGTCTACTAGTGTCCTTGCGTCTACTAGCAACCTTGATCCATTCGTCTGGTGCTCATTCAATGCTCTTTCTGTCCTGATTCTGATGTGGCTTCCAGTACTTTGCAGTTGGCTTCATAGTATCCTTCTGTTTGGGGAATTTAGTGGAGTTATGTCCAAAACCCACACAATGTTTACACCTCTCTGGTCTCCAGGAATATTCAACTTCCACTGTGGTAGTCCTCCCATCATTAGAAACTACCCTTACTTCAGCTGGGAACTTGCTATTTGAGGCCATCTCGACAGAAACTCTTGCAAAGGAGAGCCTAGTTCTTTGCTTAGTTGCTTTGTCTAGCATTAGTGGGACCTCTATTGCACTAGCAATGGCTTGCAGTCCTTCAGGACTCAAGAGAAATAGAGGAACTTTCCTCAAGTTAACCTAGATAGGGACTGAGTTAAGCACCTCTACATCATCTTCTATGTACGGTTTCCAAGGCTTGACTAAGAACAACCTATTCGCTATGTGCACAGGTCCCATTTCTAGGACATGGATCTTGTCTGCTTCATTTAGCAATTTGAAAACAAATGCCTTCTCACATATGTAGACATCTCAAATCCAGTTTTTAGGACCCATATCCGCTTCAATGAATCATTAACAAAGTTAAAGGAAAACTTCTTACCAACAAAGTTGCCTATAATATATTGTTCACATTCAGCGAGTCATTTGTTATGCTCTGCAATCTTGATCTGCACCACAGCTTGGCCATCAACCATGGATGGAGGAATGTAGGACAACCTAGTCGTCCCTGTTTATTTGCAGCTAGCAAACAATGATGCCCAACTAACTGTTTTAGGTTTGTTGGGTGTGACGGCCGTAGGGTTTGCATGGTTGCCACCCGTAGACACACTTGCATCTAAGGTCTTTAAGGTTGTTGAATCAGTATTAGCATCGATGGTGCTATGTTCCTGATCTGCTTCATGTTCGGTCGTAGGGTTTGCATGGCCCCTTTCAATCCATGTGGCAACTCCATGAGGGGCAATGGAGTTACTATTAGCCTGTGGAGGGGTTGACATCATCCTTGTGGGATCAAAACAGCAATCATCATTGTCATTCACGTTCAAAATCAGTGCTCAAACCCTAGACCGCCTAGCTCTCAAACCCTAGATCGCCTAGCTCTCAAAAAAGTTTGTTTGCCTCCAATTGAGCCTACAATGTACAAACGAGTTTTCCTTATTCGTTAAGCACAAACGAACTAGTTTGTTGAGTCAAACATGTTCCATCTCTTTCTCGATATCTTCCTCTCTGAGTTCTTCTCTGAGTAAGATGCATGTTGATACAATAAAAACTAGCTTTGAATTGAACAAGTTTGTTCAGAATTCTGTCATAGACATGTACTCTAAATGTGGTTTTGTTGACATTGTGTGATGCGTCCAAATTTGGTCTCCTGGAAATCTGACCTGCAAAACAAATGTTAGATTGCCAAAGACCACCTGGTTGGTGGCCGAAGGCACTCCGATGCTTAAGTCAGTAAATCTGTTGGACATGAAGATTAATCTGGACAAAACTCAGTTAAAATTGCATACCTTTGTCAAATGTTTCCTTTACCTTATATTGTGGTCGTTATTAATTATCTGTGTGACTTAAGCATGTGAGGCTCAATGAGTGGAGACGTTTTCTGTAACAGACTCCTTCTTTATGAAGATGCGTCATTGGGGGAGTAACTCGCTCCATGACTCTTTTTCTCTGTAATGCTCCTCCTCTTTAAGGGAGAACTTCATTGGGCCTGGATTTGGGCCTCTGACTATGATTTATTCTTACGGGCCCTTTTTGGGCTTTAATGACTGGATCCACCTTTTTGGGCTTTGTGAGTCGGCCCTGACTTGAAATACTTAGTCCTCGTGATAGGTGATCTTTGCCACGTGTATTGTCGTGATGATAGATTTATTTGATGTATTATCAGCTACTCCCCTTTAGTTAGTCGGTATGCTGACGTGGCCACTAACTCTACGAGGTTGGACTTTTGATTTCATAATTGCAGTGTATATAATGTTGTTAGCAGCTTTTGATGAGATTGTTATTCTGATATCTCATCTATCCGTTCGTTTCTTGGCCATCTGAAGCTTTTATTTCTTCTCACTTGCTGATCGGGCCTGGAGGCTTTATGAGTAAGTTTGACTTATACTTCCAGGTTTTTGTAAATACGCTTCGTGATCTGACATATTGGTTGGGCCATAAAGTTTTATGATTAAGTCTTGACTTATACGTCCAGACTTTTGTAGATTTACTTCGTGGTCCGACATGTTGGTCGCGCCAGAAGGTTTTACGAGTAAGTGTTGACTTATACGTCCAAACTTTTGTAGTTTTTCTTCGTGTCTGGCATATTGGTAGGGCCAAAAGGTTTTACAAGTAAGTCTTGACTTATGTGTCTTTTCTTTTATAGATTTACTTCGTGCTCCAATATATTGGTCGGGCCAGAAGGTTTTACGAATAAGTCTTGACTTATACATCTAGAGTAGACTTACTTCGTGCTCCGATATATTGGTTGAGCCAGAAGGTTTTATGAGTAATTCTTGAGTTATACATCCAGACTTTTATAAGTTTACTTCATGGTTGATCAAATCAGAAGTTTTATGTTTATGTCTGACTTATACGTCCTGACCTTTTACTCGTAACTTAATATGTTGGTCGTGCTAGTTGCTTTACGAGTAGATGCATAGTCTGACTTTGACGCCTTGACTGAACTTGACTATTTGAACGTAAGATGGAGGGTTTGAATTTGGAATTTTATTTATAATCCTCTTTCAAATGCTCAACATTCCATGGTCGTAGTAGCTGTTCTCATTTTGTGCCTTTCAATCGGTATATTCTTGGTTTGTTGACTTTTACCTGGATTACTGTTTCTTCTAGTTGCCGACGTTGAATGCGTGATGGGATCTAATCTAACTCTTAGTGCTTTGTTGCTATCCTTTGTCCAGAACTTCTTGGTTCAAAGTGTTGGTCATCTTGGCTTGTCTGCTTGTTTGTGGGTAAGTGGTTGCTGAGAAGTGTTGTTTGGCACTCTTGCAATTGGTTTCCCAGTATTGAGATGTCCCGAGCTCAAGATTCATCATTCAACTGGTTGACTACTAGGGAAGATGTTGATTCCTGTCACTTTTGAGTGTTTGGCCAACTACAACCTCGTTGTCGGTGCTTCATATTTGGCTTCTCCTTGGGTGTTCCGTCACAACTTAGGATTGAATAGTTCGTACGTTGTGTCTTTCTATTTGATTGCTGCTAGGTTGATGTCTATTGACATCATTCCTGCTGGTAGTTCTGCTAGGGAGATGACTCCTGCATGCCCTTTTCATTTGAAAAGTATTTGTATTAGATCAACTTTGATTTCATGTTGTTTTGAAGTCCACTTTGGTGTTGTTTCGCCTGAACTGAATGCAATCGACTGTGTCTGATTTTAACTTGAATGGTGTAATGAAGGCTGACGTTCGTTGTGACAACCTTTTTCTTCATTGAAGTATGTCTAGGGGGAGTGATTCCCACCATGACTTATTTCCTTATTATTTATCTCGTATTTTTTATGGTTTGTGTCACGTGTACGACTACAATGAGGTAGCTAATGAACTCGGAATGCTTCTTGACCAAATCCTTGAGCGTGCGCTCTTCAAGGTACTTCAATTGGTGAATTTCTCAGTGACAAGGTAAGTTGGGTAGAATCCGACACCGAATTGTTCAATCATGCTCACATCAATGCCAACTTCCAAGGCTTCTATGAATTTCTGGGTTCCAAATCTTGCAATGCTATCGAGCTTACTCATCGAATTGGATTTGGTCATGCCAATCCCATTAGCAATGATAGAGAGGGTGTTGTTGGCCTTGTCTGGGACAATGTGGATAAATAGCTTTTGGTTGGGAATCAAACCCGCATTTGTCAATGAGACCCTCGAACCTGATCAACTAGTTGGTCTCCGCCTAAAGTGCAAATGTCTCTGTGTCTGCCGTTGCGAGTTGCTACAGTGGCTCTTCTAGTTTCATTCGATGATGTTGGTTCTCCTGTTTCAATTTACATTCGCTCGAGTGGGCGGTGCTACTGATCGCTTCTTTGATCGGTCATATCATTCTTCTTTTCTAGCTATGCCGTGTAGGGCATATATCAGTTCTCTGGGTTGTTCTTTTGATCCTGCAGCGGTGTCTATCTTCTTTTCCCCTTTAGTCTGCATGTTTGGTAACCCAAAAAATTCCTTGAGTTGTCTTCTTTGAATCCAGTGCTCAATTTTGTCTTTCAAATTGTAGTAGTCTTCAGTGTCATGTCTGTGATCCTTATGTAAAGAGCATTACATGCTTTTATCTTGTCCATCTGGGTCCGCTCTCATCTTGAGGGACCAGTTGATATCCTCCAACTTCGCCATGGACTTCAGGATGCTTGCTCAACTTGTTTTCAAGGACGTGTATGTTTATACGCTTCCTTTATCACACTCGTTACACGTTCATGTTTGGGCCTTGCAGGTTGCAACTTTTCGAGTTCTTGGTGGTCTCATCCCTTTTCGACTGCCCATTCCTTTCTCGAGGTCTATCATCTTTCCTTTTTTCTTCCTTCCTCTCTTCTCGAGGTCTATCGTCTTTTCGTTGGTCTGATGCCTTTTCGACTGCCCATTCTCTTCTCGAGGTCTATCGTCTTTCCTTCTTTCTTCCTCCCTCTCCCGGTTTGCTGGGAAAGGTTTCCTTTTGGATGCGTTCTTTTTCTTGCCACCAACATCTCCTCAAGGTTGATGTATTTTTTTAGCGGTATTAAAAAAGGTTGCTATATTCTCTGGAGGGTCTAGGTTCAAAGAATTGTAAAATGATTTTCTCCTCAATCCGAAAGTGAAGGTGGCAATGGTCATGTCGTCGCTGCAACCGTCAATCATGGTCAACTTGTAAAACAAGTGATGTGCTCCCTTATGGTTTCTTCGGGCTTTTGTTTGATGTGAAGTAAGTAATGTGTGCCCTTTCTCAGCCGTTGGCTGCCAATGAACCTCGTGATGAAGGCAGTGGCTAATGCTTGGAAGGAGTCTATCGACCTAGGTGGTAGACTGACGAACCAACTCATAGCCGTGGAGGTGAGACTGGTCAAAATTATTCGGCATATAATAAACTTCGTGCTCTGTTTCAATGCCATCATGTGGTGGAAGTGTGACAAATGGTCTGTTAGATCGGTAATGCCATCACATGCTTCAAACTTTGGGGGAATGAACTTTTTCAGTAGAGAAGTCCTCATGAGTGCGTCAGAGAATGACAGTATGGCCAATTCATACAATACATTAGGATTTGTGACTCTGTTCCTAAATGGAACTTGTGCAGGGATTCCATCGCTCTGGAGGACATCTTCTTGTGGTTCTCTACCTTCTAGATTCAGTTGTTGAGGTTCTGAAAGAACTTCATTGTTTTCTCAGACGTGGTTGGTACAATTTTGTTGTGGTGGTGTTTGGACATGGTCGGCAGATTGAGTATGCTCCTGGGTGAATTTGTCCACAACTTTGATCAGATGATCCATCTAGACAAGAGTTGATCCACGCAAGGATCCGTGACAGTGCCTCTAGGTGTCTGAGATGATTGGGCTACCATTCCATGTTGTAGTACTGTGTTACCTAGCACAACTAACCTGGTTGTTATTGGATTTGGAGTATGTACTACTGGTAATCCAGCTTCACCAATGGAAGGGTTGTCGTGATTGTTGTTGGGTTGAGGGTTAGCGGAATGTTCCATTTGTTCTAACTTTTTATCGCTGGTTAGAACTTAGGAAGTTTCCAATTACAAATTTTCTTTTAGAAAAGAAACTGTCATTCCCCATGGACGATACTAAACTTAAGCATCCAAATCTGGTCTCCTGAGAATCCGACTTGCAAAACAAATGTTAGATTGCCAAAGACCACCTATTTGGTGGCCGAAGGCACTCCGATGCTTAAGCTAGTAAATCTGTTGGATATGAAGATTAATCTAGACAAAACTCAGTTAAAATTGCATACATTTGTCGAATGTTCCATTTACCTTATTTAGTGGTCATTATTAATTATCTACGTGACTTAAGCATGTGAGGCTCAACGAGGGGAGACGTTATCTGTAACTGTCTCCTTTTTTATGAAGATGTGTCATTGAAGGAGAAACTCCCTCCATGACTCTTTTTCTCTGTAACGTTCCTTCTCTTTAAGGGAGAACTTCGTTGGCCTTGGATTTGGGCATCTGACCATGATTTGTTCTGACGGTCCTTTTTTGGGCTTTAATAACTGGATCCATTTTTTTGGGTTTTGTGAATCGATCCTGACTTGAAATAGTTGGTCCTCGTAATAGGTGATATTTGCCACATGTATGGTCGTGATGATAGTCTTATTTGATGTATCATCACTGAAGTAGTTGAATCCTATTCTCATTGACCTTGACCTTGACCTGCACAGGGAACACATGTGAGCCAAAGACCACCGTTGTGGCGGCAGATGGTACTCTGATGCTAAACCCAGACAAGGTGTGCAAAAGGCATAATGCTGTAAATTGGGTTCTGTAGTGTACCTTTGTTCATCAACCCTGTGTCTTGTTTATAATGTGAGAGTCCATGTTCGGCTAGACCTTTGATGGCGTAATTTAGGAAAAGATATCCTGCTGGAGATCCTTTCCTTGTTAGGAGTCATCCATGTAGGATAGATTTGTTAGGATTTGTCCATGTAGGAGAGTTTCCCTACATGACTTGTGTTTTTAGATCTGAGTGTTGTCCATGCAGAGGAGTTTCCATGCACGACTTATACTCCGGTATTTATTTTCTAGTCGAAATCAATGTATTGTTGGCATGTCCGTCTTTAGGTCGATCCCCTAGATACTTGCCTTATTAGGTTTTACGAGTTGGGCTTGACCATGTGATGTATGCACTTATTAGGGCGCTACAATTTGGGTCCAATTTCCTGGACCCTGCCAAGATGGGCTTAGTGCTGTTTGGGCTTTGTCAGATTGGGTGGCCAATTAGGCCCGTTTTGCTCTGTTGACGAGATAATCATGACACGTGTATGGTGCAGACTAAAAGACGGTTTGGTATATCATCAGCTCCTTCCCCCGAGTTTGTGGGCTAGCCCATCAGTCCACAAAGTCATGTCATGAAGGAACTAGGCGGTCATGATGATCAAGTCTGAATTATTTTCTCGAGCAATGCACGTCATTAATTGGGCGCGCGGCTGCTTAGAAAAAGGCAGGTATTCCGATTTCTATATAAATCATCGGCTCTGCAAAGTTTAGTTCCTTTACTCTTTCGATCTCAGAGACTCTGTTTTGTCGTTTCTCTTTTGGCGCTTTTGACTTTGTTCTACTTTCGTAATCGAAAAGTTGTACGTTTTTTCATGGCGGGCCAGAGTCAGCTTTCTAATTAACTGTTCGCTAAAAGCCGTAAGTTTTTCGAGGAAAGGTCGGTCTCCGAGTCGAACCTAGAGGGCCTTCACTAAAAGTATGGGATCCCTGATGATCTGGCGCTCCTCACATTGGGTGCTGGTCAAGCACCATTGTCTCGTTCGAAATGATTTATTGTTTATACCGAGGTATTCTACAATCGGGCGTCCATTTTCTTGTCATCAAAGAAATTTGGAGCTTTCTGGCGTACCTTGGCGTTCCATCCGCTCAGTTGGTGCCAAACGTGTACAGGACGGTGATTGCCATTCTGATTAGAGTGAACGACGCTTGTGTCCGAGTGTCTGAGGGTGATCCAATTGCTCACCTCTCCTCGTATAAATGAGCTAGATGTGTGCGTGTTGACATCGCCGACTTGTTTTGGCAAGCTCCCTGACGATTTCAAGTTCTGGCAGAAGTATTGCTTCATGGCTTCTGCGGACTTGAAGTATTTCAAGTTTGATGGTTGTCCGATCGAGTTCAAGCAACTAAGTAAGTTAAATTAAGTTCTTGATCCTACTAGTGTTGATTGCATATTGAATTGTTATCCGCACTCTCTGTGGGAAATTGTCCAACTATGCCTCTTTCTTCTGCGGACGAAGCAACCATGGATAAATTTTGTGACATGCCTCGGATGCAGGTGGAGGATGTCGTCCAACCCTCTAATATTAAGCGCAATGGATTGTGGGCTTATTGGCATGAGGCTCCTACTCTCTTTAGAGTTTCGAAACCGAAGTCTGAAGGCTAACCCTCTCCGAAGAAGAGGAAGCTCTCAAAGGTTAAAATTCTAAGCCCGTTAAGGAGGGCAGAGTTCAATGAGGCACTTTATTCTTCTATCTATTAGAAGAAGCCCCGCGCTGCGTCTAAGCCTGCTCATGAGCATTCAACCTCTCCAGAAGGGGGATGTTGCGGGTTTAACCGGCCTAAATAAACAGGCTAATTTGACCCACTTGTAACAACCACAAGTGCACGGTGTCTAATTGGTAGACAACGACAAGTACGGGTCAATCCCACGAGGAAGGTGGATTAAATTGAATTTAATAATTTACCTAAACTAATTTGGAGAAAATTGGGGTTACAATGTTTAAAAATTCGAGTTAAACAAAAGTAATAAAAATAACAATAAATAAAAGAAAAGAGTTGGAGGGAAACCACAATTTGCAAAATATTTTTCAAGCTCCTAAAATTATATTCAATTTTTCTTATTATTCCAATTTCGAATAAATGACTCTAGCAATGTATAAACTCCTAACATTAATTGTCTTTTTAGGGCACAATTAATCACAAGTTTAATTATTCAATTGAAAAATGCTTGATTTATAACATAATATTTTTCTAACAACCTAAGATGCATGACATATTGAGTGTAAGTAAAATATTATAAATCGCGAATCAATTAATATTAATCATGGAATAATAAAATAAAATGAAATTAATTCTAGAGTTTGAGACTTAATTCACTGTGGTGTTACAGAGCATTCAGCAGGGTGCAAACAGGAACAGGTCTAGTGTGGCTCAGTAGATCCCAGTGGGTGCAAATAGTTCTGATCTTTCTCAGCCGAGGTGCTCTCAGCAAGGTCCACTGGGTGCCAGTAGCGTTAACTTGATATAAGTCTCTGTGGTGATACTGAGTTATAAGGTGGGGTGCAAATAGTATCCCAACCTTTCTTCCTCAATTCGAACAAGGAGGGAGGCTGAAAGACGTCGTGGGCGATCTGCTTCTGTCTGGTGGTGAGCAGGGACTACGACAAAAGCTGATGTGGATTTTCGGCGACCGACAATGATTTTCGGAGACGTCTGAGAAAGAGAGGCCGAGATGGAAGCTGTCCGGCGTGCGTGATGGCACTGTTGTGATGCGTGGTAGTGCGTGGTGCATCCGGTGACGACGGTTGAAGATGAAGTGAAACAGGGTTGTCACGCCCCTGTTTCGGTGGAGTGAAGGAGAGAAAACAGAGATGGATAGGCGGTGAGTGGTGATTTTGCTTTGTTGGGATGGTGATGAGAATCACAAATTGTGAAGAAGAGGTTTTGGTATGATGTATTTTTTTTCTTTCCCTTATATTCTTCCCCTTTCTTGTTCATTTCAATTGTATTTATAGAGAATTAAGAAAATGAACTTGGACAAGTTAAGGGGAGTGTTCAATGAGTGATTTAAGGCTTAAATCAAACTAGAATCTTGGATAATTAAGAGAATATGCTTTGGGTTTGATTGGGTTTGGGTTTATGGATTTTGTTTTGGGCTTGGTTTTGAGTTTAGGTTATGGGCTTAGGCTATTCTCACCTCCACTTCCTCTGAAGTCACCGTCTGTGATTTATTCATTGCATTTTTCTTTGATTTCTTCGTTATTGCTCCGAATTCTACAAAAACACAAAAATTTAATAATTAATTTAAAATAAAATAAAACAAGGATTAACAAAAATATAATAAGAGGTAAAAAATGTTATAATTATGTGATTATCAAATACCCCCAAACCTATATTTTGCTAGTCCTCGAGCAAAACAATGAAGAAAACCGAAAAGAAAATCCTAACTCACTTTCGCAGGCATCGTCGATTGCACTTACCTTTGAAAACATGCAAAAAGGTTTTGAACCCCTAGATTACCTCTAGGGGACAAGTTATAGTCTCGTGAGGGTTTCCAAAAAATGTTACCCACAAACATTACTGACTCAACAAAACTTGGTCAAACAGTGTTTATTTTAAAACTTCAAGATATGTAAGAAACCAACAGTATCATTTTCGTGTATCAACAAATCTCCAAATAATTTGATATTCTCAAAAAGTTAGAAAAAATTCATAATCATCCTCAACTCAATGTGTGTGTGTGAAAAACACTATCAACATAACTTTTCATTTCAAAGTAAAATAATGACTAAATCTCTAGTAGAAAGTTTGTTTTGACTTCTAACCTCTCATGTCACTCACAATAAAGTACTCAGAAATTTGGTATTTCACTTAGTTTATATGTGAGGAAAGAGTAAATAATGGAAAACAATCATCTCACATATAGTATTATGAAGAACGAACTTTTCAAAAATGGAATGAACATGATCTCATGGACAGGAATATCAATTACTTTTGGGAATGTTGAATCAAACACCATAGGTCTTGGTTATTAAATCTCCATATCTACGGAACCAACCTTTACCTAATATCAACTAGGACTTTGTTGAGTTGTAACGGGGCTTGGGTAATGGTTAATAAGGAATGTCAAAGGATTCTAATAAAAATTTCTAGGAATGTATACACCCATTCAACGAACAATTAGGGCTGTCAAGAATAAACCATTGTTGCGCACCATCAATTTTTTCTTCATTCTCACATCTTTATCCTCATTGAAGAATCATTTTTTTTTTCACATAGAGGATTTATGAAATATCTCATATTTTGCTCTTAAATGCCCTTTTTACACCAAGTATATCCATCCATACACATTCCCAAAAAAGTTGGGTAAAGGTTAATGGGTTAACAAATAAAAGTTATTCTAAGGCTCAAAAGGCTACAAAAAGGTTAATGTTATGGGTAAGTTAAAAGGCTAGTTAATGGTCTAAAGAAAAGGAAAGAAAAAAAATGCCTAGATCATTTGCTAAGTTCGGGTCAGTATTATGACATCTCAATTGAATAAGCCAAGAAGTTCTAGTGTAATAATTCAATTTTGATGTCATTCCCAAAGCAATTGATCAGAAAAATGAGAATAATGAGATCATCAACGAGCTAATACAGACTCAAGAAAAATCAGAGTTTATGTATAACCCTCAGAAAAATAGAAATGTTCAAAACATTCAGGATTAAGTCTCCACTATTATTCTAAGGTTTTCTAGTATATACTTCACTCATCAACTTCAAGTTATGCTAACATGGCTCATGGTGCAAAAATAATCGAGTTGAAAAATCTTATGAACTAGATCTAACTTACGGATCTTACTAAACTTTCAGTCTTTATCAATATACCAATATGTCAAGTTGGCTTGCAATTTCTTGAGCATAAAACATTTAAAATCCATTTTCATAATCACAAAAGACCAAGTTTTCTTGACAAAAAGCACAATTTTTTTTTTTTTTTAAGAATAAGAAAAGAAAACACTACAAATAATTCACCGACTCATGAACCCTACCCCCAAACCTAATCCAAACATTGTCCTCAATGTTTAACAAAATAATTCTGACAAATGAATGAAATAAGTACATGAGAGGAGGTTAGAACAGTATTACCGCGGTGAAGATTTTACCAATTTCCACAAGTAATCCACCGATGAGAGCTCAGAGACAAGAATTGTGGATTAGTTAATAGAAATAGATAAAATACACACTCAACATGCACTCTTACAACAAAACGTGGGCTGCCTCCCAGTAGCGCTTGGTTTAACGTCATCAGCTCGACAAAACCCAAAAGATCCTCAATTCTGATACACAGGGTTCTCTAATAGAATCACATCAACCTCGACTTCTAATCGAGGTAACTCTAAGAATGGCTTAAGTAGTTGACCATTTACCTTAAATACATGGCCATCCTTAGGGTTAACGATCTCCAAAGCTCCATGTGGGAACACTGCTTCCACAATATAAGGTCTGGACCACCGAGATCTCAACTTTCCAGGAAAAAGTCGTAACCGAGAGTTGAACAACAAAACTTTTTGAGACGGTTCAAAGGACTTACGAAGAATGGATTTATCATGAAATATATTCGTTCGTTCTTTGTAGATTTTGGCATTATGGTACGCATCATTTCGGATCTCTTCCAACTCATTAAGTTGAAGCTTACGATGCGATCCAACCTTGACCATATCAAAATTGAACGTCTTGATGGCCCAATATGCACGATGTTCCAATTCCACAGGCAAATGACATGCTTTTCCAAAAACAAGCCTATATGGAGACATTCCAATCGGGGTCTTAAATGTTGTTCTATAAGCCCAGAGAGCATCACTCAGACGTTGAGACCAGTCTTTACGATCTGGTCTGACTGTCTTCTCTAGAATATTTTTAATCTCAACTTGCCCACTTGTTTGTGGATGATAGGGGGTGCCAACTTTATGAGTGATGAAGTATTTTTTTACTAATAGCTCGAACGATCTATTGCAAAAATGAGAACCACCCTCACTTATAATGGCACACGGAATACCAAAACGAGATAAGATATTATCTTTCAAGAATCTTACCACAATCCTGTGGTCATTCGTTTTACATGGTATCACTTCTACCCATTTGGACACATAATCCACAGCAACAAGGATGAAAAGATTGCCAAACGAAGGAGGGAATGGTCCCATGAAATCAATACCCCAAACATCAAAAATTTCAACCATGAGAATATTAGTAAGGGGCATCATGTTGCGACGAGAAATGGAACCCATTCGTTGGCATAGATCACAAGTGGTGCAAAAGGCATGAGTATCTCGAAAAAGGGTAGGCCAATAAAAACCACTATGCAAAACTTTTGCAGCTGTCTTTCTAGAGCTAAAATGACCACCACAAGCTTGCTCATGACAAAATGAGATGATGCTGTGAAATTCACTCTCAAGAACACATCTTCTGATAACCTGATCAGGACAATACTTGAACAAGTATGGATCATCTCAGAAGAAATGTCTAACCTCAGCAAGAAATTTGGATCTATCTTGTTTAGACCACTTAAAAGGAAGTTGACCTGTAACAAGATAGTTCACGATATCTGCATACCAAGGTAATTGGGAAAGAGCAAATAATTGCTCATCAGGAAATGACTCATTCAATGGTAAATATTCGCTAGATGACTCTACCAGAAGTCTAGATAAATGGTCAGCTACAACGTTTTCCGAACCTTTCTTGTCCCGAATTTCAATATCAAACTCTTGTAGCAATAGGACCCATCGAATTAAGTGAGGTTTAGCATCTTTTTTAGAGAAAAAAAATACTTTAACGCCACATGATCAGTAAAAATAATTACTTTGGATCCTATAAGGTAAGACCGAAATTTATCTAGAGCAAAGACTACAGCTAATAACTCTTTCTCAGTGGTGGAGTAATTAAGTTGTGCGTCTTGTAGAGTTCTACTAGCGTAATAAATGACATGTGGCTTTTTGTCCAATTGTTGTCCTAAGACAGCTCCGAGTGCAAAGTCGGAAGCATCACACATAAGCTCAAAGGGAAAGTTCCAATTGGGAGATTGGATGATTGGAGCTGAAGTCAATAATTGTTTAAGCTTCTCAAAAGCTTTCAAACAATCTTCATAAAAAACAAAAATCGCGTCTTTAGCATGTAAATTGCATAAAGGACGAGCGATTTTGCTAAAGTCTTTGATGAATCTCCGATAAAATCTAGCATGGCCTAGAAAAGATCTAATTTCCTTAACCGTCTTTAGAGGCGGAAGACTCGAAATTAAATCAATTTTGGCTTTGTTGACTTCAATTCCCTTGTGTGAAATTACATGTCCAAGAACAATGCCCTATCGTACCATAAAATGACATTTCTCCCAATTTAAGACAAGATTTTTCTCCACACATCTATTTAACACTAAAGTTAAATGATGTAGACATTCATCAAATGAATCACCAAATACTGAGAAATCATCCATAAACACCTCGAGGAACCTCTCAACCATATCAGAAAAACACTAAGCATGCACCGCTGAAAAGTAGCGGGTGCGTTACACAATCCAAAGGGCATTCTCCGATATGCGAAAATACCAAAGGGACAAGTGAATGTGGTATTCTCTTGATCCTCGGGTGCAATGGGGATTTGGTTATAACCGGAATACCCATCAAGAAAACAATAGTAATCATGTCCGGCTAACCTTTCAAGCATCTGATCAATGAAAGGAAGAGGAAAGTGATCCTTCCTTGTGACCAAGTTCAACTTACGGTAATCAATACATACTCGCCACCCCGTGATCATGCGGGTTGGTACTAATTCATTCTTGTCATTTTTGATTACCGTTACCCCTGACTTCTTTGGGACAACTTGAACAAGACTGACCCAAGGACTCCGAAATTGGGTAGATTATACCCACATCCAACAATTTGAGCACTTCGGCTTGGACTACTTCCTTTAGATTAGGATTAAGTCTACGTTGCATTTCACGCGATACTTTGGCATTATCTTCAAACGATTGGACTTATTCCTTTAATATCCGCGATAGTCCACCCAAGTGTTGTTTTATGTTCTTTTAAAACATCTAACAGTTTTCCTTCCTGTTCTTCAGTCAATGCAGATGAAATAATAACAGGTAAGGTATTGTCAACACCTAAAAATGCATACTTGAGGTTGTCAGATAATACTTTTAGGTCGAGCTTGGGTGGTTTTTCAACGGAAGGGACTTGTTTTGACTCACCGAGTGGAAGAGGTTCCACCCTAGGCTTCCATTTATAACTGGTTTCCATTATAGGGGTAGAGTCAAGCAAAACATTGACTTCCCTGATGGAATCATTAATATCGAAGTCTAAATTAAAATGAGTCAAACAAGCCTCTAAAAGATCATTAAACTGAGGAAATGAATGTTCCGCTAAACTCTCAATCATGTTAACCTCAAAGGAATCCTCAGACTCGGGAGGTTGTTGACTTACATTGAATACATTGAGTCACAATCCCTCTAGTCCTTGACTTGCTCAGTTAGGAAGGCTCTTTTGTGCACATTCAGTTTTCGCTTTTGTGTACACAAATCCTTCAAAAACTTGGCATAAGAGGGAACTTGCTTAATGGCCTCGAGTAATGGAATATTGATTTGAACTTGTTTAAAAATTTCCATTATATCGTTGGCATTTGTTCCTTTCTTCGCCGGAACTAACCGCGATGGAAATGGTGCTCTAGGCATATAGGATGCCTTGGTGGGATCAGAGTCAAGATGATGATCCTCTTGAGAAGATGAGGCTTTATCAGCCTCCTTCTCAGATGGAGGTGTGACTTGCTTTGGCGTGGATTGGGATTCAGGATCAATCAAATTAGGCATTCTAATTTGGTTGTCAACTTGTTTTCCACTCCTAAGGGTTATGATAGATTTGACATCTTCATTGCGTGGCTGAGATGCACTGCCTATTTCGAATTGGCCCTTAGAATTTTGAATGGGTTGACCAGGGAATCTTCATGCTTCTCTTTTAGGAAAGGATTTTGCTATTTGACACACAGTCATTTCAAGCTTTTGGATGGATTGAGATTGTTGTTGAGAAGTAGCTCTTAGTTCGGTGATAGTCTGAGAGTTCTGTTCGAGCATGGTTCCTGTTCTCTGCATAAATTGGTTCATTGTATCCTGTAAACTCTGAGTGTTAGAGGGAGGTACATCTTGATTGAATTGAGGCCTATTAGCAGGAATTGGAGCTCGAGGAGCTTGAGGGATAAAAATTGGGCCTCCTTGATGTTGACCATGGGCCCATGAGAGATTAGGGTGTTTGGCTAAACCTGGATTGTAAAAATTTGAGTGTGGATTATAACCAGATTGCCTAAAGGTATTGAATGCATTGACTTGCTCATCAAAATAAGCAGGGTACTCATTTTTCAAGTGACAGTCTGATGTGGAATGACTAGAACTTGAACATGCAACACAGACCTTGGATGGAACATTGGTTTGGACTGATGGCTGAGACTTTTCCAGATATGCATCAATCTTCTGTGCCATTGTCATTACAACTGCTTCCAACCTTGAAGAAGGAGGAAGATGAGGAGTATATGATGTATTCCTTACTTCATACAAACAACCCTTTCGCATATCCGAGTCTTTCTTGAATAATCCCATTGTTGAGAATTTTCAAAAATAGCTTCAAAGAATTCCCAAATCTCATTAGCACTCATCTTCATAAGTGACCCACCACTAGTGGCGTCAATCATTCGACGGTTTTGAGGGGTTAACGCATCTTGAAAGTATTGAACCAAGCGCCACTTTTCAAAGCCGTGATGGGGACACCTAGCAATGAGTTCATTGAATCTTTCCCAACATTCATAGAAATGCTCACCCTCTTTCTGTTGAAAATTAGATATATCTCTTCGGATGGCATTTGTTTTATGAATAGGAAAATATTTTGTCAAAAATTTTCCTGATAGGGCATCCCAAGTGTCGATGGTTCCAGTTTCTAAGGAGTTTAACCATGACTACGCCCTATCTTTTAAAGAAAAGGGGAACAACCTAAGACGAACTGAATCATCAGAAAAATTGGGATATTTCAGAGTAGCACAAATGTCAAGAAACTCTTTGACATGAATATAGGGATCTTCTTTTTCTAGACCATAAAAGGAAGGCAAAATGTGGATAATTGATGGTTTTAGCTCAAAGCTACTTGCAGTGGTCTCGGGTAAGACAATGCAAGATGGGGTGTTATTAGAACGTGGAGAGAAATAATCCTTAAATGCTCTCTCCCCAGCCATTTCATTGGTCTCACTCGACAAGGATAAAGATTCTAGATGGTCAATGGGGACTTTAGACAACTCTACAGAAACCTCTCGAATCCCGTTCCCAAAGACGCATAAACAGGTCTACACCAAGTGAGGTTTGAAATGTTTACTAACCTTAAAAAAAATCACGCACGGACTCAAACACAATCAGCAACCAATTGATGCACACAAAAAAATGCCTCCCCAAGTAATCAGTGTTTTTGAGATTAATTATCTTTTCATCTTTGGGGGACAGATTATTTCTTATGTGATCTGTATATCAGAGCAATGGGTGCTACAAGATGATCCTAAGAGTGTATACTTTACACCACAAAGTTCAAAATCAGTAGGCTAGAGTTTTGTTTCAAAGAAACCGGATTATCGCACAAGAGAAGGAGGTCACAATAGTCCAATTAAGTACTTCCTTGTGCTGCCGCTCTGTAAGCCAATAGATGTGAGAACGATGTGATGTTAAATGTACACTTGAGGCTTGTGTTCCTAACCCAAAACTGTTAGTTACACCAATTCTTCTTGTGGATCGTAGTTTACTTATGACTCGGCGTACCGGGTAAATTACCCTTATGGCAGTGGCCTCTCGGAGTTCATTGAATTATTAAACCCATCGTCACTTTTAGCTTTGGTCAACACAAAAATTATTGGATTCACCTTGGTTTTGGTTGTCCTATGAATACCGTACCTAAAAGATGGCTCTATCTAACTTGCTAACTGATTTTAATTATGTTTGGCTATTGGTTGCACACAGCTGGAGTGATGAGGTGGGGATATAAAGTCTCACCAGTTTCTATTTAGAAGTTGGGTCTGCTTATTAAGAATTACTAAAGTTTAGCATCCACAATTACAGAAATTAAACAACCAATCACACAATTTCCAACAATTACACAAAGCACCCGGGTCGCTAATACATTGTGTGTGATAGAAGTACTTACAGTGTGTGTATTCCGTTCTGCACAAAAAGTTAGCACAATTAAAAAATGTCTGACTTCTTTTTATCCGTTTCAATCAGCACACAAGCATATGCAATCAAATTACTGGTCTTGGTCTTAGAAGTCGGATTTCTAAATCATAAAAAAAATTTATTGGGTAACAATTAAAATTGTTTCCCTATAATTTCTTTTGACTTGGAAAATTTTGGGTTTTTTTTTATTCAAATTAGTGAAAATAAATCTTAAATTCAATTACACCGTTCCCCGGCAACGGCGCCAAAAACTTGTTGCGGGTTTAACCGGCCTAAATAAACAGGCTAATTTGACCCACTTGTAATAACCGCAAGTGCACAGTGTCTAATTGGTAGACAACGGCAAATACGGGTCGATCCCTCGAGGAAGGTGGATTAAATTGAATATAATAATTTACCTAAACTAATTTGGAGAAAATGGGGGTTACAGTGTTTAAAAATCTGAGTTAAACAAAAGTAATAAAAATAACAATAAATAAAATAAAAGAGTTGGAGGGAAACCACAATTTGCAAAATAATTTTCAAGCTCCTAAAATTATATTCAATTTTTCTTATTATTCCAATTTCAAATAAATGACTCTAGCAATGTATAAACTCCTAGCATTAACTGTCTTTTTAGGGCACAATTAATCACAAGTTTAATTATTCAATTAAAACATGCTTGATTTATAACATAATATTTTTCTAACAACCTAAGATGCATGACACATTAGGTGAAAGTAAAATATTATAAATCGCGAATCAATTAATATTAATCATGGAATAATAAAGTAAAATGAAATTAATTCTAGAGTTTGAGACTTAATTCACTATGGTGTTACAGAGCATTCAGCAGGGTGCAAATAAGAACAGGTCCAGTGTGGCTCAGCAGATCCCAATTGGTGCAAATAGTTCTGATCTTTCTCGCCGAGGTGCTCTCAGCAAGGTCCATTGGGTGCCAGTAGCGTCAACTTGATTTAAGTCTCTGTGGTGATACTGAGTTATAAGGTGGGGTGCAAATAGTATCCCAACCTTTCTTCCTCAATTCGAACAGAGAGAGAGGCGGGAAGACGCTGTGGGCGATCTGCTTCTGTCTGGTGGTGAGCAGGGACTGCGACAAGAGCTGATGTGGATTTTTGGCGACCGACAATGATGTCCGAAGACGTCCGAGAAAGAGAGGCCGAGATGGAAGCTGTCCGGCGTGCGTGATGGCACTGTTGTGATGCGTGGTGGTGCGTGGTGCATCCGGTGACGGTGGTTGAAGACGAAGTGAAACAGGGTTGTCACGCCCCTATTTCGGTGGAGTGAAGGAGAGAAAAAAGATATGGATAGGCTGTGGGTGGTGATTTTGCTTGGTTGGGATGGTGATGAGAATCACAAATTGTGAAGAAGAGGTTTTGGTATTCTGTATTTTTTTTCTTTCCCTTCTCTTTTTCCCCTTTCTTATTCATATCTATTGTATTTATAGAGAATTAAGAAAATAAACTTGGACAAGTTAAGGGGAGGGTTCAATGAGTGATTTAAGGATTAAATCAAACTAGAATCTTGGATAATTAAGAGAATATGCTTTGGGTTTGGCATTGGGTTTGGGTTTACGGATTTGGTTTTGGGGTTTTGAGTTTAGGTTATGGGCTTAGGCTATTCTCACCTCCACTTCCTCTGAAGTCACCGTCTGTGATTTATTCATTGCATTTTTCTTTGATTTCTTCGTTATTGCTCCGAATTCTACAAAAACACAAAAATTTAATAATTAATTTAAAATAAATAAACAAGGATTAACAAAAATATAATAAGAGGTAAGAAATGTTATAATTATGTGATTATCAGGGGACGCAAAGTTGTGGGGCAAGATCTTGATCGTCCGCTGGTGCTGAAGAAGTTGCATTCGAGGGACATGGTGCTTAGCCTAAGGCCCCTATTTCCCTTCCCAACACGGAGAACGCATATCTGCAAATGGTTGGGGTTGAAGATGCAACAAAGCCGAGCAATGAATAGGCGAAGGTTTTGAATAACCTGTTGCTGTAGACGGGTATGGCAACTTCATCTGATGCGGGTCATACTCATCCTTTTGCATTAGAAGATTTCAAGTATAATCCCTCATTGGATCACGAATCTTCTCATTTACTGAAGAGTCGTTTGACTGTCGTCTTTATGGAGAAATGTCTCATCCTCGACGCTGGTACTATCCTCCGTTTCGATCTCGACCTCACATTGAGGTGACGACAGGTCCGAGAGATAACTCACTTTCTTCTTCACCATTAACTACTTCTGAATCGGCTTGAGAGAGAGAGAGAACCGATCGTCGTGAGTAAGGGAAAGCAGTGGAGGAGGCCTGATGTGGTCAAGACAACAAAGGGCGGTACTGAAGTGATTCTGGTCCCAGAGGACCTTCATTCGGATGCACGGATCAGTCTATTCGCCACAGATGTGGTGAAGATGAGTAACCAAGCCTGACACCAGGAGGTTGATATTTCTTACGCCTCCAGGAAGCATATTAGTTGATGGAATGACTGATTGGCGAATTGTGTTCCGAAGCCAGAAGGCGATACGTTGGGAGAGTGTATGTACAAGGGGCAGAAACATCTTGTGCTAGGGAGGTCATATCTGAACCAAGTTGCTATTGTTGGGATAGAGTTGAGGTCGCTCGTGAGAGAGTGTATACCATGGAGCAAGTCTTTGAGAATTTTCAATAGTCATACTCTGACGCTCTTCACGAAATTGAATCATTGAAGAAGCAACTTGAAAAACATAAGCCAGCCCAATCGGCTATCGATTCAGAGGCCTGGTGGACAAGATCGAAGGCTCAAGTCTGATTTGGCAGAGGCAATGTCCTTGAAGGACAAGTCTGGAGAAGACTAAATCTTTTTTGACTTACAATTTGCTCAGGAAACTGCAGCCAAGGCGCGAGCTGAGATGCATGCTCTGAATGTGGAAAAGGTCAAGAAAAAGTTTGAGTGGATTTTCCGTAGTTAGTGGTTGATGTTGATTTCAATGCCAAGAGTGTGAGGACAACATAAGACCGACTCTTTTTGGTGCAAAATGAGCTTAGTGCAGTCAAGGACAACCTGGGTACCGAGTAGTCCAAAACTAATGCGCCATGGGGCAAATAGGAACAGTTGTTGCGAGAGCTTGCTAAGTCGAGAGTAACAAGGAAAAGCTCCTCAAAGCCCAGGGCACGTTCGAGTTCAGTAGAGTTGTGCAAGGAAGACTGGAGTTGTTGTAACTAATGAAAGAGGAGCATGGGACATCTCCTAGTACAGAGAGGCATCATTTGCGGAGTTTGGGGAAGCCTCTGATCAATTAGAAAAAGAAAAATAGGATGACCCAGATCAGGGTGCCCGAGCGGCAGCGCTTGCAGACGTATCGCCTTATCTTTCTCCTGCCAAGTAAAATTCTTTTGTATCTGAACCTTCTCTTGACGAGGAGTGAACTCTGTATTTTTCGGATTATCAATGAAAGATGATATGTTAAGTAGCACCTTGTACTTGTGTATTCTTTGACTTTTCCTGCTGGCACTTTTCTGCTTTGTCATATCCTAGTGTTAGCTTTGGACAAGAGATTTTGCTGAGTCAGGGAACCGTAGAGTTGATCTGCTGACGTGAGTTTTGACCGCTTATGTTGCGATAGTTCAGGCAATCCCATTCTGTACTCTTTAGAGATTAAGGAGTTGTCTCCGCCAAGTTTTGTAAGTTGGCTTAACTTCTTACGAGGGGATAGCCTTGGCTGGTGGTAGATCATTCAGACTAGGTCGTAATCCGCCCTTCGCGAGCCAGGCTGTAGAAAGGACAGGCAATTGTTGCTGCTAGTATAAGTGAATTGGCTAGGTTGTGTTCAAGCGTGTGCATTACTGTAAGTGGTGGGCCAGTGATCCTTGTGAGTTGTCTGAGTTAAGCTTCATGAGCTCTGATGGGATGTTCAAACCGTATCCGTTCGCTTTTTGCGGATTAAGGTTCAGGTCAGACAAAAAGCTATCATCATCAGTCGGGATTGACTAAACTTTAGCATGTGGTTGGACAATTATCCCTGGCAAGTCATCGTGCTGATTAGACTCCCACTTTCTAAACCATCTTCACTCGCTTTCGGTGAACTACGGTCTTAGAGTGAACCAGAAGTTATCGTCATTATTCGAAATTGACTAAGCTTTGGTAGGGTTCGGTGATCATTGTCTGTGGTCGGACAATGATACCTGGCATCGGGATCGGGCATTGAGAGCACTGACTAGACTTCCACTTTTTAAGCCATCTTCATCGGCGCTCGGTGAACTACGGTCTTAGAGCGGATCAGTGGCTATCATCATCAGTCAAAACCAGTGTTCTAAAAATCGCTAGGCGCTGGGCGGGCAGCGAGTAGGTGCCTAGCGCCCAGGGGCCTAGGCGGTCTTAGGTTTTGTATTATAACTTTAATAATTTACAAAAGTTAAGCATAATACCTTATCAATTACATCCAATTTAATGTCAATATACATATGCAAAATTTTAAAACATGAAAAATTAACAATCGTGAACAAAATTTATTAAAACTCAAATGACTGAAGTTGGTCATGATGGGTACTTTATATAAATTTGAATTTGTGTAATCTTTTATTTTTCTTCAAATTGCATGAATAACCTCAGTTATGTTTGATAAAATCTACATTAGTAAAATTGGTACCAGCAGATCCTTTGAGAATTCCATTAAGTAATCATCATTCGCTACATTTAGACATATCATCATCATCATCATCATCATCAAAGCCCATTCCCGAGATTTTCTAAAAAAATAATTAAATAGTTTATTTCTAAAAAATAGGAAAGAAAAATAAAATAAGAACATAATCAACCTTATTAAAAATAAAAAAAATAAAAAATAAAAAATAAAAAATAAATCTCCCAGACCGCCAAGAGTCCGCCTAGACCCCACCTAGGCCGCCTAGACCGCCTAGCCCGCCTAGACCCCGCCCAGACCCGCCCAGACCGCCCAGACTGCCCGCCCAGGCATTAATCTGGGCGGTTTTCCACCTTCTAGCTCCTAGGCGGCCGCCTAGACCGATTTTTAGAACACTGGTCAAAACTGACTAAGTTTTTATCAGGTTTGGCGATCATTGTCTGTAGTTGGACAGTGATCCCTGGCAAGTCATCGTGATCAGGCGCTGATTAGATTCCCACTTTCTAAGCCATCTTCATCCGCGCTCGGTGAACTACGGTCTCATAGCTGATTAGAAGCTATCGTCATCAGTCGAAACTGACTAAGCTTTGATCAGGTTTAGCGATCATTGTCTATAGTTGGACACTGATACCTGGCAAGCAATCATGGTCAGGTGTCGAGAGCGCTGATTAGACTCTCATTTTCTAAGTCATCTTCATCAGCGTTTGGCGAACTAGGCGTTCGAGCAGATCAGAAGCTATCGCCATCAATCGAAATTGACTAAGCTTTGATCAGGTTCAACGATCATTATCTGTAGTTGGACATTGATCCCTGGAAAGTCATCGTGATCAGGCGTTGAAAGTGCTGACTAGACTCCCAATTTCTAAGCCATTTTCATATGCGCTTGGCAAACTACGGTCTTAGAGCGGATCAAAAGCTATCATCATCAATAGAAACTAACTAAGCTTTGATCAGGTTCGGCGATCATTGTTTGTAGTTGGACAACGATCATTGGCAAGTCATCGTGATCAGACGCGGAGAGCGCTGACTAGACTCGCACTTTCTAAGACATCTTCATCCTCGCTCGGCGAACTACGGTCTTAGAGCGGTTCAGAAGCTATCGTCATCAGTCGAAACTGACTAAGCTTTGATCAGATTAGATGATATTGTCTGTAGTTGGACAATGATCCCTGGCGAACCATCGTGATCAGGTGTCAATAGTGCTGATTAGACTCCCACTTTCTAAGCCATCATCATCCGCGCTCGGCGAACTAGGCGTTAGAGCGGACCTGAAGTTATTGTCATCAGTCATCACTAACTAAACTTTAGTCGGCGTCGATGACCATTATCTGTAGTTGAAAATTGATCCCTGGCAAAGCGTCTCGATTAGGCATTAGAGCGCTGACTAGGCTCCCACTTTTTAAGCCATCTTCATCCGCTCTCAGAGAACTACGGTCTTAGAGAGGATCAAAAGCTATCATCATCAGTTGGAACTGACTATGCTTTGATCAGGTTCGGCGACCATTGTCCATTGTTGGACAATGATCCCTAGTAAAATCATCATGATCAAGCGTTGAGAGCGCTGATTAGACTTCTACTTTCTAAGTCGCCTTCATCCGCGCTTGGCAGACTACGGTCTTAGAGCGGACCATAAGCTATCGTCATTAGACATAACTAACTAAGCTTTGGTCAGGTTAAGCTTCCGCTTGGGCTTGGTTGTGTAAGTCTGACTTGGGGGTACTGACTTACTTAATTCGCCTAATAGTCTAACATAAAGGTCGGACCAATAAGTAAGATTTTGGAGTCGGATCACCATAGATTTATAGGACTGAATTTCGACCAAATTTTATGAGCAGCAGCGGAATTCTAATAACACAGAAACCTTGGATTTATCATAACATCACTATAGGTGTGCTCCACATTTCATGAGCAATTAAGGCCATCATCGTTTGTGTCTTTGCGTGTACTAAGCCATTCTCTATATTCTGGCTGGATCTAGCAGGGCACCCGTTTGAGCCCACTAGTTGGTTGGGTCCTATTGGAGAGATCATTGTGCTACATGTACGAAGTAGATTGCGAGGCAGTTTAGTGTTGGTTACTCCCCCCAGTCAATGGGGCTGCGTGATGTGCCATTAATTCAGTGAATGTGGACTCGTACAGTTGCAATTGAAATTGTCGCCTCCTTGTTTCCTGTACGACATTTAATGCTAATGTTACTGTTGGTTGACTTTGTTTCGTGAATTGTCACACCTATATATAGGCCCGTATTCACCATTTCAAGCATTGCCATGAATGTTGTAGAGCATGTCATTCAAATGCATTTCTCCAGAAAATATGTTTTGGGTTCTTCAAAGGCTAAAAAAAGATATTTGTTGTTGGAGTCTTCGAATGTTCTGACATTTGCAGCGATAAGTCTTGAAAATAACTGTTATTATGCGAGCATCTAATTAGTTTCACGGGACCTTGTAATTTCTTCCCACATTGCATAGAAAGAGTACAAACTTTCCCTCAGGGGACAAGTTTGTCTTCCATCTTTTGTTGCTCACGAGTTGCCCCCCACCACTACTTTTGGGAGATAATACCCGCAGCTAGTTTTGGGGTGGCTGTTCCTACTGTATCTATTGGGTTTCACTCGTGATGCCACAGTTGAAAGATAGATTGACGGAGCGGAGCTCGGTTGGATGTGGCCTGGGGCTATGGGGTGTTAGCTCTGAATCACCCTAGGCATCATTCGCTTTAGAGACATCCTCATTTGTCTTCTTCTGCTTTCACCTCCAAATCCTCTTCGCAAGGCAAATTGTCGGAGCAAGGTATCCGCAGTCTATTTCGAGCATTTTCACTACCACTTTCTAATCATCCGTGTGAGTCAGATTGGTGGAGCAAAGAATCATTTGCTTACCTATAGTTTGTACCCTACTTTGAGTATTGTTGCTTCACTTTTGAATTCTTTTCTGAAGGCAGATTGGTGGAGTGAATTCCTGACGTGTGTTTCAGCGGATTCGTACTTGTGCCGGGCTTTGATACTTGTAGTGTATAAAATTTTGTACTAGTCAGTCGAGCAAGCTTTGTAACAATTTTCGTGGTAATCAATAAAATTTGTTTTCTATAATTCACAGTTTATTCCTTGAATAAATCTGTATCATATAGGCTTGTGAACAAATCTTCTAAATTGGGAAATAAAAGAAATTAAAACAATAAGAAAGTTTGAATCAGAGCGGGGACTAAGCTAATCTAGCCCTGAAAGAAATACGCATGGTCCCGGCACTGTAGGTCCCCTAGCGAAGTGTCATGTTTCGCCAATGCTAGCGAAGTTACTGAAAAGTGAAATTCATGCGAGCGGGCCATTCCTCGCTGGTTGTCAGCTTTTGGAGTAGGCGCCGTTTTGTTGAAATGTTGTTACTTAGTTTTGTACTGGACTGAAGTGACAGACGGGTGGTGGCTCCAGTGCTGGATTTTGGCTCGTCGCATAGTTGAGCCTCGATTGTTGGAGCCGACTCCATGAAGTACTTATATGATGCCAAGAACTTATTTTTCTATCTTTTTTACGACATATTCCCTTTCCTTTGCCCAATCTTGCCTTTTGTCCGTGCTTAGGAACTCTTTGAGTTTCCTCTTCTTGATCCAGTAATCAATCTCATTCCCGAGACTTTTGCAGTCCTCAATGTCGTGGTCGCCCTTCTTGTGAAAGCAGCGGTATTTTGATGTTATCGCGTCGGGAGGGATCCCTTTGTTGTTTGGAGTGCCACTTCAATACACCAAACCGTCATTTAATTTGCTTCGTACGCGTATCATCATTATCTCGTCAACAGAGCAAAGCGGTCTTGATTGCCCACTCAATCTGGCAAAGCCCAGACAGCACTAAGCCCATTTTTGCAGGGTCTAGAAAATTGAACCCAAATTGCAGCGCCCTATTAAGCCTATATGTCACATGGTCAAGCCCAATAATTGTAAGACCTAATAAGGCAAGTATATGGGGGATCGACCTAAGTCGAGCAGGCCAACAATACATTGATTCCGACTAGGATACAATACCAAAGTATAAGTCATGCATGAAAACTCCCCTGCATTGACAACACTCCCCAAGGGAATAGTCTACCCAGATCTAGCAAGGAAAGGATCTAACAAGGAAATGATCTCTAGCAAAATATCTTTCCCTAAACTACGCCACCAAAGGCCTAGCCGAACAAGGACTCTCGCATTATAAATAAGATACAGGGTTGATGAACAAGGGTACGCTACAAAACCCAATTTACAACATTATGCCTTTCTCAAGCCTTGTCTGACTTTAGCATCAGAATGTTATCGGCCGCCACAACGGTGGTATTTGGCTCATGTGTGTTCCCTGTGCAGGTCAAGGTTAAGGAGAACAAGATTTGACTACATCAGTGTGGCATCGTCCGTGGGGAACAACGAAGTTCCTTTGAAAATAGTGATATCACCCTTCCTTACAGTCCAGAAAGATGGTGACCACGACATCTTGCAATAATGGAGACATCGCTGAGCCCTCGAATGCTCGAACAGACGGAGTACCACCAGTTCTGGCAGCATCGGCACCGCGTGGGGAAGAACCGTGGACCCTCGTGCTGGCAGAAACCACGACGGACCCTAGGGTGGATCTACTGTCAACCCAGGTGCAACAAATCGCACGAGCGATGGAGATACTTACTCAGCGGAACCCTCCATCCGCAGAAGGAAATCGGAAGCAACAAAGAGCCTCGTCCTCAGAAGACACCAGAGAGTACGTTTAGGAGAGCCACTTTGCCTCTGCAGGTTCTCATTGGACCAGAGGCGGAGGATCGGCCAATGGAGACCAAATGTTTAGGGCCGACAAACCTTCATTGTAGAACCCCTTTCTGCTTGGGGTCACTAATCCTGACGTATTGTTGAACCTTATCATCCCTCCGTTCATGGATCACATCATGAATGAGCCACTATCGAAGAAATTTAGCCGCCAAAGATGGAGTTGTATGATGGGACAACAGACCCGTCCGACCACTTACGCCACTTCCAACATGTAATGGCGCTCAAAAAAGGAACCGAAGCAGTAATGTGCTAGTCATTCCCGACCAGCCTGAAGAAATCATCGCTGACTGGTTCCACAACCTCCTTTCGAAGTCCATTGACTCATTCTGGATTCTGGCAAAAGCGTTTCTTACCTGCTTTGTTGGCAGCCAACAAATCAGAAAGGGCTCGCATTACATGCTCACCCTTAAATAGAAGTTGAATGAGACATTGAGGCAAGTTCAATGGTGAGTTAACTCTCATCGACGGCTGTAGTAATGACACCTCGATCACAGTCTTCACCTCGAGTCTGAGAAGAGGCAAGTTCTACGATTTTCTCACTCTGGAGCCTCCAACCGATATGTCGAACTTGCTGAAGAGTGCCCAAAAATACATCACTCTCGTTGAGATGTTGGCAACCAAAAAAGAGGCGGAGTATGAAAAGAAACCTTCTGGTCCTAGAGACAAGAAAGAGGGAAAGAAACAAAAGGACGATGACAAAAAGAGGAAGCGCAATGACAGCAAGCCTGACTCTGGTCGCGCAAGGCAAGATAAGGCCTCCAACTTCGTCGGATCTAATTCCATCACTCCCCTCAACTCCAACATTTTGGACTTCCTCAACTCCAATAATAATTGGGGAGAATTGAAGTGGCTTTCCAAACAGCAAAAAGATCCCTCCCGGCGCAATAACAACAAATACTATTTTTTTCACAAAGAGGGCGACCAGACACTGAGGATTGCAAAAGTCTCAGGGTCGAGATTGAGTACTCGATTAGGAAGGGGAAGCTCAAAGAGTTTCTGAGTCTGGACAAAAGGCAAGATCGGACACAGGAAAGGGAAGATGCCATCAAAGAGATAGAGAATGAATCTCCTGACATCATATATGTACTTCATGGAGTTGGCTCGAAAAGTGAGCAGTCCAACAGATCCCAAAAAAAGACGCTCCTTGAGATGCGGACGTAGCCCACTTGTGAGGACCGACAAGTGCAATACACACTTATTCAAATCCCAATCCCACCACTGACATTCACGGTCAAGGACCTCCAAGGCCTCCATTCTCCTCACAATGACACCCTAGTTATCCCAATCCTCATTACAGAGTGGGAAGTGAAAAGGGCCTTGGTGGACACAGGAAGCTCTCTGAACGTCCTGTTCCTCAGCACATTCCGCAACATGTAGCTCAAATAGGAGAACTTAACACCCGCGAGTCACCCTATGATCATCCAGTGGAGAGAAATGCTTCCCTAATGGGATGATTAGTCTAATGGTAGTGGCGGAAGAGCCGCAATTACGAAAGTTCCTTATACAAGAATTCATGGTGGTCGATGCTCTGTCCACCTACAACATCATATTGGGAAAGCCTTGGCTCCATCAGATGGAGGTAGTAGTTTATACTCTACACCAATGCATCAAGTACACTGCCAACCAGACCTAAGGAACTATTTGAAGAGACCAACCTTCAGCGAGAGACTGCGAATATGCAGCGCTGAAACAACTGGATTGCTAGCAGTTACAGCTCGGGTCTGAGGGATAGACATATCAGACACCGGGACCCAGATTAGGGGGAATAATCACCCCATACGAACAAAGACAAAACTCTGGCAAGCGAGGCTCAACTATGCGACGAGCCAGAATCCAACGCTGGAGACACCATTCGTCTGTCACTCCAGTCCAGTACAAAGCTAAGTAACAACACTTCAACAAACCGACGCCTACTCCAAAAGCTGATGACCAACGAAGAACGACTCGCCCGTACGAAGTTCACTTTTTAGTAACTTCGCTAGCATTGGCAAAACGTGACACTTCACCAGGGGACCTACACATTCTCAGTCAGGACCATGCGTATCTCCATCGGGGCCAGATTAGCTTAGTCTCCGCTCAGAGCCAACAATCTTATTGTTTTGATTTCTTTTGTTTCCCAGTTTAGAAGATTTGTTCGCATAAGCCTATATGGTACAGATTCATTTAAGGAATAAACTGTGAATTATAAAAAACAAATTTTATTGATTACTAGGAAAATTGTTACAAAGCTTGCCCAACTGACTAGTACAAAAGTCCATACACAACAAGTGTCAAAGTCTGGCGCAAGTACGGATCCGCTGAAACACATGTCAGGAATTCGCTCCGTGAATCCGCTTCAGAAGAGGATTTGTAAGTGAAGCAACAATACCCAAAGTAGGATACAAGTACGCAAATGATTCTTTGCTCCGCTAATCTACCTCGCACATATGATTAGAAAATGGCAGTGAAGACGCTCGAAATAGAATGCAGACACCTTGCTTCGTCAGTCTGCCTTGCGAAGAGAATTTAGAGGTGAAAGTAGAAGAAGACAAATGAGGATGTCTCTCAAGCGAAGGATGGCTGGGGTGATGCAGAGTTAGCAACCCAAGGCCCCAGGCCTCGTCCAACCGAGCTCCGCTCCGCCAATCTACCTTCCAGCTTTGGCATCACGAGTGAAGCCCAGTAGTTACAGTAGGAACAACCACCCCAAAACTAGCTACGAGTATTATCTCCCAAAAGCAGTGGTGGGCAAAAAATCGGGAGCAACAATAGATGGAAGACAGACTTGTCCCCTGAGGAAGAGTTTGTACTATTTCTACACAATGTGAGAAGAAATTACAAGGTCCTATGGAACCAATTGGATGCTTATTGAAACCAGGTGGCATCGCATAATAGCAAGTCTTGTCAAGACTCATCGCTGCAAATGTCAGAACATTCGAAGACTCCAACAACGAAGATCTTCCTTTAGCCTTTGGAGAACTGAAAGCATATTTTCTGGAGAATGCATTTGAAGGACATGCTCTACAACATTCATGCAAATGCTTTAAATGGTGAATACCAGCCTATATATAGGCGCGACGGTTCATGAAATGAAGTCAACCAACAGTTACGTCAACATTAAATGTCGTACTGGAAATAAGGAGGCGATGATTCCAATTCCAACTCCACGAGTTCATATTCATCGAATTAATGGTACTGCACGCAGCCCCATTAACTAGGGGGAGTAACCGACACTAAACCGCCTTGCAATCTACGTCGTACACATGGCATGATGATCTCTCCAATAGGGCCCAGCCAAATAGTGGGCTCAAGCGAGTGCCCTGCCAAATCCGGCCCATAATACAGCGAACGACCTAGTACATGCAAAAACACAAAAGACAATGGCCTTAATCACCCATGAAATGCGGAGAACACCTATAGTGATGTTATGAATAAATCCAAGGTGTCCGCTCTATTAGAATTCCGCTGTTGCTCATAAAATCTGGTTGAAATTCAGTCCGATCAATCTATGGCAATTCGACTCCATAATCTTACTTATTGGTCTGATCCCTTGTCAAACTATTAGGCAAATTAAGTAAGTTAGGACCCCCAAGTCAGACTACACAACCAAGGCAAAGCAAAGGCCTAACCCTTTTTCTGACCAAAGATTATTCAGTTTCGTCTGATGACGATAGTTTCTTGTCCGCTCTAAGACCGTAGTCCGACAAATGCGGATGATGACGACTTAGAAAGTTGGAGTCTAGTCAGCGTTCTCAATGCCTGATCACGATGACTTGCCAGGGATCATTGTCCAGCTACTTACAATGGTCGCCAAACCCGTTCAAAGCTTAGTCAGATCTAAATGATGACGATAGCTTCTTATATGCTCTAAGACCGTAGTTCACTGAGCGTGGATGACAGTGGCTCAGAAAGTGGGAGCCTAGTCAGCGCTTTAATGCATGATCCAGACGATTTACCAGGGATAATTGTCCAACGACAGATAATGGTCGCTGAACTTGACCAAAGTTTAGTTAGTAACGACTGATGACGATAACTTCTAGTCCGCTCTAACGCCTAGTTCACTGAGTGCGGATGACGATGGCTTAGAAAGTGGGAGTCTAGTCAGTGCTCTCGATGTCTACCACGATGTCTTGCCATGGGTCAATGTCCATCTATATACAATGATTGTTGAACCTGATCAAAGCAAGTATAAGTTTTGACTGATGACAATAGCTTCTAATTCGCTCTAACGCCTAGATTACCGAGCGCGGATGACTATGGCTTAGAAAGTGGGAGTCTAGTCAGCACTCTCGTGACCATGATGGCTTGCCATGGATCACTATCCAACTACAGATAATGATCGCCAAACCTGATCAATGCTTAGTCAATTTCGACTGACGACGATAGCTTCTGATCCACTATAAGACCCTAGTTCGCCAAGCGCGGATGAAAATGGCTTAAAAAATGGGAGTTTAGTCAGTGCTCTCAATGCCTGATCACGATGACTTGCCAGGGATCATTGTCCAACTACAGACAATAATCGCCGAACCTGATCAAAACTTAGTTTCGACAGATGACGATAGCTTCTGATCCACTTTAACGCCTAGTTCACCGAACTTGGATGATGATGGCTTAGAAAGTGGGAGTCTAGTCAGTGCTCTCGACGTCTGACCACGATGGCTTGCCAAGGTTCACTATCGAACAACAGACAATGATCGTCGAACTTGATCAAAGCTTGGTCAGTTTCGACTGATGATGATAGTTTGCCAAGTGTGGATGAATATGGCTTAAAAAGTGGGAGTCTAGTGAGTGCACTCAATGCTGATCACGATGACTTGCCAGGGATCACTGTCCCACTACAGAAATGATCACCGAAGCTGATCAAAGCTTAGTCAGTTTCGATTGATGATGCTAGCTTTCGGTTCGACCTGAAGCCTAGTCCACCAAAAGTGGACAGAGACGGTTCGACCGTCCAGTCAAAGCTCATGAAGCTTAACTCGAATGACTCACAAGTATCACTACCCAACCACTTATAGTGACGCACACGCTTGAACACAACCTAGCCAATTTGCTTATACTAGCAACAACAATTGTCGGTCTCGTATTGAATAAAGCTCTCAAGTCCAAAGATAAGATGGAAAAATGGAGAGTAATATCTAGCTCAGTATGTTCATTGTGTGGTGATGAAAAAGAAAGTAAAAAGCACCTCTTCTTCAAGTGTAGATATTCCTGCTTTGTTTGTCTCGTATTCTAGTGCACCTAGGATACAGACATCAGCCTATGGATTGGATTGCTGAATGGAAATGGTGTGAATCTAAATTCACAGGCAAAGCTCCTAGCACTATACTTAAAAAAATAGCTCTTAATGCTACTGTCTACCACCTATGGATAGAAAGAAACTGCAGAGTGTTCCAGTCAAAGTTCACATCAGCAGTTGAGCTAGTCCCAAAGATTATTAAAGATGTCAGGTTGCGAGTTTCAATCTTGGAGCTTCAGGGAGAAGACAATCCTAACAGTAGATGGTTTTAAAAAAATGGAGAATTGGAGCTAACTTCTATATGAGCAATAACACTTGGCATGCTTGGGAGAGGCCTGAACAAGGATGGGTTAAAGTGAATACTGATGGTTCTCTAACAGGTACTAGGGGGTTTACGGTGCTTTGATTAGGGACCATGAAGGCATAGTGGTTGCAGCTGCAGCAGGTGCTCAGAAAGCACAAACAGTTATTTTGCATGAGTTACAGGGGATTGAGATGGGAATCAAGCTAGCTCGCAATCATGGTTTCCATATAGTGGAGTTAAGTATGGACTCAAACAATGCATTCAAGTACATAACCACCACTAAAGCTCTTCCATGGGAAGCTATTCATACTACGAGACACATCAGGGAGGAAATGAAGAAGTTCGTGGAATGCAGGGTAAGGCACGCAGTGAGGGAAACGAACCAGGCAGCAGATAAACTAGCAAAGCTTCTTCCTAATCATGAGTTTGTGGAGATCATTCCAAGTTCTTTTGCGGAAGACATCAAGAAAATTGTATTTGATGATGCTAGAGGTAGAAAATATTCTCGAATGTAACAAACCTCTTCATTATTTATTTAAGTGGTCTGGGGAGCTCATATAAACCCCCACGCTTGCCTTTCAAAAAAAAAAAAACAACAACTGTCGGTCCTTTCTACAGCCTGGCCCGTCAATGGCAAATTACAATGGCAGATTACCAAGGGGCGAATTATGACCTATTCTTAATGATCTATCACCAGTCAAGACTATCCCCTCGTAGGAAGTTAAGCCAACTTACAAGACTTGGCCGAGACAACTCCTCAATCTCTAAATAGTACAGACCGGGATTAAACTATCGCAACCTAAATGGTCAGAACTCTCATCAGCAGATGAACTCTACGGTTCCCTGACTAAACAAAATCTCTTGCCCAAAAGATAACACCACAATAAGACAAAACAAAAAAGTGCCAGTAGGAAAAGTAAAAAAATACACAAGTACAAGGTGTTACTTAACATATCGTCTTTCATTGATAATCCGAAAAATATAGAGTTCATTCCTCGACAAGAGAAGGTTCAGATACAGTAGAGCCTGACTTGGTAGGAGAAATAACAGGAAATACATCCGCATGCGCTGTCGCTCGGGTGCCCTGATCAGGGTCATCCTCTTCTTCTGATTGATCGAAGGCTTCTCCAAACTCCGCAAAGGATACCTCTCTGTAGTAAGAGAGGTCGCAGTCAGCATGCTCCTCTGTCATCAACTCAATAGAGCCAGTCTTCCTTGCACAACTTTGCTAAACTAGAACGTGCCCTGGGCTTTGAAGAGTTTTTCCTCACATAGTCTCGACTCAGTAAGCTCTCGCTCCAGCTGCTCCATTTTTCCTGACAGCGCATCAAATTTGGACTGCTCGGTACCCAGGTTATCCTTGACTGCACTAAGCCCATTGTGCGCAAAAAGGAGTTGTTCTTCCGCTATCCTCACACTCTTGGTATTGAAGTCAACATCAGCTACTAAATGCTGACATCAGACAGTTCACTCGACTCCTACTTGGCCTTTTTCGCATTCAGAGCCTGCATATCAGTCTGCACTATGGTTGTAGTCTCCCGACCAAATTGTAAGTCATGATGGACTAGGTTTAGTTCTTCTTCAGACATGTCCCTCGTGGACACTGCCTATGCCAAATCGAACTCGAGCGTTTCTAAGAAAACCCTCTGAGACTCCGATCTTGTCCGCCAAGCCTTCGAATCGACAGCCGATTGGGCGGACCTCCATTCTTCAAGCTGCTTTTTCAATGATTCAGTTTTGTGAACAACATCAGAGTACGACTTCTGCAAATTTGCAAAGACTAGCTCCATGGTATACACTCTCTCACGAGCAGCCTCAACTTCCATCCCAACGATAGCAACTTGGTTCAAATATGACATCCTTAGCACAAGATGTTTTTGCCCTTTTTCTATATGTTCTTCCAACGTATTGCTTTCTGGCTTCGAAGCAAAATTCGCCAGCATTGACTGGCTAGGAATCTTAACCTTCGAGAGCTTTCCCTTCTTTGGAGAGGGTTCGCCTTCAAACTTCTGTTTCAGAATTATAAAGAGAGTAGGAGCCTCATGCTAGTAAGCCCACAGTCCACTACGCTTGATATTAGAGGGTTGGACGACATCCTCCACCCGCATCCAAGGGATGTCATGAAATTTATCCATGGCTGCTTCATCCTTAGAAGAAAGGGGCGTAGTTGAAAATTTCCCTACAGAGAGTACGACAAACAATTCATTATGCAATCAACATTAGCAGGATCAAGAACGAAATTAAACTTACTCAGTTGCCTGAACTCCCGCTCGATCAGACAATCATCAAGCTCGAAATACTTCGAGCCCGTAGAATCCATGAAGCAATACTTCTACCAAAACTTGAATAGTCAGGTAGCTTTCCAAAACAAGCCGACGATGTCAACACGCACACAACATACTCGTTTATTCGAGGTGAGGTGAGCAATTGGATCACCCTCGGAGACACTCGGAGACACTCGGACACTAGCGTCCTTCGCCCTAATCAGAATGACAATCACCGTCTTGTAACCGTTTGGCACCAACTGAGTAGGCGGAATGCCAAAAAACTCCAAAAAAAATTTATGACAGAAAAATGAATGCTCGATTGAGGCATACCTCGGTACAAACAGATAAGTCTTTATGAATGAGACAATGGAATTTGACCAGCACCCAATGTGAGGAGCACCAGATCATCAGGGATCCCATACTTCTCGCGAAGGCTCTTCAGATTCGACTCGAAGACCGACCTCTCCTTGAAAAACTTACGGCCTTTAGTGAATAGTTCATCAAAAAAATGATTCTGGCCCGCCATGAAAGAACGTACAACCTTTCGATTACGTAAGTAAAACAAAGTCAAAAGCGCGGAAAGCGAAACGACAAAGTAGAGTCTCTGAGATTGAAACAGTAAAGGAACTAAACTCTGCAGAGGAGGGATTTATATAGAAATCAGAATTTTCGCATTTTTTTTAGCAATCGCACGCCCAATTAATGACACACACCGCTCGAGGAGATAATTCAGACTCAATCATCATGATCGCTCAATTCTTTCATGACATGAATAAGTGGACTGATGGGTTAGCCCACAAACTCGTGGAGAACTAGTATTGGGTTTGACCATGTGACATATGGGCTTAATAGGGTGCTGCAATTTGGGTCCAATTTCTTGAACCCTACCAAAATGGGCTTAGTATTGTCTGGGCTTCAAAAAATGTATTGAATTCATCATCATCAAAGCCCATTCCTGATACTTTCGGGGTTGGCTACACGGATTTTGGTTCTCCAAGAAATGTGGTTTCCCACATATCATCACCTAATCCAAGCTCAAGGATGTCTTTCTTCATCATCTTCATCCAAGTTTTCAACGAATGTCCTCTCTGTCTGCAAAACTCCATTAACTTTCCAATCTAGACATTTTCTAATTTGTGTCGTGCTTGGTTTCCTCCGCACACCTTTATCTAATTTTGTCATCTATGGGCGCTGCACCTAAGTGGCTTCTAATTTTTTCATTCCTAATTTTATCCTTACGTGTTTTACCACACATCCATTTTAACATACACATTTCTGCTACCTCCATCCTATGTGTATGTTGTCCCGTAGTTGCCCAACATTCTGAACCGTATAGCATGGTTGGTCGAACAATTGTCTTATAGCATTTCTCTTTTAACCTTGCAGACATCGTTCTATTGCATAATATTCTTGACGTCATTCTTTATTTCGTCCAACCAACTTTAATCCAATGGTCTACATCTTCTCCAATAGTGTCATTCTTTTGAATTATAGATCTTACATATCGAATAGCCTCACACTCTGGGACCTCCACGCCTTCGATCTCAATTGCATTACTCCTCCCTCATGATTCACAACCAAAGTTGCACACTAGATACTCTATCTTCAAACGACTAATTCTAAAACCCTTTTCTCTCTAAAGCCTCCCACCACCTATCTAATTTTCGACCTAAACCTTTACTAGTCTCATCAATTAAGACAATATCATATGCAAATAACATGCACCAAGGTGCATCTTTTTGCAGATGTCTTGTCAACTCATCCAAATAACTAAAACAAAGTGGTATGGACTTTAGGCCAACCCTTGATATAGTCCTATTGACACTAGGAATTCACTAGACATCCCGCCTACTGAGCGAACACTTGTTACATCATCTTCATACATATCCTTAATGATATCGACATTTTTCTCCTTCCAAGCACCTATCATAGGCATTCTCTAGATCAATAAAAATCATATGCAAACTCTTACATTCCTCTCAATATTTGTTTTATAATTTGCCTAAGCAAGAATATGGCCTCCATAGTAGACCTGCCCGACAAAATTTCAAATTGATTATCTGAAATAGTGGTCAAACACCTAAGTCTTTGTTTTATGACCCTCTCCCAAAGTTTCATCGTATGACTCATAAGCTTTATCCCTCTATAATTTGAGAAGTTCTGAATTACCCTCTTGTTTTTATAAATTGGTACCACAATGTTGTGCCTCCACGAATCTGACATTTTTCTAGTTTCCAAAATCCTATTAAAGAGCCTAGTTAGCCATTGAACCCCAACTTCTCACAGGCATTTTCACGCTTCAATTGGTATATCATCCAGTCCAACTACCTTCCTTATCTTCATTCTTTTAAAAGCTTCTCTTACTTCTTTGGCACTAACTCTGCAATTGAGCACGCGATGCCTCCCTTCCTGTGAAGCATACCCCTCCAAGTTTAACTCCCCTACATGTGTCCCATTGAGTAGGTTTGAAAAAAAATCCCTCCATCTATCTAAAATAGATTTATCTTGCATTAAAACTCTTCCATCTTCATGCTAAAAACACTTAACATGACTCAAATCTCTAGTCTTTGGTTCTCTAGCTCTATTTTGAAGATATCCTTATCCCCTTCCTTTGTACCAAGCTTATTATATAGATCATCATATGCTCTTTTTTTCAGCTTCCCCTACTGCTTTACTACTCAACCTCTTAGCTTGCTTATAGAGCTCATACGACTTTGGGCATCTATCTCTTTGTCATTCCTTAAAACATCTTTTCTTTTATACAATGGCTTGTTCAACGTAGTCAAAGTCATCCAAAACCAATGCGTAAAACCAAAAGCCAAGCCAAGCCATGACAACTCGCTTTGCCTTGGTTAAAGCTAGTCCACTACCTTGAAGCTACAAAAAGCCACCGGTTTTAGCCTTTTTTTGTTGAAGCATGAAGCGACCAAAGCCATGATTCATTAAACAAATTATTTTCTTCGTTTTTTTATCTTTATCCTTCTTCTCATACTTTTTTTTCTTTCCCCTTATCTCTTTAGAGCTTCACGGCTGAATCAAAGAGCTTCAACAGAGCAGGAGTTGGAGATCTTGTTCAAGGTATGAATCTTCTTACCTTTAACAGAGCTTCGTCGAAATTTCCACATTCATGACCCCTGATGATACACCAAACCGTCCTCTGATCAACACCGTACACATGTCATGATAATATCTTCAACAGAACAAAGCAGACACGATTGCATGCTCAATTTGAAGCCCAGACAACATTAAGCCCACTATTGGCAAATTCCGTAACATTGGACCCGAACTGCAGCGCCTTAATAAGACCATATGTCACATGGTTAGGCCCAATACTCGTAAGCCTTGATAAGGAAAGAGTAAGCCCTGATAAGGCAAGTATATGTGGAATCATCCAAGGCAGGTACGCCAGCAGTACATCGATTTCGACTAGGAAACAAATACTAGAGTATAAGTTGGGCAAGGAAACTTCCTTGCATGGACAACACTCAGAAAGGGAAACCTCTCCCACAGATCTAGGAACACAAGCCGTGTAGGGAAACTATCCCACATGGACTACTCCTAAATAGGAAAGGATCTCCAGCAAGATCTCTTTCCTTAAACTACGCCACCAAAAGCCTAGCTAAACAAGGACTCTCACATTATAAAAGGGAGATAAGGTCGATAAACTTAAGGTACACTCCATAATCCCAATTTACAGTTTTAAGCCTCTCCTAAGCCTTATCTAACTTAAGCATCGGAGTGCCATCGGCCGCCACATGGTGGTCCTTGGCTCACGTGTGCTACTTGTGTAGGTTTAGGTAATGAGCAAGGAATGAGAGCATAAATTGACTACGTCAGTTTGGCGCCGTCCATGGGGAACGAAAAAGTTCCTTAGAAGAAACAGTAGTGCCACCTTGCACCAGAAACCAAAAATATAGTGACAACAAGGTCTCTCAAAGATGGAGATGTTGCGGAACCCTCGAACGCTCGAATCAGTAGAGCGTCGCTCGCTCCGGCACCACCCCCACTATAAGAGGAACCTTCTCAGACCCCCACGCCGGTGGCAGCCACTGCGAACTTAAGGGTGGATCTATTGTCAACTCAGATACAACAAATATTGCAAACGATGAAGATACTCAAATCCATGAAACAAAAGTCGAATGAGATGTTGAGGGCATACGACACGCGCTTCAATGATGAGTTGACTATCGTCATCAATTGTAGTGACGAGATAGTCGTCGCAGCCTTCACCGAAGGTCTAAGGAATGGCAAGTTCTATAACTTCCTTACCTTGGACCCCCAACTAGTATGGCAGACTTGTTGAGGGGCGTCTAAAGATATATCACTCTAGACGATATGCTAACCACCAATAAGGAAACAGAACCCGAGAAGAAACTCTTTGTCCTCAGTGACGAGAAAGGATGACAACGAAGTGTATGTCCTGCACGGAATGTGCTCAGAGACTGAACGGTCCAACAGGTACAGAAAAGAATTGCTCTGCGAATTGTGGACCAAGTAAAAGTATGAAAACCAGCGAGTACAACATGTTCGCGACCAGAGCCCGAGCTTGCCCCTGACTTTAACAGTTAGGGACCTCTAAGACATCCGCAGTCTGCATAACGATGCCCTGGTAATATTGATATTCAGAGCAAACTGGGAAGTGAGGAGGTTTTTAGTAAAATCGAAAGTTGTTCGAACGTATTGTTCCTCAACATGTTCCGCAACCTGCAATTGAAGGAAGGAAACCTAAGCCCCTCAACAAATCCCCTGGTTGAACTCAGCAAGGTGAACTACTTACCAGCGGGGAAGATCAAATTAACAGTGGCAGAAGAACCACAACTTCAGAAAATATTTCTTCAGGATTCATGGTGGTCGATGCACCGTCCACCTACAACATCATCTTGGAGAGGCCTCAGCTTCACCAGATGGAGGCGACGGTCTCCACCTTACACCAATATATCAAATACTTCGTCAATCAGACAATAAGCACAATATGAAGAAATCAGCCGGTCACCAGAGACTACCACTATGTGGCACTAAGGTGGCTTGACGACCATCAATTATAGAATGAGCCTACAATTGGTGCATCCCCGAGCTTGGGTCCGAAGTTAAAGGAGGACTCTCCGCTCTCAGACGAGGAGTCCCCTGTCAGCCTGAGGGGAAGACCCAACGACGGAGAAACCTATGACTGTATATTTGGACAACCCCAACGACAATAGAGTCATCCAGATAGGTTCCCGCCTAAGCAAATAATTTGCGGAACAGCTGATAACACTGCCGAGTCAGAATCAAGATGTCTTTGCCTGGACTATACAGGATATGGTGGGAATAGACCCCTCCAATCACCCATCGACTGACTGTAGATCCAACACAAAAATCGGTCAGACAGAAGAAAAAACTTGTGGGCCCCGAGAGGAACCAGATCATAAACGAAGAAGTGCAAAAACGCAGGTGCAACATATCAACGACTATTGAACTGGATGTTTGAGAACTATTTGGAAGAAACATGGAGGTCTACATAGATGACATGTTAGTCAAGAACCTCCATAGCCCAGATCACATATCCGACCTCACCGAAGCATTCGGCCAACTCCGCAAGTATCAGATGAAGCTCAACCCGCAAAAATGTACATTTGGGGTTGAGTCAGGCAAGTTCCTAGGTTACATACTAAACAAAAGGTGAATAAAAACATATCCAGGCTCTTCTCGACATGAAGTCCCCGACCTCCATCAGGCAAATTCAGAGCCTGACTGGGAGGGTGGCAACATTCAACAAGTTTATTTTTAAATCATCAGACAAGTGCCTTCTTTTCTTCAAGATTCTCAGATGAAGCAAGAACTCAACTGGGATGAAGAGTGCAAACAAGCCTTCCAAAACTTGAAGACATACATGGGCAGTACCGAGCTACTCTCAAAACCGGCCTCGGGAGAGACACTTTACTTATATTTTTCCGTCTCGAATCATGTCGTCAGTTCAGCTCTTGTACGGAATGATAAGGGGGTACAGAGGCCAGTATACTATGCCAGCAAAACTTTCGTGGAAGCAGAAGCAAACTATCCGGATCTAGAAAAGTTGGTTTTGGCACTGGTCGTCTTTTTCAGGAAACTGTGGCCTTACTTTCAGGCCCACTCTATCACAGTCCTGACCAAACATCCACTTTGCACAGTGTTGCACAAGCCAGAATTATCTGGCAGGATGATTAAATGGTCGGTGCAACTAGGACAGTTTGATATCAGCTATGCTCCAAGAACAACCATCAAAGCCCAAGCATTGGCAAACTTCATCATTGAGTTTACCAGGGGTGGGGAATTGGAGCCAGAAAGCTCAGAGTAGAGACCAGTCGAACAAGGGTGGATCATGCGCTGCGGCGGGTCATCCACACAGAAAGGAAGAGGAGCAGGTATCACACTCCATTCTCCGGACAGCTTCACATTGGAAAAAGCAGCCAGGTTCGATTTCCATGCATCGAACATCGAAGCGGAATACGAGGCCCTTTTGTTCGGCATGAAGCTAGCAAAGGGGAACAAGGTAACTGAGTTGACTGCGTACAATGACTCATGCCTGGTAGTGAACCAGATTAAAGGGAAATTCAGCAGCAAAGAACTGAAGATGATAACCTACCGTGAAAAGGTCCATAACAGAGCAGGCCAATTCAGGCGATTCAAACTCATGCAGTGTTTTCGAGACGACAACGAAAGAGCCAATGAACTAGCCAGGCAGGCCACAGTTATTGCCGAGACCGATATGGGCTCATCAAATTCCAAGAGCAGTCAATTTTGGAGGAAAAGGAGTTCAATTATCTCTATGCTATATAAGCAAACTCAAGCTGGATGAATCCCATTATCGAGTACATAAAAAAATAGGGCCCTTCCGACTGAGAAGATGGAGGCCAAAAAACAGAAAAATAGGGCAACGCGATACACCCTCCTTAATGACAAACTCTACAGAAGGTCACCCACGGGTCTCCTTTTCAGATGCCTAACCTCCTTAGAGGCAAACCGCGTCCTTAATGAAATCCTTGGCATCATCTGCAGGAACCACCCAGGCGGGAGGACCCTGACCCATAAGGCCCTAACTCTAGTGTACTACTGGCCACAAATGAAACAAGATGCGAAGACACCATCTGCAAGTGAAACAAGTGCTAGAGGTTCGTATTGTATACTCACATGCTCGTTCAACCCGTGACTCCGATGACCAACCCATGGCCCTTTGCGCAGCGGGGGATGGACCTCGTTGGACCGCTAGCGGCCTCAGCCAATAAGAAGTTCTTCCTTGTAGCATTTGATTACTTCACTAAATGGGTCGAAGTTGAGCCCTTGTCCAATATAGGCAAGGATCAAATTGAGAAGTTCATATGGGCGTCCATCGTCTGCAGGTTCAGTATTCCAAGGACACTAGTTAGCAATAATGGGACCTAATTTGAAAGCATTAAGGTTGAGACACTATGCAAGGACCTCGACATCAGCCACCATTTCTCCTTGCCAGGGCATCTGCAAGCTAACGGCCATGCGAAAGTCACCAATAGAACAATCTTGGAAGCACTAAAAAGGAAACTCAACACGGCAAAAGGAAAATGGGTCTCAGTATTACTAGGGATGCTCTGGGCGTATCGGACCACCAAAAAAACACCCACTAGATAAACACCTTTCGTCCTAACCTACGGGTCAGAAGCAACGGTCCCGGTGGAACTCAAAATACCAACTTTCCGAACAGAGAAATTCAGACTAGAAGACAACGACAAAACTTTGCGCGTCAGTTTAGATCTCCTTGGGGAAAGGAGAAATCGAACCTCTACTAGAATAGCCGCCTACCAACAAAAGATGTCTCAGTACTACAACAAGAAAGTCAAGCCACGAGAATTCAAAGTGGGAGACTGGGTACTAAAAAAGACTCAGCAAAACACTAAAGAACCGGGAGCAGAAAAACTTAACCAGAGTTGGGAAGGGCCCTACAAAGCGACTGAGGTCAACAGGCCAGGGACGTATTGGTTGAAAGACTTGGTCGGTAGAAGCTTTATGCATCCATGGAATAGTCAATTCTCTCGACGCTTGGTGAATATGGCTTGCCAGGGTTCATTGTCCAACTACAGATAATGATCACCGAACTTATTGTTCGAAGCCTAGTCCGAAGAGAATGGGTGACGACGCCCAAAAATTGGGATCTTAGTCAGTGCTCATGTAGCCTGGTGAAGACGGCTTGCCAGGGATCATTGTCCAACTATAAATAATGATCGTTGAACTTATTGCTCGAAGCCTAGTTCGAATATAATGGGCGACGATGGCCTAGAAAATGGGAGCTTAGTCAGTGCTTATGTTGCCTTGTGAAGACGGCTTGCCGGGATCATTGTCCAACTACAGATAATGATCGTCGAACTAATTGCTCGAAGCCTAGTCTGAAGAGAACGGGTGACGACGGTCTAGAAAGTGGGAGTTTAGTCAGTGCTTATGTATCCTAGTGAAGACGGCTTGCCAGGGATCATTGTCCTTCCGCGGACAATGGTCGTTGAACCTTATCACGCTAACACCTAGTCTGCGAATAACAGATGACAATGGGTTAGAAAACGGGAGCTTAGTCAACCCTCATACACCCTGACATAGACTCACCCGATCATTAAATTCTCGCAAGCAATGATCAACATCACTGATCAATACCTAGTCAGTTTTGGTTGCTAACGATAAATGAAGACAAAAGTTGCAGCCTTGTACATAATAAAGTCAAAATGAGTCAAAAAAAGAGAAGTGCAAACACGTTAGAATCTAGTATGCAAGCAACAGACTTGCGCAATAGCACGATAGCACAGATAAGTTATAGAAGGTACATGTACAAAAAACTACTTGATAAACTTTCTTTAAAGTCGTATTTCAAAAGTTACAATTACTTCGGAGAACTCGCTTCAGAGGCCGAAGAGCCAATTACATCTGAAGGAATCGCGGGAGATACAACAACATCATCTTAAGCCGGTCTTGAGTTGCTAGATGGGGACACAGGGTCAAAAACTTTTGTCTCGTCAATCTTCCAGAAAACAACCTTCCTATATCGATCAAAGTAAAGGTCCAAGTGGGGGTTATCTTATTTAAATAGTCCAAACAGCTCTAGCCTACCATGGGCAATGTCAGAAGACTCTGAAGTCATACGCTGAGCCTTGGCCTCCGCTAAACTTGCCTCCGCCTTCGATAATTTGTGAGAGAGCGCAGCCACATGAGATTCACCTTCTACCAATCGCTCTTTCAATGAACTCAGCTCAGCCAGCGTGTTCACAGACCAAACCTCAGCTTCCAGAATTTGGTGTCCCTCGCCGGTCAGCTTGAATTCAAATTCAAAGCGCAAAGCAGGCAACTCCAACTCAGTTTTCCCTTGTTCAGCAGATTTGGCTCGCATATGAGCCTACACCTTGCCTGCCATCTCCTCCAGCTGCTTACTTAAGAGGTCTGGCCTATAGAGCATGTCCTAGTATGACCTACAAAGCTCCGCACAAGTCTCATCCAAAGCATGAATTGTACTTCAAGCTTCAGGGTGTAGATTACTCTGAACAAACAACGTCAATGAACCTTTAAGAGACACCAGCTCCACATCCAGAGCCTTCTCAACTTGAAGATTAGCCTGACGCTCAACATCAGACTCTAGGATTGGAAGAAAAGATTCACTTCCCAGGGTAGCAAGGTCAACGGGCCGAAGGCCATTAGGGGCAACATTGACTTTGTCGGCATCCACCGGATCTAAACAATCCCCCTCCAGTACAACTAAAGGAGTAGTAGTCTCCAGATAGACACTCCACTCCCCCGGAACCATCTATTTAGTAGACTGATTGGGCCCAGACTCCGCGACTGTCACTTCCCGTTTTAGCGGGAACAGTTTAAAGGAAGAATCAACTTTGTTGCTAGCTCGTTTTCTCTTGGAACGACCTATGGGCGGCATGACCGCCTCCAACTCAGTCTGCTTCTAAGGTCATGGTATTGATAACTTCCTCTTCCTAGAACGGACAACACCAGTCTCCCTTGGCGACGACTTAGGCACAATAGGGCCTGCGTGGAAGTATCTGAACAATCTGCTCCGCACAACGTTGTTCGAAGCTATGACCTCCTCAACAACAATCGAAGGAAACTCATTAAACGCCCTCCTCACTGACTCCTCCTATTCAGTAAGAGTTGGTGTCACAAATTTACCTGCACAAAATAGACAACATATCAGTTTTTGCAAAAGCACATAAAAGGAAAAAATGAGGAGGGGCATTACGCTCACTAAGATCGAATTTGAAATGTCTAAAAAGTGGCCGCCCATCCACCTTGGAGTACAGGGAGTTAGAAGAAGCCATAAAGCAATAGTTTTTCCAATACTTGAAGTCATTAGATAGGGAGCCCAAACACTTCAAAGTGCTCAACCAACAAACTCCATGAGCATTTAGCCGAGGATAAGTCAACAAGTGGAGTACCCGCGAGGTTAACCGGAGACCAACATCCTTGGCCCTGATAAGGACAACAATCAAGGTCCTAAATCCGTTGGGCACTATTTGAGCAGGGAGAATGCGAAGGTGCGCCATGAAGCACCAAATATCTTTCAAAACTGGAAAGCGAAGCCCAGTCTAGAACATGTTTTTGTGCAAGACTATGAACCCTTGCGGGGGTCAACAGACTGTGAGTAGCACCCAACGGATTAAACTCCAGGTCTTCAGGAATCCGATAGTCTTCCTAAAACTTATCCAAATCGAACCCCTACTGTTCCCTATAAAAATTATGGCAGGCGTAGAGCAGATTCTGTCCAGCGGTAAGTTCAACGTTATATGCCATGAAGATAAAGTCTTAACTTTTAAAAAGAGTTGCAACAAAGAACACGGAGAAAAGAAAACAGATAGGAGGCAGAAGAGATACAAAAATAAAGTAACTCTTTATCGTAGAAGTGGCGGCCTATATAAGCAACAGGTGGTCGCGCCCCCTTTCCTTACTGAACGGTCACAAACTCATTTGATTATGTGCATCACTCGAGACGACGTTTCGGGTTCAATCATCACGACTGTATAGATTCTATCAAAGCGACATAGTGGATCGACATGATGGCCTACTTACTCAGGTGTAGCAGCTGATGATACACCAAACCATCCTCTTATGAGCACCATACACGTGTCATGATAATCTCTTCAACAGAACAAAACTAGCATGATTGCATGCTCAATTTAGCAAGGCCCATACAACATTAAGCTCACTATAGGCTGGTTCCGTAATGTTGGACCCGAACTGCAACGCCTTAATAAGCCCATATGTCACACGGTCAGGCCCAATACTCATAAACCCTGATAAGGCAAGTATATGAGGAATCGACCCAAGATAGTCAGGCCAGCAGTACATTGGTTTCGACTAGGAAACAAATACTAGAGTATAAGTTGGGCAAGGAAACTTCATTGCATGGACAACACTCAGAAAGACAAACCTCTCCTGCAGATCTAGGAGCACAAGTCGTGTAGGGAAACTATCCCACATGGATAACTCCCAAACAAGAAAGGATCTCCAGCAAGATCTATTTCCCTAACTACGCCACCAAAGGCCTATCCGAACAAGGACTCTTTCACTACAAAAGGGAGATAAGGTCGATGAACTTAAGGTACACTACAAAATCTCAATTTACAGTTTTAAGTTTCACCTAAGCCTTATCTAACTTAAGCATCAGAGTGTCATCGGCCGCCACAAGGTGGTCATTCGCTCACGTGTGATACTTGTGCATGTCTAGGCAAGGAGCGAGGAAGGAGAGCAGGAATTGACTACATCAACCCCGAAAAGGAGTTGACATCTATACATTGATTATTTATGCATTAATAATCTATACATTAATAATGTTGTTAATTTTTGTTTACTTAAGGTTATTGATTATGAAACAAAATTGTGGGGCAAGGGAGAGTAGTTCCCCGGAAGACATTGGTTGGAAGTATGGTGTTACAGTAAATGGTAACAAACATCATAGCATAGGAAGTAATATGAACACTTACATTGACTTGAGCTAACATCTATAAATCTAGTAGAAAAGCAGGATGCATATATTTAGAAGCTTAGATACAAGCAAAATGCATATATTTACATTTTTTATATAATATTAAAATCTTTTTCATGGTCGTTTTAGTTGCATAAAACTATCGCTTCGCTTTTCGCTTAAGGCCAAGCCATCGTAAATCACTTCGCATTCGCTTCACGCTTTGACTACCTTGGGTTTGTTGCACATCAGGTTCCACCACCACATCTCTTTATCATATACACCTTCTCTTTTGGTATTTTCTAACTCTTGCACCTCTTCTTATTTAGTTCACCAAATGCTCAAAAAATCTGCGCTACTAGTCTTATCCTTTGGTTTTAGATTCTCCCAACCTTCTGAAACTGACTGGCCACCCAAAACTTCTTTCTAAATTGTTGACACGCATCTCCATGTAAGGTCCACCACTTAATTCTCGGTTTAACTTGTTCTTTAGCAATACGACCCCTACTTTTAAGACATAAATCAAAGACTAACAACCTATGTTTGTTTGTCAGAAACTCCCTGGTATAACGTTACAATTTTTACACCTACCTAAATCGTGTCTCCTAACAAGAAAATAATCAATTTGACTTCTATTACGCCCACTCGCAAAAAAAAGGTCACCAAGTGATATTCCCTCTTCTTGTAAAAAGTATTAACGATCACAAAATCCTTAGCTAAAGCAAAATCTATAATAGATAGTGTTTCGATCCCCAAAGCCTTGACCTCCATGAACCCTCTCATACCCAACTTTATCCTTAACGAAATGGCCATTTAAATCCCCGCCTAAGAAAACCCTTTTGGAAGAGAGATTCCATGAACTAACTTCTCTAAAGAGTTCCAAAAACTCTTCTTAATCTCCTCGTTTAAACCCACTTGAGGTGCATACACGCTAATAACATGCACTATCTCTAGTTCAAAAGCTAATTTAATACTTATGATTCTATTCCCAAACCTCCTAGCGTCGACTACTGCATCCTTAAGAACTTTATCTACCACTATTCCCACACTATTCCTAGTTTCATCTTTTCCAAAATAGAAAAATTTGAACCCTCATCTGAAATCTCTAGCCTTGTTCCCCTTCCACTTTGTCTCTTGGGGACAAACTATGTTTACCTTCCTCCTACGCAGGACATCCACTAGTTCTAATAATTTACCTGTCAAGGTTCCTACGTACCAAGAGGCTAATCTAATCATTTTATCTCTAGTTCTAGTCTGGACTAGCTTCTTTACCCGCTCCCGTCCATAATGGTGCAAGAACCCTTGCCTATTTAACACTACAGCCGGGCGTTGTTGTAGCGCGCCTTGCTCATTTGTCACTACACCCGAGCGTAGGTGCAGTGCGTCGCTTATAACGGGGAACGCCCTATCTTTCTGCTTTAATCTTTTTGAACCAAGTTCCATGAAAAGGGATGTGATCATTTTTTTACAGTTGGCTATCTATCACGAGCTTAACACCAACCCTCCTCTTTTATCTGGGCTTAGGACCGACCATTGCAATGGGTGGAGTTTGAAAATGTTTAGAATTGATGTAAAGAAAAAAAAAATTGGTTCAGTTAAGTATTTTCAAGTTATTCATATTACAAGAGTAACTTATTAACTAAAAACGGAAGGAAACCTACCCATTACTGTATGTTTCATAGCTTCTTCTGCAATTTCAAATATTTGGCAATTTTATGGTGTAGAGATAGCAAAGCTGGCTAAAATGAGCTAGCTACTGCAAAAACTTGTGGACAAGATCTAAGACCTTTGTCGGTACATATATAAAAGAAGCTTACTCCAACATTTTAATTCTTAGACTCTAATCCCGGGGTAAAGTTTTGAGAGTCAATACTCAATTCATTTCCTAAAGATTTTTTTGATGTACATCTCTACTAATATAACTCATCTTTGCCTAAATGAATAAGAAAAAGTATGTCTTCAACTCCAACTTTGTTTTCCAATTTTGCCCTCCCCTATTCTTAATAATTACATGTAAAACCAAAGACCAATGAATAGCTCCATGGGTATTTGTGTATTTTAATCGAAAAAATATTATTATATTTTTACACTTTTTCCCTCTCAAATTCAAATTATTTATAATCAACTCAACCCTCTCAATATTTATTAATTATACCTAAGTCCCTAACATAATTTATTTGAAACCCTTCAATTATTTATAAATTAAAAATAAGTCCTTACAAATGAAAAATACTATTACACATTTTTAAAAATTATTGAATATCCGCGCACGTTGACACTCTAGTAATAATTAGTGAGATAATAACTCTAGGAAATCTCCGCATTCTAGCACTAACTTTATTTGTTCCAAGGCAAAACAATATTTGAGAACCTAGAGTACGAAGGCGTTGCAACTTGCAAGGCGCTCCTACATGGTGACAGTTTAAATAACAATATTGTTGAGGTAGATTGCCAAACTCGACAAGATACTCGTGGAATTGATAAATCACGAGTGGCAGGGAGTATGTAGGGCACTATACAAGTAGAAATGCATGACAAACAAACTCATCATTTTTATCTCTTCGACCTGAGTCTCACCATATTCGCATTCTAAGAGCCATTGAATTAAATACCTAGGTAATATATCACCATTTTGATTGTGGTTAGTGGGCACTATATGATTTCAGAGATTACATTTTGTATATACGAATTGGGTTTGAAATTGTTAAATAAATTGCAGGATAAATCCCGAAGTTTAAACAATTTTCTCAATAAAAAAATGTTTGGATTTCTTTTAAATCATGCATACAATTCTAGTGTTCTAAATTAAGGAAACTTTTAATATTGAAATTTCTTTCCAATTTGGCAGTGCAAAAATTATAACACTTTGTATCTTCAAAGTTCATTTATTTTGATAAAATAAGTGAAGAAAAGAATCCAAAGATTTGTTTTAAAGAAAATCTCCACAGATTTAAATAAAGATCTCATAAAATTCTAGGTGAATGATTTTTTGTAAATATATTAGTAAAAGAAATATGTACTTTTATAATCTTCTTATTTCGGAGGGGGCTAAATTTGACTTTGTTCACTATTGATATGTCATACATGAATCCAGTCCAAGTTTAGTTTCAATTTAGTCGTTGTCCCTCACTGTCAATTTTTTGAAACCATCAAATTTGTCTTGATTTAATTTTGAGTTTTTTTTGACATAAAACTCATAAATATATCATAGTAAAAATTAACGAAAATTCACATTAAAGTAATTGCATTGTAAATGTCAACAAATTAAAGTGACATACATAAAATAAATCACATTCTAAAGTAACATAATGTATGGGCTTAATTTTGGGAAGAACTTCAAAGTGTTGCTGGTCTTTGGGTTGGAGGGGATTTTACTGTAATTAGATCTCTGGATGAAAAAAGAGGAGGGAGGGGAGGGGGGAATAGAAACTATAGAAGGAGATAAATTCCAGGAATATGGTCTTTAGGACTTTATTCTTAAGGGAGGTTCCTTCTGATGCATCCCTCTCTGTCAATGTCAAGACTTGGACAGATTTATCTGTTGTATTTCCTGTTAGAACACTTAACCGACTTTAATGAAATCCTCCTTGAAAGGTTTGACTCTGATCATCATGTTGTTCTACTCGAGCGTTATAATACAAAAATTCTATGCAGCCCGTCCTCACAGCCCGCCCTATGGGACGGACCCTCCCAGGCACGTGCCTTTGGGAGGGCGTCTTGCACGTGGATCAAAACCCACTCTTCAGTCTGCTTCAAGAAACAATGGTGAGAAACTCTTCAGTCTGCTTCGAATCCTCTCCTCCTCAGTCTGCTTCGAATCCTTAGTAAAACCCTCCCAACCGAGAAATCCTCTCCTCCTCATCGACTGCTCCTCAACAATCCACGGCGAATTCGCGCATCGATCTGCTCGTCATCGACTGCTCCTCGACTGCTCCTCCTCGACTCCTCGACTGCTCCTCCTCCTCGCGCCTGCTCCTCCTCCTCCTCCTCGCACTGCTCCTCCTCCTCTGCGCCGCTCGGACTGTTCCTGCTCCTCCTTCTTCTGGTATGTAATTTCAAACTCTTTTTGGTTAATTTATCTTCTGAAACTGAAATTATACTGAAAATTTCAAACGCTTTTTGGTTAATTTATCTTCTGAAACTGAAATTATACTGAAAATTAAACTTAAATTTATCTAAAAAATTTTATACCCTGAAATCAGATAATCCTGAAATTCATACTACTGAAATCAGATAATCCTGAAATTTATACCCTAAAATTTTTTTACCCTGAAATTCATGATAATCCAAAAATTTTTGTTCAATTATACTACTGAAATTCATGATAATCCTGCATATTTTTTACAAATTTTTGTTAAATTATGCTACTGAAATTCATGATAATCCTGCATAATTTTTGTTAAAAAAATAGATTTGATTAGATTTTGTTAAATTTTTTTTTTGTATAAATCAATCATAATTTTAGCGTAGTTGTAAAACATTTCAAAGATTACATATCTGATGATAACTACTCCTTTAATAGGTATATAAGGGATGGATAGTGTAGAAGATATTGAATTGATGGAGAATGAAAAAAATTTAGAAGAGATAAGGGATCCTACAGAAGGGATGAAATTCAGCGACATTGATGAGTACAAACGTTATTATTATGATTATGCCTATAAAATAGGATTTCCAGTGAAAGTAAAAAATACAGAAAAAGATGAAAATGGAAAAACTATATTCTTAACGCTTGCATGTGGTCGGTCTGGGCAGCATAGAAGTCAATCACAAAGTGTTATAAACATGCGGGGTACAGCTAAATGTGGATGTATGGCTAAAATTAGAGGTAAAATACTCTCTGATGGTGATGTGTTAGTGACAAAAGTAACAGTAGCTCACAATCATGAATTGAGCCCCGGAAAATCAAAATTTTATCCGAAAAATAGAGTTATGAGCTCATATGCGAAGAAGAAGCTAGATTATAATGATAGGGTAGGTATTAGGCCAAATAAGAATTTTACTTCATCTGTGGTTGAAGCTGGTGGTCATGATAATCTGCAATTTTCTCAGAAAGATTGTTACAATTATCTGGATAAAATGAGGAAGTTGAGACTTGGGGAGGGGGATGCGGAGGCCATTCATAACTACTTCCAAAAAATGCAAGCTAACAATGCTAATTTCTTTTATATGATGGATTTGGACAATAAAGGGAGATTGAGAAATGTCTATTGGGCTGATGCATGGAGCAGAGCAGCTTACAAGGAGTTTGGAGATGTTGTTACCTTTGACACTACATACTTAACGAATAAGTATGACATGCCATTTGCTCCCTTTGTTGGGGTGAACCATCACGATCAGTCAATTCTTTTGGGATGTGGATTGATATGTGGTGAGACCATTGAAGAGTTTGTTTGGCTTTTCAAAACTTGGCTGGTGTGTATGAATGACAATGCTCCGACCGCAATAATCACTGATCAAGATAGGGCAATGAAGAGAGCCGTTGAAATTGTATTTCCCAACACACGACACAGATGGTGCTTGTGGCATATTATGAAGAAGTTGCCTGAAAAATTGTCTGGTTACAATCAATATGAGGCAATAAAGTTTGCAATGCAAAGAGCAGTTTACGATTCTTTGTCTCATGAAGAGTTTGAAGTAAATTGGCATGGTTTCATTGAGAAATATTGCAGTTTACTTATGATTTGTATTTGTGGACTTCAAGGATGAAACAATTGTGTCACAATCTGGTGCATTATCAGGAATGAATCATATTTATTCGCTCCTCTCACAGGTATTGCACTTATGATTTCCTAATATTGCAGTGCAATTCTTTATTATTTATTTAGTTATTTATTTTGGCAGACACCAACTTTAAACAACAACATGGAGTTGCCAGACTATAGGTGGTTGTGAATTCAAAATGTTTTCAAGTAAGGTTAGTTTCTTGTTCTTCCAAGTTATTTAGTGTAGAATATATTCTTTATAAGTTAGCCAGATGATATGCGAACCGAGCATAAGTGAGTACCTTTAAAATATTCTCAACAAAATCAAGCTAATGGGTCGTTCTACGATTTGTATAATCTAAGACACTTACCTGCTATTCTGCCAGTGAAACGGTTTGCCTTGTTCACCTGGTAAAATTGTTTCCTAGAAAAATGAGAGTGAGTTTTCAAGGAAAGACAATGCATAATGGAATTTGTGCAACTTTTCAATATATTGATGTTCAGAAATCTATTAGTTTGTTAAAGTGCATATATACGTTGGTGCAGGTGCTGCTGCTGCTTCTACCTCCAGAAGTCTGCAGGTGCTGTTGGTGCAGGTGCTGCTGCTTATTGACACTTTACACTTTTGTCGCACCAAGTGTAAGTTAGAAAGGAGAGGGCCCTCAGCATACAACAAATAGTTTGCAGTTAATAAAAGGCTGGCTAGTTAGATTAGTTCTGGCAGTGCGATGATTTGTATATATGTTTGTGTGATGCAAGGATTGAGGGAGTGTTGGCAATATCAATTCATTCCAGTTGTGGCAGAAGAAGAAGGCTGAAATTAAACAGCAGTAAAATATGATGTGGTGCTGGTGCTGCTAAAGCCTGTTTTCTTTTTAGGTTTTGTGTTAGGACTACCAATTTTAGGTTTTGTGTTAGGATTACCATCTCAGTAAACTATTCTTAACTTAGGTTTCAGTATCAGCTTGTTCCAAAGATGGTTAAACTTGAAATGTTTGATTGTCATGAATTTATTTAGGTATTACTTGTTTTAATGAGTTTCACCCTATAGATATTTATTTGCTAATGGGAGAACTGTTTTTTTGATTATCTTGGTCTTCCCAAAATTTTGTCAAAGCTAATGGTGTTGCATATATTTCAGCTATATTTCAGCAGTTTTGATGCTTGTTGATGTAGAACAACTAAAATTTCTTCATTTATAATGGTCTTCATTGTCAGTGCCGTAGTTTCTGTAGTTATTGTCTTGCACAATTACAGGATGGGTTAAGAGCTCGATTCTTGCACTTGTTTATTAGTTGGTTGTTTAGTTATTTTTCCAGATCTAGAACCTGGTGCGCTGATTCAAATGGTGTGCTATTGCTCGAAGATGTCTTGGTTTTTTATGATAAAATCACTCGAGGCTTCAGCTACTAAGCTGAAAATGAGAGGAGCTCGATATAGTATATTACATTTCCACGTTTCAAGGGCAGGCATAGCAGAGTGGTCGTATGTTTTAAGCTCAATATCAATAAGGGACCATTGTTTAGAGTGGTCAAAGGGGATCAGGAAACAGTTGCTGAAAATCACAGAATCAGTTTCCCTTGCATACTATAAACACCCATTGTTTAGCAGCATTTAAGTCATTGTAATAGGTACCAGGAGTCACAGCATGGGAGTTTCAACTTCATGAATTGTATCTACGCAAAGGACTGAAGACTACGGAGGGCAAGAAATGGACCTGATTCAGTCGAGGAAACCGATTAAAGTCTGCAACAACCTTCACAAAATCATTGTATCATAGAGCATATACTTGCAAGAAATGAGGAAAGCATTCTCATTGTATCTGAATCCAAATCCAATACAACATGCAATTTCTAAACTGACATACAATTCAGTTTCTAAACAAGAGATAATTAAGTTTCAAATACCATCCAAAAGCTTAAAAAAGATAATTACAAGAATAAAAAAAACTACCACTAATACACTGTTGATTAGGTCCCTTGTAAAAGCCCAAGGACCCTCAGGAGCATTATTTGATTGGTCGACTACGTCTTCAGTGTCGTTTGTTTTTGCCGGGTGCTCTCTTCTCGCCTCTTGCTCTCTTCTCGCCTCTTGTTCTCTTCTCACTTCGTGTTCTAATCTGTTCTCTTCTGATAGCTTCCACATTTCGTAATCTTCATAAGCTTCTTCAACTGATTTGAAACCCTTGTACGTACAACCCTTGTATCCGTTAACTTGTAATGTGCAACATGGCCAAGTCACATATACTCCAGGAACACGCCCACGATAAACAACATAAGCTTTGTATGCCATTCCTGCGTTGACAATGAGAGAATGTTGTTGGTTTCAACTTTCAAAGGGGCTTTGTACAAAGTGAAACAAAGACCTCTTCCTAAAGTATTCTATAAGGCACTTGGTACAACTAATATATGAAAATGATACCCAAACCATTGATTGAACTATAAATCCAACAAACCTTAGTACTAATTCATTATCCTTAGGAGAGAAATTAATTAAATCAAATCATTGACACAACATTTGCTTAAAAACAAAACAACTTAAAATGCTAGGAAAAAGAAGCCCAAATTATGTAGTCATTCTTGAAAGAGTACTCAAATGAAGCAAAACAAAGCCAATTTTTTTGCTAAATAGTACCCCTACCATGAGAACAAAACCCAGTCTTCAATCGAACTATCAATGTAACAAACCCCAGACCCCCAAACTAGTTTGGCATTCTTTCGAATCAAATCAATCTAAGACAACAACAATGTACAATTCACATCATCAAAACAATATCCATTCCTCTAATTACACTACCAATCATCAAAACATAGAAAAACAAAACAAAAAACATAAAAATCAGGCTGTTCTGACTTTCTTTCAAGGGAGCAAAACAGCTGAACGGCATCAGAACTTGCAGAAATCAAACTAAGGGGTGATGAAATCAGAGAAAACTAAAACACCCCAAAACTAAAATACCCCAAAGCATTATTGAATCCATACATACAAAGGGTTAATAGCAAATGGATTGAATCCATACATACAAAGGGTTAATAGCAAATGGACATCTAGATCAAACATTTCTAAAACAAAAGTTCAGGCTTCAGAGAGTCACCTGCAAAAAAATCGATCAAAAGAATGAGCTTTCCTTCTAAAATCGATCAAGGCCTCCTCTCCCTCAGTTGAGATTATTCAACTTTTTTTTTTTTTTTTTTAGGTTTCGAACAGACAACCAAGAGAATGATGTTTGCTTCTAAACTCGATCAAGGCCCAGCACATCTCTTCCTTTCCTCAGATCGTCCTCTCCCTCAGATGAGTCGTCCTCCTCTCCCTCAGTTGAGATTCTTCAACTTTTTTTTTTTTTTAGGTTTCGAACAGACAACCAAGAGAACGAGGGAGAATGAGGTCTGTTTCTCGAGTGGGGTGAGGAGGAGGAGGAGGAGGAGCAGTCGAGGAGGAGCAGTCGAGGAGGAGCAGATCGATGCGTCAATTCGCCGTGGATTGTTGAGGAGCAGTCGATGAGGAGGAGAGGATTTCTCGGTTGGGAGGGTTTTACTAAGGATTCGAAGCAGACTGAGGAGGAGAGGATTCGAAGCAGACTGAAGAGTTTCTCACCATTGTTTCTTGAAGCAGACTGAAGAGTGGGTTTTGATCCACGTGCGAGACGCCCTCCCAAAGGCACGTGCCTGGGAGGGTCCGTCCCATAGGGCGGGCTGTGAGGACAGGCTGCGTAGAATTTTTGGTTATAATAACCTCTCTTGTCCTAAGCCCGCCTTTAGATTTGAAAGAATGTGATTTGAGCACTCCTCCCATAAATACTATTGGGTATATTTAGAAGTTCATGGGAGGGCTGATTTTGTGTTATGGAAGAAACTTAAAGATGTTGAAAGGTTTCCTTAAAACTTGGAATGCTGATTTTCACAATACCCCTGTAGATTTTTAGAGTATTTTAAACTAAACCCTTGAACAATTCATTAAGGGCATTTAAGCCACACTAAACATTTAGAATCATTGAACACGTTTTTGTGCTGATAAATCCAGTTGAATTTACTTTTATGCGAAGACAGAAAAAGTTAAAAATATTTGTAAGGGAGCTACCGCAAAATCTAGGGAATGTAGGGATGGCAGTGGGGCGAATTTTCACGGATATCCGCCCCACTCACCCCGTTTGGGGCGGATTTGGTGAAGGGTTCGTGGATGTTGGGGCGGATACGGATTTCCGTTCTGTATCCGTTTATTAATCGGGGCGGATACGAATTTGGCCATATCCGCCCCACGGATATCCGTTTAACCGGTAAATTTACAAAAATGCCCTCCGACTATATAAAGGATTAAACGTATCTCTCACAAATCCTCGCCCTCCCTCACACACACCTTCGCTCTCACTCACACCAGAGCCAGAGCCTCTCCCTTTCACTCTCACTCTCACACACACCTTCGCCCCTCACACACAGCAGAGACCTCTCACTCTCACACACATCTTAGCCCCTCCCTCTCACACACAGATTCTCATTCGTCTTCGCCTCTCCCTCTCACACACAGATCCTCACTCGAAGACGAAGGGTCGAAGCTAAGGGTTTCGCCTCTCACGGCCAAGGGTTTCGAAAGGTCGAAGTCTCAGATTCTCACGTCGAAGTCGAAGCCTCCTTCGCCTTCCTCTCCCCATCAAAGATTGAGATCAGATTCTCACAGTCAAAGTCGAAATCGAAGTCGAAGCCTCCCACCTCATCCGCCTTCCTCTCCCCATCAAATATCTGATGTCTCAGATCTGATATGATATCTTATCTTAGAGATCTCAGATCTGATATCTGATCTTAGAGATCTCAGATTCTTTAGATCGATTTTATTTCTTTTTGCAATTTATTGTATGGTTTTTTGTAATTTTTTGTATGTATCTTTCGAATGTATTTTTTGTATGTAATTTTTTGAATTAAGTATCTTTTATTGTAGATGTATCCTTTACTGTATGTATGAATGAAGAAATTGTTTTAACGGGTATGTGGGCGGGGCAGATATCCGCCAATCCGTGCAGGGCGGAGTTGGGTTTTAAATAAATTTATAAACGGATAGGCGGGGCGGATTTGGGGATCCGTTATTCCTGACGGGGCGGGGATGGATTTGCTCAAATCCGCCTCGTTGCCATCCCTAGGGGAATGTATCAATTTATTTCAAGGATGCGAGAGATGTAATACCCGCCAAATCACTTGCCAATATAATATTATTATTTTAATCATTAATAATATTTATTTATTGGTCATATTTATTAATTGGTAGTATTTACAAATATGTAAGTATTTTATGATATGAATTTTGAGACCTAGGTTTAGATTGGTGGTGGGTAAAAGAGGAGTGGTGGGTGTGTTTAGCTAAAGCTAGTAAATCCCTAATTGAAAACATTTTAAAAGAAAACCCTAGCCACCTCTTCTCTTTGGACACACACACAAAAGAAAAGAAAAACCTACGTAGAAGAAAAAAAAAAGGCGAAGAGAAAAAGTTTGCTTCAACTTTGTGATTTCGACAAAATAGTGAGTTAAACTCTATCAAATTGTTCAATCTTTGATATTGATTATTATTTGATTTTTTTTTTATGTATGTTGTTAGTATTTTGGATATATAAAGGTGGGTCTTCTTCATTCTTTTTTTTTATTATTAATCAATTGATTAAGATTAGGGTTTAATACAAATATAAATCCTAAATATGAAAATTTTATTGTATTTTCGTAAGAATTAGATGAGTTGAAAGAGAAAACCTAAAACTAGGTTCTTACTTAAATCCCGTAATAAAGACAGTTTTGCGCAGTCTTAGTATTTTTAGTGGATCGAGACCTTCTAGAGGTCAGAATAATTTCAAATTAAATCCGTAGATTCATAACACATGTATGAAAAGCATACCGTTGGTTTGAAGTTCATCCAACTATTAGATCTCACTCGAGGTAGAGAAAAATGTCATTGATCCAATTTTAGAAATCCTTGTATAACAAATATTTAGTAGAAGTTAGTGAGTGATTCTCCCATCTCTTATATTTATTAATTGAATTTAATAATGTTTGGTTTATGAGTTACATCTAAAATTTGTGAGTTCTGCTCTACAATGTCTTGCATGATAAATTCCCATGGTACGTGTGACATTAGATTTTCTTAGCAGATCATGTCTATGAAGCTATAACAACTACCTTTCCAATTAATATCTTTAGAACAATCATACAGTCATTTGTTTGTGTTTGTGGGTTGTTTTTTACTGATGTAATTGGTACTTGATGGAAGCACTACAATATCTTTGCCTAAATAAACATTGCTTTGAACAAAAAAATTGCATTTAGGGATTATATGGTTCATCATGCCAGCGTTAGGGTCCTGGTTATAACTACCCATTGCATTACCTGTTTTTGACTTGAAGGGAACTTGCTATAAAAAAGGCTTAAACTTAGCCCAGGGTATCTCTCCATCTAGTTCATATACTAGCAGCATTGATTGCACACTTCTCACCTTACAACAATTCATACATGAGCTTGTTAGCTATATGAAAGTGGTTGGAAGGTGTAGTGTATTCTAATAAGGCAACGATGTATTATCAGTAAGGCATCACTGTATTACCCTTTGGGTCTGAGCACATCTTATATAGAAGTTGATCAAGTACTTATCATTTTTATAATGTTTTCATGTATATTGTTCTTATATGACCTTATATGGGTGGTGATTTTTTTATACAGTACGAGCATATCTTATATAATATGAGCGTATCTTATATAGAAGTTGATCAAGTACTTATCATTTCGATAATGCGTTCATGTATATTGTTAAGTTCATGGTGACATGGTCAGTCATAACTAGGGATCATGTTTTGATCTAATGGGGCTAATTATCATGCTAGGTGGTTTTAGCTACTAGGTTCATTTTGGGTGTGCTAGAGTTTCACCATGTAAATAAACTTGGGTATTAGCAGTGTTATGTAAGTTAGTATCTGTAATTTTACGTTATGACTTGAAATACGTGATTAGTATGTGATCATATGATAAACTTACATTTGATTGATATGCAAATTGTCTTGCTAAGGAGTATCATTATATGGAATGGGTCTGATCCCTGTTTTCTGTTATGAAAAAAAAATATTTATAAATATGTTATTTGCTTCCCCAAAAGAAAGGGTGAATATTTGTGGTCGATGTGTTTATGGTTGACAGAGTGTCACAGTAAAAGAGTATTGGGGATTAATTGATTTTTTTATGCTCTTTTCCACAACTCCGAAAAAAAATTGTGAAATTTTTTTTTGTATACATACTTGCTTGTATACGTGTGATATAATTTTGGGTATGCAGACTTGCTTGCTTATTGGTATGCCGTTCCATGTGAGTTCGGTAGTACGTATAGTATTTAGAAATGTTTACCATGGATCGAACTTCGGGTGAGATGACATGTACGTTCCTCAATGTGGCACCCCACTTGGAACATGTACGCTCCAAGTGGTTTCGAAGGCAAGTGAGACACACTTGGGTGAGGTGTGTTCTGCACAAGGAGGGTAGTGCGATTGTGGAAAAGAAGCGAGATTTTTATTTATGTGCATGATTGCCTTAATGGAAGAAACTAAATGTTCATTCGATCTTAGAATGAGAACTACATGTCTTCCTTAAAGGTAAAATGTATTTGGTTGACATTTAAATAATGGTGATTATGAGTATGATCTGTATTTATTTGAAAATAATCGTACTTATGAGGAACGATAATTAGAAAATTTATTCATTTATTTCTAAAACATTCTGTGCAGAATGGTAAGTCTACTAACATTTTTTGTTAGACTTACCATGTCCAACCTTCACTTTGTACGTGTTGGTAAAATAAATATATATTTTAAACATGATAGAACTTTGTAGTATGACATGTTTGCCTCGTTGAGGAACTACAAGACTTTGAGTGTTATTGTCTTGTTTATGAAATTTTCATGTTAAAGCATGTAACTATTTTATTTATAAGGATGGAGATTACTCATACCAGCTACCTCGCTGACCCAAGTAAGTTTATGCTTCTTGGGTACGTTCTTATTGGAACGTAGCCATTTAGCCTTTCACAGGTTTAAAGATTTATTAGCAGTGTTACTGGAGTTTCATTAGTGGGGCTAGCGACGTCAGAGTTTCATGGTTTGATTATTTTTAGTTTGTTTAATTTTCTATATTATGTTTTAGTTGTTGCTGCTAATTGTTTATGTTGTTATTGAATTTTCACGTCCCGAGGTTTGGAGAAACGGATAATCCTACCTGGATTTTAGGATTTTCGTTTTCTTCAAAAATCGGGGCGTGACAAGAGATATCCTTTTTCATTGAAAATCTACAATAATTGTGGATACTTGTAAATTTTATTGATGGCAATTTGTGTTAGTATCTCTTTCAAGAGGATTGGTTGTTTGAAATCAGATGCGTTCATGGTTTAGTATAGGGATTGGAAGCCCGTGCTCCACTTGTACTTCAACTCTTTTCCTGATATGGAGAGTGCTAAGGCGCAACCCCTGTCGAATTGGAGCATAGGCCGATGAGTGAGTGTGGTTGTGCGATCATTTTCGAACTCCCAAATTTTTGTTAAGTGTTAACATTTTATTTAATTAAAATAAAATTTTGAATTTATATATATCTACTAACACATTTGATGAATATTTTGAATAATTATACAGAGAAGATTGAGACAAACAAGGCGAACCAAGGTCAAAAGAAAATTCTACATCACTCTATGTATTTAATTAAGACCAATTCATTCATTATCTTTGAAACAATAATTTTAGTCAATACATTCAATTAAATATTTATATTAATTGGTTTAATATTTTTACAATGTTTTGTAGGAGGGTTAAGAATTGCCAGAAATTGACATGTTTAAGGATGTTTATGCACTACCTGGCAAAGAGGTGGCTGTGAAGTCGCATGTAAGTCTTATTCATTTGCATTTTTTGTATGCTTCATTTGTTTTAAAATTTATTAATTTCTAACGTTATAACTTTTTAAATGAAGGAATCGATGATGGAGAGTCAGGATGCCTACATGGAGCAAGTGGCCTCGTAGCATCCCTGGAAACTCTGTTGGAGTAGCACAATCGATGATCCCAATGCTAGAATACATATTTTGACGGAGACGTTGGAATCTCTAGGTCCGAGACCCAAAAAGATTGTTCGAGGGATGGGGAAAACTAGAGTTCGTGAGGTCGGCACCTCAACTTCAGCTTTGCAACGGTCAGTCGGAATCGTTTCATCGCTACAGTCGAGAAACAGAATGGCAGGCCCGGGAGGAGAAGCGACATGCCCATAAGGCAAGTAGGTGGAGTATGTTATTAGGGGCTCTCCAGCATCGAGGATTAATTTGTCAAACCTCACACTACCGTCGATGAACCATCAGCCACCCCAGCCCTAGAAAATGTACCATTTTTTTTTATTTGTAATGGATACAATACGGTTTTAAATTATTAATTTATAAAGTTAATTGTATATAACTAAATTAACAAAATCTCAATGCATATAAAACCTCTGTGAATGAGACGGTTCAATTAATAAATATTTCAAATGTAATCGAAATAAAAATTTGAATAAAAAATATTTCAAAATTATTAGACTGAATTTTAAGCGACAAAGATTTGCGTCGCACAAGAATAGAACGAACATGTTTGTAGCAACGGAACCTGTCGTCGCAAAATTAGAGCGACTTATATTGTCATCGCGCAAATGTAATTTTGAGCGATGACCATGTTTGTCACCATTTGAGTTAAGTCGACGGAGTTTAACACGATGAAACACTTAATTGCGCAAACACTTTTGCATGATGAAACGTCTTGTTTTCAGCGTCGAAACTTACATCGCGCAAAATTTTATTACGCGACGACCCCTTTCTTCTCTGTTGTCGCTTAAAATGAATGTGAAACAACAAAGTTTTTTTTTGTCGTGCAAATGTTTGTGAGGCAGATTTGAAGGGACGGCTTTTACGCGACGAATATTGAGTCGCTCAATATATGCGACGACGAATAGTTGTTTATAGCGATGATTTTGCCTACGTCGTTAAAGGCGATTTTTTTTAGTGCTTGAATTTCTGTCAATTGGCTTTGGATCATATCATGCATTTTGTCCACACATTAAAAATTACCCTTGTGAATTTTTCAACATCTTCTTCAACCTCGAATGTACACTTTCACATGGTCGATTGTACGCAGTGTTCTAAAAAACGGTCTAAGCGGTTGCCTAGTTTGAAAAAAAAAACTATTTTTAATACATTTTACACATGTATCTTGGCATTGAATTGGAAGTAATTTATATGTTATTATGCTTAACTTTATAAATTATAATAAGTAAATAAAAAACCGTTTAGGCCTCTACCTAGTCCTCTGGCGCTAGTCCCCTACTTGCCGCCCACCTACAACCTAGCGATTTTTAGAACATTGATTGTACACTAGCCATGCACAAAAATATCAACCGATGCACTAACAAAGTACTACTTATTCGAATACCCAAAAAAATTTCAAATAATCCAAACACTTCGGCAAAAAGTCATTTGTTATGGAACTCCACAATGACAATCACATTTTCCATCAATATTGATCTAAATAAATTAAAAAAAAACTATCTATAAATTCATACAACTCACCCAAAGAATAAGACTTTGCCAAATCTGTGAAATTTCATTTTTTTGAAATTACGAAAAGAAAAAGGGCGAAAGAAAAATTACATTTTTCGAGAGTTTTTTTGGAAAAAAAATTTAGGTTTTTTCAAAAAAATTCAAAAACTAGTTACCAAAACTTACATTTTTTCGAGGGGTTTTTCATAAAATATCGGGGTTTTTTCATAAAATTTTGGGTTTTTTCTAATTATCATTTATTCTAATTATTTATTGATTTTTGAAACCACCCTTCAGCTAATAATAATTTCTTTTACTTATTTATTGATTTCATGTTTGTTTCAATTAATGGTATTTTTGCTTCACTTAATGTGTTTAATAGATTTATTTACTTGCATCTAATTTTTTCTACATATTTCATATACCCTTGAAATTCATTATATATTTCATGTATCCTCGAAAATTTACGTTTTTTTTTCTTTATACGCCGAAATATTTCTTAAAATCAGGAGATCGAATATACTCAAAAAACGAAATCACAATCCTTGCATCACCATTATCCTCAAAGTACTTTTTGCAATTTTCTCGACATTTGTATTTATATGCCATGTACAAAACAATCTCCAAGCGCAAGAAAATTCTCGTTCAATTGCCTTGATCATGCCCAAGACTCATTTATTATCAATCTCCACAATGACGGTCTCATTTTCCTTAAATACTTGATTTACATAAATTCAAAAATGTATCTATAAACTCATACCACTCACCATATCCTCAAAGTATTTTTGTAATTTTTCTCAAAATTTGGATTTATAGGCCATGTAGACAATAATCTCCAAGCACAGGAAACTTCTTGTTCAATTGACTTGATCAGGTCAAACTCTATATCTGTCACAAACACCGTTGGTAAGTTGTTTGGCAAAAAGTCGCTAATAATCTTTCCAAAGCCCAAGTGTATGTCTATTCCTTCTCAGAAAGCATAAAACAATAAATAACATTATAAGTGTTCTCGATCTACATGACACCCATAATCTCAAAGAATGCTATCCAATAATGATTGGTTTTATAAGTGCAACTTATCAGCATCATGGAAAACACTTGGCTAGTTGAATTTACTCAGGGTGCGCCCAGAAAAATGTTGCTCACTCTATTGTCCTCATCTATTTTATGTCATTTAACATAACAATTTTCGCTCAACAAGTGCATAGTATGTTTCAAAGTCGTTCTCCCTTGTAGTTTAACTGTCTTTAATTAGCCTCACAATTGTATTGTGAATTGTCTTAAAACATGGGTCATTAGCAGGAAACTTCGCTTTCAAACTAACCAAGATGTATTGAGGCTTGACACTCGACTTCAACATATTCGCCAAATGTTTTTATCTTTGCTTGATTCAGTTTGCCCGTGTAGGAGTAACCAATTAGTGATTTTGCTTGGAGATTGTTGTGGGTTCCACAAGGCATTGCAACTTCCAATGGCCATCACTTTGTGGCACCCCTCTCAATTGAAACGGGCATCCACACTTCTTTTGTAGTATTTGAATAACCTTTGCCACTATCAATTAGATTTCTTGCACTTTTGATTTTTTGGGGCTTCCCTACCATTCCCAACCAAAATGGATCATTCCTCCACGTTGACTCTCGACTAGATTAGACTTTGTAATAACAACTGTGTTATTATCTCTACCAACATGTTGGCACCAAGATATCAAAGCTGGCCTTGATGGAAACACCTACAAATACAAAATAAAAAAATGTTAGGAAGAGAAACAAACTAGTGAAAAATACTCATACACGTTACTAATCTAATTTTGTTGACCTTACCTCTTCGGTAAGGAATATAAGTTACCATCTTTGACTACCTCCTCAAATGATCCTTCCTCTCTATGGTCATTGGCCTCATCATTAGGCTTGACATAATCCTTGCCCTCGACATTTGATTGTAATGGATCTTCATCATCCTTTTACATTAAGTAAATAAAAGAATTATAATTAAAATAAAATAAAAAGTAATGTAATGAAGAAATTAAGGAATTAATGTTTCCAGTTTAGGCTGTGATTGAACTAAACGATGAACAACCACTATGCAAGGGATGTTTTACCAAGTACATTTCTCAAACCAGTCTACTTAAATGGAAGAAGTGTAAGATCATGTAAGTTGTTGATCAAACTGATTAAAAAGAAGCACCATTGAAGCAAAGTTTCATGTATGAAGTGAGAACATGAGGTGTTACCACATTGTGAATGTAGTGTACGTTTGTTATATGTGGCTCCTGTACTAGTGATATTTGTTTCATAGTGGATGCATGGTCTCATCATGGATATAGAGTCCTTTAAGAATTAATTGTGTTACATCTTTGCCTCATTTATGTGTGATTGCTAAGTAAATCAACGAAACCATTAATTAATAAATCAACAAAACTGCAAATTATGAAATTTCAAATTTAACCTTGCAATCTTGCATGTACTATATTTGGACCAAAATGTCCCTATTTTCATTTGAAACTCGCCACAAGTATTAGGCTGCCGACATAGCTACAACATTGTTGTGCTTGAAGTTCCTTGTAAGCCCAATTCTTGCAAAATTCCTCTTTCGTCGGATTTAAACAGACTAGTGCCTCTCTTAAGCGAGGGCATTTAAGTTTTTTTTTCCCATCAAGTGTGTGAACAAATAACTTAATAACACACGAAAAATTGACTTCACAAGGGATCATGACCAAATTTAAACAAAAAAAATGAAACCAAAATTCCCCTAGACTAGTTTAAAGTCAACGACTATTTTGCACCACAACTTACCCTCGCCCACACCACCCTTTTTTTGTTTAATTTTTTTTACAAACTCTCCCACACCACCCATAAAAATCACTATTCATCTTCTTTTTCTCTCATCCTATCTTTCTCAAGATCAATAACAACAACAACCTGGAAGGGATAGCGAGGAAGGGGGCGATTGATTGCGAGGGACAGTGAGAAACGACCGGTGACAACGAGAGATATAGGAGGTGGAACGACAACCATTGTCGCCCCTCTCGATCTTCTTCTTCTTTCCCTCTCCATTTTCTTCTTCTAGTTCTCCCACTCTCTCTCAATTCCCCTATTTTTTTCCACTATCTCTTCTTCTCGCATAGGTCGTTGCCCATCTCCCTTTCCTTCTTCTCCTTCCCTTCGCACACACTCTATCTTTTTTTTTTTGCCCTCGCGGCGGACCGTGCAAGGATGGGTTCCTTCAGATGGAGAAAAAGAAGAGGGAGATGAACGATGGCAGAATCGAGGTGAAAAATGAGCAGAAGATGAGGGGTGTTTTGGGGGTGCCCCCGGACGGGGAGGGAAGAGAATAAGAGAAATGAGAAAAGAAGATGCAGATAAAAAGAAGAAGATCAGAGAAAAAGAAGGGTGATAATGAGAAGATAGCAAAATTGGGAGGGGAGAGTGAGTTTTTTATTGTTTTGAATTTGGGAGGGGAGAAAGATTTAGGTTTTTCTTTTTGTAGGTGGTGTGAAAGAGAACAGTGGTGTGGGACAAATAGTGCATCGTGTGGGAAAGAAAAAATTAAATGGGTGGTGCAGATGAGAGTAAGTTTTGATGCCAAATATTCACTGCCTAGTTTAAATCAGCTACAAAATATTTAGTGCTAGTCTTAGAGGGCGTTTTTTTTTTAAGTGTTTAGAAACTATAGAAGTTCCGAACGAGGTTCTGAATGAATTGTTTGTTTTGATTCTAAATGAGCTGCTGATTAGAAGCTGTAAAAAAATGTGTTTGTTTTTAGGTGCTGAACGAGAACTGTTTGACAATTTTGCCCCACTGAGCTGAAAAAAATTATGACATAAAGCTTAAATCATACTCAATAATTATCCAAATCTTAGAGAATGTTACGATACATTTCTTTACAAGAATATCGAAATATGATATGAAAACTTGAAAATATACATGAGAGGGAGTGTTGAAAATATAAAGAAAGAAAACAAAGATGAAGGAGAGAAACGAGATAAGTTTCTTACCGTTGAAGAGTCATTGTGAAAGCAGGTAAAATGACAATGTTTGATGAAGAAAATGAATGTGTGCCATCAAAATTTAGTTATACTTATTTAAAAAAAAAAGATAGAGACAACGATTGTCATTACAAAATTATTTTAAAATTAATATAAAGTGATCGGCAATTTTTACTCCAATCTGAACTTCTGACGACAACTAAAACAGAACACACCCCACTTCTTATTAGGACTTCTAGCTGCTCGACAGAGAAGTAAAACAAACACTCTCATGTATAAGTTTGTCATTTATTCTGCTCGTCCTTGTTTTCCAATCTCTCTCTTCAATGTCAATGTCAGTATCAGTGAAACATTGTTCGCTTTCAACCCCTTTTCTTTCAAAGAATGTTTCCGAATCCAACTCCCCATTTGCCATCCTCCAAATCAAGCAGCAGAAGAAGAATTTTTCCCTCACAAACATAAAACCTCTAACATCGGGACCAGTTGCGGCTACAGCTACAGCTTCAGCTTCTCACAATGGGTATTTAAATTTGCTTCTTTGTATTCATTACATTACTGTTTTAATTTTTATCTAGGTCTGCTTGCATTTGATAGGATTCCTTATAAATCTGCTTCTCTATGTTTAGTCGATCAAGATTGTAATTCATGTGACCTACTGCATTCCCCTCCCCAATTTGAGGTGATTTAGTTTACTTCGCTTTGCTTTGCTTTGCTGGTCTATTCTATTTATCCCTCCCAATTTGGGTGATGTTGTGGAATGACCCATTGTGCTTCTGTGCACGGATGACATTGTCGTTGTTTGCTATTTTATTCCTCCTAATCGAGTGATTATGTGGATTGGTGTGTCCCCATTGTGGCTGGCCGTATTTATGAAATTAATGTGTTGTATCTCTAGTGTGCTTTCTTGGATTCGAATGTGTCCTAGTTTTGCTGTGTGTATGAGAAGGCTTGTGTCCCTGGGGTATTCCTCTCTCATTATAATGATTTCATGGATTGGAGTGTGCCCCATTGCAGTTATGTGTACGAAAATGCCGGCGTGGTTGACATTTTGAGCCAACTGTCTAGGGAAGATACTTGTTAGAAATTATATAATCCTAATAATTAAGACCTAGGTTTTGTGCTCCTCGATCAGCTTAATGCATTTGGGATATTGGCTATGTCTTCACATTTCAGTATTTGAATCAGACCACATATCTTCAAGTCAGGCAATATGGGGGATGACCAGTGTAGGATGGCTACTTGGGATGGTGGTTTGAGTGCGAACCATGGAAAGGGATTCGTTGACCAGAGTAGCATGTCGAGGCTTGCCTCTAGGTGAGTCGCATGTGTAATGCCCGAAAGGCTCACAGCCAGCTTAAACTCATCAAAGGCTTACCCAATGACTTACTCTGGGCCTCTGGCTATAGGGATGTGACCGAATTCCCTGCGAGAAATCCTCCCACTGCTAGAGGCTTACACTTCACGGAGTCTCACACCTTTTTGTACGCTTTCAGATCAAACCGTGTGCCTTCTAGTTGCATACTTTTTTAGTTAGTCTTAGTTGTTTCAGTTCAAGATATCATATGTTGGCTTTCTTTTCATAGCAAGTATACAACTTATATAGATTTTACTCCTATCTAGGCATTTGAAAAAACCAAAGGCCAACCCAAGAGTAGTATTGTCCTTTTCTTTGTCTTTTTCTCCCATCAATCACAAAAATTAGTATCCTTTCAACGAAAAGTTAATTTTATTCAAAATTTTTAAATACTATATATGAAAATTTTGATATTTTATGTGTCTGTAAATCTCTAAAATCTGAATTACTTGAGTTATTATTATATTTTATTATAGAAATGTTGCACGCCACTCCTTAACATTCAAACACATTTGTGTCATCACATGCTTGCAAATAATGACTTCGCTAGGTGAGCATTGCCTTGTAGAAAGTGTGAACTGGACTTCCACACATTTTACATGCATCAAACACCTCCTTGTCCGTCCCTTTCAGAGTTTGAAGTAGAAGAAATTTCCATGAAATGAAGTCATCGACTAAACTTCCATGCTTCCATACATTTGGCCTGTTGTCAAGATGAATTTCCAACGTCTTCCAATATTTGGGTGGCAGATCACTGATGCTCAAGAAAATAGTACTCCAAATGCACTAGGATGCTTATCACGACTATTGATAAGGGGCTAGTACTGATTAGATGAGTCATCAATTTGTCAATTAATGCAACAATATTGGTATTAAGAGGCCATGACTCAGAGATTATTAAGGAAGCTGACTTATTGTCTATAGGGAGGGATAACCATAATGGTTGTTATAGTTTGGTGAGTTAAAAGAGGTAAGGGGGCAACTATGCCTCATGGAGTAGGTAGAAGTAGAACAGAGGAGATATAGTAGTTTTGTTGAAGAGAGGGTAGTTCTCCAAGTTTGAGGATGGTTCAGTAGCTATGATAGGAACATAAGTAGATGAAAAAGAGGTAAAGACCTTGCTTTCTAAGCAGTGTTCTAAAAATCGCTAGGCGCTGGGCGGGCGGCAAGCAGGTGCCTAGCGCCCAGGGGCCTAGGCGGTCTTAGGTTTTGTATTATAACTTTAATAATTTACAAAAGTTAAGCATAATACCTTATCAATTACATCTAATTTAATGCCAATATACATATGCAAAATTTAAAAACATGAAAAATTAACAATTGTGAACAAAATTTATTAAAACTCAAATGACTGAAGTTGGTCATGATGGGTACTTTATATAAATTTGAATTTGTGTACTCTTTTATTTTTCTTCAAATTGCATGAATAACCTCAGTTATGTTTGATAAAATCTACATTAGTAAAATTAGTACCGGCAGATCATTTGAAAATTCCATTAAGTAATCATCCTTTGCTACATTTAGACATATACTGAATAAAAAACAATTAAATAGTTTATTTCTAAAAAATAGGAAAGAAAAATAAAATAAGAACACAATCAGCTTTATTAAAAATTAAAAAAATTAAAAAAATTAAAAAAATAAAAAATAAAAATAAAAATCGCCCAGACCGCCTAGACCCCGCCTAGAACCCGCCTAGATCCCGCCCAGACTGCCCAAAACTGCCCAGACTGCCCAGAACCGCCCAGACAGCCCGCCCAGCCATTAATCTGGGCGGTTTTCCACCTTCTAGCGCCTAGGCCGATTTTTAGAACACTGTTTCTAAGTGAGCTGAGCTATGGGTTAGGGTGGAACAGGGTGTCATAAGCATGATACGCAGACATTGGATATCTATTCGAAAACCTTAACAGGTTCAGAGTCCTCTTGAATGTCTCAAACGCCTTTCCCAAAAGGTAGCTTACCCTGGAGAATTATAAAAAAAACTGGAGAAGTTGTGGGGAACCCTAGATATCCTTAGGGGTTTGTCTATGTAAATGTTTAAAGTTTCTAGATATTTCCTAGGTATATGCTTTAATTTGCTCATACCTCTGTCTTCATATCTACTACGTATAGAGACCAAGGGTATTTCTTCAATGAGTTTATGTGCATCTACATGTGTTTAAAGACATTTTTGAGTAATTTCTAGGAACATATGGTGCCCCCTTGGCGTTACATTTTGTCACGCTTGGTAATTTTCTGAAGGGTTAACTTGCATTTGGGTCATATAGTTTTTACCAATTTTGAATCTGGGTCCCAAGACCAAGTCTAAATTTATCTATACCAAACTCAATATTATTTAAAAAAAGTTCATTCAATTATTGGACTCAGAGTTAACGGTCAGCGTGGTCTAAGGACCCAGACTCAAAGTTGGATAAACTTGGGACCCAAACTCAAAGTTGGAATAAATCATAGGACCCAAATACAAATTAACCCTTATCTAAAACTTAGTTTGCATGAACCAAAATTCATGAGAAAAATAGATTGGAAAGTGACAAGACACGCTAAACTCCTTTACAAATTGAGGAGGAAGATTCAAAGGCGAGGTACAAAATGATCGAGAACATAGTGGTGAGAGCCCCGAGGAAAAAGTAATGAAACCCTGAAACAAAAACTAGCGAGAAAAGAAATGGATCTGCTGCAAATCAAACCAAAACAAAAGTGAAAGTCACATTTTTGTTTTGTTACGTATCTATGTGATCACTCCACATGTCACATGTGTGGTAGAGTTCATTGGATTTGTTGACATGATCTAAGCATGGATCTCTGAAATCGGTTACTTGAGCCCCAGGGTCATAAATGAATTGTAAAAATTTCGAATGTGATTTGGGTCGGATATTAGAAATATTGTAGTCACCCGTGTCCTGTGATGGATGCAAATATTCATATCATTGTGCAATTGAAACAATCATTCAGGCATGAAAAGAAATAACATATTAATCACGTGTTATATGAAAGATGGGTGAACTTTTTAAAAACAATTGTTATACCCAAAAATGATAAGTGTCTTATGACATTAACAATGGAGGAAAGCGATAACAGCGCCACGAGAGAATTGCGACACTTAACGCAACAGTAGTGCCTAGAGGTGTTAATAGTGGCTCCCTTTGAATGGATTCAGATGCTACGACTATGACTTCCCCACCAGGCCACTACATTTTGAGACGGAGAATAACCATTTGCCCATAAATGTCTTTTGCTAGTATTCCTTTCCGTAGTGGTAGTATATGTGAGGTTTCACTTTGTTTTTGTGTTGAAAATAAAATATTTGATAATAAACGTCTTGTGCTAGTATTCCTTTCCATAGTGGTTGTATATGTGAGGTTACACTTTGATTTTGTATTGAAAATAAAACATTTGATAACTATTTGAATGTTGATGACGAAAAGAAGCTGTATCCATTATAAAATAGGTCTAAGGGGATGAATGTCATTTTTTTCAGAAGTCATTGTGTAAGTTTATAAAACTTGAATTCATATTGACTATATCTGTAGTTTGTTCTTCACTTTTATTTTCTCTATCTACTTTGTGTATGTTGAAATCATATAATGAAAATTGCATTTCGAAAGACTTATCCAGATACTCCATGTAAAAAGAGTCGTTGTGTTCCTGTTGAACATGTTGTTGAAGAATTTTCATCAAGTGTCATGACAAAATGCTAAATTAAAATAAAAGTTCCATTGCACCAAATGAAGCATGAAAGCATAAAGAAGGGTTCTTGGGCAACACAAAATCAGTGCATTTAGTAACATTATGGAAAGAAAAAAAATATATAAAAATCACAGAGACATTCAAGATGATTCTCCTAAAGGTGAAATAATGTTGGTTCGAGGGTACTAATGTAGATAAAAAACAATGATGGTATAATTGTTGAGAGGCAAATCCTTGATGGTGTTCTTGTGGCAAATGAGGTCACTGACTCTAGATGCCGGGATGGTGGTGTTGTTTGAAGTGCAAAGTTCATTTCGAAAAGGTACACCACTGGCTGGAGCGGGACATCTTGTTTATTGTCTTTAAAGGATGGGCTTCAAGAAGTGGATTAGCGTATGCCTGTCCAATGTTTATTTCTCTGTCATGGTCAATGGGGCCCGACTTGTTTATTTAGGAGTGGGAATGGCATTAGACAAGGAAATCCGTTGTTGCCTTTCATTTTTATTGTGGTGGTGGAGGCTTTGAGCTGCTTGATCATCAAGGCAAGGTAGGTCGAATGCCGTAGTGGTATTTGGTTGGGGGAAGGGCTCGTATTATCTCTCATCTCCAATATGCAAATGACATTATACTCTTCTTTGTTAATAGGTCGGATTATGTGGCTAACCTCAAATACATTTTGTCTTTATTTGGAGAAGCTTCTGAACTCAAAATTAATTTTTCCAATATGAGATGTCTGGGATGGATATTTAGGATGGGGCATTCATGACACATTTCAGCCTCCATTATGGGATGTGTGGTTCAAAACTTTTGTTGTCGGTATCTTGGACTTCCTTTTGGGGGCTTAGTGTAGTGGACCTAGTGGTACAGAGCCATGGGTTCTGGTGGTAGAAATCTTGGGGCAGTGGTTAGCCTCATGGAAGAGTAGGTTACTTAATAAAATAGGAAACTAACTTTGGCCAAGAGTGCATTGGCTAACATCCCTATTTACCATGTCTCTTTTCTTGATTCCGACTTTTATCGCATGTAAAATGGAGCACTTAGTAAGGGATTTTTTGTGAGGTGGAAGGGAGGGGAAAGGTGGTTTCATCCTTTGAGATGGGAGTTGGTGGTGCTTCTGACAGGTAAGAGTGGCTTTGGTGTTATAACCTTCAAGAAAAGGAATGTTGCCAAGCAAATGTTTGGAAATTCAACAAGGAGCCGGATAGCCTTTGAAGGACAGTTATTAAAGCTACCTATGAGGGCAGGAATGGGTGGCTTTCGAATTGCCCCCCACAGGCTGATGGTTTGAGTTCACAGGCAGAATTGGTAATTTTTTCTGCTCTCAAGGAGGGAAGTTGTTGACATCCATTTATTTAATTCTAATCCATTCTAGGTGACACAACTAAAAGATATACTTACTCGAGATTGGCTAGAAATCTTCATACTATCAATTCACACTTTCTGTTTATGTTCTTTCACATTGATTTTTCTTTGAATCTGTCCTGCACGTTTTGTCGTCTAGATGTCACAAAATATTTCACATTTTTTTTGTTTTTGTTTTTGGCGAGATGGATACACTTGCCTTTTTCTTTTTCCTTTATTACTGTATCCACTGAACATAAAACCAACAGTTTGCATGTATTTATCTATATATGCACAGTAGACATTGCCTGCTCATCAAACATTTCTTATCAATATTATTGAAGCCCTTTATCTGTTGGCTATTTTCTGGCTCTGGGATTTCTCTAAACAGAATAGAGAAGAGAAGAATTGATGAGAGCGGTAGCTTGACATTGGACAGTATACGACAAGCTTTAATCCGCCAAGAAGATAGCATTATATTTAGCCTTTTAGAGAGGGCTAAATATTGTTACAATCCTGACACTTATGATCAAAATGCCTTTTCAATTGATGGGTTCCAGGGATCTTTAGTTGAGTACATGGTCAGGGAAACTGAAAAGCTTCATGCTAAGGTAAACATAACCATCTGAAACAAGAGAAAGGAAGGAAGATTAATGTCATTACAGGATTAACTGATTGTCTTTTTCTTAATATAGGTAGGAAGATATAGAAGTCCAGATGAGCATCCTTTCTTCCCAGAAGACATGACTGAGCCAATTTTGCCACCTCTGCAATACCCACAGGTAGGATACAAGTTATAAAAATGGAATGATTACTATAATCTTTTAGAATTTATCACCGGCCAAACCAAGTTTATCAGTTATTATGTTCAGTGTGCACGTTGGTTGTTTTCCTGCAATTTAGTAGTTGACTTGATGGCTGACTAGGTTTTATTTTAATTTCTTTCAGGTGAGTTGAGTTTTATTTGCTTGAAAGAAATAAGAATTGGTGATTCAGAAAAAGCACAATTTCTCTTATCATATTGAATATCTTTTTAGTCCTGAAAAAAAGTAAAATTTCTCTTTTCCTAAATATTGTGCTTGAATTCCATTAGAGAAACAGTTCCGAAAGTTGATGGAGGGTCATGTTTAGATTTATTATTGAATTTCCTTTGGTAAGGACATGTTAGGAAATGGCGTAGTTCCTTGATTCCTAATATTAGGGTACTTTTTTATTAAACTTATAAGTAGACTTATTGTCTTTGGTTTTAGTCAAAGTTTAACTAATGGAGATCTGAGTTTTGATCAAATTCATGGAATTTCTTTTGTGCAATAGAATAGGCACCAATTTGTATCAGAGAAGTTAATGCCACACCCACGTTTCCACGCAAGAGCCCTTACCCAACCCTTGGTTCTCTTTCGTCAAATCTATCCCTGAAGCACAAATGCAAGCACTACCCCTGAGCAGTTGAAAAAGAGATATAATAAGATACAAGCATGTTTTATTCATGCTTTTTGTTCTTTGTTATTCTCCTAGAAAAATCAAACATATACATGTTTTTTGTTCTTTGTGTGATAGAATTTGCTCCAAAAATTAACAGGGTACTTTGATTCTTTACAAGTGATAATGGGTCATAGTTGTGGCTTAATCAAGTACATTTTGACTTACATTGTGGCTTATCAATATCGCATCTGTAACTTTCATGTAACAGTTACTTTAGTCAATTTTATTTGCTAATGTTTAACAACTTTTAAGATTGTTATAATTAAGAATTGTATTGTTTATCTCCTATTAGGTGTTACATCCAATTGCTAATTCTATCAACATAAACAAGAAGGTCTTGGATATGTACTTCCGCGATCTTCTTCCAAGATTGGTTAAAGAAGGAGACGATGGTAATTGTGGATCAACTACTGTGTGCGACACAATTTGCTTGCAGGTTTGCATTAACTGGTTATCTTCAAGTTGTAACTAACAGGCAAGATTATACCCCTCAATCTGGTGTCAACTTGTGACTTCGCAAGGTCTGATAGTGTCACAAACCAAAAGTTAAAATAAGAAATCACTCCTAAGACTCAACTAATTTGCTATTGTTTTTGTTAGTTTTCTTTCGTCTTTCTGCCCTATGTAACAACGACATTGACACTGTGTCGCTGGTGTCTGATATGAATACGAGTTGTCTGACATGTTGGTTAAAGTATCCAGTAATATAGGGACACAGTTGTACGGTACTTTATGCCTTTCAAGGTATAAACTTTATAAGTCTTATTTACCTTGCCACAATATACTTGTAATATTTATAAAGTAGTATACCTTCGAAAGATACGTAAAAAACTTGATGTTCTAAGCTTGAAGTCTCCGTTGGTGTCCAATATGTGTCCGGCTGTCAGCAATGTCCAATAGATATCAACACGGAAATATTTTTCAAAATTGTGTTTCCTTGTTATAAAGTTTGTGACCTATTTCACTTTGGTTCTATCTAACAACGACACTCTATGCTTAGATGATTATTGGGTCCTAAGTTATTAATGCGGTGAAAAATCGCCGATTAATCGCAATTTGAGGTTTGACCGAATCGAATTGAGTGAAATCGGTTGGGGTTTAGCGAACACTGATTAATCGGTGAAAAATTGGCGAGTCACCAATTAATCGGCCCAACCGACTCGCCGATTTATCGCTATGTAAAAAAAACCTAAACTCAAGATTTTCCTTTCATTCGCCAGCCGCAGCTCCCTCCAACCCAGATCCTACAAAAAAGAAAAAGCAAGAAGAGAGAAGGTGAAGATCTCTGGACGGCGACGACAACTAGATCTTTGGCTCTGGACGGTGACGGTGATTTATGTCTCTATCTTTTCTTCCATTCCTTCAAACCAAATCAGAAAGGTATGTACCACTTCAACCCAAATTTCCCTATTCCCTTTCCTCCCAGTCCCCATTCCACTTGGCCTCCCCTCTTCTCCTCCCTCTTGTGTAGAATTAATATGGACTAGGGGAGCTTGTTGATTGAGGTTATTTGTAGTGATATGGATTTTGGTGAAACAATTGATTGTTGTCGGAACAAATTGGATTTAGCTTCTTATTGAACTCCCATCTTTCTGTGTATTTGATATTTTTGTCTTTCTGATTGAGAGCACTAATAGCTGAACCTCACAATTTCATTGGAAGTTTGTGATTATGCATGACAAATCCACACAATCTTCACGCACTTCAGTCATGACTTTTTTTTTTTTTTTGTCTAGAATATATTGGCATAATCCTCTGGATGTGGAGTATTTTTTTTTGTTCAAAGTGACAATTTTAGAAATATCTTTGGTGTAAAGTAATACGATTTACCTTCATGGGTTAGTGGGATAGGTAGGTTAGTTCTTCCTGTTAAGTCTGGTATCTATTTTTCTTCTGAATGTTTGTCTTGACATCTATTATAAAGTTATATAATTACAAATTTACACCATTTTAATTAATTATTTATTTTTGTAATCTATGACTATGATTAAATTTTTAAAATATATACTTTGAAAAAATTGACCGATTAAATCCGATTAATCTCGCTTAATCGTAATTCGGTCATGAACTGCGTTGCGGCCACTTTCCGATTTAACTGCATATATTGGGTCCATACCAATGAACAAAAACGAAACAATTATAGCAAGTTAGTAGTACATGAGTAGCAATATTGACCTACGAGTGAATGAATATGACTAATAGTTCAAAACTTATTGTTAAAAAATAAATAATACTAAAATGTACAAGCGTGTCCCCTAGCTCTCTCATATTGTTTTTATTGGCCAGCATACACGACACTTCGTATTCTTGTCGGATACCAATACACGTACCCATGTCGTTGTTACATAGCTTTGGTCACATAAACTAGTTATGCATGCTATGTTTATTTTGTCTGGTATTTGTGAATTTTATTTTATTCCATTAAGGATCTTCAGTCTTCAGTTTTCAGTTAGGATGCCCAAGCTTACGCACCAGAATACATAGGGTGTGGCACAAAAATGAAAAGCCCAACTATTTTTATGTTATTTCTGAAGTACTAAACCAAAGCATTAAAAAGTGACAGTGGTGTTTCAAGTTAAGTTAAAATCAGCGATCTTAACCTTCACAGTTCACACTATATTTCAAGCCAATTTCCAATTTGACCACATACTGTGAGCCCTTGACCCGCTGACTCATTTATTGGCCAATTACTACTGATTAACAATTTACTAATAAGTGTAGTTTGGCCCCCACACTGATGTATTTTATTTATATTTTTTTATAAGAAAGCCGAGAACATATTTGTTATAAAAAAACTAGCAAATCGGTGAACTGAATCCCCCAAGAAACATACAATCTGATGACTTTGTACTTTATACAATACTGGCCCAATCTATAGGTAACTGGAAATTCGTTAATCTGAAGCATTTGTCAGACTGAGGTTGCCGGAGAGTGGAAGTTGTGTCGGGGAAGTTTGGGCAAATGATAGATGTTGGCATGGTATTAAATTTTCACCCCAAGTTGAGGACTTAATAAGCACATGACTTTGGAAGTTGGTATATAAATGTCCAATTTTTGGTGCCTTCTTAATTGATTTAGAACCATTACATGCCTCATTTGAGTCTGAATGATCCATCTAATGGTTTTTAACAGTTCGGAGTAGTTACTTTGTTAGCTGTTCTTCTTCAGCAATTCTTAGTGGGTACAGCTCATGGTCTTCCAATGCTTGAATAAGAATATTTCAGCCAGTTCTTCCCTGGATTCCATGTGGGTGCTCATACATGAGTGTGTATGCACTCCCGTATACAGTGGCATTGGGTGTCCATGTGGGTGTGCACTGATCTCTGTCTTGTGACCAACTTTGTCTCCTACCTGTGGTTTCAGGTGCTTTCTAAGAGAATTCATTATGGTAAATTTGTAGCAGAATCAAAATTTCAATCCAACCCTGTCATGTTCGAGGCTGCCATTAAAGCGCAGGTACTGCTTCTTTCTGCTGTGTTCAAATCTTATATTCTTTTTTGGATTTTTCTTTTGTACAAAAAATATTAACATTTGTGTTCTTTTACGGCGTGGTGTGTTTTACAGGACAAGGCCCAGTTACTGAATTTGGTGACATATCAGACAGTGGAAGATACAATCAAGAAAAGAGTAGACATGAAGACTAGAACCTTTGGACAGGAGGTGAACAATGGAGAGAATGATGGAGCTTCTCCAGTATACAAAATCCAGCCAAGTATTGTTGCTGATCTCTATTCTGATTGGATCATGCCTTTGACAAAGGAAGTTCAGGTTGCATACCTGCTTAGAAGGTTGGACTGAACATAAAGCTTTTTTCATCGTTTAGGCTGTGTTTGGATGTGCACTCATGACTAACTTTTATGCTGCTAACCACCAAAACTACCTAGCAAGTTTGGAAACTTCTAACTTCTTAGGATTTATTATTATTTTTTCCCTTAAATTTGGATTGTTTTTACCTTTTATTTTGACCTATAAATCATTTAGCTTGGAAATAACTTCTAGTCTTATGAGTGATAATGCTTTTCGTAGGCAATCGTTTACTGTCTGTAGTATATATTTGAACGTGATTAAGCATTGAGAAAAGAACAATGTCGCCAAATATTAGATAACTTGATGTATGCAGTGTTGGCAGGTTCTTGGCTATGAATTCAAAAATGGGCGACTTGCATTTTTTCACATGAATACCCCAAGCATCAACATACATCTGTTTGCATTATGAATTTCTCCTAATCTCAGAAGCCCCATCCCACCCCCCAAGCCCACAATACCTACTTTAGTTGAATCTCGTCCGTGCACATTAACTAGGCAATGGGTCAATATCTTTTTATAGTTAGGGGTGATCTGAAAGAAAAGGAAATAGGAAGTTCATATAACAATAAGAAAAATGTAAACAACAGGGTGGCAAATTGAGTTTGAATTGCCATGCTACATTCGTTGAAGAGTTAAAGAACCATTCGTTGACATTAACAATAATACATAAGTTACAAACTAAGAAAATGGTAACCGTACTGCAGAAAACCATATGCAAGTATTCAAGACAGCTTGCATGTGTGCACATGGACTTTTTTATGTTTAGAGTTCTTCCTTGACAAAGAAACTTTGTGGTAGGCTAAAAGCCTCCTCCTGACTCAAGACTTCCTTATCATCATCATCATCTGATTTCTGAATTCGAGGGAAAAACATAAACCAATCAGTTAGATAAATTGAACGTTGCATGGAGGACTTAAACCAATTTGTCATTATAGGGAAGGAAGAACTGGATGCATAATGAGATTATGCAAATAAGCCATTAATGACAATGCATAATTATCATTAAGATATTTTTGTTCAAAATGCACACTGAGCATTTAAAATGCATAATTACAGGTTTGAACACTGTCAGATTGTTAGTGTATATTGATAGACTTACTTGGTGGCGGGTCATAAAGCTAGTAGTATCTTTCCTAATTCTTTTGTGGATTTTATCCATCAAAATGCAACTTAACCCGCCTAGCAGGAGCGATCAACATGCTGGAGTTTGAAACAGATGTTCATCGTGTCACAAAGAAAGTTTGATCTTCCATGGGAAGCAACGAAATGATGAGACATATTTACCAGTTCGACCACTTTCAGATAGCTTGTGTATATTGACAGATTAATGTGGTGACGGATCATCAAACTAGTAGCACGTTTCCTAAATTTATTTTGTGGAGTTCATTCATAGATCATTGTGTTGACGACTCAAGAAATTTATTGTAACAGATGCCAGTGGTAAATTTTAAAAATGATTACGATGGTCACAATTTGAACTTTTTTCCAGGAAAAAAAAAATTTGGAGAGGGTGAATCCAAATTATAAATACCAGCATGTCAAGGTTGTAGAAACGATTAAGCAACAGCAAAATGTCTTCAGCAGAAAAGTCCCGATCAAAGCTGACAACGAGTTCTCAGAATGAGGGGGATTAAAAAACATCAAAGACAGTCTTGCAAATGCTAAACTAGTGAAGAAAATAAATACATAAATAAATAAAAAGCATATAGCACAACTGACCTTCTCCTAAAAAATTCCATCAGACCAAAAAGGACAATGTGGCGATTTATACCTACATAGAGGCAACGATTGTGATTTCGTCATTTGCATTAATTTCAGTATTTTGATTTTAAAAAATATTTCATTGTATGCAGAAGAAAACATATACATTTTGAGAATATGTCAAACATATATGAATATGAGGAGAAGTAAGATACAAGTAAATTAACCTAATAAACACATTGAATATATTAAATGAAGCCTAAGTGCACAAGTATCCCTATAATTGTAAATGTCTTAATCATTTTGGGGTTTTACACAAAAATGCCAAAATTTACAAAAAACGCAAAATATTTTGAAATAACTCTTCGAATATTATACTTTTCAATTTCGGTACTTTAAATTTCAATATCTCAAAAAACGAAATATTTCTCAAAATCACAGTCCTTGCATTGAAGTAAACATAAACATGATAACCAGAAAACTCAATCAAGTTTAAATTATGTAATAACACGCTTGAACCCTTTGATGAGGCTCTGCTCAGCATCTCTCAGGAACATTTGGGCGAGCCCCTCCACGGCAATCGTGAAGAGTAAGGTGGAAACCAGGTCTCTTTGGCGCATCCCTTTGGTGCTCTATAAAAAAAACCTCAACCCCACCACTAATTTTAACAGAAAAACAAGCTGTGGCTCAGCAAGTGTGCAACCATTCGAGCTATTTGTTCTCAAAAATCCATATGTAAGCTAACGGTGATCGTGTCTTGTAAATACGTTAAAAAACAGAGATATCTTCTATCCCGACTCTCTAGTCCCATCTGCTACTGCTACGCAATGTTAATTAGCTTTGTAGCTGGGTCCACTCACGTAAGTCATTTTGTGCTCTAAAAATGAAAAGAAAAAAAAAAAAAACTCATTTAAGCCATCTCCTAATCTTCTCATCATTTAAGTAACAAGGTGTTTATAATTACCAAATAATGAGTTAGTATTTCTTTGTAGTCATACTCGGTATTAATTGCAATTATCATTTAAGAATGTTGAAGACTGGATAGCAATAAATAAATAAAACAAAATTCAAAAAACATTGAATCCTGCCATTTTAGCTATGTAAATAATTATGGCTCTATTAAAATCTATGTAGTAAATGCGGATAACAAACCTTTCGCAATCCAGAACCGATTTAAGAATAAGTGGATTAATCGGATTTAATCGGTATACATTTTTATACCCTAATTAATGTAAATTATAGTAAATAACATATCTTACAATAAAGATTGATAAAACAAGTATTATTGAGCAACAAAAGTCATATTATAGACTATGTAATTATGTCCAAAACATTACACATTATAGAACAACAACCACCACCCAACAGAACAATATCGATTTGTCACCGATTAATCGGTGACCGCTATATCCAACCACCAAATACCTAGTTCGGATCGGTTTATTCCGATTTACAATAAATCACCGATTAACCGTCGCATTAAATTAATATTATAACTATGAGAGACAAAAATGGTGTAAACCACCTACGATAGATAAAAGGGTAATTAGCATGTAGCCCGAGATGGAAGGGGTTTCTGGACTATGGCGGAGGTGGAAGGGGAGTCAGGGTGGGGCAGGAAAGAGCCGTAGCCATATTGTGAGGGCTTGGACATTGGAGGGGGAAAAGAAGTGGAGGAAACCCAATATGCACATCTACTTCTTCACAGGCAACCTTCTCACACACACATTTCTCCTTCTCTCTTAACACAACCCCGAGCCCATCCCATCTCCAACACCACGATCACCACCACCCTGATTTCTCTCCCTCATCTCCAACCTCCTCTTCTCCATTCGACGTCATTAAAGCGGGTTTGAAATCAAACAGGGGAGCCAACCTTAATTGCTTTTTCCCTCTACGCCACAGAGATTACCATCATCCCTACTTAAGGATCGCATTAAGAACTCCCCCAAGCTCACCCCCACCCATTTGCCAGACTCATCAACAACAATACCACTGAATATCACCATATTCTTTGCCCATAATTGATATCTTTTTTGGAGAAACTCAAATCAACTCCTCCAAAGTATCTCAATTGCTCTTGCATGCTGCTGATCTTCTTCTAACATTGTTAATCCCCAACACAACCAATTAAAGAATACAATTCCAATCATTTTTTTAAGGGTGAGTTTGGTTGAATAAAATCCACCATTATATTTTATGATCAATGGTGGGAATGGAAATCTCGTGAACATGAGAATCACATACTTTGGAAGACCAAAAAGTGTGATTCTCATGTATATTCATGAGACTTACATTCCTACCATTGATCATGAAATCTAATGATACATAATGGATGTCACATTTAAGAGATTGGTACGTCAATTATCAATTATCGTCATCCATCTCCACCGCCCAACAAAAATCAATGCAACCTATTCGAAGCAGAAGCAATGGAACCCATTCATCTTCAATCAATCTAGGCGACTACTGTGAGGGCTTCGACATTGGAGGGGCAGAAGAAGTGGAGAAAACCCTAAGAGGCGAGGCGAGGAGGAGGAGGAGAGGGTGAAATGGGCGAGAATATGGATGACACTAGGTAGTGAAATGGAAATATTTGATGGACATCCAAAAGTAGTGGCCTATTAGTATTGGCTAGGCAAGCAACTCCGAACATACACACCCATGGAATTACAAATAGAAAAAGATTCGAATATGCAATGAGTGGAGACAAGCAAGTACCTTGTAATTTATTGGGAGGGTAGATTTCAAGAGCTTCCAACAACTTTAGTTCCAATTCAACCTCCGATTGCTCCTAATCGCCCACCATCCAAAACATATCAAAAAATCTATCTCTATCTACAACAAAGAGAAAGGAAACCAACAAACAAACCTACCTTAGGAAGAGAAGAAGCTGATGAAGGTGGAGCTTGGCATGGAGAATGTACGGAAACACCTTCTTGTTCCTCCTCTTCCATATTCTTTTGTTTCACCTCCGACCCAACCCAATGCTCTTTTGCCCAATAATACTGCAAACACAAAAGAAAAACATTACCAATTTTCCAAAAGGGGATTGATTGTTAATAGCACCCGCTACTAAGATGAAAGTCATCCCATTTCACTGTTTTCATTTCTAAAAGGTAAAAAGTTTCGAAAATTCTAGGGGTCGAGGGAGGGAGCGAGGGATGGGTGGAAGCCACCCATTCGCCTCAAGATGAGTGCCATCGCGCATCTCGAGTCCGATGCACTCATCTCGAGGCGGATGGGTGGTTACCACCCACCCCTCGCCCCTTTCCCGGGCTCTTAAGATCCACAACTAAATGGTTGATTTGACCGGCCCTCCTACCACGCAACATCAAGATTTGTCAAATTCACTCATCTAAACTCACCTCTCTTCATCATCAACAACAACTCAACCTCTTCTCATCGTATCGTCTATGTTTCTCGCCAATTTTCTCCCAAAAAGTTTTCTTAAACAACTAAACTAAGACTCTTATGTTCATTTTTCTCTTCTACTATATTATTTTCTCACAATTTCATTTCGATAAAATTTGAAGACTCCAACACAATATTCATGGATGAAGTGTATAAAGAGAACACATATTGTTCAATACAAATTTTTGTTATCTATGCCTGTTTTCCCCTTTCAAAATGCTAAGAAACCAGGTTGAGGTGTACATCCATGTCAGCAACCCAATCAGTGACACATGCTTGTCACATGAGGTATGTTTGAAAAAAGGAAAGAAGAAATAATCTGCGATTAGAATAAGCAACACACTAAACAATTGAATGAGAGCAGCGCACTAAGCAATTGAACCAGAGACGAGGGACTGTGATTACTGCATCACACGGAGCATTGAGTTCAGAAACGGGAAAAAGGATTCACAAGAAGACGAGAGGGGGTTTGGATATTTGAATACACCTTCTTCAAAACTTTGCATTGCATAATTCTCTTCAATATCTCTGATCTAATTGAACCCACTTTGATGTTTTCCTAAAAAAAAAATTTGCATTTATTTATTTAGTTACATATTTACATGATGGTTCAATTCAATTGATTTGAATCGAACCAGAAGGATGAATATGGGGGTTTCTCAGATTTTTGAACAATTGTGTTTACTATTATGTATATTTATTGCTTCAATCAATAGTTGCATCTATGTTTTTTTTGTTTAATCTATATCAAGTATCTGTTTATAATTGTTTAATTATCACTTACAAAACTCTAATTTAAACTTTATTATAATGAATTTAAGAAAATTGAAAGAAATGTCAAATTTCGAAGGAATGGCAAGCTCGACTAGGTTGGTGATGTGGACAGCTCAACCTGGTTTCCTAGACCGATTGTTTTTTTTTGTTTTCTTACATTAGAAAACAAGTGGAAATTTGTATTGAAATTGAACTTGATGCTTGATCTGTATCCAACAAGTGTACCGTTCGGCCAGCCAAAAAGTATGTTAAACAAGTAGCTTGAAAATATCTCAGAACAACCATAAGACCAACCTGGCCGTATGTGTGTCTTGGTGCTTGCTGTCCTGGTCACTAAAACCACCATTTCAGTTAGGCATAAAAGTTAAGTCAGAATAGGCTGATGATGAAGTTGGTCTTGGTGCCTAGTGTCTTGGTCACCAAAACCATCAGTGTCACATTCGTCCAACAAAAAAAATGTTTAGTCAGACATAGGGCCAAGGAGGAAGTATTGTTGAACAACGATATGGCCAACTTGGTTGTTTGTGTGGCTTAGTCACCAAAACTAACAAGGTTCCATTTAAGAATGTGTCTCGGTCCATTCTAATTATTCAAAAATCCTATAAATAAAAATGTATTTGTTAATTGGAAAAAAAAAATTGTTGTACTAATTAAAACTGCAGAAATAAACTTCATATTGTCCCATTGATAATCCAATATTTTGGTGCTTAACTTGTCAAAATTATTTCAACAAAATAAATGTTCAAATTATTCATCATCCTCGTCCCCTAGTTACCAAGTTGCAACGAGGTAGGTTGTAGGAAACACATACAAGAGGCGATATACCATGCGATGATACATAAAAATGGTCATACCCCTGAGTCGTACACGTGTCATGATAATCTCGAGGAAATACATGCCTCGACATCAGCCTAACACTTAACAGGCTCAAGCGGTTCTAAGCTCACTCAATTCAGTCCGCCAGACGGACCTGGACTCTCACAGCACGCTAGGCCCACATGTCTCACATCTGTCCTCAATACCCGTAAGCCCTCCTTAGGCAAGTATATCGAAGATCTGCTTCGGACGGGCAACTACAATTGCTTTTTGCTCCCAACTAGGAAGCAAACACCAGAGTATCTTCCACACAGGGAAACTCCCTTCTACGGAATGCTTTTAGATTGAGAACTATCTCCCTTTTATCTAGGAGCGCAAAGCTAATAGGGAACTTCCCTCCTACAACATGACTTCTAATTAGAGAGGGATCTGCACGAATATCTCCTCCCTAATCTACGCCTACATGGCCTGGTTAAACCAGGACTCCTTGAACTATAAATAAGACATGAGGTTGGTAAGCTAAGGTACGCTACAAATTCCATGTTACAGCATTACATCTTCCTCAGATCCCTGTCTGACTTTAGCATTTGAGTGTCATCACCCACCTCACGGTGGTCCGTGGCTCACGTGCGTTGCTTGTGCAAGTCAACAGGACAGCAGGAACAGGGTCAAAGCAGAAAGCGAAATCGACTGCATCAATTTGGCGTCGTCCGTGGGGACGACATAGTTCTTAACTTTACACTAAGTGTCATTTCCTACCAAATCTCAGAGAGATGGTGACCACCAGGTCACGCAACAATGGAGAACCAGGGGACATGTCAAACATTCAGGCTGTCCCTATACCAGTTCTTGCCATGCACGGGCAGCAAGCACACGCCCCTACACCAATGGCAGTAACGATGAACCCCAGAATCGAGGTGCTGACGTCTCAAATACAGCAGGTCATCAAGGTAGTGGAGACGCTCACACAAAAGAATCCACCCACTGCTAATGGAGACCAGGAACAGCACAGACCTCCACTTCCAATGGATGATAGGGAGCAAGTGAATGAGAGCCAGACCTCCGCCAGTTCCCATTGGACTAAGGGAGGCTGCGCGGCTAACGCTGAACTCGCCGCCAGGACAGAGAGGCTAGGTCCCGAGAACCCCTTCCGCAGAGGAGCGCATGACTCGAACGTATTATATCGCCTCTCCGTCCCACCCTTTGTGGATCAAATCATGAGTGAAGCACTTCCGAGGAAGTTCACTTCCCTGAAGCTCGACTCCTATGATTGAACCACTGATCCCTTCGACCACCTACGCCATTACTAACACGTAATGGCCCTTAAAGAGGGATCTGAATCCGTAATGTGCAAAACCTTTCTTACTATTCTGAAAAGCTCTGCATTGACGTGGTTCCACATCCTTACTCCGAAGTCCATCGACTCCTTCAAAACACTGGCGAAGGAATTCCTTACCCATTTTATCGGAAGCAAACGCTTCCGAAAATACCTGCACTACATACTCTCTCTAAGGCAGAGGTCTAGCGAGACACTCCGAAAGTACGTCACGCGCTTCAACAATGAGTTGACTCTCATAGACGGGTGCAACGACGATACAACCATGACAGCATTCACTGCAGGCCTCAGAGAGGGAAAGCTCTTCAAGGACCTCACCTTGGAGCCCCTTTGGACATGGCAGAACTTCTCAATAGCGTCTAGAGACACATCACTGTGGAGGAGTCAAGGACCGCCAAGAGGGAGACCAAATGCGACAGGAAGCCCTTCGCTTCTTGGGATAAGAAGGAGGGAAAGAGGCGCTAGGATGAGGAACGAAGCAAAAGGAAGCGCAACGACAACAGACTGGACCTTGGTCGACCCAGGCCGGAAATCATCCAACTACGTTGGATCCAGAGCCATGACACCCCTAAATGCTAGTCTATCGGATGTACTCAACTCCATAAAAAATTGGGAGGAATTTAAGTGGCCCCCGAAGACACGCGGAGACCCTCTACAGCGACACAACGACAAGTACTGAGCGTACCACAAGGAGGGTGGCCACAACACCTACGACTGCAAAAGTCTGAGGTATGAAATAGAGTATTGGATCCGCAAAGGCAAATTGAAAGACTTCCTGACGTCTGAGAAGCAATCAGACAGACCAGGGACCGGGGGGAGTCAATTAAAGAGATAGAGAAGGAGACTTCTCGGATAATATACGTCCTTCATGATGTCAGACTGAATAAAGACCAGTCGTACAAGTCCTGCAAGAAGACTCTGCTGGATATGCGGACATGACCCACGGATGAGGATAGACGTGTTTTCTATTCAAGAATTCAAAACCGCATCCCCACTTTGACTTTTACGGACCAGGACCTCGATGGAGTTCGAGCACCGCGCAACATTGCCTTGGTCATATCTGTTTCCATCGCAAAGTGGAAGTGAAGAAAGCTTTCTTCGACACAGGAAGATCGCTCAACGTTCTGTTTTATAATGTTTTCCGCAGCATGGACCTCAAAGAGGAAAGCCTAGCGCCATCAGAGCACCCGCTGATCGGATTCAACGGGGAGAAATGTTTTCCTTCGGAAAGATAAGATTAGTTACGGTAGCAGGTGAACCGCAACTCAGGAAGGTCCTATTTCTGGACTCATGGTGGTAGACGCACCATCATCCTACAATCTAATCCTAGGAAGACCATGGCTCCACCAGATGGAAGCAGTGGTATTCACCTTTCACCAGTGTGTTAAGTATAATGTTAACCACTCGAAGGAACCATACGTGGAGACCAACCTGCGGCACGAGGCTACCATTACGCCTCACTAAAACAAATAGAGTGCTCCCATATTCAACTACATCTTACAGAGCAGCGTGAGCCAATGCAAAGTCAAAAGACGGTAGAGACATCATTTTCAAGTGGTACAGAAGCAATCAGCTCTTCCGCCCAGCGAGTTGTAAAGGCCATGGCAAGCGGGAACACATCCCCCGACATTTCGTCGGCGTGGAGATTTGCTCCTCTACAAGGTTTACTCATCAGCGACCTACATAACGCCTCGACAGTCAGCTAAACGATCCGCAAGAGCAACTCGAATTCACTTCAAGGTGAGGATCGAATTCTCTTCGTCAACAATTAGTTTGCTTTAAGTTGTTTGTTTCCCTTTCCATAGTCAATATTGAGTTTCAATTCTTAAAAAAGCTTATGTGATTCGCAATCATTTAAGAAATAAATGAAGAATTACGAAAAAAAAAAATCTATTCATTATTGGAAAGATGTAACAAAAAGCACCTTGAGGCAATACAAAAGGCTACATATTGCGAACGCCCTGAAGCGGATGAGCACTATAAACTTCTGAATACAGTAAAAGACTCGTTTAGACAATTCTGCAACGGACAAAGTCTGACGAAAACTTGCAAACCTTCCGATACGAGTAATCTGCAAGTGAAAGCAAAGGTAAGAGAATGGGAGACCTCGAAACCTTCCCTAGGTAAAGACGAAGTGCCAGAAGAGATTGCAAGATTGAGCAGTCAGATTGCTCCGTCAAATAATTCCAGAAAAGTATCGCACTACAGCATTGTAGGCCTCACAACGAGCTGTTGATTTCCTCAAGAGACATCTCGTCGTCTATACAACCTCTTCAAAGGGCTTTGAAGAAGGTAGATGAGGATGTCCACAAGTAGCGACATAGTTACGGTCTCATAATGCTATCAAGAGAGATTACTTTTCCCATATGCGATGGCAGGTGTGACTGAGAGCTACCACACCCGAAGACATCGCACATCGACTAACACATCGATCAGCCATCAGTTAGCAGCAGGATCTGAGCACACGAAGACACGAGTGGTACGGTCTAACACCAAGGCATCTCCCTTGGTATGAGATCCGTACTACGCGAAATGAAAAGAAATTACGAGATCCCAGCAGATCAACTACGTGCTCACCCAAAGCAGGTGACCAAGCATAACGACAACTATTATTGTGCCCGACCTTTGCAAATGTCTGAACATTCAGAGACTCCAGAGACGGAGATCCACTTTCAGCCTTTGAAAAACCCAAAGCACTCTCTTCAAGCGAGAACATTACAGAAGATAAGCTCTGCGAAAGATAGTGCCTGCAACGATTGGAAAACACCATTATATAGACATGATGGTTCACCAAGCGGGCACTCATGCATTAACTGTCAAAAATTGAATACAGTATGGGAAATGAGGAGACGACAGTTCCCAAGTTAACTGTGCAGACCACGTCATTCAAATTAACGGCGCTGCATGCAACCCCATCAATGCAGGGGGAGTAACCGATACTCAATCGTTACACATCCTATGTCGTAAAGTGTTACCACGCAATTTACTTTGTACACACAACGTACTACGCTCTAGCCCCTCCTTTGCGGGCCCATGGGCTTGGCCCATTATTTAAACAACATAATGTTGCATGCTTGGCACAAGCATTAAGAGATCCTAGCCGATCCTGACATACAGATTGTACCTACAGATCATCTGCTGATTCGAGGTAACTTTGTCCACACTATGCTACCACTAAATTCACACGCTCCCCAACAGGCAGAACTTCTTTTCAAACCATGCAAGCTTAGTCATCCAAAGTTGATGACGACAGCTTCTGGTTCAACCCGACACATAATCCGCTCAGCGTGGGCATCGACGATTTAGGAAGTGGGAGTCTAATCAACACTATCATGCCTAGTAACGACATTTCGCCAGGGATCATTGTCTCCCCTTGCGGTCAATGATCGCCGAACCTAATCAGGTAAGCCTAGTTGATGACGACTAGCAATGAAAGCTTCTGATCAAAATCTGGACTTGTAGCCCCCATTGCGAGGGTGTAGATAGTCTGGAAGGTGGGAGCCTAGTCAGTCCCGAATTGATTTCAATGGCTCGCCACAGGACCACTGCTTTTCAGCATGGCTGCCAAATCAGTAAACCTAGACTTGTAGTCCGCGCTGCGAGGGTGTAGATAGTCTAGAAGGTGGGAACCCAGTCAGCCACGACCTGATTCCGATGGTTTGCCACGGGATCACTGTTCTTCAGTGTGGCCGCCAAACCCTCCCAAATTTGTAGCTTGGTGCACTCAAGTGTAGATAATTTGGATGGTGGGAGCCTAGTTAGTCTCGAACTGATTTCGATTGCTTGCCACGGGACCACTGCTCTTCAGCATGGTCGCCAAACCTCTCTCAAATTTGTAGCCCCCACAGCGCGGGGAGGGTGTTTACGGTTCAAAGGGTGGGAGCCTAGTCAGTCCTGAACTGATTTAGATGGCTTACCATGGGACCACTGCTCTTCAGCCTGGTCGCCAAACTTTTACCCCCCGAATCCGTAGCTCACTTTGCTTGGTCATACACCATTCAAAAGGTGGGAGCCTAGTAAGCCCTTAACTGATTCTGACGGCTTGCCACAGGACCACTGTTTTTTAGCTTGGTCGCCAAACTTTTACTCCCCGAATCCGTAGCCCACTTTGCTTGGTCATACACAATTCGGAAGGTAGGAGCCTAGTCAGTCCCGCACAGATCCTAATGGCTTGCCACGAGACCATTCATTGCTCTTCAGCCTGGCCGAATTAGCGTTTTCACGCTCAGACGGACTGACATCCTAACAGTTGCGAAGACCATTCGCGCCAATAGAAAAATCGTACGACTAATGCCCAGATAAAAGTTATTTAGGATGCCAGCCCGAGCTTACGGCACCTAACTCTGCACGAACGCTCCTACACATGCGCTCGGCCATTGCAACTCGCTCTTAGCAGCTACTGCGGCCGATCGATCGAACAAATAGGATAAGCCTCAAGCAACTTACCTCGGGAACAAGACACAGCGTGGGCAACCCCCAGCTAAACTATGCGCAACATGCTCACTGTCGAACATGGCTAAGCAACAACGACCCTGAGTCGTTCACAATACAAAATGATCAAGCTCTCTATCGCAGACAAACCAGTCAAGCGTCCTATTGACTCAACTAGCCTAAGCATGACGACAAGGAAAAAGAAAAAAAAACATACAATAGAGACAACAAGCACATTACTGAAAAAACAATTTTCATTAATGGTCAAAACTAAAAGGGGTACAATCACACCAAGGTCACTCCATACCAGGAGAAAGTACAGAAACAGAAAAACTAAGCCTAGTGGAAGATGGAGCAGGGATAGCATCCACATGGGCCGCAATCTGCGTATCAGAGCCCACATTGTCTTCTTCATCCGATGATGCAAAGGCAATAAACAAATCAACATATGACATCTTCTTATACCGGCCAAGATCCCACTCCGAATGCTCCTCCTTCATCAGTGCCAACAGCTCTAGCCAGCCATGTACAACCCAACGGAACTCACACTTGCCTTGCTCTTGAAGAACCTCATCCTCTTGCATCTTCTCATCAACAAGTTTGCGCTCTAGTACCTCCATTTTTCCAGTCAGCGTGTCAACCTGAGACTGCTCTATGGCCAGACTGCTCTTCACAACACTAAGCTCATGCCACCCCAATTTGAGTTAGTCCTCAGCCTTTCTCGCCTCACGGGCGTAGAACTCCACATCAGATTCCAACTGTTGCTTCTCAGCATCCCAGTCAGCTTCCTTCGAAGCATTCTCTTCAGCAAAAGATTGCAGCTCGGAATACGCCTTAGCCGCAACATTATGCGCAACCACGACTTCTCGACGGATCCAGCTCAACTCCTACCTAAGTCTGTCCCTTCCGGATACTGCCTGTCAGACAACACTCGAGGTCCTCCAAGCGAGCCCCCTGAGCATCAGCGACCACGATTGACTGATCCAACCACTTCTCCTCAACCTGCTTCTTAAGCCGCTGGATTTCACGGAGCACATTAGAATACAACAGCTACATGTGAGAGAAGACACGCTCCAAGGTATATACTCTTTCACGAGCCGCTTCGACTTCCGTTCCAGCAACGGTCGCGTGGTTCATATGAGACATACCCAGCATAAAGTACTTCAGATCCTTATCCATGCATCCTTCCAACGTATCATTTTTGGGTTTCGGAGCATGATCCATCAAGTTGTGGCGCCTGCTTATGTGCTTCCTCGAAGCATAGTCTATATCCACCTTTTGATGCCAGACTTGTAAGCTCATCTTTACCAAGTCAAGTGCAAATAGGTTTATCTGTGCGTTTGGGTGAAGCCATCCTTGATCGGGAACTACGTCAGCACCGCCTTTCACGGTTGCCACCGTCCTCAGACTCTCCTCTGTGACCTTTCTTTTGTCAAGAACAACCGACCCTTTATTGCGAGACGACTCAATGGAATCCGAGGGAGAGGAGGGAGTGAATTATCCAAAGGACCCTCCAACATTTCCAATTGCGGCCTAGAACGAGACGGTGAGCAATGCAGACTACAAGAGACACAACCGATACCGCGACCACCTTCAAGAGAATCAATAGTAAGGCTATCAGATTCTACCACCTCAGACAAATCTTCACAAGAACTTCCAACAATAATGGCCCCACGCGAATTAGCACTAGCGGAAGCTGCCATTGCGACCCTCACCAGACGGTCATTCAGAGCCTTAACCTGTGCGTGCGTCACTAAGGTTTGACATGTCCATGACTCCTACCAACCGCAGGTAATCTTTATCCAAGAAGGAAACGTCAATCTCCGCCTCAACAAGCCCAGCAAGCTCATGCTCCTCTCTCACTAGAGCGGCTCGTGCCGAAGATGGCCCAACTCTAATGCGAGCCCTCTTCCTAATGAAGGAAGCAAGCGTCTAGGACGGCTCCTCCACATCGGACAGAACATGAACTTTGGCCCCAACAACCTTTCTCTTCCTAGAAGGGGCCCCATCTTCCGACTTAATACGCGACTCGTGATATAGTGTGGGGGCAACATGCCAGTTGTCCCACAGCTCACTACGGATGAAGTTGGAAATTCTTATGACATCGACCGCCTTCCTTTGCGGTATGACACATAACGTCTCCATAGTGTTTTGCTCCTCTAAGGTGAGAGGAGTGATAGGAAACCTTCCTGCAAGGGAACTCAAGTAATGAGCAGTCAGCTTGCTATCAAGCATACCAAAATCGCGAGAAAGAGATTGAACTTACGAAGCGGTCTGAACTGTCGTTTGAGCGGATGACCCCTGCACCAAAAATACATCGAATCCGCAAGAACCAAGAAGCAGTACTTCTGCCAGAACTTAAAATCATCAGGCAGTTTACCGAAACATTTTGGTGACTTCATCTTACATACAGCGTTGCTCTTTAGCCGAAAAGAGGTTAGCAACTAGATCACCCATGGAGTCACGCTAACACCAGCCTCCTTGGCACTGAGCAGAATCATGAGGATGATCTTATATCCATTAGGCCCCAACTGAGCCGGAGGAATCCCCAAGAGATCCAAAGACTCCCAAATCACACCCAATATAGAAAAACGTACTCCAGTTTGGAACATCCCACGATGTAAACAAGTGAAATCAGTAGGAGGTGACACAGGTGTTTGGTCGCCCATTAGGAGATACAATGGCAGGTCCTCAAAAATCCAAGGCCTCAGCCAAAACAACATCATCAAGAAGGTTTTCTTGAGCCATGAAGAAGGCAAATGATCTTTTCAGAACGATATCTTCGAAAGCGAACAAAGTAGAAGAATCAGACTTTGCACTACAGATTACCTAAATAGATAATGGTTTCTCGCCTCTTTTCTGCCGAACCGACACACGTGCCATTAATGCGGTATGCGGCTCAAGCAATGATTCAGGCTTAATCAACATGAGCAGCGCATCCCTTCAAGAGACAACTTAGCGAACCGATGTGACAACCCACTAACTCGGGGGGAGCAACTGACGATACATAAAAATGGTCACACCCCTGAGCCGCACACGTGTCGTGATATTCTCGAGGAAATACGGGCCCAGCATCAACCTAACACTGAACAGGCCCAAGCGGTTCTAAGCCCGCTCAATTCAGTCCGCTAGACGGACCCAGACTCTCACAGGACGCTAGGCCCACACGTCTCACAGCTATCCTCAATACCCGTAAGCTCTCATTAGGCAAGTATCTCGAGGATCTGTTTCGGACGGGCAACTACAGCTGCTCTTTGCTCCAAACTAGGAAACAAACACCAGAGTATCTTTCACACAGGGAAACGCCCTTCTACGGAATGCTCTTGGATTGGGAACTATCTCCCCCGTATCTAGGAGTGCAGAGCTAATAGGGAACTTCCCTTGTACAACACAACTTCTAATTAGAGAGGGATCTCCATGAAGATCTCCTCCCTAATCTATGCCTATGATGGCCTGGTTAAACCAAGACTCCTTGTACTATAAATAAGACATGCAGTTGGTAAGCTAAGGTACGCTACAAATTCCCTGTTACAACATTACACCTTCCTTAGATCCCTGTCTGACTTTAGCTTCAGAGTGTCATTGGCCACCCCACGGTGGTCTGTGGCTTATGTGTGTTGCTTGTGCAAGTCAAAAGGACAGCATGAATAGGGTCAAAGCAGGGAGTGAAAATCAACTGCATCACCATGGATCAATGGTTGCTTAATGTTTTCCAATGCAAAGGATTACCATCCCAAATTACTTCATTTCCTTTACAGAATATTCACAATAAACAATTTATCTTTGTATTACAAAGCTCATGGTAACATGCAAAAGTTTACAACTTCAATTAAGTAGCAAAACACAATTAGCTAAAATAGAACAGTGAAATGTATTTCTAAGATCTATGTTTATAATTTCATAGTACAAAAAGTTTTGTTGACAAAGTAGCAATACACACTCAGATCAAAGTACCCTTCCTTTCCATACTAAAAATTACATTAGAAAACATAAACCATCCGACAGTTTGATGAAAACCAAATTCCAATTAAAAATAGTGGGTATTCACCAAAATTGTTCAAAAAAACTACATAATTGAAGAAACATAAAATAAGAATTTAAAATCCATGACGATTTTACCAAATCACAAATAGAACTATTTCTAGTCTACTATGTTTGTTGTAGTGTTACCTTTGAATGTAAGAATTTTGTTGACACAAAAGGCATAAATTTACTGAATCAAATTAACCGACAAAATAAACTAAAAATTCAAGAAAACTAGGATTTAACAAAAAAGGGTAAAAATCGTGTGCATGGAACCTTCTCGATTCCAATGCAACTTATCCTTTTTGGTGTTCATTCAATCTACTCAGAGTGAATCGATTCCTATGGAACTTGTTTCCAAGCCGTTAGAGGTGTACTCTTCTGCATCTATGTTTTCTTGCTAGTTCAATTTGTTAGTAGCTCGGTTAATAGCTACGAACAAAGCTCCATCTTTACAGTGAACTAAAAACTTACACAAGATCTAATTTTTCATTGATTGAAGATAACCCTAGATGATCTGAAACCAATTCCTTGAAGAATAACAAATTGAAGGAAAGATTTATTGTTTGGCGATGGTTTCAAGTTGAAGTCAAGTTTCTCTCACTAGGACGATGGTTTCAAGTTGAAAGGAGTCTCCTTCCTTGTTCTTCCTCTTTCTTCGTTCTTTTTCCTCTTCCTTTTCTCTTATCTTCTTCCTCATTTCTCTAGTCTATGCTAAACCCTATAATTGGGAGGACGAGAGAAGAAGTTCAAGTCAAACACTTTTGACCACACAATGATGGCTCTTAGGGTGGTAATTGGGTGTGGTGGCTCTTACGGTGTGTACGAATTGGGCGTGGTGGCTCTCAACCGTGGTGGTTTTACTCCATATGGTGGGTGTTACTCACAACCCCCTTCCTAAAATAGATAGGCAAGCAATCCAAAGACATAAATCTTCATTTTGAACATCATATATTTGCAATGACTTCTTACTTTGTGAATATTTTCTTGTAAATCAGGCTACAATTTTCCATAAGGGTGTGTTTGGTTGCACGAAAATAGAAATGGAAATTGAAACCGTTTCCATGAATTCAATTCCAATGCCTCCTCCTCGGACTTGGATTCTCATGAGCAGTGAGAAAAAAGTTTTACGAAGAACCGATTTCCTGTCAGTAAATAGACAACCAAACAGTGGAAATCTACATAACAAGGGAAATGGGTTCCATTTCCCAAGGAAAATGGATTTGATTTCCTTGATCGAGTTTAATAGCTTGAACATTTTTTCATATTGTAACTAAAAAATATATGAAGACGAAAGGAAATAACAATGATCTCACCTAGTTTATTGCGAGACAATTATCTTTCGAAGGTTAAAACCATACAAGAAATATTCAATACTCGTACTAAATAGGAAAGTGAAATATTTTTCTTCATTGTTTGTGACATAAAAAGAAAGTGAGGAAACCAATTAAATTTACTCCAGCTAACACACTTGAGAATAAAAATAAAAATCTAACAGTGCAATAACTTATATGCTATGTATGTGGAAAACTATAAAACATACAAAAACCTCAACAATTTTGCTATAGTTAAGTATTTTGATAATACATCAAACAATCATTCGGTCATGGTCGAACACGTGGCATAAATCATCTCTCATTAGGGACAATTAACACGTCCGATCACTAAAGCCCAAAAAGACATTAATAATGGACCACGATCCAAGTTAAAGGCCCAGACCTCAGGCCCAACAAATCTCTCCCCTAAGAGAACATAAACGTTATGAAGGATACAAGTCATGGAAGGAATCTCTCCCCCAAGGATGTATCTCAATGAAGGAGGAGACAGTTGTGAGAAACACCCCTCTTCATTGCGCCATGCATGCTTAAGTCACACACATAGTTAATTACTCATATTATATAAGATAAATGAGAAAGAAGAGGAGTTGGGTATGAAAAACCCTACAACTATACTCTGTCCAAGTTCATCTTCTTCCTCAGTTTACTGACTTAAGCATTGGAGTGTCTTCGATCACCAACAAGGTGGTCTTTGGCAATCTAACCCTGTTTTCCAGGTCAGATCTCCTGGAGAATAGATTTGGACGCATCCATTTGGCACCCTCCGTAGCGAAACTCAGCTTGGCAATCTAACTCTTTTAAAAAAAATTAGTGGTTTGCTTATAACAAACCAACAACGAGAAATACAATGCAAACGTAACTCCATACCAACTCTCATGCTGGCATTACACAGGATAACCCTCCCATTGGCGAAACATCGCCAATCGAGCATTGGGGGAACCGGATGAGCAAAGCAGTGAGTTGCCACTACAAGATTTGGTGGTTCCCACCATTCAATTAGAACCCCAAGCCCCTACTCTTGAGGGAATAGTAATGGACCCTCATGTGGATCACCTTTTAGCCCATATAATCCAACTAACCAAAGTGGTCGAGAGACTTACACAAGAACGCGCAGCGGGAAGAGGAGGAAGAGACTTGGAGCTCTGACGCTGATCAGCAGCAACCTCGTAAAAAGTTGGATCACACTCAAAGTCGTCCAAAGACAACACCGCATTTGGATCCTGATACTTCTTCAGTGCAAGCTGCGTCATCTTATTCAAAAAGACACGAGCATCATCACCTGACACCTTGCCGAGGTCCGTCACACTAGTAGAGATGAGTCTAGCAAAAGAACCCAACCCAACAAGCCTCTTTCACTTTGAAGGCCGACCAACATCGACCAAACCACTTACGACCTTTCTTTTGGAAGGACTAGGGGGCTCAGAGCTCTCCTCTTCCTTGTGGTCAAATCCACACCCTGACCACCAATGCTAACAGAAAGACCAGGTTGAGCAACATTGACACCATAGTCACATTCATAAACAACCAACGTTCGTTCCTGAACATTAAGGTCGTAAAGGACACTCTCATCAACAAGCTCCACCTGGAGTACATATTCGAGCAACGTCCAAGGAAGGGAAAGGAATGGAACCTTCATTTACTGCTCTTCTACAGTTAGTTGCAAGTTGTTCAGGTTCCTTGGGGTCCTGAACGACATGAGAATAGGTTTATGGTCAAGGTTGAAATACCCCAATTCCATGGAAGCATAGAACCAGGTCTTCTGCCAGAACTTGAAATAATCTTTCAGCATGCCCAGATAAGCAAGCGAAAAACAGATAGTAGACAACATTTTTATTTACTTCAACGTCATTAGAAAATGCAACACATTCTCGTTAAGACGGATCCCAACCCGCAAAGCGTTCACCAAAGTACCAACCAAAACCCTCCAGCCATTGGGACCTAACTGAGCAGGAGGACACTACACCACATTTGGCCATCAATAGCATTTGATAATAGCGTTTTTGAACTTGGTGCTATGAAAAACTTAAAAGCTCAGTTTTTGTAACATTTCAATATTAAAAACGCTGTGGAAAAAAAGGGCGCGAGTTAAAAAAAAAAAACTCGATTTTGCTCAAAATTTTCGAAAAACCTCTCTCACCAAAAGCAAAAAAGACATCTCCCTCCATCTTTCTCTTGTTGTTGCCCTAAAACATAGCAAAATCGAAAGAACACAACAATCCTTCACTCCATCTTCTTTTGCAAGCAACACGTATGTGCTCCTTCAATCTTCTTTTTCTCTCATCCACCGCCATTATCTCTCTCTGCTTTGGTTCCCTTTGGATCTGGATTCTACCATTCTTTTATCTCTCCAATTTATTTTTCTCACCTCTCCATTTCACTCACTCAGGAACAAACGCCTCTTCAAGCAAGCAAAGTGAAGAGAAGGTGAGTTGATTTGAGCCGAAGCGGAGAAGTTGTGACGGTGAGAACTCGCGAGTGATCGTGGTGGCAGAATTGGATGCATCGGTGGTGCGCCATCAATGCTGGTTCTCAGAGATCTAGGGTTTCCAGATCTTAGCTTCATGTTCTTCTTCATCTTTGTGTCAATTGTGAGTTTCTTAATCAGGCAGAAATGGCAGAATTGGGTCGAGAAAAAGGAGATGATGCGCCTTCTTGCCATGGCATCAGAGTAGGCGGCAAGGGCCGAGCTTGAAGCTGCATCCGAGTACGGAGTTGTTTTCACCGTTCGCCAAACTCAATGTGTTGTTTGTTAATGTGCTACCAATACCGGGTGCTTTAGATGTAAAGTTGTTCGGTACTGGTGAGTTTTCCCCTTTTGCTTTTGGGTTTGATTTTGTTGTTGGGTTTTCAATTGCTTGATTAATTCATGATAATTGGTTGCCCCTTTGGCTTGACTTTGATTTCCTGCATATAATTGGGTTTTTTGATCACCACTCAACTCATTGAGTGGTTACTTACCACAGGGTACACCTGTAGGATCATCCTTGGAGGCTCCACAGTTAGAGGAGTTGAAAGACTCCATCTGTTTATTCAAACATGATTGATTACGATAGTGTTGGATCAAGGAAGCCTCTCTAACTAAACTAATATGTAGTGAATGCATGTTTGCATGTATCCCTACCTTATCGAGCCACAACCATGAGTTATTTTCATATTGGTTTTTTCTATATAACTCCATGCGCTTATATGGATATATAGATAGATGAACATTTGTTTCTAACTACGTTGGATTTTTAGTTGTTAAATGGGTAAATAGTTTGTTCAACCACGGATAGATGAACCAATAGTTGTTTGTGATCTAAGTTTGCATAGTGTTTTACTTATTTACTCGTTGTTGAGTTTCTTGTAGTTTCATCTGCGCGCATCACCTGATTGCATGCATGTTTGGTTTTAATAGTAATAATGCATCAAGCATGCTCTAATTGCAACAGCTTTACAACTTTTTTATAAGTTTTATTTCTAAAAGTTCATAGAGTATGTAGATTGCTCAATAGAAAACCAACAAAAGAAATATCCCTAATTGGTATGTTTAAATTTTAGTTTCTTATTATTTCATCTACAGCAATCTGTGTGTGCAAGGTTGTTTTTTTCTCTTCACTTTTGCTATTTAGAAAGTGTTTTCAAGTTGTCATTTATGTGTTATGTCAGAAAGAACACAAACGACATAGATAGAATATCCATTAGTGTTTATTCTTATTTTGAAAATTTAGATTCACAATAAATTGGAGGATTAAATCATTCTTTTAATGTTTATTCGGCAAAGTTTGAATTTGATAAGGGCATTTTATTGTCGATGTTTATCAGTTATGACACTGCTAGTTGTGTTCGAAGATAGAAAAATGAAATCATATCAACAGTGGTAGAATTATATATGCAGAGTGGTACTCTTTATCTTAATTCTGATGACATTTTTTCCCTTAATTACTTATACATTTAATGTTATATGTTAGCACAACATAGAACTTATTTGAGCATAGTTGATTTCACACTTGAATGGAATCTGAGATGTATAAGTTTGACTTTAATGGTTGTGGAGATTCACTTCTAAAGAATTGGAAGTGTATCCTGCTAAGTCTTGTTAAACCAACACTAGCGCAAACAAGAGATGAGATTTGGACAAGTTATAAATTCCTAGAAACAGGTAAACTAAGAAAACCCCGCTGAGGTAGTTTTTTCAAGGAATAAGGAAGACAGGGTCTAACATACATAATAATAAACTTACTTCGTAATCCAATGATTTTAGGAGCACTGATACTTGCTTGTTCTGAACTATAATGAGATTTTGGGGTTTAAGAGCTCTTTCCTGAGATGCTTCCGTATTATTACTTAGAAGTCATTGAACTTATCTTCCAATGAAGAAAAAATAGAAAAAATGAAGAAATAAAAAGAGCCTATCTGCCAATACAAGTAACTAGAACAAGATCAGTGTTCAAGTGTTTAGAGCAAGTATTTCCATCATTCCTAACTATAAAAATAGCCCCAATTTGTAGTTCTAAACTTAAGAATTGAAATTGAATAAAAATTATTTTAGAGACCATAAATTAAGATATGCTTATTATGTCTTTTGTTCTTGGGGAAGAGTTGCCAAAGATTGATGAAAATTTGTAGTCGTATTCATCAAAACGCATTGCATCAACGAGTAGAACAAGATCTTTGTTCAAGTGACAGGAAGTATTTCCATCCTTCATAACTATAGACGAATAGATTTCAGAGTTTTTTCATTTTTTATTTGAAACCATTTTCTATTGAAGCCAAGAACAAATTGTGTTTATTTAGTGAAGGTCCATTTAAACCATATACTAAAAATACATGTATCTTTTAGGTGTAGTATAGCTTCTCTTTTTGAATGTATATATATTATGCAAGTCATATAACATCATTTTTTTTTAATTAACTGCAGCATTTGAAGGAGTTCTTGTTCAGAACTGGAAAACAAGATTACAGCTGAGCTCACCATGTTTTTGGGAAGAGTTGAGCATACTTCTCCAGTTGGTGTTCATTGGAAGCTTGTTATTCAATTTATCTATTTGTCAGGAAGAAGGCAGCAATCAATGCATTCTTTGCAGTGTGTTATCTGCATTGGCAACGTTCCAAATGTTACAAGATCCAATCTTTAATCAACCTTACTCTCGGTTATTGCACAAGCTAAAGTTCAGCAATCAAAAGCTTATGTTCCTCAATCCCCATGGATAATGACGGGAAATGTAAGAGAGAATATTCTCTTTGGGAATCACTATGACAGTGTCAAGTATGACAGAACAGTTAGAGCTTGTGCTTTGACAAAGGATTTTGAACTTTTCTAGTGTGGTGACCTAACAGAGATCGGAGAAAGAGGTATTAATATGAGTGGAGGCCAGAAGCAAAGGCTACAAATAGCGCATGCAGTCTACGAGGATGCTGATATATATCTTCTGGATGATCCTTTCAGTGCAGTGGACGCTCATACAGGCACTCAACTATTTGAGGTTAGTTTGTTCGTGAATCCATTCAAATATTGCATCCCCATGATTGCTATTCACTTCCTAGTGAAAACATGAGCACTCAAATCACATATGAGATTATATTTGCACTATAAAGATGCTACTTTCTATATAAATAAATGAGTATTCTCTACTGATATGTTCACAAGCTCACTCAAATGATTTCTTACTAAAGTTCTTCAATTATATATGAACTCTATGCAAAAATGCCTCATGGGAATTCTCAAAGATAAGACCATAATTTACGTGACACACCAAGTGGAATTTCTTCCTGCAGAGGACCTCATTTTGGTAAAGAATGCATAAGAGTTTTCCTCTGCAAATTGATTGATTATGGAGTCTGTCAATCCTATCTGCGTAACCTTTTTTCCTTGTATTAATACTACCAACAGGCAAGGGATGGCATTCAAGAGGTCCATTTCCTCCCATTTAATCCTACCGACAAGCGTACAACTTTGACTTATATAGATAGTGATAGCAAAATGCATCGAGTAAGCAAAGGTGCTCCTGAGCAAGTATTTTTCATAAACATTTATATATTTAAGTATTTTGTATGGTCTATGCATGCTTTGTTCTGACTATTATGTCTTGCAGATTCTGAATCTTGTTCACAACAAGTCAAATATAGAGCGAAGAGTTCATGCTGTGATCGATAAGTTTGCTGATCGAGGCCTACGTTCACTTGCAGTAGCTTACCAGGTAAATAAGTTTAATTTATCCTTCAATAACTTCCATTGTTTACTGAATACTAATCTTCAGGGTGTTCTGTCTTGGTATGAAACAGGAAGTTCCAGTTGGAAGGAAAGAGAGTCCCGGAGGTCCATGGCAGTTCATTGGTCTTATGCTTCTCTTTGATCCACCTCGCCATGAACGTGCTGAAACTATAAAGAGGGCTCTGAACCTTGGGGTAAATGTTAAAATGATCAGAGGCGTGTGTTTTGTGATATAGCATCATCTTGTTCAGTTTACATATGTGACATTCAGTGTTTTGAATGGGGTTGTAAATGAGATATGAGCCTCAATTACATATTGATCTATTCAGAGGGTTTCTGAAGTCACAAGTGTTGAAATCTCCTAGAAACCCTCAATTACATAATGGATCATATTATGCTTCGTACATGGAGTAAAGATAGTTTTATTTATGTCTTATTGATTTTGCAAGTATTCAATAATCACTTAGCGCAGCGTCATCATTTTCGCATATCTTTGTTTCACGATATAAAAGTCTATTCAAATGTTATCGACATTTGTAGGTGGTTTTGTGATAGCATTTTTTCAAGGTTGGCTTCTTACCCTTGTTATGGTAGCTATTGTTCATTTTCTTGTGATTTCTGGGGCATTCATGTCTGTGATCATAAACAAGTTAGCAACTCGTGGGGAAGTTGCTTACTCGGAAGCAGCAGCAGTTGTGGAACAGACAATTTACTCAATCAAGACGGTATAAAATGTCTTGTTAGACTTTGTGTTGTACTGACTACTAGTTAACTCCTTCAGAATGTTATTATCAGATTCAGTTTTTTTCAAGCGGGTAATCCCTTTTTTATAGGAAGTGCATGCTGGTACAAAAGAGAGTCCTGGTGGCCCCTGGGAATTTGTTGGCCTTCTCCCTTTGTTTGATCCTCCTCGCCATGATAGTGCGAAAACAATTAGAAGAGCTCTGGATCTTGGAGTAAGCGTTAAGATGATTACAGGTGTGCCTCATTGCCAATTACTTCTCATATTCTACCCACATTATACCAAAATTGGTGTTTTATTAACACATATTAGCTTACTGAAGTCACTTACTTATATCCTTCTTCTATTTACTCATTTCTTTCTTTTAATTGATGGTCATTCATAATATGAAGCCATTTGAATCCCCTCTTACAGTGAAGAACTGTCTTTCATTTTCTGGCGCATCATCACCAAAACAATACAGCAAGGAACCTACTCACACTGATAAAACAAGGAGTACAATGGGGAGGCAAACTATGAGACAATCAATGAGGCAATCATCAACTGCTCCATTCACACTTATGCATGAAATCCGTAAAGTTGAGCAACTCCAGGAGAAGCTTGGAGAAGAAGCAAATCGGGCTCTGGAGGTACTACAGAAAGAGGTTGCTTGTCATAGACTAGGTAATCAAGATGCAGCTGAGACTATTGCCAAGTTGCAAGCAGAAATACGGGAGATGCGTACTGTAAGAGAGTTAAGAAATGTTTAAGTGTAATACATTATCTTTATTATTTGATAGATTTTGTGACTTGATGTAATACATTATCTTGTTAATTACATTACTTTGCCTCCGTTCATGAAAATGTTTAAGTGTTTGGCACATTTTGGTTTTTATTTTCTAGAAATAAAACTTATAAGATGTTATAAAAAATCATTTGATAGCACTTGATGAGTGCTATAGAAAAAAAAAGGGCCTTGAGAAACACTATAGAAATTAATACAATAGCATTTGTTAAATGCTACGTGAGAGAAGACAATAGCATTTCTAAAACGCTATTGGTAACTATACAATAGCGTTTCAGAAAAGCTATAAATATCGTTACTATAGTTTTTCAGAAACGCTATAAATAGTCAACTTACAATAGCGTTTTTAAAACGCTATAAATACTGTTACTATAGCGTTTCAGAAACGCTATAAATAGTCAACTTACAATAGCGTTTTTAAAACGCTATAATAGACCCTGTATCTATTATAGCTCCGGCAGACACAACATTTTCTAAAACGCTATGGTATCCTACGATAGCGTTTTTGAAATGCTATTAATGAGCATTTTTCTTGTAGTGGGAATACCGATCAAATCCAGATAAGCCCATATGATATCCGAAACTGGGAAATGGATACCAGCCCTGGACATTCTGGGTTATAGGGCTATGAAACCAACCCTTGGATGGATAGAGCTATCACCATCTCCTGACAGCACAAGATGCCAGCCGAACGAAATAGAATATGCATGACAGAGGTCATCCAAGGTGGCCTACGTTGTCAGTATTTAATAAAAAAACTTTGCATAAGTGGTCAAATGATCGGCGCTCAGAGATCTCTTGGGATTCATGGTAAAAAGCTTGTTAACTCGAAAAGTAAGAGGAGAAAAAACAAACAAGCTCTGCAAATGAAAGAAGGTGTAAAAAATATAACATAGATTTCTAATGCCCTTATACAAGATTAGACAACAAAAGACAACCAATGGGAAATCGTGCAGGAAATGATAGTTGCACAAAACCCTAAAATCATGCCAAAACTAGCTTGTTGGTGGCGTAGTGGAGTGGCAATTAAATAGTGGCCATTGAGTTGACAACTGTTAACAACATTAAATGTTGCACAGAGAAGTGATGATGAACCTCAAAAACCTCCTGCCACACAATTAGTGACCATGCTAGCGAACCCACTAACTAGGGGTAGTTGATGATACATCAAATAGTCATTCGATCATGGTCAAACATGTGGCATAAATCATCTCTCATTAGGTACAATTAATAGGTTTGATTACTAAAGCCCAAATAGGCATTAAAAATTGACCACGATCCGGGTTAAAGGCCCATACTTCGGGCCCAACAATCTCTCCCCTTAGAGGACAAAAAATTACCAAAGAGACAAGTCATGGCAGGAATCTCTCCTCCAAGGATGTATCTCAATTAAGGAGAAGACTCTTGTGAGAAGTGTCCCCCTTTATTGTGCCATGCATGTTTAAGTCATGCACAGAGTTAATTACTCTTATTATATAAGGTAAAGGAGAGAGAAGAGGAACCAGGTATGAAAAACCCTACAACTATACTCTTTCCAAGTTCATCTTGTTCCTCAGTTTACTGACTTAAGCATCGGAGTACCTTCGGCCACCAACAAGGTGGTCTTTAGCTATCTAACCCTGTTTTGCAGGTCAAATATCAAGGAGAACAAATTTGGATGTATCATATTTCACTACTGAAATTAAGAATCTTATTCAATCATTAATTATTCACCTGATCAACCTTGAAATCCCACCTAAGTATTACTATAAATCCAAGATTCACATAAACTTTGAAAACAATTTCAACTCTTACCTGCCTTATCACCGATACTACCAATTATGCAATATATGAAGCTTCTAAACTACTATGCTCATTTTTTTTTTGGTAAAATCTCATTCTCAATCAAAGAATTTAGAACTACGAAATGAAACCTGAAATTATTAAACGAAACACTAGTTCATAACTTTAGTTGCCATTTCCAATTAAATATGAAGCCACGAAAACCAATCAAAACTCATACAAAAATCAAAACCCCATGAACCCAAACTTACGCAAATGCGTTAGGTAGAGGGGATTAAGATAAATGGGTTAACTTGCATTTAGATACAATAGTTTATACAAGTTTTGAGTTTGGCTCCCAAGTTTGTCTATTTTTTAGTTTGGGTCCTAGGACCATGTTGACTTTGTTGATCGTCAATTCTCAGTTACAAATATAGGACCTAAATGCAAGTTTGGTATAAATTTTGGGAGCTAAAGTCCAAATTTATTTATACCAAAGTCAATGTTATTTCAAAAAAAATTCGTTCAATTACTTAACAGTCAAAATGGTCTTGGGACCCAGACTCAAAGTTATACAAACGTAGGACCAAACTCAAAATTAGTGTAAATTATAGGACCAAACGCAAATTAACCCTACGAATAAAACTTTAAAAATCTTCAAATCTTAAACTAAGAGTTAGGCTAACACAAAATCCAAATGTTTCATCATTCAGAAAACTTCGCTAATTAATAAAGCACCACAGATTAACAAAACTAGTTATGAACAATAGTTACATGTAAATAGGATGAGATCTTGATTAGGTTCTCCAAAGAATGATTAATATAATGCATATGAGAATTAAAAACCGACAAATTGAAAGCAAATGTTTTGTTGAACCAAAAACCACCTCATGGATGTTGTTGCAAATGGTACAATTTAATGCAACATAATAAAATATATACAAAAGATGACTCCCATTAAATAATGTATCACTTACAAACTTATTATTATCAACTATTTTTTTTCCTTAACCAATCATATTAATTTTATTTGTTATTATTTTCTTAAGTCGCAAATCCCTAAGAGGCTAGGACGATATTGTTGTTCATTTGCATAAATTCATCCAACAAACCATTTGAACCCTTTGGGTGGTGCAGAAGCGAGGAGGTTACCTTTAAAATCATGATTGATTATTTTAGAATTGAAGATATATCTCTAACAGATCGACTGCAACAATGATCAATCGAATATTGTGGATAGACGATGAGGGATCAACTGAACCCTAATTGATGGAGGAGGTACAAAATGTTGGATGGGAAGAAAAAGAGAGGGGAGTGGAATCCTAGTGTGGAGTCGTCGCTCCTTTGGAGAAGAGAAAAGAGTAGATGGAAATACTTGAAGGGAGTCACATGACTAATCTCCATTCGGGTTGCTCATTCTTGAATGGCGTGCCACTCTTTTTAACAAATAACTAGTATTATTAATTAGCATGCAACATATATTCAGCTCAAGCATGGATAACCTTTTAACATCCAAAACACAAACTTATTGCAAATTTCAAATGAAGCTACAATTAGCTACAAACCAATTTTTTTTTCCATGAACCTCAATCATCATTATTACTTTTCGATCTAATCATAATCCATAAGGAACACGTGACCAAAACCAACCCTCCTCTATGCTAATCAATCACATAAATACAATCAAATACATAGCAATCAACATAATACTAATAAGAAAAATGGATAGGTGGCAATGTTTAAATAACAAGCAATCAAGAAAGGGCGAAAAAGATTTTGTGTTTGATCAGTATCTAATTTGAACTTAAATTGTTCCCTCGTAGAACTCACATGGAATGTATTTCATGATTGCAAGGGCATGAGATTGGGTCCCTGCAAAAACAAAAACAAAAACAAAAACTAAATTCAATCAGAGATCATTTCAACCAAACAAGATATAAACCATAACAGCCAAAGAAAAAACAAATGTGAGAATCAAAACATACAAAAACAATATGTAAATTGGAAATACAAACACCCAAAATATGAAATTCAAGAATCAAAACGCCAAAATCCATGGTTACTTTGAAATCAGTCATTTGGGTTCTGACCTACTGAATCGATTATTGTAAAAATGAAAGTGAAAAACTCAAATTTTTTGGAAAATAAAAATCACCCAAATATCGTTTGTTACCTTGTTGAATTAGTCCATAGGGTTCTCCCTCTTATACTGAATCAAAATTGATATAATTCGTTGGGTTATCCTTTTTTACTACATCTAACAATTCAAGTCTGTTTGAATCGATGGGGTTATAGTTCAGCGATTCAATTGATTGGTTATTATGGGTGTGTAACCCTAGACGAATAACAAAGAGAGTTGTTGGAATAATAGAAGGGTGGGGGAGGACAATTTGTTTGAGAGCTCTTCAATGGAAATTTTGAGATTTCAATTCGAAATGAGAAAGTTTCGAACGAACGGACAGAAGGGAAAGGGTGACCTAGGAAACAACTTCGCTCATTTTGGTCGCTCAGTCTTGATAAGATTTATTTCATATAAGCTTTGAATTAAGTATAAGAAATTCAATGGAAAATATATGAATAATTAACTCTGAGTTGATGTACTACGCCGAATGGATGTAGGCACAATTTGTCGAACCACATGATATATTAAAATAATAACATTTTGAACTTTATTGACAACTTGTAAAAGTTTATGGTTGAGATCTCGACCACCGTGTTAAGTTTTTATTGGGTAGGTGATAGAATCATTGGGTTATATGGGCTTTGAAGACCTCCACACAACAGGCTATAAGTTGGAAACCAAACCGCTGACAACTAGCTTACAATCCTTGAAGATGTTATTGTAATTACAATACATCCTTTGTTCACTAAATATGCCAATATTGCACAGTAAACGTATAAGTACCTCCTTTATCACCAATGAAATAAATTGCATTTGTTCAATGCTACCGTCAACAACATTTGTGCGTACAAAATCGCAGGTTATATCATCACACTAGCATTGTGGGTGTGCATTTGTTCAATGCTACTGTCAACCACATTTGGGCAGAAAGGATTCGAAGGTTATATCATCACACTAGCATTATGAACATTGATTTTTTCTCAAATGATCTAAACCGTATACATACATCTTAGATTTTAGACCACTTTTTATTCAAGATCATATGGCCACTTGGAGATACTCTAAGATGGTTTGAGCAAACTTAAGCCCTAAAGTTTGAATAAGATTTAAAACCCATTAGGGTTGGCGGGCTAAGAGCTCAGTCTAATAAGTCAATCCATAGCCCGCCCAACCTAAACTTGGGGTCGAGGCTGCATGGCCACCATAGCCAAGCCAAGCATGACCTTTCGCCCTGAATTTCTCTGTAGTGACTAAATTATCTAAAAATATTTGAAATTTAAATGCCAATGGGGATTGAACTCCCCCACTAGGCTATCAATTGCTTGTGGGGTTTTTTTTCTTTTAAATAATTTACTATAAATTAGTTTTTTTCCCTAAGCGAGATAAGAGAACATGAGAACAAAGAGCCAATGAAAGGTACGTAAAGGGATGAGGGAAATAGTTTCACCTGCAACACCCGAAGCACCACAAATTACGAGCAATAATTACATGTAAATAAGAAGACATCTTGATCGAGTCCTCCAAAGAATGATTAATATAATGCAGAAGATGAGAATTAAAAACTGACAAATTGAAATCAAATGTTTTGTTCAACCAAAAACCACTTCATGGATGAAACTCCCATTAAATAATGTATCTTATACAAACTTATTTTGTTATCAACTTTTCTTTTTCTTAACCAATTATGTTCATTTTATTTGTTAACATTTTCTTAAGTCGCGAATTCCTAAGAGGCTAGGACGAGATTGTTGTTCATTTATTTAAATTCATCCAACAAACCATTTGAACCCTTTTGGTACAGAAGCGAGGTTACATTTAAAATCATGATTCATTATTTTAGAATTGAAGATATATCTCTAACAGTTCGACTGGAACGTTGACAAATCGAATGTTGTGGATAGATAGATGAGGGATCAACTGAACCATAATTGATGGAGGATAACAAAATGTTAGATGGGGAAGAGAAAGAGAGGAGAGTGGAATCCTAGTGTGGAGTCACTTCCTTGGAGAAGAAAAAATAGTAGATGGAAATACTTGAAGGGAGTAACCTCCGATCGGGTTGTTAAATGACGTGCAACTTTTTTTTCACAAATAACTAATATTAATTAGCATGCGGCATATATTCAACACATACAAGTATAAACATGGATAACCTTTTAACATCCAAAACACAAACTTATTGCAAATTTCAAATGAAGCTACAGGTAGCTACAATCCAATTTCTTTTTCCACGAACCTTAATCATCATTATTACTTTTCAGACCTAAATATAATCCATATGGAACACACGACCAAAAACAACGCTCTATGCCAATCAATCACATAAGTACACATACATACCAATCAACATAATACTGATAAGAAAAATGGATAGGTGGCAATTTTTAAAAAAATAAGCAATCAAGAAAGAGCGAAGAAAATTTTGTGTTTGATCAATATCTAATTTGAACTTAAATTGTTCCCTTGTTGAACTAACTTGGAATGTATTTCACGATTGCATATGCATGAGATTGGGTCCCTGCAAAAACAAAAACTAAATTCAATCAGATATCATTTCAACCAAACAAAATAAGAAACCATAATAGGCGAAGAGAAAACAAATGTGAAAATCAAAACATACAAAAAACTAATCTCTATAAATTGGAAATGAAAACACACAAAATTAGAAATTCAAGAATCAAAACACCAAAATCCATGGCTATTTTGAATTCAGTCGTTTGGGTTCTAATCTACTAAATCGATTAATGTGAAAATGAGAATGAAAACACCCAATTTTTTTTTAAAATAAAAAAGCACCCAAATTTCGTTCAGTCCATTGGGTTATCCCTCTTATACTGAATTAAAATTGATTCAAGTCGATTAGTTTTTTTTTCTATTGATAGTGTTGAATCATTTCTTTTTTACCTTGACCTACACAGGGAACACACGTGAGTCAAGGACCGCCATTGTGGCGGTCGATGACACTCTGATGCTTAAGTCAGACAAGGCTTGAGAAAGTTGATGTTGTAAACTGGGTTTTGTAGCATACCTTTGTTCCGCAACCCTCTACTCTATTTATCATGTGAGAGTCCTTGTTCGGATATGCCTTTGGTGGCATGTTTTGGGAAAGATATCTTGCTAGAGATCCTTTCCTTGTTGGGAGTTGTCCATGTAGAAGAGTTTCCATACACGACTTGTATTCCGATATCTGTTGGGGATTCTTCCCTTGTTGAGTTTTGTTCATGCATGAGAGTTTTTGTGCACGACTTATACTCTGGTATTTGCTTCCTAGTCGGAGTCAATGTATTGCTAACTTGCCTGTCTTAGGTCAAATTCCTAGATACTTACCTTATTAGGTCTTACTGTATTGGGCTTGACAATAAGACGTATGGGCTTAATAGGGCATCGTTGATTGGGTCCAATCTTCTGGACCTCGCCTAAGTGGGCTTTGTGTTATATGGGCTTTGCCAGATTGGGCGCTCAACTAGGCCCGCTTTACTTTGTTGATGAGATCATCATGACATGTGGATGGTGGGGATTACGGGATGATTTGGTGTATCATCCGCCGCTCCCCCCAAGTTAGTAGGCCAACCTGCCGGTCCACTAAGTCATTTCATAAGAGAATTGTACAGTTGTGATGATTGAGACTGAAACGTTTTCCTCGAGCAGCACACGTCATTTATTGAGTATTTGACTGCTCGAAAAGGGCGCAAATCCTCACTTCTATTAAAGCTTCCTTATCTGCAGAGAAGAGTTTTTTTTACTTCTATAACTTTTCTGAAACTGATTCTTGCTCTCTTGCTTTTGCACTCTTGCTTCTATTTTTGCAAGTGTAATCGAAAAAACTTGTACCTTCTTTTATGGTGGATAAGGGTGAACTTACTCCCGATCAGGAGGTGTCCCTCGCTTGCTTTGAGTTTTTTCGAGACAGGTTGGTCGATGAACCTGGTCTGGTTAGTCTCAGGGATCAATACCAGATTCTCAGGGATCAATACCAGATTCCTGAGAATTTGGGATCGGTCCCATTGGGTTATGGTCAATCCACGCTGAGGCGTCTGGAAGGATTTATCGCCTTGCATAAGGGCATGTTTCAATCGGGACTTCAATTTCGGTCCCAATAGATATCTGACGCTTTCTAGCGTATATTTGTATTCCTCCCGCTTAGATGGTTCCGAACGGGTTCATAACCTTGATCGTCATTCTTATCAGGGTGAAGGATGTCGACCTTCAATTGAATCTTAAGGTGATTCATCTGCTGACTTCCTCTCATTTGAACTCACACTGCGCTTGCTAGCTGAGCACGCCAATTTGTCTGGGTCCACTGTCGGACGATTTCAAGTCCTGGCAAAAATATTGTTTTTTGGCTTCTTCAGACTCTCTGTATTTTCAGCTGGAAGGTCGTCCGCTCCGCAGATGTTTCAAAGTGGCTAACATTAAGCATAATGTTCCTCTTACTTTTTTTGTTGAATCACTGTGGATGTTGCTTTGAATAGTTGTTTATTTCTCTGCAGAGAAATTTCCGGCTCCGACTCTCTTAAAGGAGGAGTAGATAATGAAAAGTTCAATGATCTGACTTTTATGTCTATCAAAGAGGTTGTGCATTCAAGCAATATCATGCGGCGTGGGTTATTTGAGAATTTCATGAAGCTTCCACTTTGTTCATAACGTCGACTACAGAGGCCGACAACCGTCATTCTAAGAAGAGGAAGTTGAGAATGCCCTGCTCGACAAGGCAAGCTGAGTTGGAGGCAACTATGCCACCTATTACCCAGCCCAATAGGAAGCGAGCAAAACCCAAGACCGTTTCTTTTTCTCATCAGCCGGTTCCGCTGGAGCAAAGGTGACCATTGCAGAGCCTAGGCATGCTTAGTCCGCCCAGGATATGGTTCTGGAAGAGCATGGTGTTTTACCCAAGTTTTTCGCCATTGTCGTTGACTTTGAGGGGGATCATTCGGAGTTGGCGGGCACTGGTGGTGTCGGAGCTTCGCAACCTGTTCAGCCTTCGGATATGGATCATGCCACCGAAGTTACCGACACTCCTCTTCTTTGTTCTACTGAAGCAGTCGTTCTAGGGAATGAATATTCTTCCTCTTTCCCTCCCTCAGACCCCGATGCAAGGCATCAAACTGAGCCTCAAGTTTAGAAAGCTTCAGCTGGGAAACAGAAATCCTCAAAGGGCTCTCTTGGTACTGTGCTGACATCCAAAAGCGAAGCAGGCGTATTTTCGAATGAGAGTGAACTGCACCTCCGAACGAAAGATCTGCCACTACTTTGAGTGGATGAATGCTCATGAGTCGGTATCCGAGGAGACGACCATGGAGAAGCGCGTTGATAAAGGTCAGAGGCACTTAATGTTAGGGATGGCCTTGCTGAATCAAGCTACCATGGTAGGGTCGAAGTGGATTTTGCGCCTAATAGAGTGTATGCAATGGAAAGGACTTTTGCCAATTTGCAAAAGTCGTATTCTGACACACTTTACTAGATCGAGTCCTTGAACAAGCATGTAGGAGAGTCAGGTGCTGGGACGGACTCTGAGTTATTACATATCGTGCAAGCTGATTTTGAGGCCAAGTTGGAAGCCTCAAGAGCTGAGATGGACTCTTCCAAGGCTGGCTTGGTGTCCGCTGAAGTGAAGTTGGGGCGCACTCGAGAGAAGTTGACGTTTGCGCAAGAGGTGGCAGATAAGGCACAGGCTCATCTGCGAGCTCAAGCTACTAAAATGGAGCAACCTGAGTCTGAATGGATTGCCTTACCTAGAAGCTTGAGTATGAAGTTGTTGACGGCCTTCGTCGTGTCCGCGAAGTGGAGAATCGAGTTGTTTCTGTGCTGGATAAGCTAAATCGGCTGAAGTAGCTCATGGTAGTGGAGCGGTTGCGCTTGCGGACAGGCTGGAGAAGGCAGAGAAGAGTCTGGCGGAGTCTGTAGCTCGTGAACAGAAGCACCAGGCGACTCTGGATTTCATCGAGGTTGTCAAGGGTAGGCTAAATCTGCTAGAGCTGATTGAAGATGAAATCCCTGACCTTGACCTTGACATCGCTCACTACAAAATGGTTGCGTATGCAAAGATTTACGAGGAAGAAGCTTTCGATCTAGCGCCCTTAACTAGCAATTCAGGACAAAATCCTGACGATGCTGACTCATCCCATGTTATCTCTTTTGATTTAATTAGCCTTTCGGCCGCTGGAGCAAATCCTCCCCAACAGGTGTAATTTTCAAGTTATGAATGAAAGAAAGTTCGTTAAGTAATATTTCATACTTGTATTTTCTAGATTTTAATTGCCGAGTCTTTTCTTCATTGCCAAGTCGTCACGTTGGTCTTTAGACATGTAATTTTCATAGGAGATCCAGAAGTTCGCATTTCTGATTTCTTAGGCCATATTGGTCCGCCCTTAGCGAACTAGGCTGTAGATCAGACCATTAGTTATCGTCATCAGTCTTTATGAGCTGAGTAAACTTTGGTCAGGTTCAACCATCATTGTCTATGGTGGGACAATGATCCCTAGCAACCCATCGTGATCAGGCTCCATGAGATCTGACTAGACTTTTACGTTCTAAGCCATTGTGATTCCCTCTTAGTGGACTAGGTGTTAGAGCGGACCAGAAGTTGTCGTCATCAGTCTTTACGAGCTGACTAAACTTTGGTCAGGTTCGGCCACCATTGCCTATGGTTGGACAATGATCCCTGGCAAGCCATCGGATCAGGCTCCATGAGCTCTGACTAGACTTTCACTTTCTAAGCCAACGTCATCCGCTCGTGGCGGACTAGGCGTTAAAGTGGACCAAAAGTTGTTGTCATCAGTCTTTACAAGCTGACTAAACTTTCATCAGGTTCAGCCACCATTGTCTATGGTTGGACAATGATCCCTAGCAAGCCATCGTGACAGGCTTCATGAGCTCTGACTATACTCCCACTTTCTAGGCCATCATCATCTGCTTGTGGCAGACTAGACATTAAAGCGGACTAGAAGTTGTCATCATCAGTCTTAACGAGCTGACTAAACTTTGGTCAAGTTCGACAAGTCTGACTTGGGTGTTCTAACTTATGTAACATACTCGGTGGTCTGACATAGAGATTGGATTAGCGGATCTGATGTGCAAATCAGACTTGTACTAGATTGATTGGATGCCTAGCTAGATTTGATGAACAACAGTCGAATTCTAGTTAAAGCAAATACCTTTTACTGATAATATTTTTTAAGGTGCTCTACATTACATGGTCGCTTAAAGTTTTCGCCGTTCATGTCTTCTAACCAATATGTTCTTGGCCTGTTGACCTTAGTCACTTTATAAGGCCCTTCTAGTTTGGGTTTAGCTTGTCTGCGTCTGGTTCTTTAGTGTTCTGTTGGGTTTTTCTGAGCACCCAGTCTCCCGCTTTGAATTCTCGTGGCTTGGCTTTTTTACTGTAGTACTGAGCCATTCTCTGCTGGTAAGCGGCTATCTTGGCAAACCCATCATCTCTCCTTTCCTTGAGAAGGTCTAATCCGATGCGTAAAACTTCGTCATTACCTTCTTACCTAAATTCCTCCATTCTGAATGTTGGCATCTCTAGCTCCACTGGGATCATTGCTTTCGATCTGTAAGCTAGGGCGAAAGGCGTTTCCCCAATCAGGGTTCTTTTTGGTGGTTTGATATGCCCAAAGGATTCTCAGTAACTCCGAAACCCACTAGCCCTTGGCCACGTCAAGTTTTCTTTTGAGAGCTTCAAGATCATCCTTTTGGTAACTTCCGCCTGGCTGTTGGCTTGGGGGTGTCTGGGCGAGGAGAAGTGGTGGTTGATGCCAAGATTTTTGCATAGCTTTTCAACTTTTCTGCCTTCGAACTGAGTTCTATTGTCACTGACTAGTGTCCTTGGAATGCCAAATCTACAGACGATGGAGGCCCATATGAAATTCTCAATTTGATTTTGGCCTATCTTGAACAGGGGCTCCACTTCCAATTTGGTGAAGTAATCCACAACTACAAGGATGAACTTCTTATTGTCGGAGACAATGAGCTGTCCAACAATATCCATTCCCTTTTGTGCGAAAGGCAATGGGCTTGTCATTGGGGTCAAGGGCTGAGCGGGCATGTGCACGTACGGGGCAAACCTCTAACATTTGTCGCATTTCCAAACATTATCATTGGCGTCTTGCTGCATCCTCAGTCAATAGTATCCTAAGGTTAAGGCTTTGTGTGTCAGAGTACTTCCACCCGGGTGGTTCCCATAGATGCCTTCGTGAATCTCTTTAATAACATAGTTTGCCTCTAAGGGGGTCAGGCATCTGAGTAAGGGTCACGTGGCTGACCTTCTATAGACTTTTTCATTCAGGAGAGTATATCGTGTTGCCTTGTTTTTCAGCTTTCTGGCTTCTGAGCTTGGAGGACTCTGTTTTTTATGTACTCAACGATGGGATTCATCCAGCTTGTCTCTTCATCTATTACGAAGACATCGTTGGCCTCTTCTTCCAGACTTGATTTTTCTTGGAATTCGATGAGCCCGTCTGAAGTCTCAGTCGTAGCTGAGGTTTTTTTTGCCAGTGTGTCAGCCATTTCTTGTCATCTCCGTGACATTTCAGGAGCTCTAACATTTTGAATCCACTCATGGTGTTGATCACTTTTTCACGGTAGGCCAACATTTTGGGATATTTGTTGTTGAACTCCTCTTTGACCTGGTTAACTACCAGGCGGGAGTCGTATTACGCGGTTAGTTATTCTATTTTGATCCTCTTGGTGAGCTTTAGGCCAACCAAGAGGGGCCTGTACTCTGGTTCGTTGTTTGAGGCGAGGAAGCCAAACCTAATAGCTTTTTCCAGGGTGAACCCGCCTAGAGAGCGGAGAGTGATTCCAGCTCTGCTTCCATTTGCTGTGGATGACCTGTCACAGAGTAGGATCCAACCTTGGTCATCTAACCTCCATTTCTGGTTGTCTTACTCATGTTCCCCATAGCCAGTAAGTTCGACAATGAAGTCCACCAACGCTTGAGCTTTGATGGTTGTTCTTGGGGCGTAGTTGATATCAAAGTGTGTTAGTTATACTGACCATTTAACCATCCTACCTGATAATTCCAGCTTGTGCAATATCGTGCGGTGGTTGTTTTGTCAGGACCGCTATAGAGTGGACCTGGAAGTAGGGTCACAGTTTCCTGGAGGAGACGACTAACGCTAGAGCTAACTTCTCTAGATCTTGATAGTTTGCCTCCACTTCCACAAAGGTTTTGCGGGAGTAGTACACTGGTATTTTTACTCATTTGTCGTTCCACACAAGAGTTGATCTGATGGCATAGTTTGAGATAGATAGATAGATAGATAGATAGATAGATAGATAGATAGATAGATAGATAGATAGATAGATAGATACAAGTAAAGTATCTTTCCTGGCACTGGTTTTGAAAGTAGCTATGTACTTCCCATGGGGCTCTAGAAGGCATGCTCGAACTCTTCATCCCATTTGAAACATTTGCCTCCTCTTAGAATTTTGAAAAAAGGGAGGCATTTGTCAAATGATTTGGAAATAAACCTGTTGAGTGCTGCCACCCTCCTAGTCAGGCTCTGAACTTTCCTGACAGTGGTCAGGACTTCATATCGAGAAGAGCCTGAATTTGTTTCGAATCGGCTTCTATCCACTTTTGTTCACTATGTAACCTAGGAATTTTTCTTATTCAACCCCAAAGGTGCATTTTTGCGGGTTGAGCTTCATCTGATACTTGCGGAGCGGATTGAATGCTTCGGAAAGGTTGGTGATGTGATCTGGATTGTGAAGGCTTTAGACCAGCATGTCGTCTATATAGACCTCCATGGTCTTACCGATTTGTTCCTTGAACATCCAATTCACCAGTCGTTGATACGTTACCCCCGCATTCTTTACGCCGAACGGCATCACCCTATAACAATATATCCTTCTTTCAGTTATGAAATAGGTATTCTCTTGGTCTGAGGGTGCATTTGTATCTTGTTATATCCGGGATAGGCATCCATGAAACTCAGAAGGTTATGTTCGGACGTGGCGTCCATGGTCTAATCAATGCGAGGAAGTGGAAAGTTGTCTTTCGGGCAAGCCTTGTTTAAGTCTGTGTGATCCGCGCAGACTCCACTTACCATTTTTCTTTTTTACCAGGACGGTATTCGCCAGCTAGTCTGGATATCGTGCCTCCTTGATCATGTCAGCATTGAGTAACCTCTATACATCTTCGTTTATGATTTGGTTTCGTTCTAGAGCCATAGGTTTCTTCTTCTATTTGACTATTTTCCGCATAGGGTCAACTTCCAATTGGTGAGTGATTACAGAGAGAACAATCCCCACCATCGTTCAAGCGAAGACATCCTAAATCTGCTGCAATAGCTTCATTAGTCGTTCCGCTAATTCTTTTCTCAGGAGAGAACCTATCTGGATGACTTTGCTGTTATCGGGGATGTCGAGGTAGACCATGACTGATTCCTCCTCCGGCGGGCCAACATTAAGTTTTCCCTCGGACTAACTGGAGTCTCATCATCTGAGTGAGGAGACTCTTCTTTCTTTTTTGAACTCAGACTGTAATTGCTAGTTGTCAAATTGTTTCAGTGTTGCATAGTAGCAATATCTTGTTGATGGTTGGTCTTCTCAAATGGTGCCTACAGCCTGATTGGCAAGGTATTTGATGCATTGGTGCAAATTCAAAACTACTACCTCCATCTAATGGAGCCAAGGCCTTCCCAGAATGATGTTATAGGTGGATGGGGCATCAACCACCATGAACTCCTGGAACAAGACTTTATGGAGTTGTGATTCTCCCGCCACCAATGTTCTAAAAAGCGCTAGGCGCTGGGCGAACGGCAAGCAGGTGCCTAGCGCCTAGGCAGTCTTAGGTTTTATATTATAACTTTAATAATTTACAAAAGTTAAGCATAATATATTATCAATTACATCCAATTTAATGTCAAGATACATATGCAAAACTTAAAAACATGAAAAATTAACAATCATGAACAAAATTTATTAAAACTCAAATGATTGAAGTTGGTCATGTTGGGTACTTTGTATAAAATTGAATTTGTGGACAAATATCCAAACCTGCTCTTTTATTTTTCTTCAAATTGCATGAATAACCTCAGTCATGTTTGATAAAATCTACATTAGTAAAATTGGTACCAGTAGATCATTTCAGAATTTCATTAAGTAATCATCATTTGCTACAATTAGACATATACTGAATAAAAAACAATAAAATAATTTATTTCTAAAAAAGAGAAAAGAAAAATAAAATAAGAACACAATCAGCCTTATTAAAAATAAAAATAAAAAACTCGCCCAGACCGCCTAGACCCCGCCTTTTCTAAAAATAAAAATAAAAAACTTGCAGGACATATACAATGTTTGCCGCCTTTTCTTCAATTTATTTGATGACTTCTTCTCTTTCCTTCGCCCCGTCTTGTCACTTATCTGGGCTCAGAAATTCTTTGAGTTTCCCCTCTTGATTCAGTGTTCAATTTCGCTTATGAGATTCTTGCAGTTTTTGGTATCGTGGCAGTTGTCCTTGTGAAAAAAGAAGTACTTGCCATTGTCTCGCCAGGAGGAATCTCCCCAGAGTTTGGCGGGACACTTCACTTCTCCCCAATTTTTAATGGCATTGAGGACATCGGACAAGCTGGAGTTGAGAAGAGTAAAGGATTGGGATCCGACGAAGCTGGGGGCTTTATCCAGCCTCGTTCGGCAAGAGTATGGCTTGTTGTCACTCCGCTTCCTTTACTTTTTTCATCTTTTTCCTGTTCATTTCTGGAACCAAGGGGATATTTCTAGTCAACATCTCGTCAAGAGTATGGCTTTTTGTCACTCCGCTTCCTTTAGCAGGTCTGTCATGTCAATCGAAGGCTCGAGGGTGAGGAAGTTTAGAATTGGCATCTCCTTAGTCCCAAGGCGAATGCTGTCACTTAGGTGTCATCGCTACAGCTATCGATGAGAGTTAACTCATCATTGAAGCGGGTGACGTACTCCCTCAATGTTTCGTTTGGTTTCTGTTTGAGGCTGAGCAGGTAATGCAGGCCCTTCCTGATACGTTGGTTGCCGACAAAGCAAGTGATAAACGCTTTGGCCAGCGTCCGAAACGATTCAATAGTCTTCGGAGGGAGACTGTGGAACCAGGTCAGCTTTGTTTTTTTAGACTGGTGGGGAATGTCCTGCACATTACTGCTTCAGATCCTTCTTTTAGTGCTATCACATGGTGGAAATGGCGTAAGCGGTCGGATGGATCCGATGTCCTGTCATAAGCCCCAGCTTTGGTTGTACAACACGTCTGGATTGGTGGCCTAAAGTCGAATGGGGTGTTACGAGGCGGATTAGTCAGCCTTAGACGTCGAGTCTCCATAGAGCGTTTCGCCGCCCTTGGTCCACTGAGAGCTAACAGGGACATAGTGGCTCTCCTGAACGGGCTCTCTGGTGTCCTCTGGGGACATGGCTCTTTCCGCCTCCCTGTCTCATTTCGCAAGTAAAGGGTTCCACTTAGTTAGCATCTCCAACGCTTGCGCGATTTGCTGCACTTAGGCTGTCAATCGATCCACCCTAGAGTATGTCTTGATTGTTACCGGCATGGAGGCGTGGGTTTGTTCTCCCCAGGGGGCCAGTGCCGCTAAAGTTGGCGGCGCTGCACCAGTTCAAGCATTCGAGGGCTCGGCGATTTCTCCATTATTGCGAGATCTCGTGGTTACCATCTTTCTGGACTGTAATGAAGGGGTGTTATCATTGTTTTCCTAGGAACTTTGTTGTTTCCCACGGACGGTGCCAAACTGATGGTGTTGAATCATGTTCTCCTTGATCTTGACCTGCACAGGGAACACACATGATCCAAAGACCACCATTGTGGCGGCCGATGACACTCCAATGCTTAAGTCAGACAAGGCTTGAGAAAGGTGTAATGTGTAATGGTGTAAATTGGGTTATGTAGTGTACATTTGTTCCTCAACCCTCTGCTCTATTTATCAGGTGAGAGTTCTTGTTCGGCTATGCCTTTGGTGGCGTAGTTTAGGGACATATATCTTGCTAGAGATCATTTCCTTGTTGGGAGTCATCCATGTAAGAGAGTTTCCAAACACGACTTGTGCTACGATATCTGTTGGGGATTCTTTCCTTATAGAGTGTTGTCCATGTAGGAGAGTTTTCGTGCACGACTTGTACTCTAGTATTTGCTTCCTAGTCGGAGTCAACGTATTACTGACCTGCTCGTTTTAGTTCAAACTCCTAGATACTTTCCTTATTAGGTCTAACGGGTATTGGGCTTGACCATAAGACGTATGGACTTAATAGGGCAATGCTAATTGGGTCCAATCTTTCAAACCTCGCCTCAGTGGGATTTGTATTATCTGAGATTTGCCAGATTGGGCGATCAACTAGGCCCGCTTTACTCTGTTGACGAGACCATTATAACACGTGTATGGTGTGGATTACTAGACGGTTTGGTGTATCATCAACTACATCTATCGATTCAAGTCTGTTTGAATCAATGGGGTTATAGTTCAGTGATTCAATAGATTGTCTAGTTGATTGATTGGTTGTTATGGGTGTGTAACCCTAGACGAATAACAAAGAGGGTTGTTGGAAGAAGGGGAGGGTGGCGGATGACGAAGTAGTAGGTGTTAATGGAGACGATTTGCTTGGAGAGCTCTTCAATGGAGATTTTGAGATTTCAATTCGAAATGAGAAAATTTCGAACGAACGGACAAAAGGGAGGGGTGACCTAGGAAACGACTTCGCTCCTTTTGGTCACTCAGTCTTGACAAGATTTATTTCTTATAAGCTTTGAATTAGGTGTAAGAAATTCAATGGAAAATGTAAGAATAATTAACTCTCAGTTGATGAACCACATCGAATGGATGTAGGCACAATTTGTCGAACCACATGATATATAGACATAACATTTTGAACTTTATTGACAGCTTGTAAAAGTGTATGGTCGAGATCTCGACCACTGTGTGACGAGTTTAGTTATGCATTAGGTAGGTGATAGGATCATTGGGTTATATGGGCTTTGGAGACCTCCACACAACAGGCTATGGGTTGGAAACCAAGCCGCTGACAACTAGCTTGAAATCCTTGAAGATGTTATTGTAATTGTAATATATCCTTTGTTAATTGAATATGCCAATACTGCATAATAAACATATAATCACATCCTATATCAGCAATGAAATAAATTGCATTTTCTCAATGCTATCGTCATCCACATTTGGGCAAAAAAGAATTGCAGGTTGTATCATCACACTAGCATCGTGGGTATGCATTTGTTCAATGCTACTATCAACCATATTTGGGCATAAAGGACTCCAAGGTTATATCATCGTACTAGCATTATGAATATTGGTTTTTTTTTTTTCCTTAGATGATCTAAACCGTATACATTCTAGATTTTTGACCACTTTTTATTGAAGATCATATGGCCACTTAGAATTTAGACCACTTGGAGATACTCTAAGATGGTTTGAGCAAACTTAAGCCCCAAAGTTTGAATAAGATTTAAACCCATTAGGGTTGGCAGGCTAGGAGCTCAGTCTAGGTCCAACCTGAAGTCTAATAAGTCAGTCCATAGACCGCCAACCTAAACTTGGGGTTGAGCATAGCAACCAAAGCCAAGCCAAGCATGATATTTCGAGCTCAAGATGCTTGAATTTATCAGTAGTAACTAAATTTTCTAAAAATCTTTGAAATTTAAAAGTCAATGGGGATTGAACTCCCTCACTAGGCTATCAATTGCTTCTAGGATTTCTTTTCATTTAAATAATTGACTATAATTTTTTTTTCCCTGAGCGAGATGAGAGAACATGAGAACAAAGAGCCAATGAATGTAGGTAAAGGGAGGAGGGATATATTGTCACCTGCTGCACCCGAAGCACCACAAATTAACAAAATTAACTACGAGCAATAGTTACATGTAAATAGGAAGTCATCTTGATTGGGTACTCCAAAGAATGATTAATATAATGTATATGAGAATTAAAAACTGACAAATTGAAATAAAATGTTTTGTTCAACAAAAAACACCTCATGGTTCGATGTTGTTGCAAGTAGGGGTGGGCAATGTTGGTTTGATTCGGTTTTGAGATCCGAATCGATTTCGAACCGATTTCATTCGGTTTGCCCAAAACCCAAACCGAAATCGAATTTTTTATTTGTAAACCGATGAAAACGGTTGGACTGAATTTCGGGTCAGTCCAATTCGGTTGGGCCGAAAGATATCGAAGCAACAAACAACAAACAAAACAAATATCGAAGCAACAAACAAGATATCGAAAGAGAGAAATTGAACCACAAACAAGCAGATCGAACCACAAAAATATAGATCCAACAATAAACAAGATAGATAAAATTTAAAAGAGATAAGAAGAAGAAATCGAACCTGCAAACTACAATTACCCTTAATGATGATCGCTGAGAGAGAAAGAGAGATCGAAAGAGGATGTAGATCTTTAGTGCAACAGGGTGTTGGAGTCTTAGATGATCAGATCGAAAGAAGAAGATTTAGATTTAGGGTTTGGCGGTCGTTTGGGTTTGAAAGTGAAAGAGAAAAAGGGTTGTGTGCGTTTTGGGTTTTTGTTTTTGGGCGTGATTCAGTGCAACAGGGTGCACCGCAGTGCATTTGTTGCACCAATCATGTATTGACACCTACCTATTTTTGTATTTACTTATATATATCCAATTAATCGGTCCGTTCATAACCGTAGACCGACTATGAACAGTTCATAATCAATTTCAGTTAGGTTAAATGATTTTTTTCACTCATATTTCGGTTCGGTTACTGAAACAAACTTGAAAATCGGTTCGGTCGGTTAACCAAATTTAAATCGATTTTTGCCCACCCCTAATTGCAAGTGGTACAATTTAATGGAACATAATAAAATATATACAAAAGATGACTCCCATTAAATAATGTATCCCTTACAAACTTATTATTATCAACTATTTTTTTCCTTAACCAATATTGATTTTATTTGTTAATATTTGCTTAAGTCGCAAATTCATGAGAGGCTAGGACGATATTGTTTTGTTCATTTATTTAAATTCATCCAACAAACCATTTGAACCCTTTGGTGCATAAGCGAGGTTACCTTTAAAATCATGATTGATTAATTTAGAATTGAAGATATATTTTTAACAGTTCGAATGCGACATTGATCAATCGAATGTTGTGGATAGACAGATGAGGGATCAACTGAACCCTAATTGATGGAGGGGGACAAAATGTTGGATGGGGAAGAGAAAGAGAGGGGAGTGGAATCCTAGTGATGGAGTTACTCCATTGGAGAAGAGAAAAGAGTAGATTGAAATACTTGAAATGAGTCACATGACAGAGCTCCATTCGGATTGCTCATTCTTGAATGACGTGTAACTCTTTTTCACAAATAACTAATATTAATTAGCATGCAATATATATTCAACATGTACAAGTATAAACATGGATAACCTTTTAAAATCCAAAACATAAACTTATTGCAAACTTCAAATGAAGCAACAATATTTTCAACCAAACAAGATAAGAAACAAAAACAAATGGGATTACAAGCGCATGAGATTGGGTCCATGCAAAAACAAAAACTAAATTCAATCAAAGATCATTTCAACCAAACAAGATAAGAAACCTTTAACAGCCAAAGAAAAAACAAATGCGAGAATCAAAACATACAAAAACAAAAATCTGAAATTCGAGAATCAAAACACCAAAATCCATGGTTACTTTGAAATCAATAGTTTGGGTTCTAATCTACTTAATCGATTAATGTGAAAATGAGAATGAAAAACCCAAATTTTTTGGAAAATAAAAAATCACCCAAATATCATTTGCTACCTTGTTGAAATAATCCATTTGGTTCTCCCTCTTATATTGAATCAAAATTGATTTAAGTCGTTTGGGTTCTCCTTTTTTACTACATCCATCGATTCAATAGATTTTCTAAGTCGATTGATTGGTTGTTATGGGTGTGTAACCCTAACCCTAGGCAAATAAAAAAGAGGGTTATTGGAAGATGAGGAGGGTAGTGGAGGACAAAGTTGATTTGCTGGGAGAGCTCTTCAATTCGAAATGAGAAAATTTCGAACGAACGGACCGGAGCCTAGGAAACGAGTACGCTCCTTTTGGTCGCTTAGTCTTGATAAGATTTATTTCTTATAAGCCTTGAATTAGTTGTAAGAAATTCAATAGAAAATGTAAGAATAATTAACTTTGAGTCGATGAACCACATCGAATGGATGTAGTAGGAACTTTATTGACAGCTTGTAAAAGTTTATGGTCAAAATCTCGACCACCGTGTGACGAGTTTAGTTCGTGAGAGGATCATTGGGTTATATGGGCTTTGAAGACCTCCAGACAACAGGCTATGGGTTGGAAACCATGCCGCTGACAACTAGCTTGCAATCCTTGGAGATGATATTGTAATTGCAATATATCCTTTGTTCATTAAATATGCCAAGATTGCACAATAAACGCATAAGTACCTCCTATATCTCCAATGACGTAAATTGCATTTGTTCAATGCTACCGTCAACCACATTTGGGCAAAAAAGAATCGCAGGTTGTATCATCACACTAGCATTGTGGGTATGCATTTGTTCAATGCTACCTACTGTCAACCACATTTGGGCATAAAGGACTCCAAGGTTATATCATCACACTAACATTTTTCTCAACTTAGATTTTACACCACTTTTTATTGAAGATCATATGGCCTGGCCACTTGGAGATGGTTTGAGCAAACTTAAGCCCCAAAGTTTGAAGAAGATTTAAAATTCATTAGGGTTGGCAGGCTAGGAGCTCTGTCTAGGCCCAACCTGAAGTCTAATAAGTCACTCCATAGCCCGTCCAACCTAAACTTGGGGTCGAGCATGGCAACCAAAGCCAAGCCTTTCGAGCTTGCGATGCCTGAATTTTACAGTAGTAATTAAATTTTCTAAAAATCTTTGAAAATTTAAACTCCTCCCACTGGGCTATCAATTGCTTGTGGTATATTTTTTTCATTTAAATACTTTACTAAAAATTAGTTAATTTGAAACAAAAACAATATATAGATTATTTGAATTCCTCGTGTTTTGGGTTAGCAATATCCGGTCTAACTAAGCCCAATCCGATTTTTGGTCGGGTTGAAAAGTTTGAACCCATGCATGCAATGCAATGCAATGCATGCAGTACCCAATCTGAAATTTTTATAGGCATGCCATGAACCAAAATTTTCGGATTACACTGGAATTGGCTCGCCGAAGTAGCACCCCTACAACTTATGCTGTACTTCAGTGCCAGACATCCAACATGCCTGTGCTCATTTTATTCAGAAATTCTAAGTGTCGAGGAAATGAGCGAGGAAACGAGCGAGGGAAGTGAGGTGGCGGGGGTGGGAGCCGTTCACTTCACTCGAGATGTGTGCGTTGACTTTTCGCACGCGCATCCCAAGCGGGATGAACGGCTCCCACCCCCGCCACCTCACTCCCCTCGCTCATTTCCTCGCCCATTTCCTCGCTGTGTAGAATCACTCCATTTTATTTGTGGACCAAGGAAAGTGTTGGTTCCAAGAAGTCGAGGCCTAATCTATCTGCTGTGAGATCTAATTAATTTTGACTTTTGGGATTAGTAGAATCTAATTTATTATGATAATGTAATAGAGAAGCTAAAACAAAAGGTGATCAAACAATAAACAATTCTAGGCCAGGGTTTGTTATATATGTTGGATGGAAGTGAAACAGGTTGACTGAGATCCATCACCAATTCCTTAGTAACATGTGGAGCATGTGAGCAACTGCATCTAACACATGCTTTGCGAAGAAGAATCAAAATAAAACATAGGTTTTTAGATTAGATGGTTGATTAAATGTATTTTATGTGTTAACGGAAAGAGTCTTGAGCTTTGTGGTGTTATTAGTGGGTTACATGAGAATCTTGTTGAATCTATGTTTCCTCTCTCTTTCAAACAAATCAGTTGATCAGTGTCTATTTGCCTATCACTCTCATTTATTATTTGGGCTATGATTTGTGTCTTTACAAAAAATTCCAGCCTCTAGTGTCATGACAGCGCCAAGGGGCTTTATGTGTGTGTGATTGTATTCGATTGGAGCATTATGAGCATCTCTAAGATGATGGAGGGTATTAGGTCTGACCTGACGCTAGGAGCTTGGCTCTTAAGAATGGTTCGTGTCTTTAACACTTCATTGATTATCTTTGTCAAAAACTCACGTCTTGATGACTCAACAACTAATGATGTGGCACAATTTTCACCATCCTCACAATGACAATTCGACATTTCAATGTTTAGTCTTGTGTTAGATATGTTGTAACCAAGGAATTTCACCGAATATTTTTTATTTTGATGTTATTGAAATCTCTTTCGAAATTTTTTTGAGAAAATAAATAAATATTTTAATCTCACTATATTTTTAACATGTTATTTTAGTATCAAAAGTTTGCTATGTGATTGATTTTTATGTAATATTTAGTTTGTATCACACTAAAAATCGTGTGAGACTTTTTATGTAGTATCAAAAGTTTGCTATGTGATTGATTCTTATTAAATTATTTCACAAAATATTTCTTAAAATCAATGGTCCGAAATTAACTAGAAAAGTGAAATCACAATCCTTAGTTGTATCGTCATTGAGTACATATTAATAGTACAAAAAATGTCAAAATATAATTTTTGTTACAATTAAAACAATATAACTTAAGAATACAAACTCATTTGCCTCTGGGGTTGCTGCTGCATTATATTGTACAATATTTGTTTATTGAAATGAACAATAAATAATAAAGAATATATAGTGTAAGAGAATAGCATTACATCACGTAAATACATGTTATGCTAAGCATCGATAATTCTAAACTATAAGATTATCTTTCACAAAAAGTTATGAGAAGGAAGGAAATCTCAATGGGAGAGAGATCTCTCAATCTACGGTGCTATTGGTGAAGTGAAGAGGGTTTGTGAGGAGGGATGGCTTATGGTGGAGACTTAATGAAGGTGGGAATTGTTTAAGTTGGGCGAGGGCGAAAAATGGACACGGATGCAACATTATTCATGTTAATTAAACTTCATTTTCAATTATAAAAGTAGATAAAATATTGAAGAGAGAGAGGTTGCTACAAGGATTAGTCGACATTGTCACTCCAAATAGGTGAAATAGTTAAAAGAAAAGGAGATTAGAGAGAACAAAAAGGTGGTAGCTGATTTCGTATTCTTTTTGTAATTTATCAGTACGAGACTAGCACTGAAAAGTGAATCCGATATAGTCAGTCAGGGTATTAATCTACGCTAGGAGAGGGAGAGGGTGATTGTTGTGGCCATAATTTGATAAAGCCATTAGGCTTCTGGCCCATGGGCTAAATTAAGTATGAAACTCTCGACTCGAGTAAAACATATATATTCTAGAAGATTACAAAAACAATGTTACTTAACTAGATAAGTTTAAGTCTTTTTGACAAAAAACAATCGTGGAGAGTCTACTTAGGTAAGGTAAGAGTTATATATATAGCCATGTACTTGTCAGCTTTTCAGTTGTTGATCCTAACGACTATATTTTGGCTAGAGATTATATAGCCATGCGATTAAAGTGTTATAATGGGTTAAGCGGCTATCCATGTGCCACACGGCTATTGATTAACTAGTTGTCCCAAATTCCTCTTTTCCTGCAATATCCATTGTGAATGGGTACTTTAACATGGAAATTAGGGGTGGGCACGGGACGGGATGGGATGAGATATACTCATCCCGATCTCGTCCCATCTCAAACGGGTTCGGGACGGGATCAGCGTGCATCAATGGTGGAAAATGAGGAGAGCTTAGTTTCTATACACAATTCTCACGGAGAAACACCCTTGTTTTGAGCTGTGACTTATGGGAAGATGGAGATACTATGCTTTCTTCTTGAGAAAAACAGCGATGAAAATGTTCTCATAAGAACAAGTGATTCTTCCACCATTCTCCATACTGCTGTGGCTGGCAAATTCTATGGTATGTTTCATTTTTCTTTACAAAACAAAATTGTCAAGAATTCTTTAATTTATTGTCACTGCTTGGGCAGCAGATACTACTTATATTCCGTTATTAATAAGAAACAATTTGGTTTTATAATATTGAGAAATTAATAATAGTTGTTGATTTCTAAACATTTAACAATCAGGTTTGGCAATAAAGATAAATGAATTGTGCCCTTCACTCGCTTGGGCTCGTGACCAACAGGGGATTACAGCTCTTCATCTCATTGCTCAATCACCGGTCTCGTATGGGCGTGGGACAGTTTACACATATCAACATATTGGTGGATCTTCTCCATTCATTCCGGTGGACATATTCACAATTTTCATTTACATGTGTAAGTCAATTTTGCATTTTTCTATCCATATAATACGTATTTTTAGATTCATATTCTAATAAAATAAATTGTTAATTGTTGGTGGGTTGGGTGCTTCATAAGTTTGCATTACTGTGTAATGATTTTGTAACTTTTCTTTTAAAATAAATAAAATAAGTAATTAAGTAAATAAAAATATTAATAATTAATATTAAAAAATTAGTTCGGGACGGGACGGGATTGGCGGGATTGAAAATCTTTATTCCATCCCATCCCATTCTAGATCGGGACGGGACGGGATCGGAATGAAATTATTCAATCTCATTAAAACCCGAAAAAATCGGGACGGGATCGGGATCGCGGGATGGGATGGGATGCCCACCCCTAATGGAAATGCCTTCTTGGTTTTGCCTTGGTCTCCATGTTATTAAAATTAAAGATTTGTAGAAAGGGATCATTAATGCACTATTTTACTACCACAAAACTTAATATCATGCTTTGTAGTTATAATAACGAATAAGTAGGGATTGTTCTAAACTGGAGATTAGATGGTTTGCTAACTAACACTAAGGGTAAATAAAAGACAACTAACAGACTAAAAAATGAAATGTTGGGGTTTTAGATTTTTCTAATTTTAAACTAAGAAAATTACTAATAAGATTATTGTAAGGATAATAAAAACTTAAGAGAAGTCGATGATGAGAAATTGGCTAAGGGTTTTGTCTCCACACACCAAACATATATGCTCATGAATTGAACTCCAGTAATTCTTTTACTAACTTATTAATGACAATATTCAAGATTAACTATGACCATACTGCATTAGCCTTATTATTTTTCCAAATTTGTTGAACTAAACTCAGCGTCGTTTTCAAACTATTCTCTTCATGCTATCTAATCAGGAATCACAAGTTACATAAACAATCCAAGATCATTATGTTCTTTAGAAAACATCAATATTGACTAAGCAATTACAAGTATGATCAACATCATGTTATTAACCTAGGTTTTACTTAACATTACCAACATTCATTAATTGGTATTTACTACTTATGAATATGGGATTCGTAACTATTAGGTGAAATTTTTATATGCTTTAGCATCAAATCCTAGCATGTTTATTAAGTTGGCCACCTTAGCAAACATATAAATATAAGTTCTCTATAAAACAATTAAACAAAACAAATGCACTAGTCACCAAAGAAATATTGAATCTAATTAATCCATAAAACACATGTTTGAGGCTTCGAATGCACCCCTAGCTAAAAAGGGGTTTAGCTAGACATTGTCATTATGATTAAATAACAATGCATAATTAAATATCAAACTAATAAGAAAATGGATGAGAGATAAAACGTTGTTGTCGTATGCACGTGGTGGTGAAGAGAAGACTTTTGGGATGTGCGAATTGGGAAGAAAAGAGATAATGTATTTCTTCTCCTTCACTTGTTGCATCGAGAAGCTATCAGCGATGGAGTGCGAGAGATAGAAGAGCGATGTTGCTCTGCTACGTGGTGTGGTTTGCAACGGAGATAGAGACTGCGAGAAGTAAAAGTGAATGACCATTGGCGACGATGAGGGATGACGACAACTATGATAGGTGACAATGGGGTATCTGATTGGTTACGAATAGATAGGGAAATGGCGAGACTGTGAGACAGATGGGAGGTGACAACGGCTGCACTCGATTGGTGTTGGGGTCGTTGGCTGGTGTCAGGGAAGATGACATTTTTTTGCGAGGAAGAAGGGTTGTTGCGTATGGCATGAAGGGTTTGATGGAGACCGTAGGATATGTGGCTGAAAATGATGGATGACGGTGTGATGGTGGCGATGGAGGCTGACTGATGTTCACCTAATTATTACACAGAATACCACCTAATTTATATTTGTTATTCACTTTGACAATATATTTTATATTAATTATTTAAATTTTGTATTTTTCAGGATTCAGAGCGTTAACGGATTAATGCGGAGTTCGAGGTGATAATAAGCAATTTGGTATTGACGAGCGGAGACGGGGGTGCAGTTAACCCAACACAATTACCCTAATTTCTATAAAACCCAATAACCCTAATTTCTCTGGGGGTTTCTTCTCTATTTTCTTCCCCTCTCTGGGGGCTCTCCCAGCCAACAGCCCCCATACCATCTTCTCCACGTTTCAACACAGCTACCACAGTCCACAAACCTCTCTCTCCTCCTCAGTCCCTTTCTATAGCCTTCTCTCTCTCGGATCCACAGACCACCACCTTCTCTCCCATAACAGCCACAAACACCATCGTCACCTCTTGATCTCTCTCTTCATCGTCAGCTGCAAAGCCAGCAGCCACCACATATGTCCCGGCATCTTCACCGCCCTTGCTGGAGCATCCTCGCACATCACGCCAGCAGCTGCAACAGGTCACGGGCAAGAACAGCACGTTAACGCCTGCGCTCCCGCCTTGTATCTGATTTGAATCGGGAGAGAAAGGCATTGGCAGCTATCGGCACCCCGACCACTTACTCTGTGTACTACCACAGTTGAAGAAGCTGGAGGCTATTTGCACCCACGGGACTGTTTAGAGCATCCACAGTTGTTGAATTGTTGATTTGCCGATTCTGAGGAGATGAGTTGCGGCGTACCACACCACGAGGAGATGACCACCGCTACCATGGAGAGCTAAACCCTTCGCCAAGGCTAAGATGAAACCAATTGGGTTTCAAGAGTTTGTTCTAGTTTGACTTTTTATTTTATTATGTGCTTAACTGCAAAATACATTTAATTTCTGAGTATTAGTAAATTACTTTTACCGATTATATCGGATTTGATCTAGACTAGTCGGTAGTTAGAGTTTTCTTTACTAATATTTAAAGCATTAGTTTTAATTGATTATTACACTCACTGCTAGGAGTTGAAACTTAATAAATTAGACTTGTGATTGAGTGTGTCGTAATAAGACACTCAATGCTAGGAGTTGAAACTTAATAAATTAGACTTGTGATTGAGTGTGCTGTAACAAGACACTCAGTTCCAGGAATCTATAATTTATGCTGAAGTTAATTGTAACATTGGATTTTAAAACTGAATTGTTCTTAACGATCACATCATCGATGCAAGCAAGAGATTCTCATCCCTAAAGCTTCTGGCTTTAGAAAATAATAAGTTAGATTAAAATAACTTGAAAAAACTGAATTGGTGGATTCAATGCCTTGGTTTCCCTTCTCATATTCTTAAAAACTTTTTATTTTGCTTTTTATTTTGATTTTTAGTTTAGATATTTTGATTGTTGTAACCCCCATTTAAATTAGTTTAAGTCAACTCTGAAACTTAATTGCAACCACATTCCTTGTGGGATCGACATGTACTTGCCCTTGTCTACCAGTTAGACACTGTGCACTTGCAGTTATTAAGACTAGGTTAAATTAACCTATTTATTTAGGTTAGTTAAATCTGCAACACTGACGGCTGTGAAATTTTTTGCGAGTGATCCCCAAAAGGTTTGTCCCCCTTCTTTTAATATATTCTATGTAAATCTCCTAATTTGTGCAAATTTTCTTTCACTGCAACTCTTTCTAAATTCAACCAATTTTCATCTATTTTAGCTTCTTGTTGGAATCCTGCTATTAGCAACCTACAAAACCACAAAAACATAAGTTACTACAAGAAATAGCGCAAACTAGCTAAGAAAGTATAGAAAAACACGACAATAAAATCACAGAAATATACTCTAATCACTCATAAACCCTTGCATTATTATGGTTGCTTTGAGAGGATCCAATCAACCATCCGTATCTCGCGGACGCAAAAGGAAACACAACACCCACAAGCACAACACATGTACTATATGAATAATACATATACGACATTGTACAATACATATAATGATCTATATCTTTTATTGGAGCATAAATGGATCAATAATTTTGTGTATTGCATGTGCACACCTTCAAAAGAGAAATGGACTCATCCTGATGTGATATACTATACTTATAGTATATGGTGCTGAAGTTTTTAGTTTAGACGAATGAGATGAGATTTTTTTTAATATATGGTGCTTGTGGTTGTTGAACTTTAAAGTGTCGAGAGAGTGATATGAAAGCAATGGTGGGTGGTGGGGGACCTAGTACCAATGAGAAACAGGTGGGGAAAGGATTTTGAAATGATAAATAGTTAAAAGAGTTTGTTTAGGCAGCCATGCTTTAAAGCTATTTTTTTATTAGATTTGGGCTTTTTTACACTTTTACCCATTCTCTTTAAAACACAACCACAAACATTATCTATAGAAGGGGTAGAAGTGTAAAAAATTCAAAACTTGACCAAAAAGTGGTTATAAAGCCTAACTGCCTAAAATTGGGGTAGTTAAAATCAGTATAGATATGATATGTGTGTCTAGTTGTTATCTGCTTGACCACCTGACTTTCTTTCTTCCGTCTTAATATATGCATGATATGATATTTTGTTTGTTTGCTTGCTAGCTTCTAGCTAGTTATCTCCTGTAGTCAATCTGTTGTGTGCATGGCCATGGATTGTAGCCTGGAGGGTGGTGGGAATCACTTCTCTTCTTGTGGGCGAGCACTCGTTGGGTGAGCAGTTCCTTAAACTTTCTTTTAAACTAGCTCTTTCAATGGGCTGGGGTTGAGTTGAACTGGGTTGGGTTGGGTTGAGTTGGTCGGGTTGGGTTGTACACAACCTCAATCAACAGTGGATTTGGAGACCATTTTTCTAATGGACAAGCTCAAAAGTCAAATTTGACTTGTATATAATTTTGAATACTTGTTTTAGGTTTTAATTCATATATCAATGTTAGAAAAAAAGTATTGCTTGGTTTCATTTGGGTTGAGCTATGTACACAAAATAATCTTGTGCGCACAAGACTGTTTTGCATACAGGATCCGATAGGCCCCAAGGTCCCGACCCATTGACAAAAAATAGTCTGAATTCTTCTTTCAATTTGATGATAAAGAAGAATAAGAAGATCATCATCATCATCATCAAAGCCCATTTTCGATATTTTCGGGGTTGGCTACATGGATTTTGGTTCTCCAAGCAATGCGGTCTTCCCACATATCCTCGCCTAATCCAAGCTCAATGATATCTTCATTCACCGCCTTCATCCAAGTTTTCAACGGTCGTCCCCTCCGTCTACACCCTCCATTAACTTGCCAATCTAGACATTTTCTAATTGGCGTCGTGTTTGGTCTCCTCCGCACATGACCAAACCAAGTTAAACGTTTTTCTCTAATTTTGTCCTCTATGGGCGCTACACTTAAGTATCTCCTAATTCTTTCATTTCTAATTTTATCCTTACGAGTTTTACCACACATCCACCTTAACATACGCATTTCTGCTACTGCCATCCTATGTGTATGTTGTCCCGTAGTAGCCCAACATTCTGAGCCGTATAGCATGGCTGGTCGAACAATTTTCTTATAGCATTTCCATTTTAGTCTTGCAGGCATCCTTCTATCGCATAATACTCCTGACGTCATTCTCCATTTCAACCAACCAGCTTTAATCATATGGCCTACATCTTCTCCAATAGCCCCATTCTTTTGAATTATAGATCCTAGATATCGAAAAGCCACACACTCTGGGACCTCTACACCTTCGATCTCAATTGCATTACTTCTCCCTTGTGGTTCACAACCAAAGTTGCATACTAGATACTCCGTCTTCGAACGGCTAATTCTAAAGCCTCCTGCCACCTATCTAATTTCTGACCTAAACATGCATTAGTCTCATCAATTAAGACAATATCATATGCAAATAACATGCACCAAGGTACCTCTTCTTGCAAATGTCTTGTCAACTCATCCATGACCAAAGCAAAGAGATATGGACTTAACGTTGACCCTTGATGTAGTCCTACTAACACTGGAAATTCACTAGACATTTCACCTACTGCGCGAACACTTGTTACAGCCCCTTCATACACATCCTTAATGATATCGACATAACATTGAGACACTTTCTTCCTTTCAAGCACCCACCAAATTAACTCCCTGGGGACCCTATCATATGTTTTCTCCATATCAATAAAAACCATATGCAAACTCTTACGTGCCTCTCAATATTTTTTTATAGTTTGCCTAAGCAGGAAGATGGCCTCCATAGTATACCTACCCGGCATAAATCCAAATTGATTCTCCGAAATCGTGGTTAAACTTCTAAGTCTTCGTTCTATAACCCTCTCCCAAAGTTTCATCGTATGACTCGTAAGCTTTATCCCTCTATAGTTCGACCAATTCTGGATATCCCCTTTGTTCTTATAAAATGGTACCACGATGCTATGCCTCCATGAATCTGGCATTTTTCTAGTTTCCAAAATCCTATTAAAGAGCTTAGTTAGCCATTGAATCCCAACTTCTCCCAGACATTTCCATGCTTCAATTGGTATATCATCCGGTCCAACGGCCTTTCCTGTCTTCATTCTTTTTAAAGCTTCTTTCACTTCTGTGGCACTAACTTTGTGATGGAACACGCGATCTCTCCCTTCCTGTGAAGCATACCCCTCCAAGTTTAACTCCCCTACATGTGTTCCATTAAGTAGGTTCCAAAAGTAATCATTCCATCTATCTAAAATAGTTTTATCCTGCAATAAAATTCTTCCATCCTCATGCTTAACACACTTAACATGACTCAAGCCCCTAGTTTTTCGTTCTCTAGCTTTAGCTATCTTGAAAATATCATTCTCCTCTTCCTTTGTACCTAGCCTATTATAAAGATCATCATATAGGGAATAAAGATCATCATAGAAGAATAAGAAGATAATTTAAAAAAAAAAAATAGTAATGGTGTAGGTAGGGGACTGATTAAGGGAATGGGCGAGGAAACTTCAAGATTAGTGATGACACGCATCTCGAGGGGTCCCTCGCTCTCTTTCCCTCGCCCATTCCCTCGACATTTAGAAAAGGCGGTTCCCTCGACATTTAGAAAAGGCGGTAGAAGAAACAAAAGAGAAAGAGAGCCTCCTACAATTGACTTTTCTCATGAATGTACATGTAATGCATCATCCTTATCTGTCCTATGACCACCTTTAGCAGCAATTACATCCCAACCAAATGCATGTGTAGTGTACCGACATTTTTCCCTTCCCCACACACTCATCTCTCTACAATAACAACAAACAACTCTCTATAATACTCTCTGTAATTTCAATACATTTTCATACCAATTGTGGTTGAGAAAAAAAAACGCATTTCATGCTAACAACACGGAAGTCGTCATAACATTACTTTTCCTTTTTATTCCAACGTATATTATGTTGAACTTTTCTTTTATTACGATGTGGCCTAATCCATCTCATTGTCTTCCCTAACCATTTTATTGCAACGAGTACTACTTATATAGGTGAAAAATGATTCGAAAGGAGTTTGGGGACTTGGATATTGTTCCTTATTGTTGCAAATTAAGACAAAGAGGTCAATTTGAAATTTTATTTTTATGTCTAGATTATGTAATATGCTAACACAAATCAAGGAGGGGAAGAATCCAACTAATAACATGCGTCATTGTCAAAAGAGTGGGAAAACATACATTTAATCAGGAACACAACGCATCTATTGTGTCAAATCGCAATCCAAGGATCTAATCGTGGATCCAATCCATTATCACTTTCTTCATGTCCATGTCTTCTTCACTAGCTTTTATTGCACTTGAGACAAACTATCATCTGTTTTTTACATAGAGTCAAATTCTATGAATTAACAAGCAGATGGATGGTTGAAATTGTAGTAAGCATTACATAATCAAAATAATCCCTAGCTCAATCTTGGATCTGAATTTGAACATTCTAAGTGAGATGATGCATGCTCAAAGTGATAACAATTTTACTATACGACCGACTCTATGGCAAAAATGCTAAGAAATCAGGTTTTGTAACCATGCTGAGGTGGACATCACCAACTGAATTGGTGGGCTCGATTCTCACTTGAGGTTCGTTTAACCAAAAAGACAAAGGAAAATAATAACCGACCTCTTCTTTTGTTGTTGTTGTGTGTGTGTCTGAAGAATGACTGATAGAGATTTGTGCATGAGGGATTAGGCGATAGAGGGACGACAGTCTGTTAAGGGGTTCGATCAATGGCGAGTTGGTGATGGTTGTATGGTGGATAGAGGCCTGACAGAGAGATTGAGGGACTGAGAAGGGCGATGGGAACTACTAGTCTGTGGTTGGAAGAAGGGAAGATTTCTTGTGGGAAAGAGTTGTTTATGTGTTCAATGTATGTTAAGGGGGGAGGATGATGAGGAGGTATGTTTGATTGATTTGGGTGTGGCTGGTGAGAATCGATTGGGGCTGTGGGCTGGTTTGATTGGTGAGAAAGAGAGGTTGTCGCGAGGGAGGAACTAGACAGAGAAGGAGAGGGTAGGTAAGAAGGGTTTGTCAACGGGTTGTTTGTGTGTGTGTTGATTGGTCATACTAAACCCCTCACATGAGAATCTAAGCCCTATTCTTACTTGGTCATACTTTTTAATTAATGAGACCTCGCTAATTCAGTTAATGATGTGGACTGATTCAATTAGTGATGGACTAACAACTCAGTTTGGTTGCAAAACCTAGTTTTCTAGCCTGATTAACTGTGTGGTAGCTCGCTTTCCGTGAAAATAGAATCCTTTAGAAATCGAATCCACAAAATTTGATTTCAATTTTGATGATGTATCTAGAAAGTTTTATGTTAAAAACAACAACAAAATATCATGAGATGAAAGATTGATCAAATAGATATATATTGTAGCCAAAGAAATGTAAACTTAGGGTAGTACATTAGACATGAATGTTTAGGCTGACCGATATATACTAGTGGAGTATTTTTTTCATAGAGATCTGCCCCGCCCCGTTTGGGGCAGTTTTAGATGTGCCTAAATGGATATCAAGGCGGATACGGATATCCAAACAACATCCGTCAAATATTCGAGTTGAATACAAATTTTTCCATACCCGCCCCGTGGATATCTGTTTATGCGTGAAATTTATCGAACAACCTTTAACCCTTAAAAATAAAAATAAAAATCCTACCCACCATTTCTTCTCTTCCGTTCCTCCTCCACGCAGACCACCTCCTCAACCCTCATCCCTCCTGCAACACCCCCATTTTCTTCATTATAGGACATGTTCCGCAAGATGAGAAAACGATATGGCTCTCTGATGAAGAGACCGGTTATGGAGTCTCAGATCTCTGCTTGTCACCATTGAATCGACTCGTTTAACGAATTGAAACTTTCTTGAATCATCATCCTCTTCGTTTTCTTCATCTAGATCCAGCAATGGAGCAAGAACTTGAGGCATCCCTGCAAGTAAGAGGAGAGCTTCATCTAGCGGATCTGGTCGTTCAAGAACAACTCATTAGCAGAGCTCATAGATCCGGATGGCATCGAAGCGGTGGTGGAAGAAAATTTTGCAAAGAATCGAATTCGAAAGCTGAGTTTATTTCGGATGAAGTAGAGGCGAAATAAGGAACAAAGCAAGACGAAGATGCGGTGGAGCAGAGAGTGAGAAACATAATCTTTCTTTTCTTCTTCATTCCATCGAAATGCATACGTGATCCGAAGAGGAGATAGAGATCACATTCTTCAGTGGAGAGATATGTTCCGCAACCTCAAATCATCGAATCTTGGTGGGTAGTTGTTGTTTTGGTAGATTTTCCAACTTAATTTGGTCAAGATGGGTTGAACCATCATGAAAGTGAGATGGTTAAGTTTGACACCATGTGTCTGTTGTGATTTCAGCGCGACACAAGCTGGTGGAGTCTCAAAGTTTTCACAATGAGTCTTGAATCTCCCATTGTCGGTCTTCAGTATGCATGGGGTGTTTGCTTTCAAGTAGGTAGTTGTTTAGGTGTTCATTTTTCTCGTTTCATATTTACAATATGTTGTTGTGCTTCTGGTTATTTCAGTGGTTGTTGCTCTGGCTCCATGGCCCATCTCCTTTCTGCTAAGGATTTTCAATCGTAATTTTTTAATGTTATGTTCTTAATAATCTAGCTCACTCTTAAGGCAACTATGTATATGATGGAAATGAATGATTGTGCTTCTGTTTCGCAGGTTTAATGGAGGTTTACTTTAACAAAACAATTTTAATACTTGAGGAACATATGTTGAGGAACACGATCAATGTTGGATTTGGGCATTTTATTAAAAATGGAGCAGTAAATTAGGGGAAACTATTGAGTTGTTATTGAAAACTTAAGAAGATCATTTTTTTAACGAATATTTGGGGTGGGACGGATATCCACCAATCCCATCAGAGCGGGGATGATTTTTGAAAAATAGTATAATAGGCGAATTCGGGAATCTGCAATCCCCAGTGGGGTGAGGATGGATTAGCCCAAATCCACCCCAATTTACCCCGTTGTCATCCGTAATATATACACATGAATGAGTTGGACATGTCAAGTTTGGCTAGTTTGACAAGTGATCGAATGAATAATGGATGGCCACATGTATAAAGATCCATCTATTGTTTGGGAAAGAGAAGATTCAGATGGATCGGATGTGCACGTGCACGTGAACCCAACTGTGGAATTGGAGTTGGAGTGAGTAGTACTTCAATTAAACAATGGTCCAGAGGGGGTCAGTCCCATGTGCAATAATCGAATCCATGGATACATCCATAAACCACTACCATCATCATCATCTAGAACATTATTTAAGAAAATGTCTTTTTTTTTTTTTCTTTAACAAAATGCCAAAAATATGTACATTTTTTTTTATATTTAATTGCAAAGGACAGGGAGAGAGGGATTTCACCAGCCCAACCCCCTCTCATTGAGGGTGTGTGTGTACCACTGTACCTTCCTTACTTCTACATCAAGTGAAAAATGCAAATGTTGCCTAACATATTATTTAGGAAAATAATAGAGAAACCAATTTTGGCAACCATGTTAACAACTAGGGAAACGTGACCCTTATTTGTGAAGATGATCGATTTCTTGAGATGCATTGAACCATTTTTTTAGTGTATCTCGTTATTTGGGAGCATGATGGATTTCTTGAGATGCATTGATCCATTTTGAAGTCGTCATCCTTTCCAGTGTGCACCATGTCACCCTGGTTGCTAAATTCCGGCTCCCTATTTTCTTTAATATTCGCCTGGGGCACTCATAAACTAATCAATAAACCCATTTTGCAGATAAACATGTAAATTGAAATACACATAATATGCATGGCGTGTAGGCCTCAGGGGTCAATTCACATTTTCTATAGTTATTGTTGTTGTTGTTGTAATTATTATTAAATGCATAGCTTTAAATTGTATAAAATTATTAATTATTAATGTGTAAAGGCATGTTGGTTAGCGGTAGGCACGGGACATGAAGAGATGGGACAGGTGGACCTCATCCTTATCGCATCTCGTTCATTCGAGATCGGGACGTGATAGACCACATTCCAACTTCGTCCCATCCCCAACGGGTTTAGGACCGCATGGGATGAGCAGGTACTAAACAGTCTCGCCGGCGGTACGCTTGCCTATCAAAAAAAAGAATTTCAACTCACATTGCTCAAACATAAATAATGTCAAATTTATGTACATATAACTATCATCGTAACAATATTAAATGTCATATAAAATTGATGGTCTAATGAACGTACAGTTTTTTATGTTAAGCAACATTTGTGTGATACATTAATCAATAGTTGTACATATAACTCATAGTGAAAAACTAAAATAAACTATCATTTGGCTTTAATTTCTACAAGAATTATTATCCTATAACTAGTGTTCTAAAAATCGGCCTAGGCCCAGGGGTCTGGGCGATTTTTATTTTTATTTTTTTATTTTTTAATAAGGCTGATTGTGTTTTTATTTTATTTTTCTTTCCTCTTTTTTATAAATAAACTATTTAATTGTTTTTTATTCAGTATATGTCTAAATGTAGCAAATGATGATTACTTAATGGAATTCTCAAAGGATTTGCCGGTACCAATTTTACTAATGTAGATTTTATCAAACACGACTGAGGTTATTCATGCAATCTGAAGAAAAATAAAAGAGTAGGTTTGGATATTTGTCCACAAATTCAATTTTATATAAAGTACCCATCATGACCAACTTCAGTCATTTGAGTTTTAATAAATTTTGTTCATGATTGTTAATTTTTCATGTTTTTAAATTTTGCATATGTATATTGGCATTAAATTGGATGTAATTGATAAGGTATTATGCTAAACTTTTGTAAATTATTAAAGTTATAATACAAAACCTAAGACTGCTTAGGCGCCCGCCTAGGCCCCTGGGAGCTAGGCACCTGCTCGTCACCCGCCCAGCGCCTAGCGATTTTTAGAACACTGCCTATAACCAATCTAAAATGCGAAAAAACATAATTTTTCATGGGTCTATTTGACCCTAATGCTGGTGCTCAAAATGGTGAAAAGTTTTTGACACCTCCTCCAAAAAAAAAAACAAAAAAAAAAAAATCCAAATGATGTTTATCATCAATGTCATTATTAGGTTACTATTACCAAACAAAATAATATGTAATCATCTTTGGACAAAGAAAAGTGCGATGAAATCCGTTATATATCATGACTTATGGAATGATAGCAATCAAGGAGATATAGACATCAAACAGCCAACTTGTCTAAGATTTGATTTAGGGCTGTTAATCGGTTCAAATGGTTCGATTTTGTACCGAAACCAAACCAAGCTTAGGTTTAGTTTTCGGTTCTATTCGATTATCCAATTTTAAATTAAAAAACCAAAATCGAACCAAACCGTGCGGTTCGATTCAATTCGGTTTTTTCAGTTTTTTCATCACAAAATGTTTCACTTTGAATCTGTTTTTTTTTTTTTTCTAAAAAAAAAGGTCCAATTCTATTTGGGCTTTCTTTTTTCATTAACTTCAAAATACAACATTCAATATTTCAACTTACAAAAATCACTTTACAGAGCTTACAAAATTCAGCTCACAGACTCAGTAAACTGTGATACAGAGCCTGTGACTTCAACATGGATAACTGCAGCCCTAAAAGTACAGTCCTATAATTTCAACATACGTAAAAACAAAATTGCATCTGCGGCCCTATAATTGCAGTCCTTAATATACAAAATAACAAAATTGCATCCCTGACATTTCAAAATACAATATATGTGATTTCAAACTTCAGTTTACAAAGCTTGTGTTGTCAAAATACAAACTTCAGCCCTGTGATTTCCTATGATTTCAAAATACAAACTTTAGTTTTTACTACCTAGTCATCTACACCAAAATACAAACTTCAGCCCTGTGAGTTTAAAATACAAACTTTAGTTTACTACATCTAGTCATCTACACCAAAATACAAATTTGAACCCCTGCTATGTTAAGGAATATAAGCAACAACCACCATTAATTTTTACTACATTTAGTCATTTACACCCAAAAGAAGCAACCTTTGGGAGCACCTTTCCATCAACAAAAAACACCAAGAACCCCTGCTAGGAGGAATAGAAGCATTTGTTATCATTTTTTGTTTATGTTCATATTCGTTTTCCCACATAAACAAGAACATTTAAGAGATATCAATTAAAAATCAAGGCTTGGACTTAAATTTTACTTGAAACTCGAACTCTCTAAGGCTTGGACTTTGGAGGCAACATCGTAGCCTTTTTAATTTCTACATAATAGATAAATAAAAGATATTAATCTTTGTTAAATAAACAATAGAAACAATTTAAATAGTAAGTGTAAAAATTAAAAATCAATTACCTTGTTCAATGGTTTCATAGAACTCCATTTCCTCAGTTGAAGGCTCATGATGTAAGGCAACATGGTTACTCAAAAGCCAATTTTGAGTACAAATCAAAGCCTCAACCACCTTGGGACTCAACGAGCTACGAAATGAATTAATTATTCTTCCACTTGTGCTAAAACAAGATTCTGAAGCTATTGTCGAGGCCGTAATGGCTAAGACCTCACGTGCAATCCTTGCCAAAATGGGATATTTTGATGATCCATACACTTTTCACCAATTCAAAATATCAACTTTTGAATTGTTTAACTCTTCGATAGGATCCTCAAGATATCTATCCACATCATTAGCTATAATCCCACATTTTTTTAGTTTTTCTCAGCCTCTTCTTTTCTTCCATTTTTCGTTCTATATCGGTCGAGGCCATACTTGGAATATCACCATCATTTGATGCTTTAACACCACTACTTGGAGTAACCACAAGATGAGAATGCATGGACATCTTTTCCTTTCCATAGATGCTATAAAGACTAATCAACATATCTTTCACATTTTTTGTATGAGCTTCAACCTTGTCATTTTCATCACCAAATATGATCTCAAAATAATCAATCACCTTATCCATCTTATGACGTGGATCAAGGACAATGGCTATGAAATAATATTTATTTACACTATACATTGAACCCCAATAATTGTCATATTTAGCTTTCATGTTAAGAGTCATAGATGACAATTTATCACAATTATTTTCATGCAAGCGACCATACACATTCAACACATCCATAAAAGCATGGTGAATAGTTGGTGTATTTGAACAACAAGATCTTAATGTGATGTCATAAGAAAGGCCTCAAGAAAGAAGCAAACACCTCCCCCAAATCCCAATCATCATTATCTGGTGGCCCTATCCTCGTCTCACTAGCAAAGTAGCTTTGATAGCTACTATCATCATCTAGCAACCTATCAAAAGCCCTACAAAATTTAATTGCAGATTGCAACATCAAATACGTAGAATTCCACCTTGTTGGCACATTCAATATGACAAGACCCTTTACAAACTATTTTAACCTTCTCCACACAACTTTTAAATACTACAAATCTAGAAGGAGATGACCTAACATATCTAACAGCATTAGGGTTGCCTTGAATGCAAGTATTCAACTCATTCAACCCATCACCAACAATCAAAGTTAAAATATGAGCAATACACCTAACATGCAAATTTTCCCCACCTAACAAAAATGCATTTGGTTTTGGCCAATTCCCTACTCTTTTAATCAAATAACTGAACCCCGAGTCATTGGAAGAAACATTATCCACTGTAACGATGAAAAGTTTCTCAATACCCCACTCATTCAAACATTCCTCCAAAAGCTTCCCAATAGAATCACCCTTATGGTTTGGAATCAAACAAAAATTCAGAATATTTTTATGCAACATCCAATCATCTTCAATAAAATGTGCAGTCACAACCATATAATTAATATTTTGAAGAGATGTCCATGTATTAGTTATTACGCACATTCTATATCCACATATCAACTCCTTCAATGATTGCCTTTCAACATAATACATGGAAAAAACGTCTCTAGCAATAATTTGACGACATGGAACTCTCCATTTTGGACATGCTTTCAAACAAAATTTCTTAAACCCTTTCCCCTCGACAAACCTAAAAGGTAGCTCATCTACAATTACCATCTCAACGCATGCTTTGGTAATTTCTTTTTTATTAAACCCAACCGCAACTTCCACAGGGTTATCAATGGACAAGACCTTTTGTTTCCTTGACATTTTTTCCTTATTAGGAGGATATTTGACACATTTATCATTATGAGTACGTAATGATGGCGTCCCATTTACCATTGAATGAGCAGCATAAGTAGTCCCACAATACTTGCACCTAGCCCTACATAATCCAGTAACAGGTGATATGTATCTCTCATAATGATCCCAAACATGAGACCGTTGTCGTAGTTCCATTTTAGTGAGAAGATCTGATGCCTCATTCGACCCACTTCCGCATTCACTCACCTTTGGAGTTTGTTGGCTTGATGTTGAGTCAGGTTGAAGTGTTGGTGATGATGAATGATTTACAATTTCCGTCTACATAAATCCATATAAAAAAGATCAGTTGATATTAAGTTTACCATAAACATAAAAAAATCAATTGATATTAACTTATGTTTACCTCAAACAATGTTCTCTTCTTTGATGAACTTTATGATTTCTTCCTAATCACCATTATGTAAACTGGGAGTGACTGCAATCAGCATCATTTAAAAATAGTCAGCAAAGAAAAAAAAACTACAAAAAAAACACATTACAAGTTTACAACCAATATGGTACAATTAAGGTTCAATTAAACAGATGAGAAGGGACACAACCTCACAAAAAAAAAGGGGCGACTATATAAACCCCCACCCTTCCACCTTCTTCTTCGTTTTTTGAGTTCCAAAGTATTGTTGTATGTGATTAGTTTGGGGATTTGTTTGGTTTTGTTGAATTTGAAAAATCAAGGGGGAGAATTATGTTTTTCCTCGATTTTGCGATCTGGGTGTTGTTGTAATAGATTGAATTTGAAGAATTTTTTTTCTTGAACAAGGTAGGCAGATGGGATAAGAAAGAAGAACTGGTTATTGAGTGATCGAGAGAAGTGAAACAAGATAATGAAAGGGGGAAGAAAGATGAGAAAAGATCATGGGGGCTATAAAAATAAAGAAGAGAGGACTTTGCTGCTGCTTGAGCTCGCACTTCACTCATTACCTCCTTAATCGAAACCCCACCGCCACCAATTCTCTACACTTAAAAAACAACTTGGGTCCCTGATGTCCCAATTTGGTGGCCTTGAGATCTCTGTCGACCAATCCATCAGCCTTCGTCAACCAATTTCCACTCTTCCACCTTCATCTTATTCAAATCACCAACCTGCGATGTGCGAAAAACCCCCACCCCACAGATCCACAAATCGTAGGACCATGGAACTCAAAAACAAAGAAGAAAAAAAAATTGAGAGATTGAGGGGTTGAATTACTTACATGGTCTTGAGAAGAAACGAATCCTTCTTCTATTGCACTCTTCAACTGATTTGAAGCTGTAAGACCTCTGTGATCCCTGAAAGAAAAATAAAAGCAGTAGATCTTAGCTAGCTATTGAGATAGAGAAGAAAAAAAACTAAGAAAAAATTAGGAAGAGATGATCAACGAACCTGAAGAAAGGTCTCACGAGCTCTGAGATCAAAGGAACTCAAACAAAAAGATGAAAAAGATCGGAGATCTATGGGAAGGGAGTGGAGATTTGAGAGAAAAGTTGGAAGGAAATAAAGATATGAGGGAGGCGGTGGCTTTGGCCTTTGAGAGTGAATGAAGACTTAAATATGGACTTTGAGAATAGTTAGTCAATTTCGGGTTGCAAGGGTAATTGGGGAAATTTTTTTACATGGTTTGGTTTGATTATTTCGGTTTTCAAAATTCTAAAAACCAAAACCGAACCGAACTTCATTCGATTCATTCGGTTTGGTTATTTATCGGTTCAATTCAACTCGATTTGACCAGCTCGGTCGATTTTCAGAAACCAATTAACAACCCTAATTTGATTGGCTTCTGATTCACGTAGATTGGACAATTTTATTTCTTGGCATCATCCTGAACTAATTCTTGGTCTCTTTGGTGACCTAATTTTTGGCTTGAAATTTATCTATAGTACTCCTACCAAACATTTCTCCATCTTAATTTATTTGTAGCATGCTAATAACTTTTTTTTTTTTTGAAAAACCAACGGTATAGGGAGGGGGCCGATTTGGTGAAACTAATTCCCTGAGTGTAATTTAATCTTGTTAGACATTTAACATTAAACAATATTTTTTACCTAGCTAGCAATATAATCATTGAAGCGATCGTCCTTGAAATGATCTTGAGTTGTTATGATGATCATCTAATCTGTGGGGAGGGTGAATCTTTTCTTGTTACTAATGTAACCCATCATATATAGGAACTCCATCATGGGTAGTTTCATCCAAATATTATTCATTTCTTTTAAGAGGTATTTTCTTTTCAAAATCAAAGAAGTCCCTTCCTAGAACCATGCATGCATCTATCTCCATTTTCAAAGAAGATTTTATAAGAACTCCAATCGACACCAGTACATGGTTAGAAACATTTTGCAAGGACAACTTTTCTTGTCCTAAGAATCTTTTGATATCCACCGGTTGAATTTGGAGACAATTGTTCTTATGAGGTAATTTAGAAGTCTATATTGTGTGTGTCACATGCATGGGAATGCATCCAAATAAGAGTTTTGTTTTATAGTAGTTTGTCTATTAGAATTAGCAGATCTTGTTGACAGAGCATGCATGTGAAGAACAGTGATGAGCTGATGATCGATGGGGTAGTGGTGTGTTAGACAACGGATCTTTCCTACTACTTTCTATTCTTAGCACCAATGGGGTGCTCACCATGTGTCTCATTCAACTGCCATTGTTAGAGGGGACCCTTTTTCCTTTTCTCTATTTCTCTATTTTTCTTTTTTCTTTTTTCTTTTTTCTTTTTTCTGAGATATTCCATACACGAGTGCCTTATATTCAGTATTCATGGTCTCCTGAAAGGATTCACCTCCAAGGAAACATGGGAATGCTGGCTTTCAATTAGGGCATCCACAATAACATTTAATCAAAACTTGGACAGAGTTGAAAAATATAATTACTTGAAAATTTGGGATACATCCAGAATAGGAGTGGGTAGGGATACATCCTTCACATGCATCTAGGCTTTAAGCTTAGGGTGTATTTAATTCTAAGGAAAACTTCTCCCAGAAAATTTGATAAAAGTGAGAGGGAGAGGAAGCATTTTCATTATCTTCTTGGGTTTTTTTTTTAATCAAATTGTGGAAAATATCTTTTTAATTGCTAAGAAAAAAATTATTCAAAATAAGTCATATTCAAATTCAATATGGAGAAAATTTCTCAAATTCTTTCTGTATTCCTATTTCTTTTTGCATTTTTACTTGAACTCAAAACATACCCTTAGAGTTAAAAATGCATACTCATGTAATGCACATGCATGGGTCAAATCACATATCCTAATCAAAAGCTTTAGCGCATCTTTAAAATGCATTTAAGAGGCAACAAAATTAGGATACGGGTCCGATGTGGGGTGTGTCGAGATCATCTCAACATAACCGACAATGCGTTTGACAATAACAAAAAGATGCATGGTTAGTGCGAGGAAATTAAGAGTAAATAAGATGGTTTGATAATGTGGGTATGCATATTAGAAATTAAAAAAAAATGTCAATGTGAGTAAATGTTAAATACTGAAGGGTGCTAACAATGTGGTGATTTTCAATAACATTGTCAATTGGCACCAAAAATTAAAGTTGAGACTTAGCAAACATGAGAGTAAAGTAGGGTTTGCAATCAACATGTACATGCGATGCAACAAATTAAGAGTATACTTGGTCTGAGACAGATAAAGTCCCTTATTTGTAGGAAACTTCAATCCCAAGAAAATAGTGAAGAGGTCCAAGGTCTTTGATTTCAAACTATTTTCTCATTTCTATAAAAAAAACGAGGAAAGCAATACATTGTTGTTTCCTGTAAGAATAATGTCATGTACCATAAGCACTAAAAGCATATTTACAAATTATATATTAAAAAAATATGATTTTTTTTTTTTAATTATATATGGTATACAGTCAAGCACTCTGGGTTTAGGTCTCAAGATTTGTAGAGATTTTTTAAAGTCCGTCCAACTCATGATGATTGAAGTCAAAAGATGAGAAGACTAAAGTCAACATATGAAGACGAAGTCAACAGATGCTCGATCAAATCAAGATTTGGATTCAAATTTTGAACAAAATATTGGATAAGAGATTTGGATTCAAATTTTGAATCCTGATAAGCTTCAGTCAACCGGACTAGATCCGCCTACTCTAATCAATCGGTCAAACTAGTTGTTTATAAATGAGTAGTGAGGGATGTCAGATTGGTCGACCGAGACACTTCAAATGGCCAAAAAAAAAATTCTATTTGAAGGCCACTAATACCATACATTCCATGTTCAAAAGAAAAAAAGTTCGCAACTATGAGTGATAAAATGCAGTACATACCGATATAAATAAATAGTAATAGCCTTGGAGACGCGTTGTGCGTGTGCATCTTATAAAGGGTTATTGTTAGTGATGTAGTCGATTTTTGCTCTTCTGCTTCGCCTTTACCTGAACCTGCGCATGGAACACACGTGAGCCAAGGACATGGTGGTCGATGACATTCTGATGCTTAAGTTAGATAAGGCTTAGGAGAGACTTAAGGTTGTAAATTGGATTTCTGTAGCGTACCTTTTTTCATCGACCTTATCTCCATTTTATAGCGTGAGAGTCCTTGTTCGGTCCGGTCTTTAGTGGCGTAGTTTAGGGAAATAGATCTTACTCCTTTCCGAGTTGGGAACTGTCCATGTAGGGAAGTATTCATACACGACTTGTGCTCCTAGTTCTGCGGGAGAGGTTTCCCTTTCTTAGTGTTATCCATGCAAGAAAGTTTCATTGCCCGACTTATACTTCAGTATTTGTTTTTAGTCGGAATCAAAGTATTGCTGACATGTTTGTCTTGAGCCGATCCCCCAGATACTTGCCTTATCAGGGTTTACTCTTGCCTTATCAGGGCTTACGAGTATTAGGCTTGACCACGTGATGTGTGGGCTTAGTGGCGCGTTGCAATTTTGGTCCGACCTTTTGGATCTTGCCAATTGTGGCTTCGTGATTGTGATCGCCATCTTGATTAGAGCGAAGGATGCTGGTGTCTTAGTATGTTCAAGGGCGATCCAACTACTTACTTCCCCTCAGATAAACGAGCACGCTGTGTGCGTGCTGACATCACTGAACTGCTTTGGCAATATGTCGAACGATTTTGAGTTTTGGCATAAATTTTATTTCATGGCCTCCGCGGACTCGAAATATTTCGAGCTTGCTGGTCGTCCGGTCGAGTGGGAATTCAGACAACTGAGTAAATTCAATTATGTTTCTGATTCTACTTGTGTTAAATGCATATCAAATTGACTTTTCACTTTTCGTAGGGAAATTCCCAACTTCGTCTCTTTCTGCTAAGGATAAAGCGGCTCTGGATGCATTTCGCGACATGCCTCGTCTGAGGATAGAGGATGTCGTTAAGTCTTCTAATATCAAGCGCAGTGGACTGTGGGTTTATTGGCATGAGGCTCTCATTCTCTTTAGGGTTTTGAAGCCAAAGCCCGAAGGAATATCTTCCTTGAAGAAGAGGAAATTATCGAAGATTAAGATCCCGAGCCCTTCAAGATGGCAGAACTAAGTGAGGCGCTTCCTTATCGTGTTCGTCTGAAAAGGCCTCATGTTGTGTCTAGGCCCACTCATGGGCGTTTAGCTTCGTCCGAAGGGCTTGAAGCTGTTAGACAGGTTCTTGACTCGTCCATTAGGGTGGAAAATGTTGTGTCCGATGGGCATAATGCTTGGGCAAAGGCTCCCTTTTTCCCTTCCTGACTTGGAGAGGGAGTATTTGCAAATGGTTGGGGTTGAAGATATAACAAAGCTGAGTACATAGTAGGCAGAGGTTATGAAAAAAAGCGCGGCTGCAAGCGACCGTGGAAGCTTCATCTGGTATGGGACAAGAACATCCCTTTTCGTTGAAAGACTTTGTTTGCGGCCCTACTAGGCCTGCTGAAAAATCGTTTGACCGTTGTCCTTGTGGCGAAAGGTCCCCTCTGCATCGCCGGTAGTGTCCTTCGTCTTCTTTTTGTCCTCATATTGAGGTGACGAGGGTCTGAGGAATAACTTGTTTCCTTATTCCCCATCAACTGACTCTAAGTCGGCTTGTGAGAGAGTGTCGATCATTGCGAGTAAGGGGAAAGCAGTAGATGAGGGTCATGATGTAGTGAATACAGTGAAAGGTGGTGTTGGAGTGGTTTCGGTCCTGAATGACCTCCATCCGGATGCGCAGATCAGTGTATTCGCTCGGATGTGGTAAAGATGAACAACCAAGCTTGGCATTAAGAGGTTGACATTTCTCATGCTTTCAGGAAGCATATTAGCAGGTGCAACGACTGGCTAGTAAACTGTGCTCTGAAGCCAGAATGAAAGATGCTAGGAGAGCGTATGGATGAAGGGAAAAAACATCTCGTGTTGGGGATGTCATATATGAATCAAGTGGCCGCAGCTAGGACTAAAGTTGAGGCCGCTCGTGAGATATTGTATACCATGGAGCTAGTCTTTGCAAACTTGTAGAAGTCCTACTCTGACGCTCTCTATAAGATTGAATTATTAAGGAAGCAACTCGAAACTTACTCAGATGCTGGAGCGGAGTCCTGGCGCACAAGGTTGGAGACTCATAGGGTTCGCTTGGAAACGGTTAAGTCTAACCTGACGGGGGCAGTGTCCGCGAGGGGTCAGTTTGAGAATGAACTGAACCTTGCCCATTGTGACTTACAATTTGCCCAGGAAATTGTGGTCAGAATGCAGTCTGAAATACAGGCTCTAAACGTCGAGAAGGCTAAGAAGGAGTTTGAATGTGTTGTCTGATGTTGATTTTAATGCCAAAAGCATGCGAACCGCAGAAGGGTAGCTCCTTTTGGCAGAGAATGAGCTATGTAATGTTAATGATAAGCTGGGCGTGGAGCAGTTCAAGACTGACATGTTGTTGGGCAAGTTGGGGCAGCTGGAGCGGGAGCTTGTTGAATCAATGATGTGCGAGAAGAAACTTTTCAAGTCCCAAGGCACGTTTGAGTTCAGTAGAGTCATGCAAGGAAGGCTGGAGCTGTTGCAGCTTATGAATGAGGAACATCCTGATTGGGATCTTTCCTATTATGAAGAGGTAGCATATGCGGAATTTGGAGTAGCCTCTGATCTGTTTGAAGAGGAAGGTGACCCTGTTGTATCTGACTCCCTTCCTGATGAGGAGTGAACCTTGTATTTTTTGGCTTGTAAATGAATAACATTTTGTACTTGTGCATTATTCTTTACTTTCCCTGCTAGCTTTTATCTGTTTTGTCTTATCGCAATATTAGTCGTCAGATAAAAGGCTCTGCTAGGTCAGGGAGACATATGATTGATCTGCTGATAAACGTTCTGACTACTTGTGCTGCGATAATTCGTGCAATTTGTGTGAGAATCTTCTTAGAAATTGGGGAGTATAATTCAGCCTTTGTCAGGCGGCCTGGCTGTATATCGGACCAACAGTTGTTGTTGTTGTAAGCTAACTAGTTAGACTGTGGTCTTAGCACGTGCACCGTCATGGATGGTCAGACAATAGTTCTCGTGAGTCTTTCGATCGAGCTTCCAGAGCTCTGACCAGACTTTTGACTCGTCATTACTTGCTATTTGCAGAATAGGCTTAGTTAGACTAGATGTTTTTATCGCCAGTTATAACTGACTAAGCCGGGGTCGGGTTCGGAGACCATCGTTTGTGATTGAATGGTGGTTCCTGGCAAACCATCTTAATCGGGCGACGAAGCCATTGACTAGCTCCCACTTCCCAACCCATCTTCAATCACTTTCGGCGAACTAGGAACTAGAGTGAGCCAGAACTTATCATTGCCAGTCGCTCTGATTAAACTTTGGCAGGGTTTGGTGATCATTGTCTATAGTTGGCCAACGATCCCTGGCAAGCCATCGCGTTCATGTGTCGTCGCGCTGACTAATCTCTCACTTTCTAAGTCGTTGAAATCCGCATGCAACGAACTAGGCTTAAAGCAGATCAGAAGTCATCTTCATCAGCGGCCACTGACTAAGCATTGGTCGGGTTTGGTGATCTTTGTCTGCGTATGAGTGGTGATCCATAGCAAGTCATCTTAATCAGGTGTTGAGAGCGTTGAATAGACTCCCACTTTCTAAGCCAACGGAATCCATTATTGACGAACTAGGCTTCGAGCATACCAGAAGCTATCGTAATCGGTCGTCACCGAATAAGCTATTGTCCATGTTTGGAAAATGATCTTTTGCAAGCTGTCTCGATCAGGCATCAGAGCGCTGACTAAGCTTCCACTCTATAAACCGTTGGCACCCGTTTAACGGAATTTGCGTTAAAGCAGACCAAAAGCTATTTTCATAAGTCAAAATCGACTAAGCTTTGGTTATATTCGGTGATCATTATCTATAGTTGGACAATGGTCCCTGGCAAGCCATTGTAGTCAGGTATTAAGAACGTTGACTAAGCTCTCACTTTCTAACCCATCGTTGTCCGGTTTGGCGAGCTAGGCATTAGAGTGGACTAGAAGCCATCATAATCAGTCGGGTTTGACTAAGCTTTGGTCAGAATATGATTTCAGGCGTGCAAGTCTGACTTGGGTGTCCTGACTTACTTAATTCGCCTAACGGTCTAATTTTGGATCCGAATAGATTGATCTAACTAATAATAGCTCGACCAACTTTAATGAACAACAGTGGAATAATAATAGGGTGGACGCCTTGGTAGGTGCGATTCTTATTCCATGGGCGCTTAAGGCCTTCGTTGTTTGTGTCCTTGCATTTGAGAGAAAAAAATATTTATAGATCAACGTGTCTTATGTACGGCGCAAGCTGCGAGACGGTTCAGTATCGGTTACTCTCCCAATTAATGGGGTTGCATGCAGGGTCACTAGTTTGATGAATGTGGACTCGTGCAGTTGCAATTGGAATCGTCATTTCCTTGTTTTCCATACGCATTTAATGCTGACGTAATGGTTGGTTGACGCTACTTCATAAACCGCCTCGCTGATATATGTAGGCTAGTCGTTTTCCGTCTCAAGCATTGCAATGAGCGTTGTTGATTAAATGTATCTTACCAGAGAATATGTTTTGGGTTTTCCAAAAGTTGAAGGAAATTCCCTGTTCTTGGAGTCTTCGAATGTTCTGACATTTGCAGTGATGAGTCTTAATAAGACCTGTTATTATGTGGTGCCACCTTATCTGGGTGAACATCCAATTGATTTTATGAGATCTTGTAATATCTTCTTACACTACGAAGAAGAGTTACAGACTTCCCCTCAAGGGTCAGGTTCGTCTTCCATCTTTCGGTACCCCCACGGCTCCTCACGCCATCTAGTTTGGGAGATTATACCCGCAGCTAGTTTTGGGGCGGCTATTCCCACTGTATCTATTGGGCTTCACGCGTGACACCACAGCCGACAGGAAGATTGGCGGAGCGGAGCTCTGATGAATGCGACCTTCTTTCCTGGAACGTTAACTCAGCAACACCCCAGAAACTCCCCTTTTGAGGGTCATCCCCCTCTTCCTTTTTTTTCCTTCAATTTGTTCCACTTCACAGGGCAGATTAGCGGAGTGAAGTTTCGACGTGCGTGTTAACAGAAACATATTTGCGCCGGACTTAGATACTTGTAGTATATAAACTTCTTCTCTTCAATCTGCTCAATAATAATTGATGTAGTCGATTTATGTTCTTCTGGTTCACCTTTACCTGAACTTGCACAAAGAATGCACGTGAGTCAAGGACCACCGTGTGGTTGCTGATGACACTCCGATGCTTAAGTTAGATAAGGCTTAGGAGAGGCTTGAAGTTGTAAACTGGATTTTTATCGTGTCTCTTAGTTCATCAACCTTATCTCTATTTTATAGTGTGAAAGTCCTTGTTCGGCTAAACTTTCGATGACATAGTTTAAGGAAAGAGATCTTGCTGGAGATCCTTTCCTATTTGGAAGTTGTCCATGTAGGGTAGTTTTCCTACACGACTTGTGTTCCTAGATTTGCGGGAGAACTTTTCCTTTCTGAGTGTTGTCCATGCAATGGAGTTTCTTTGCCCGAATTATACTCTAGTATATGTTTTCTAGTCAGAACCGATGTATTGCTGGCCTGCCAGTCTTGGGTCGATCCCCCATATACTTGCCTTATTATGGCTTACTCATGCCTTATCAAGGCTTACGAGTATTGGGCTTGACCGCGTGACGCATGGGCTTATTAAGGTGCTACAATTCGGGTCCAACATTCTGGATCCTGCCAATTGTGGGTTTAATGTTGTCTGGGCCTCACTGGATTGAACATGCAATCAGGCATGCTTTGTTCTATTGACGAGATCATCATGACACCTGTACGGTGTTGATCAGATGACAATTTCATGTATTATAACCCCCCCCCCCCCCCCCCCCCAAATGGTGGGCTATCTCATCTGTCCTTTAAGTCATTTCATGAAGCAAATGTGCATTCATGATTGTTGAGTTTGAGTTGTTCCCTCAATCTTCGAGTTTCATTCATTGGGCGCGCGTCTACTCAAAAGAGATAAAGGCAAGAATTTTGCTTTCTATATAGATCTCCTTTCTGTTGAGTTTGGCTCTGTTGTATCTGATTCTCCACCTAAAGAGGAGCGAACCTTGTATTTTTTGACTTGCAAATGAATAGTACTTTGTACTTGTGCATTTTACTTTCTCTGCTAGCTTTTATTTGTTTTGTCTTATCATGACAAGAGGTTATGCTAGGTCAGAAATTCGTATGATTGATTTGCTGGTGAGAGTTCTGACTTCTTATGTTATAATAGTTTGTGCAATTCTGGTCAGTATAAATTGGGGAGTATAATTCACCATTTGCCTGGTGACTTGGTTGTATATGAACCGACAGTTGTTGTTTTAAGCGAACTAGTCAGACTGTGGTTCTAGCACATGCACCGTCGTATATGATCGGACAATAGTCCTTGCGAGTCTCCGAGTTGAGCTTCCAGAGCTATGCAAGGCTTTCGACTCGTCTTTACCTGCTATTGGCGGAATAGGCTTTCGACTCGTCTTTACCAGTTATAATTGACTAAACCGGGGTTAGGTTTGGCGACTATTGTTTGTGGTTAAACGGTGGTCCATGGCAAGTCTTCGTGATCAGATGTCGAAGGCGTTGACTAGACTCTCATTTTCTAAGTCGTTGAAATCCGTTATTGGCGGAGTAAGCTTTGAGTGGACCAGAAGCTGTACCCATCATGTTGGGCCGATAAAACTCCGGCCATCATCGAGCCCTAGGAGTGTGAGCCTGACTTGGATGTCCGGGCTTCTTCCCGAGTGGCACAGTAAGTTTTTTATGTCATGACTTATCAGATCGTGAGCCTGACTTGGGTGTCCTAGCTTGTTGCGGGGAGTACAAGTCTGATTATGGTCGTTCTGGCTCACTCAATAAGTCTTACTTGGGGTCCTGACTTATGTATGCAGGGTGCAAGCCTGATTGTGGCCGTCTTGACTTACTCTACATGTCTGACTTGGAGGTTCTGACATGCGCTTGGAGCGTACAAACCTGACTGTGGCCATCCTGGTCTATTATATAGGTCCTGACTTGTGTTGGAGCGTACAAACCTGATTGTGGTCGTCCTGCACTACTTATAGGTCTGACTTTGGCCGTCCTGACTCACTCAATAAATTTGACTTAGAGGTCCTAATTTATGTGTACAGAGTGCAAAGCCTAACTGTGGCGATCCTGACTTGCTTTCGGAAAGCGTGAGCCCGACTGTGGTCGTCCTGGCTTACTCTATAAGTTTGACTTGGAGGTCCTGACTTATGTATGGTGAGTAGAAGCCTTACTTTGGCTGTCCTGGCTTACTTTATAAGTTTGACTTGGAGGTCCTAACTTGTATGGTGAGTAGGAGCATGACTTTGGTCGTCCTGGCCTACTCTACAAGTCTAACTTTGCCGTCCTAGCTCACTCAATAAATCTGACGTAGGGGTCCTGAGTATGTGTACAGAGTGCAAGCCTGACTGTGACCGTCTCGACTTGCGTTTGGAGAGTGCGAGCCCGACTGTGGTCATCCTGGCTTACTCTATAAGTCTAACTTGGAGGTACTGACTTATGTATGGTGAATAGGAGTCTGATTTTGGCCATCCTGGTCTACTTCTGCACACCATCGTGCTTATACATAGGCTAGTTGTTGCGATTTGTAGGCATTATCATGAACACTTTACAGAAAGTTTTTAGATAATCTTCTCTAGTTAACGTACTTTTCTTCTGTTTGGCGGGTCACTTCAGTTCTCCCCAAATCTTGATGGAATTGAGGATGTCAGACAGATTGGAGTTGAGAGGGGTGACAGATTTAAATCTGACGTAATTGGAGGCCTTGTCTTGCCTTGTGCGGCTAGAATCGATCTTACTGCCATTGCATTTTCTCTTGTTCTTGTCGTTGTCCTCATTCTTCTTCCCCTCTTTCTTGTCCCTGAGGACACGATTTTTTTCTCGGACTCTGCCTCCTTATTGGCGGTCAACATCTCGTCTAGAGTGATATATCTCTAGGTATCCTTAAGTCTGCCATATCGGTTGGGGGTCTAGATTAAGGAAATCATAGGAATTGCTTCTCCTCAGACTCGATGTGAAGGCTGTGACGGCAGTGTCATCACTACAGCCGTTGATGAGATTCAAATCATCGTTGAAGCACGTGACGTATTCCCTCAACGTCTCGTTTTACTTCAGTTTTAGGGTCAGTAGATAGTGTGGGCTCTTCCTGATTCGTTGGCTGCCCACAAAGTGCATGAGAAACGTCGTCGCAAATGTCTGGAATGAGTCGATGGACCTCAAAGGGATATATGTTGTGGAATCAGGTCAGCGCTGACTTCTTCAAGCTGGTAGGGAATGATCAGCACATTATCGTTTCAGACCCTTCCTTAAGTGTCATTACATGCTGGAAGTGGCGTAAGTGGTCAGACGGGTCTCCTATCCCATCGTAAAACTTCAGCTTTGGCGGGGTGTATTTCGTTGGTAGCAGTTCGTCCATGATATGATCCATGAACGGAAGGACAGTGAGGTTGAACAATACGTTTGGATTTGTGACCACTTGCCGGATGGGGTTGTGTGAGACATGTCTGTCGACTCTGGACGTTGGGTCCCTGTTGGCCACTCCTTCGCCTCTAGTCTACATGGAAGGTGCAGGGTTGCGCGGCTCTTCTGAACTTGTTCCCTGGAACCTTTTGTGGACTGGGCTCTTCGTTGCTCACGGTCTCCATCTGCGGGTAGATGATTTTGCTAATTGAGTATCTCCACCTCTCGCACGATTTGTTGCATCTGGGTTGACAGTAGATCCACCATTGGGTCCGCCGCTACTGCCACCAACGCGGGGTTCTGATAGGCTTCCTCCTACGGTGGTGGTGGCACCGGAGCTGGTGGTGCTCTACTAGTTCGAGGGTTCAACAACGTCTCCATTGTTGTGAGACCTTGTTGTCACCATCTTTCTGATTTTCTGAGAAAGGTGGTACTATTGTTTCTTCTTAGGAACTCTGTTGTTCCCCATGGACGGTGTTAAATTGATGTAGTCGATTTCTACTCTCCCGCTTTACCTTTACCTGAACCTGCACAGGGAACGCACGTGAACCAAGGACCACGGTGTGGTGGTCGATGGCACTCTGATGCTTAAATTAAATATGGCTTAGGAGAGGCTTACAACTGTAAACTAGGTTTTTGTCGCGTCCCGTAGTTCATCGACCTTATCTCCCTTTTATAGTGTGAGAGTCCTTGTTCGGCTAGGCCCGCGACGGCGTAGTTTAGGGAAACAGATCTTGCTGGAGATCATTTCTTGTTTGGGAGCTGTCCATGTAGGGTAGTTTCCCTACACAACTTGCGCTTCTAGATCTGCGAGAGAAATTTCTTTTTCTAGGTGTTGTCCATGCAAGAGAGTTTCTTTGCCCAACTTATACTCCAGTATTTGTTTCCTAGTAGGAACCGATGTGTTGCTGGCCTGCATGTTTTGGGTCAATCCCTCGTATACTTGCTTTATCAGGACTTACTCTTGCCTCCTCCTGTTCAAACCGGAGTTTGAAACCAAACTTCTTCTCAAGAGGATAGCTTACGAGTATTTGGCCTGACCGCGTGACGCATGGGCTTATTAAGGCGCTAAAATTTGGGTCCAACATTCTAGATCCTGCCAATCGTGGGCTTAATGTTATTTGGGTCTCACTGGATTGAATATGCAATCAGACTTGCTTTGTTCTGTTGACGAGATCATCATGAGACGCGTACGGTGCTGATCAAGGACGGTTTCATATATCATCAGCTATAATAACTCATTAGACTATTTACGTTTTGGGTATGCTTAATTTTGGTGTATTTCACATTTTGTACAAAAGCTTTACATAATTACACATTGGATACGAAATTGGATCTTGAATGTTCTTCAACGACGTTAACCATGGTCATATTTCCACATTTTATAAAGACTCAAATACCCCTCAATAAATTAGCACACAACTTGAGTTATTTGCTACTACCAAAAGTGTATGTGTATTTCACATTGGGTATCAAAGTATATGAGTATTTCAACACCCAATTTGATACTTGATGTGTAATTAAAATAAAATTTTGGTACCTAATGTGAAATATGTATAAACTTTTGGTACCCTAATAAAAATAACCCCTCATGTGCTCTTTTACAAAGGGGTATTTGGATTTTTACTGAATGCGGGACGTTGACATTGGTCAGCGTCGTGAACAAACAGTCAATACCCAATTTCATATTTAATGTGTAGTTATGCAAAACTTTTGTACTCAATGTGGTATAGGGTTGGACGAAAACCGAATAACCGATTAAACTAATAGAACCCATAAAACCAAACCGTTTGTTTTTTGTTTAGGATCGATTTTGATTCGATTCAGTTTAGGAAAATTTGAAACCGATATGGTCGGTTCAGTTTTTGATTTTTATATGATTTTAACCGATAACTCGAACCAACCATATATATAATATATATTTATATTATATGTAAAAATAATATAATATGTTTAATTTAGTTTGGTCGATTTAGTTTTATGTCGGTTTTAGTAACATTTTTAGGCTATCGGTTGGACTTTCAACCCTACAATATGGTATAGTTTTGATTTGGTCAAATTTTGGCTTTTGACCGAGGACTTTACCATGAGCAGGTGCTTAGCATCCATTTTATTACATACCCCTTTTTTTAGACAAATGAAAATGAAAGGTTTCTTTTATAAACCATACTAACAACTTTTATTTTATTTATATATGGAATAATATACATTCATAGTCGTTTATGTAAAGAATATATTTTTCCATTTTGAGGAAAATATGAATTGGTAAACTGGGTATTTGGAATTTTCTGAGGTGTCTCTTAAGACACACAAAAAAAACATTTTTATTGTGTTGGTTATTTTAAGCATTTAACAACACTTTTGAGATTTTGTAGGGTGCAGGGAGATTTCACCTTTTTAAGAATGAAAAAGGAAATTTTGCACACAAACGTTTCCTTTTTTATTTTCACTTAATGGTATGATAAGAGATACGGCATCTTATTTGAATATGGAAATATTAAATGAAAATTAGATTTTACTATGCCTAACAACAAATACAAAAATACTAGGAAATTAGGTTTTTGCAACCAGGATAACGTGGCGTGATTTTGAAAGAATGATGAAATTTTCAAAATATTTATGTGTATCTCGAGGTTGTAAAAAACTTCATTTGGTGATGCCAATCCTGATTGCAAAACCTGATTCACTTAATGGTATGATAAAAGATAATGCATCTTATTTGAATATGGAAATATTAAATGAAAATTAGACTTTACTGTGCCTAACAACGAATATGTAAGCAAGTCTACAGAAGGAATGTTATTAATTCATGAAATTGATGGCAAGGAAAGAGAATATGGTATATTACCAAGAGAGAAAGAAAATAGCCAAAAATGATGGAGACAGTGCCCAAAGTATTGACCAAGGGTAATATCATTTTGATGAAAAATGCTTCATTTTTCATGCTAAAGGCCGTTTTTGTGGAAATGTAATAATAGGAGAGGGAGGTGGTGGTGGTGGAGTCCTTAAGGGGCCTTTGAAATTGAAAGGGGATGTGGGGGTGTATGGTTATGGTAAGTGACATCTAGAGAAATGGGGGATCCCTATCTCTCTGTTTCTATTTGTTAATCCACAAAAACATGACACACACACACAATCAGAAGTCCTACATATATAGCCTGTGATAACTTAGGAGTTTCTGACTGACTTGAACGTGAGTGAGCAAACCCCCCATTCCATTTATAATCTTCTGAGAAGTGGGTGGTGGGTTGAAGTTCTTCTTTGGGAGAATCAATGGCGGTTTTACTAGTGATTTTTGTTGTAGTTTTTTGTCTCTGTATCTGCTCTGCTGCTCTGTTGAGATGGAATGAAATGAAGTATAGGAAGAAAGGGTTGCCTCCTGGTACTATGGGGTGGCCTGTTTTTGGAGAGACTACTGAGTTTCTTAAACAAGGTCCCAACTTCCTTAAGAACCAAAGAGCAAGGTGAGCCCTTTTTTTTTTTTTTTTTTTTCCTTCTTCTTCTTATTGGATTATCTCTTTGTAGGTAGCATTTCTGCTTCCTCCACTGTTGTTGTTTTCCAGGTGTTTGTTTTGATTAATTTTTGTTCGTCATAGATATCTTGAAACAGAGTTTTGTTAATAGGTCTTTTTTTTTGGTAATTACCCTTTGTTATTTTTTATTGAACATGTTATTTGACGATTCTAACAATGAAAACTCAAATGGGTACATTTGATTTTTCTCATAACACAACTCCAATTAGCATTAGAGAAGCTTTGAGCAAAGTTACTTAACAGGTTTTGTTTGTAATGACAACAGGTTTTGTTTGTAATGACAACAGGTTTGGTGATTTTTTCAAATCCCATATACTAGGATGCCCCACAATTATTTCAATGGATCCAGAGCTCAACAGATACATTCTTTTGAATGAAGGGAAAGGTCTGATTCCTGGTTACCCACAATCCATGTTGGATATCTTAGGCAAATGCAACATTGCAGCTGTTCATGGTACTGATCATAGGGTTATGAGAGGTGCCTTGCTTGGCCTAATTAGCCCCACCATGATTAGAGATCAACTTCTTTCAACTATAGATGAGTTCATGAGATCCCACCTTAGCAATTGGGAAGGAAAAGTCCTTGATATACAAGAAAAGACCAAAGAGGTAATTTGATGTTAGAGAAAAGAAAAAAATAGCCATTGTCAAGATTAAAGGATTTTTGTTTTTCGTATATTCAAAAAAAATTGTTATTTGTTCAGATGGCGTTCCTTTCAGCACTCAAACAGATTACGGGTGTTGATTCGAGTTCGATATCTGAATCGTTCTGGCCTGAGTTCTATAAACTAGTACTTGGATCACTTTCTTTGCCAATAGACCTTCCGGGCACAAATTATCATCGTGGATTCCAGGCAAGGCAGAATATTGTTGGCATACTGAGAGGAATCATTAAGGAAAGAAGAGCTTCTCCAAATGCCCAACATGACATGCTAGGTGGGCTACTAGGAATGGAGGACCTAAGACACAAACTTAGTGATGAGCAGATAATTGATCAAATAATTACGATCGTGTACTCGGGTTACGAGACTGTCTCAACAACTTCAATGATGGCTGTTAAGTACCTTCATGATCATCCAAAAGCTCTTCAGGAATTAAGGGTGAGTTCAGAGTTTCCTACCTTTACCTTTTTAAGTTACATTATTCAGTTATTTGTGGGGTTTAATTCGGTTTCCCACTTTTTTCAGGAAGAACATTTGGCAATTAGAAAGGCAAAGGGACCAAATGATGGAATTGATTGGAATGACTACAAATCCATGAGATTCACTCGCGCTGTAAGCAATTCAATTAAACAATTCATTTCGCCAATCAGATCAGAGTTTTGTTAATAGAAAGAAAGCTTAGTTTTTTATTATGTACTTTTTTCTTTATGCAGGTGATATTGGAGACCATGAGACTGGCTACAATTGTTAATGGGGTGTTGAGGAAAACAACCAGAGAGATGGAAGTGAATGGTGGGTTCAAGAAGCATAAATTAATTACTTTTGTTTCAATAAGATGAAGATCATAATATTCATTTCTAGTTTCTTATTTAAATAATTAAATGGAAAACATGAAGTGGACAGTGGTTTAATCATTCTCTGTGGACCCTAGCCCCCGTTGTCAAGAGCAGCATGGCTTCACCTACCACTCTATTCTGGACCTTTAATGGAAGCTGAAATCTTTGATGAAGATTACCCAAAAGTTAGTTTAGTTGTTCAAGTTTTATCTTTTCAGATTATCTGATTTTCATCGGTTATGATTAAAGAGCCTTGAGACTAAATTAGATTAAGACCCAATTGAGAGATTAAATATTTTACACATAGGAGGTGCTTGTTTGCTTTGCCTTTGCACCACTTGCAAGTAGCAAGCAAATCACATGGAGCCACTTACAAGTTGGGGGAGCCAAAAGTTTCGTACTTCTATGCTTGCAAAGTTATATATAAATGGCATAAACAAACAGGAATTTCGAGTCACTTATGAACCCAAGTTTAATCTGTAATTGCTTATAAATGCCTTGAACCATCTCTTAATAATCTTGAATCGTTCGTTTACTACTTGGTTTGCGTTCCTAACATATATTCTTTGATGATTCAGGATTTGTGATTCCAAAAGGATGGAGAATCTATGTTTACACAAGAGAGACGAACTATGACCCCTTCCTTTATCCAGAGCCTTTTACGTTTAATCCATGGAGATGGGAGGTCAGTAATTACAGTTTTCGCTTAAGTAATGCAAATAGTAAACTAACCAAACTACGGGTTCTCAAGACAAAAGTTACACTATTATGTGTCTCCTGGCTTCAGTTGTTGGCTGAAAAAATCATCCTTTCAGAAAACCACTCACTTTTGCTTGATTGAACATGTAACCTAAAGGAAAGATGATTTCAAATTTTCATTTGATGAGTGTTTTCATCTACGTGATTGTTTATGACCGTAGAGTTACGTCTCAGTTAGCAGGAGGTGTGACAGTGGATCAGATTTCGGATTTAGCTTTACCTTGTTATGGATTGGAGTTCAGCTCTAGCCTATACTTAATTTAGCAAAACAACGATCTGGATCCATTCCATTGGGTAGCTCACCATGATATACCATATTTTGACCATTAGTCGTAGATTCCATGATTTCTAGATGAACTTTTGGTATCTTTCCAACAGTCGGGTTGTCTGTAACCTCCCTCCACCATCTGTGCAATTACCCTTCTCTTTTCTCATTGCGTGAGTGTATCCCGACCCTTTGTGCGAGATTATTGACAAGATGGCATTATTATTCTGGATATGGCTAAAACCTTACATATTCCATATATCATATTTTCAAATTATTTGCTAATTTGTTGGTGTCAACTGAAAATATAATAGCTGGCTGTTGAGTGCAGGATAAGAGCTTAGAATCTCACCCATACTGCATGCTTTTTGGGGGAGGAACCAGACTCTGCCCAGGGAAGGAACTTGGTATTGCAGAGATCTCGACATTCCTTCACTACTTTTTGACTAGATACAGGTAGCCTACAAACTCCCATGTTAGCTTCTCCATTGCTGCATTTTTTAAGCTTATAAATGCATGTTATTTTGCATAGGAACCTTATATCTATTTTGGGTATCTGTTTGCAGATGGGAAGAAATTGGGGGTGATGACCTACTGAATTTCCCAAGAGTTGAAGCACCAAACGGGTTACATATAAGGGTCATAAAGTACTGATTGTTACTTATTGATGTATAGAAATATAGTCCGGGATGGGGTTGAGGTGCAAGATTTCTTAGAGGGACCAAAGGGACATCAAACTTTGAAATCTCAATGTGTTGGTGATTTCAATGGCACATGGGATCTGTCCGATTCTGCTCATAGTTTGTCCAATTCGACTTCATTTCTACACAATATATATTGAGGGTAAAGAAGAATGAGAATGGAAAAAGAGTACAACTTACTAGGAAATAAGAAGAAGCTCTGCCATTGTTGGCTCAAAGAAAATATAAACTCATTGGTAGAACTATAGGATGTAACCTTCAGAGCAAACTAATTTTTTTAATTAATTGCATTTTTTTTTTACATATTTCATATACCCTCGAAATTCATTATTTATATTTCATGTCTCCTCCAAATTTTTATATTTTTTTCTTTACCCACCGAAATATTTCTTAAAATCAAGAGACTGAAATTAACTTGAAAAACGAAATCACAATCCTTGTTCATGAATAATGCATGTTCATTGGTTGAGATAATTTAGATCTTGATCCAATAAAATATCTTATATTAGTTCCGTATCAATTATATATATTTCTGGTCCAAGTATTTTCGGATTATTGGAATTGGAAATTGAAGTGTAAACTTTTGGGGGAAAGTTCCATTTCCTTTTTCCTTTGGTTGGTTGAAGCATTCTTCAGATTCCTTTTCCTCCCAGTGTACTAGTTGTAAATTGGAAATGAAATAAAGTTTGATGAGGAGTCTTCATCCCATCCTCACTGTCCCAATTCTATTCTATGCAACTATTATTGCTTCATTTCAACTCTTCCTCCCATTGCCACTCTCACTCGGAAAAATCCATGTGTCTCTCTGTCTTTCAAAGTTGCCAAACCAAGATGACCATAACACCCCCTTCCTAAATAACTACTATTTTCATTCAAACATTCAAGTATTTGTAGCAGGGAAGGGAAGGGCATAAAAAAAATAAAAAAATAAAAAAATAATAAAAAAATAATAAAAAAAAAAGGCGGTGAAGGGCATATATGGTAATCCAGGGAAATCAAACATTAATGACCTTTTTCACATACCAGTTAACAGTTAGGCTGTTGTATTCAAACAAATTAAATTCATAACACAATCTCCCTCGTTATTTGCCTTCCTTATATTTTTTCTAAAACAAAGTTGATGGATGTTGCTTCAAGAAACAACCGGTTGGTAAGTAAGGTGAGGTAACACCATCACCACACCTCTCCTTTCTGCTCAAACTCTTCTTTGTTTTAAATACTCACACACCTCCTTCCATTTCCCATCTGGTATATCATTACCACATTATCACTGAATGAACCCCAAGAAAAACTCAAGACAGATTTTGAGATAACCCCTGTAGCAGTTGTTTATCAAAGTTCAATGACGAGAGAAATTCAACATCTTCACATCATGAGGAGAATTAGCTCCCTAAGATTGCCCATATCACTCTTGTTACTTTTCATTGTCTTCTTTCCTGCTGGTAAGGTCTAGTTAATTTGATCATCAACTCATCTCTTCTTCTTTTATTTTGTATTTGGTATGCATGTTTCATCTTTTTGTGTTTTATGAATTTAGATGCCTATGATCCCCTGGATCCGAATGGCAATATAACCATCAAATGGGATGTCGTCTCTTGGACACCCGATGGCTATGTGGTGAGTTTCATTTCTTATTTCGCCGCCACCCCCCTCTAACTATCATACCGTTCAAGAACAAATTCATTTACTTTGAATACTGAAATACTGTATGTTTGATTTTTTTTTTTTTAATCTCAATATGATCACCATGCATTTGCAGGCATTGGTGACAATGAACAATTTCCAAATGTATCGTCACATAATGAACCCAGGATGGACTTTAGGATGGTCATGGGCCAAGAAAGAGGTAATCTGGTCCATGGTTGGAGCTCAAACAACTGAGCAAGGTGACTGCTCCAAGTTCAAAGGCAACATCCCTCACTGCTGCAAGAAAACCCCTACGGTTGTCGACTTGCTCCCAGGTGTCCCTTACAACCAACAGATCGCAAATTGTTGCAAAGGCGGAGTTGTGTCTTCATGGGGTCAAGATCCCTCTGCTGCTGTTTCCGCCTTCCAGGTCAGTGTGGGCCAAGCCGGGACTTCTAACAAGACTGTCAAGCTTCCTAGGAACTTCACTTTGCTTGGCCCGGGGCCAGGGTATACGTGTGGCCCAGCTAAAATTGTTCCTTCCACCATCTACCTCACTCCTGATCGTCGCAGAAAAACTCAAGCCCTCAGTACGTTTCCTCCAAATGCCCAACACGTTATTATAACAGTCGAACAACCGATCAATTGACCATCATTAACTTCTTGGTTGTGTTTGTGCAGTGACATGGAACGTAACGTGTACTTATTCACAGTTTCTAGCTCGGAAGAACCCAAGCTGTTGTGTCTCCTTCTCATCCTTCTACAATGACACACTCACTCCTTGTCCTAATTGTGCCTGTGGTTGCCAAAGCAAAAACAACTGCGTTAAGTAAGCTCACTACTTTGCAGTTCTTTATGTTACCTGCAAGATGGAGCAACTACTAAACTGTGGATGGTGTTGCAGGAGTGACTCGAAGTTGCTGAGTGTCGTGGGAGTCAACACACCAAGGAAGGATAATTCTCCATTGCTGCAGTGCACACATCACATGTGCCCCATCCGTGTACACTGGCACGTAAAGCTCAACTACAAGGACTACTGGCGGGTGAAGATTTCCATTACAAATTTCAACTACAGGTTGAACTACACACAGTGGACGCTTGTTGCTCAGCATCCAAATCTGAACAATGTTACCCAAGTCTTTAGTTTCGACTACAAGCCTCTCGTTCCTTATCAGTCCATAAGTAAGTACACTTTAGCTTCCAAAGTCCATAAGTGAGAATGCACTAATTTTAACTTTGAAACCAGTCAGACAAGTATTACGGTATTCCATTTCTTCAGAAGAAAATTGGTACTACCAAAAGGTAAACTCATTTCAATTAGAAATTAACTTGGCAAGGAATGGTTTGAATCAGAACCATCGAGCTGCTGTCTAAGAATTTAAAAAAAGGAGCTAACTCGTAAATTCATTAAGAAACATGTCTAGGTGATTAAAAATTGTCAAATGAAAGCACTAATCCAATCTGAGCTAAAATCCGATTTTCTAGAGTACCCTTCAAGTTTATGACCTAAAATAGATTGTGAGGTTTCCATTGTTAATGCTAAAATGTTATATTCTAATTTTTCAAGGTAGGATACCTTTCTTAATCATCTAAGGTATGTGAAAGAGCCATACAACCGACTCTCCTAGCTGAGTAACAGCTACTCTAGATCTTGAATTTGATGTCAACACTTGGATAGAGATCTTGCTGTAAGCACAAGGAATAAAAACCTATCAATCTCATGAAACTATACAAAACTAATCAGGAAAATAATGAAATAAACAGCAATGATAATAGTAACAAGTGGCAGTTCCTAATATACTTTTATGTGTGCAGACGATACCGGTATGTTCTATGGTGAGAAATTCTACAATGATTTATTAATGGAGGCTGGACCTTTTGGAAACGTACAGTCGGAGGTGCTTCTCCAGAAGGATAAGAATACGTTCACACTAAAACAGGGGTGGGCATTTCCTCGCAAGGTCTACTTCAATGGTGATGAGTGCATGCTACCATCACCTGATACCTACCCCTTCCTGCCCAATTCTGCCTACAGAGACTCACTTCGATTCACACCATGGATCAGTTCAGTCGTCCTGTTGATGGTTTTTCTTTAATCTGAGCAAAGGAAACATGAACATATCTCAGGTTTTTGCAAGTTTTGAAGAAGAAAGTCGGTGTGGAGGCAGTGATGTCTTATTGTTACATAGAAGTTACACAGTCAAAGAGAGGTCAGTAATTCAAATATTTTCTGTAAATGAGTCTAAACTTGGGGAAGTAAAATTAAAGTTCTTTAGCTCCTAAAGACTCTCTATTTCAGGAATTATGTGGTATGAATCAATTCTTTCTGCTCCTATTTTGTTTTGAAGAAAAACACGTATGAAAGGTTCCTCAGTTCAGGAAAAGTATATCAGGTTAAGGTAAAAGTACAATGCAGTCTATTTGTATAAGAACATAGAAGCTGCAAATTTCATATGTATTTTGAAAACATAATATGGTTATTAGTCAAGTCTCCAATTCTCATGGTCTTACCTATCCTATGAAGATCTGATCAACAAGTACACAACAGTTCAGGTGCAGGATACCACTATGGAGTATTGCAGTTTTAACATTCATACAATTCTTGAATGTATTTTTTTTTGCTCACCTCTAGTCTTATTTAGGGCTATATATAGCGCAACCAAGAAGGCACTATAATTTTGCAATCTCCTCTTTGCCAGAGCATAGTGGAATGGTGTGAATGAGTGGAAGCACCTCCGTCTTGAGGGAAGTACACATAACATGCTGTTTCATTTCTGTACATATCTAATGTTTGATATTGTTGTGCGCTGTTTTGATCTCACCTAATAATATACCCGCCTCAAACCTAATAGGTCACATAGCAGCGGCCAGTGTCTAGTCAATCAATCTTTAGATTTAATAGATAGATAAATGTAAAGACAAAACTCATATGCCAATGGCATGACATCTCAATGGTTGGAGCTTGGCGGACTTGCGGCATTTTTATCAATTTATGGTGTGTTGACCAGTTCTGGTCTTTAATGGGTTATGAGATCCTATAAAAACCCAACTTGTCTTCCAAAAAAAAAGAGACAAAACTCATATCTAAGTAATAGAGACATCAGTCTACGAGCAAACGATGTAAATAGCATCTGATAAAGGTCAGCGGGTGGAAATCAAACATAAAGCAAAAAGTAAATTACAAATGATTGATGTTATATATAAATCTCTTCGTGTGAATAGGTTCATTACATAAGTAACAAAACAATAATTTTCCATTCTACCATCCTACATACAACATGATTCAATGAATAACTTGTAATGCAATACATCACAACAACGAGGCAGTGTTTTCAACTTGCCAATACATGATGGGAAACTGATATGTTAACTAATGGATGTGGCGCACCTGAATGCACTTCTACATTTGGAACGATGAAGATTTCAAATCCCCCATATGCTTCACCTTGTCTAGTCCAGTTGAAGATTTTGGAATAACCATGGATGTATTCACTAGGCATATGCCAATAAAAATGCTGAAGATACCAAGAATGCCATGATCGGACCAAGGACGGAAATTATTCGCCGGGGACTAGCATTGGGCAACCAAGGATAGTCATCTGGGGATGGCATGACACAATTATCTCCGTTGAAGTAAATCCGGCGAGGGAAAGCCCATCCCTTATCAAAAGTGAAAGTCCCCTCGTCCTTTCGGAAGAGGAGCTCGGATTGTGCATTCCCTGCTGGACCAGCTTGCATGAGCAAATCATTGTAGAATTTAACTCCCCAAAGCATTGCAGTATCATCTGCAACAATAAAATGGCCCTAAATTAAGAATATAAAATATCTTGATGTGAAATTTGACATAGTTCAACTAATCAGTCCCTCCAAAGAGATTCCACAATTCTGATAAACCAAATGATCTCACAGTCAAATCATTGAATTCTACTGCATAGTTAAGAGTGGACGAAGCTATAACGATATGCAGATCTCTCCAAGAGAGGCCAACTGATTGAACATTTTGCAACTTTGTGTGTTACTGTATTGCTTGAGCACTTTATTATCATAAACTTCATGTTTAAATAAACGTTTGCAGTGTCAACATAACACTTACTTATGTTAGCATAAGGATTTAATGGCTTGTAGTTAAAGCTGAAAATCTTGGTAAGATTGTCAAGATTTGGATGTTGGACGACCAAATTCCATTGCGTATAGTTCATCCTGTAATTAAAATTGGTAATTGTGATCTTCACCCGCCAATACTCTTTATAGTTGAGCTTCACATGCCAATGAACACGAATTGGGCACATATGGCTGGTACATTGGACTAGAGGTGTATAGCTATTTTTACTACCATGACGTTCAATGGCTGATGCTAAATATGGGGAGTCTCCACTGCAAAATAACAACAGAAAAAACAAAGAAACCATCTTCAGTCCAAGAAGGATATTTGAAATGAATAGAACAATGTAGATGTAGGAGCACGAGAAGAAGGGCTTATCAAAATACTTACTCCACACAGCTTCCTGGTTGAGTTATATTATTTTGACAACCACAGGTGCAAGTAGGGCAGGGGACAATTGTGTCATTATAGAAGGAGGAGAGCGAGACACAACAGGTAGGGGTCTTTTGAGACAGGAACTGTGAATAGGTGCAGGTAACATTCCATGTCACTACAATAAGATAAACACACAAGGCATAGTATTGGTTAGATGCTCTACGTTAGATCCTCAGCAAGTCAAGAAACAAACAGTGACAAAACTCAAAAAAAAAAAAAAATGGAAGACGGAAGATCTAATAGAAGTTAGTGGTGAATTTTACTATTTGAGGACATGTGACAGGATGAATTTTCTATAAATAAAAATCAACCTAGTTAAAAAGCTTAATCAGGTAGAAGTAATATTTTGAAAAAAAAAAAAAAAATGAAGTTATTCAATGAATATGCCCATTACTATCACATGCTAATCACATGCATTGCCTCAAATAAATACTATCTAAAATTTGTGCAACAAGAAACCTCATTCGCTCAATACTATCTTAAAATGAAACAGACATGAAGAAAAGCTGGTTTTGCTAGGTCATCTATAACAGTCTGTTTGTAAGCTACTTCAGTTGGGACCATCTTCTTATCATATAAACAGGAAATCAAACACTTCAGTGTGCAACTTACTCAATGCTTGAGTCACTCTCCTTTGATCTGCAGTAATAAATCTAGTTGGTTTCACAATCTTTGCAGGTGCACATGTGTATCCTGGGCCAGGTGCTTTCAGTGTGAAATTCTTTGGCACTCTAACAGTCTTGTTCGTAGTTCCCGCAGCTCCAACACTAACCTGAAATGAGCTTGCTGCATTGCCAGGATCCTGGGCCCATGAATTGATTACACCTCCCTTGCAGCAATTTGCAATTTGCTGGTTGTAAGGAGTTGCTGGAAGCAAATCCACAACCGTGGGGTCCTTCTTACAGCAATGTGGGATATTTCCCTTATATTTTGAACAATCTCCTTGCTCTGTAGTCTGCCCTCCCATCATGTTCCAGATCACCTCCTTCTTTGACCATGTCCATCCCAATGTCCATCCAGGTGCTTGAATGTGACGATATTGCTGGAAGTTGTACATTGTAACAACAGCCTGTCCAGTGTCAACCATAAGATACAGGGTCAAGTAGTCATTTTACAATACTAAGAATTAATGGAAAATGAATATGCTTACTCTAAGATTTTGACTAGTTTTAATGATGCCATTTGTTGATACCTTTTAGTGATCACGCTAAGCAAGCTACAGTGACTAGGGATACCACTACCTAAGCAACACTCATATATAGACATCTTTTGTTTATATACCTTGAACAACTTGGGAAACTGGGTAGATAACCTGGAGATATATGATGGGTTCATGCAAATCATTTAGATCGATAACATTAAAAAGTTCCAATGAAGAGCTCCAAAAATAATAACCAATAAAATAAGGAGATATCGATTACTGTAAAATAATATAAGATAGACTGATATATCCTCGTTTAATGCTTACTTTAAGCAAAATATGGATAACTAGAAATCGAGCATAAGATTATCATCATATCACGGATATAGACAATCTGAAATAATGAAAATTTAATGTGTGCATTGTGGAGATAGCCCCTCCTGCTATATACTTACAACATAACCATCGGGAGTCCAATTGATGATATCCCATTTAATAGTGATATTTCCATTTGGATCAAGTGGGTCATAGGCTTCTGCAAGAAACATTGAGCAAACAAAGTTTAATTGTGTGATTGGAAGCCTATCTAAACAGAACTATATTTTTAACACTATCTATAATTCAATTATATGCAAACAAATCACAATTTTTGAAAAAACAGCACAGCTTTTATTGGAAAATTAGTGGTCGATGCTTCGCACAATATCGCTTTTTTTTTTTAGAGACTACTATGAGCAGCTCCAAAACACTTTGCAGCCCCAAACGTCTACAATAGAACCAAGATCTCACCCAACTGGAACATCTTTTGGTGTGTTCATTCATAAGCACCACCATAAAACATGATTAGGAGACCCCAAATAATGGGAAGAAGGAGAAAGAAGAGTAATTGCTGTTCTTCACGAATCTAGAACCCAAAACTAAAAATTCTTCAATGTGAGGAGTAAATCACTGGTTGTCAACCAAACCCACTAACATAACCCAGAAAACAGTATTCATATAAAAAAGTTTCGTAGGGCATTGAACTGCTGATCTGGAAATCAATGACATGGAGGCCAAGATAATCCAAATTAGAGATCTGCTGCAAGAAACTAGACAACTTAACTTTCTAAACTTTTCATTAATCCAACTAGTCAATGCTTCCAATCTTAACTTTTTTTCCATCATGTAATCAATTAACTCCAAATCCATATCAATAGGAGCTAATTCTAACAACTCTAAGCAAAAGGGCAGTCATACAATAATGAAAAAACGATCAAAATCAATTTTTGCGTCCTATTTACATCCTACCCATACTTCAGATCGGCCAAAGTATCACCAAAAACTTAGCTTTTGACAACCAGTCATACCCCAAATGCATGCTAGATTCATAAAAGAGCAAACTTTATGCAAAATGGCACTAACCTGATGTGAAGAAGTTGGTGCTGGAAAGCAAAACCACTAGCAAAACTGTGAGCTGGGATGAAATGGATCTGAAGGAAAAACCCATTTTTTCCTCCTTGTCTATAGAGATTGAGATCTGCAAACGGAGGAGGACACTGAAGATCAGAAGAGAGAATAGTGTTGGGTTTTGGCTTTTCTCTCACATGAACATGGCAGCTCACAGTAGTATTCTAAGTGAAGTCTTTAAGCACTTGTAGAAGACCAGTGACTGACTTGCTGTAAATTTCATTCTGATATTCTGGAAGAAAGAGGGAAGAGAGAGACTTAGAGTTAAATTTACGATCACTTGGTTTTTTGTTTTGTATTGGTGCGCGCATCCCGAGGGAGGTGAACGGTTTCCACCCCGCCACCTCCCTTCCCTCGCTCATTTCCTCGCTGGTTTCCTCGACACCTAGAATTTCTCTTTGTATTGATTGCTAATAGATTATGCCGTACCGTTGGTCCTTCATATAATTTTATTTTTGTTAAATATTTTGTACTGAACACCTCTTTCACTATATATTTTAAGGTAAAAATATATTATAAATTTTAGAGTTAGACTCAATCAAATTTGAATCAGTTGAAAAAAATTTAAACGCCAAGAACAAGCTCTTCCCCAATATTTGAATTCACCAAAATATGAAGTTTAGAGTTTTTATTTAAATGTGCATTAAGATACCCGACTCATTTTTTTGGTATGTTCAGCCCATCTCATTACTTTGAAAAATATTAAAAACGTAAAATATTTTATATATTTTTTAATTATAGAATATATATATTTAAAATTTTAGCTCTCGTGTTGATCATTGATTTTGTTGGAAAGATCTTTAAAAATGCATTTCAATGATATTAACTTTACCAAAATCAATAACGATGTAGATAGTTATGATAATTTTCATTTTGCTAAAAACAAAATACAATATTTTCTCTTTCCGCCACATATACATTACACCAACTTTTTTTCAAAAGTTTTTCATTATTTTTGCCATTCTACATGTTTTATATTTATAAATATGTCATCATGAAAAATTAATTTCAACCCTCAAATTCAATACATTTCCCAACTTTTAATCATAACCATTTTTTATCTCTAATTCTTTCGATTTGACTTTGTCCCAGTCAGCAATAAATAGTAAAATACCACTCTGAATTGTAATATAGATATAGATCTAATTCTTTCGATTTGACTTTATTTCAGTCAGCAATGAATAGTAAAATATTACTCTGAATTGTAATATAGACTAGAGTATGTCCCGTGACGTTGGCACTTCAGATAATTTTATTTTTGCTAATTATTTTATACTAAACACTTCCGTTACAATCCCCATTTTCGCTCTCAATCAGTATTGAAGTGTAAGCCTATTCAATCAAATTTGAATCAATTGGGAAAAAAATTTAAAAGCCAATAATGAGTTCTCCCCCAATCTTTGAATTTGCCAAAATATGAAATTTAGGTTTTTTTTTTAATGTGCATTAAGATGCCCAACTCATTTTTTATGGCATGATCGGCCCGTCTCATTGCTTTTAAAAATATTAAAAAATATTTAAGACGTGTAATACATATTTTTACTGTTTTGGTCCTTGTATTGATCATTGATTTTGTTCAAAAGATCTTCAAAAATGCATTTCAACGATACTAAGTTTATTAAAATTCGACAACGATGTATATAGTTATGATAATTTTTATTTTGCTAAAAAAAACAATATTTTCTCTCTCTGCCATGTGTACATTCCACTAAACTTTTTAAAAAAAAAATTTCATTATTTTTGCCCTTCTACATGTTATATATTTACAAATATGTCATAATAATAAATGAATCTCAACCCTCAAATTTAATACATTTCTCAACTTTCAATCGTAACCATCTTTTATTTTTAATCATTTTGATTTGACTTTGTCCCAGTCAGTAATGAATAATAAAACACCACTATGAATTGTAATATAAATTTTAATCATTGTTAGTTTTCTATTTATAGCTGCTGCACTTTGTTATTGCCAGCCACGACTTTCGTCTCCCATTTTCCCCTCTTTTCAATTGCTAATAATCAATCTACTGATTAGCTAAGAAAATGCGACGAGATGAGCAACAACCAAATTTCTAGTGAGTATGTTCGTCTGCAACTCACCAGATATGTGGGTTTTGGTCACCTGGTCATATTATTTTTGCAAAATAAACTAATTATGGAGAGGAGAGGGATTTTTTTTGGGTTGCAAAAATGATAATTTCCCAGTTTTGCTAAAATTATCCGATAACTTGTTATTGACAACTCTAAAACAAAACAGCTAAATGCTCATAATGGCCCAATCGAACATCCATCATCATCCTAGATATGCTCATAATGATAAATAATGGCCCAATCGAACATCCATCACCTTGGCTCTAAGGGCCCAATCGAGCATCCATCATCCTAGAGATGCCCATAATGACCCAATCTAACACAATCACACGGACTGTCGCTATTTAGATTTTTTGTGATAAATAAGATGAACTTTTCTAGAGAGTCAGGCCAGACCCAATACCATTCATCATTCTAGAGATGCACATAATGACTCAATCGAACACAATCAAACAAACAAAAACCCCCCTTGTCGTTGTCGTAGCTATCTAGATTTTTTGAAATAAGATAAAAAAAAGTTGAGAGAGAGGTAATGTTAGGTTGAAACATCATTATCAATCAGACTAAACTCAGCCACTGTTGTTTAATCAGCTGTACTCAATCTTCTTAACATAACGTACACCCATGCTATTTATTGCATGCATGCCCACACACAAATTAGTTTGAGTGTCCTTTGTAAAGAACTGCAGCAACTCTACATCTTGTGAGTGTCGGTGGAGGAGACCAATGAAATGGAACATGGACCAGTTTTTTTCTCTTTTCTCTTTTCATTTAAGGAGTAATAACCATTCTTAATTCACTAATTAATGTTCCACCACCTACTCTAATATTTGTCCATTTCAAATAATAATAATAATTAATTGTCCATTTCTTCTTCTATCATATCAAATGCAATATTAAACTAACAAATTATAAACATAATATCTATGATAGTGAAAATCAATCAAATATACATACTTTGATATTAAAGGGCTGGGATGTTTTTCCACAATATTGAGCCATCATTGCATTGCCACCTATATATGTAATGTATGATTGATTGAATTGCAACTTGGTAAATGCTGGCAAACATATGGTTTGAAAATAAAATATAAGATTCTATGGGGGTACCATATGACATTGAGATTTATATGGATAAAACTAAACCAACATTATCTGCTATATATAGTATAATTCAAGTCCAAGTGTCTCCCTCTTCCACCACCATGTGTAACTAAGTAATGTTTCTCAAATGGATTTACACAACAGCCCCGAAATAGGCTAGGCTAGGCTAGGCTGGCTATTATCCATGGAGATAGCAATTTGCATACATTTATGTGGATCACTCCAAGGGGGTGTTTCAGTCAAATTCGAATCGAACCATCACCCTATTTATTTATTTCTCATCTATTATCAATCCCCTTGTTATCTTCTTGCTATGGAGGATGCAATGTACCGCCATCCCAGCTTGACTCGAGATTGATAGAAAGAAAAGAAATCACCTGTTGGACTTAATTAAAATGTTGATAAGATATAGTATCATTTTCACAGTGGCATGTTCATCCTCAATACGCCTAGAAACATCCACTTGCCAAAATTTTGATAGCACTTCTTCTTTTGTAGAATGAGCACTACATTTATCAATCAAAGAATGCACTATCGAAGCCTTGTCAAATGTTGATTCAGGCATCCTCCCTCACTGCTCATCCTACTGAGTCTTAGCTAGCTGTTACTTCAGAGTTCAGACGCCTGCTTCATAGGCAGCTAAGCTACTAGAGAATGTGAGATCAACTATGGACGAAGAAACAGGCAGCTTCAAATTGCTAATTGATATTTATAATAACATGTTAACAAAATTCTTTCCTCCAAATGACATACAAATTTTAATTGAAAAGAATTATGAATAGATTCCAATAAGCCTGTCAAAAAAATCGGCCCCACCTAATCTACCATTATAAAATGTCTACTACAGTCGATGCCTTTTGCTGTTTCTGTAATTTGATCACCTTGTTATACAATCATTGTGGTCAACTGGAAGCCGACCTTAGCTTTGATCCATTGAAAACACCCAGCACCTGTCCGCACTAGTAAGATCCTTGTAACTCGTCTTTTGCACATAAGCGCTCTAACAACAAAAAACCACAATTAGGATGACTTCCTTAACTTGAGTGCAATGCGTTCGTTGTAATTACAACTAATAAACCATTCCAGGCAGCTACTACAGAAGATTAAGGATTCATTACATAACATCCAGTCTATTTCCACATGATTATGGGGTCGAACCATCCAACATAAAGTTCAAACAAATAAAATATAAAAACAAAACAAAAAAAAATTATTAAAAATATATATATATATATATATATATGGATTGGATCCGGGGACAAACATTTATGACAAAGAAATTGACACACAATATATATCATCGGATGAAATATTATCCAATGGTTTAGATTTAGGATAAGTGTCACCTAACTAATGGTGGAGTCGAGCGAAGTCAAGCCGGATAGAATTTAAAAGTCTCAACCTATAAGGAGACTAATAGCTTGTCAAAACTCACTACCTTATCTCCCCTTTTTTCTCTTCAATTCTGTGATAAGTGAAAAAAAATAATTTTAACTTAAAAAATAAAATTTTCATCAATTTGCTTGTAATAAGGTGACTTCTATGTTGCATGACAAGTTCAAATATTAATTGATTATAACAAGCAAATACAGATAATGATAAGCTCATATAAATATTAGAGTTTTTTTTTATCACTTCTAATGTTCATTTTAATTTATTTCCTGTTAATAAGTGCCAAAGTGTTCACAACAAATAGAAATTTGGTTCACTTTTGAACTAAAGCTCGACAATATAATGTTCAGGCTTTAAAAGAAGATAATATTGGTCTTTTACTTTCTGTTCATACAACTCATCCTAAATCTGTTCAAGCTTTAAAAGAAGATAATATTGGTCTTTTGGGACTTTCAAATTTTATCCGGCTTAGATCCACTCCACCTTTAGTTAGTTAGATGACAACTCATCCTAAATCTAAATCATTGGATAATATGTTATCTGACAATATATATTGTGTCAATTTCTTTGTCATAAATGTTTGTCCCCGGATCCCACCCGATGTATATATATTATTTTTAATTTTTATTATTTTTTCTGAATAGGGTAATAGATAAGTATTATACATTTGGTAACTAAGAAGTCAAATAAAGGTGCTTCCTCGGTAAAATGTTAACCCTAGGGACCTTTTCTAACTAGGCATTTATTGGCACCTTGAATTCTAGATGTACACCAAGAGAGAGGAGTTCCTTACTGAGATATTCATATGTTAATATCATGGATGTTCCCCATGCAGACATGCTGAAAAACCTTGGACCCAAACCTCTGTAAAAGCCTCGCCATCCATCATCAGCTATTAGTTTTTTTACTACATGTCTAGCAGTTTCTCTTTTCTCATGCCCCATCACCTGAAAGGCACACATATTTGCGTCAAAACAACCACCAATACTTGGTAGTTAAAAAATCAAAACTCAGCAAGTGTTTTCCTCCCTTTCATTGAAGAGTCAAAGCAGTTGGAATATACAATTCATCAATTAATTCAAGAAGGTTGTGCCAGAAACACTCCAAGATGCAATTAACGAGATCCTCACCACAAACAGCAATTCAATGGTTAAGTGGACCCCATCAAGGGGGTGTCAAAGCGGTGCAAGAGAGGAGATCACGTACCCAAACCTAAGCTGCCCATATGCTAAACCCATGTATAACATTAGAAATGTTGGAATAGCTTGATCTTTTGTGAAGATAACCGAACCAAAAGGTCAATCTATTCCATAATTCCGAACATTAGAGAATTTGGTTTCAAAAAGTGGAAAAATGTAATTTGTCTAGAATTGTTTCCATTGCAAGCATCTTTTCAATAGGCTACAAATTCCTATTTAACGAGTTATGACTAACCCTAATTGCAAAATGAAATGGACTACCCTAATATATTGGAATGAAAAAGAACAAATAAATACAAAAAAAAAAAAGTCTAATGTAAATTAACAATCTAACATTCACCTGTAATCTAGTTTTGATAGTGTCCAATGGGGTAGTGACACAAGATGCCACAGCACCAGCTGTGATACCTCCAGTGGCTTGAACTAACACTACTTTCCACGTGCTCGGAGCAGCCTCTTGCTCAGTACCACTGTCTAATAACCTGCAGACAAACAGAAAGGGGTGACTGACCAACTAGATTGTGCGGAACTAGAATTGAATTCAAGATAGTACTAGTCAGTATGAGTCTCAATTTTGAGAACATAACTGATGTTTGGCTTATCTTAAGGGCACAATCTCCATTTAATGGAATGTAAGGGAATGAAAGAGTAGATAGAACGAACTAGGAAAAGGAAGAAAGAAAGTAAGATTGTAGATACTTTCCCATTCCCATTATGTAAGAATGACACTCTTGCTCCCCTAAAAAATCCAACTCCTGTATTTTACGAGAAACGTGAGAATGTGATTTTCCTATATTTTGTCTAGAAAATTTAGGTTGACCATCATCACACTCTTCTAAAAGCCTACGAAAGGGGTTACATTCTATGAAATGAGATTCCATACAAACAAATATACCCTAAACTATAGGTAGTCTTTTTCCCCAAGTTCACAACATATACGACATTGTTCATTCTTCGTTATTAAGCGTAGACAAATGAACATCAATCCCAACAATATATTTGCAGTTATTTGGCAATGGGGCCGTGCTTGGTCGGTGCTTGAGGGCGTCTTTTGAGCACTATGGTGTACAGTGGGATAAATTGATAAGACAGCAATAATAACGCCTCTTTATTGCTGTTCTTTAGTTGTACAGTTGTTTCCCTTGTATAAAGTTCTTGATCAATAAAGCCTTTGACCTTTTCAAAAGAAAACTTGAAAAAGAAGTACAGGAAAGACAATTTCTTTTAATAACTTACTAGGATTGCATTTTATTCATTTTAGACAAAGATTTACCTATTGATATATGCATCAAAAACTTCAAAAAAGTAAGTTATAACACAAGCTAAAACACCTCTGAAAACCAACTAGTGCATTTAAATCACAGGATCAACTAATCAAAATGGCACATAATCGACGAGATAAAAAAATAAGAAATGTAGTAAAGCTAATCAACAAAAGCACATGAGCGTGTAATAAACTATTATGATACACACAGCTTCTTCAATACATATCAAGTAAAGGAGAAGGTTCTTTCTCTCACCTCCAAATTAAACGTTGACTTGAACCATAGGTTGCCCACCACACAGCACTAGACGGAGAATAGGTCATAACTGACAAACCAAAACCTCTGTATAATCCACGAATCCCATCATATTTTAGAATTTTGTGAGCAACATCCAGGCCTCCGTTGTACTTTGCATGTCCTGAGTATCCTTGAACCATCAACTTCTGACTGATCTAAAGAGAAACCATTTTTTGAATGAAATAAGCATCTAAACAGTAAGGCCACACCCCAACATGCGGTATCACTCTAAAACTAGAATATTATTTTCTATCAAGATTCATGGTTATGACATCACTATGTCATGTTTGAGAGACGGATTTAGGAACATAAATACAAGTTCAAAACTCAAAAGCGCATATACAATAACGTGAGGGCATATTCATATTTAGATTAAAACGAGTTCAAATTAGAATAGATAATTATGTAAAAGTGATAGAAAACATATAGATGATTATGTAAAAGTGTAGAAAACATAAATACTTTGTGACCTTGCTAAACTCGTAGAACTATTCCTTTAGTAAATCAATGTTTATGGTATAATACCAAAATTAAAACCTGATGAGTTCATGCGTCGCTTTCAAAAGTCGGATGTTTAGATAAACACTAAATAGGGTCAAGGGCAAGTAATCTTACAGTTCGTCAAGAAGTATTCAGGTATCTTCATGTTTTCATGAATGTCTTACATGGATAAGACCCTAAGATTCGATTGTCTTTGTCACACATTAATCTTAAGGCAATATGTTTTACCAATTCGAGAAAAATGCTTAATCAAGTGATGATTTCTTATGTGTGTAAAACCATGGCATTAGGATGGGAGTTTCTGTTCTGATGAACTCTTATACTATTATAAGGCAACTAAACCTTTAATCCAAGTATTTGGTGTATTTCTCTGTGTGTGTGGATGTGGGTGGGGGCTGGTTTCTGTGTAATAAGATCATGTAGTTGATGTTAAGGACTCCCCTCTGAAAGCTCCTTGGATTTCCTTCTAACCCTGCTGGGTTTTATCAATGAATTTTAACCTTTAAAAAATTTTAACATTTATTTCTAGGAAAAATGTAAGATCTTAAATATGAAACCTGAAGTATTTCTGTAATGGTTCGTGCAAAAAGGAAAGCTAGTAAACCCTAACTTAGGTTTTGTTGCAGCTCGGTCCAACTCAAAGCTGAGCAATGCAAAAGTGTTCTTTATTTATCTATTTTTATATATTTGCTTATTTTACGTCTCGTTCGTGAATGTTGGTAGAATAAGAATGGTCTTAGAATAAGATCACAGCATACCACGTCAATTGGAACAAAGACAGCCTGAGAGAACAACGATGACGTCATGCCTGCAATTCCATTTGCTATGGCTGCTTGTGTCGGTTCAGAAAAGTTAAATGGTTCAATCATCTTGAATGAGGCTACTTTTGTGGTTTCCAAAGCAGTAAGAAAAATGATTCTTGCAGGAACTGCACCAGTAATGACTGTGCCGAACCCTCTATATAAACCAGGAATCCCTTCTGTTTTCAGTAATCCTCTGATTACAGAAAATGCATTTTTCTCCACAGCATCTTTAGTAGCTACTTGCAGCCTTGTCTTGACAACAGAGACCGGATACAAGGCCACAGTGACACCTGTAAAGAGGCCAGCTCCTACAACATAAAACTTAGTTTTGTCTAGCCTGCAACATTACATGAAATATATGAGAATCGGCCATGGAATGTATGGAGCATCAACTGGGCTAAAAAAATTTAAAGACAAAATCATATAGAGTGGACATGGTTCAGTTGACATACATAAAAACAAAAGTTTTATCGATCATATCATCCCTAACATCATTAGGGATTTCAGAATAGGAGTGGCACACAGTACTATGTCTTAAAGTAGCAATACCACTATAAACAATGAAAAGCTAATTGACAGTAATTATTGCTTCATCAATTTCATTATTCATCTCCAAAACCACTCAAATATGATGAAATTGTGCGACAAGAACTCTACACATTTTAGATTAAATCTAAAAAAATACTATATTGCAAACATTACGCATGTTATGATATGAAGATGAAGACACAAATGCATATACGCATATGGATGTGAAATCGTCGCCTATAGGGACACATGGCCTAAACACATAAACCCAAGGTATACCCTCATAGATTTTATTTTATTCATAGTTTAGGATTTCATTTTATGGGTTCTGACTTGGAATAGCTACTTGCAACCTATGTTGTTAGGGGCTCCACCAAGGCTCTAAAAGCTCTATGTTTTTCTTCAAAGTGCCTCTCCCCAGCCTTAGAGCGACACATGACCATACAATAGTGAAGGTGAAGGCTAGCACACTAAACTACCTTTGTGCCTCGGCCCAACCTAGAGTGTCGCATGGCCATACATTAGTTTAGGTGAGGGCTAGCACACTAAATTACCCTTTAATTCTTTAAAAGCAGGCTCCACTGCAGCAGTGCCTCCCCTCGCCAAGACTTTAGAAGCAGACCTCGCCGCCTTGCCTAGCCCCTAACAACATAGCTTGCAACCAAAGGAAGAATCAATAACAAGAATGACATTCACCTAATTATTTGGTTTCTACTTAATTATGAAGTTGAAGATTAGCTTTCAATATTTTAGGGCCTGAGACTTTGGTCAAAAGCTTGTGTTGAATTTTAATTTGTTCTTCTCTTGATATTCAAGTTTAAATCAAAAATTGGTATTGATACCCACCACAACCTCGCATAGACCCTAACAAAATAGCCTACAAACAAAGCTCAAAATCATTAACTGGAATGAGATTCGCCTTCTGTATTCAGTTGATCAGTATTATTTGGCTTCTACTTAATTACAAAGTCAAAGAATAGCTTTTAACAAAATAATGTTAAGGCATCAACCCTTAATTAAACCTTGTTTGAATTTCCGTTAGTTCTTCCATTGATATTACATCATAAATTGGTATTGAGACCCACCACAACAAAACTGCCGCAAAACAATTGGAGAAATACACTGACATACGATCTCATGGTTCACAAAAGGAACTTGTTAATATCAAACATGAACTGGAGATGAGTTCAAATAATTATTTGATGATTTCAAAATAATCTGAGACAGTTTTAAAGGGCAACTTTCTGCCCAACACACGATTCAAGAGGCTCCTCCAATGGGTTAGGCCCTATCACAGTTATCGAAACAACCAAAGAGGTTCATTGGCCTCTGAATCACCAATCTGCTACTCATCCTCTCTTTTTCTCCCTCCCCCATTCTCTTTCTTCTCTGTCCTTCCTACTCTCTTATTGTTTCACTAACAAGGTCGAGGTTCACCTTTGTATTCAGTTTATTATTTTCATAAAGAAAGATTCAAACTTTAACGAACAAAAACGCCGCAAAAACAATACCAGAAATACAAGAATGAAAAGTACAAAGCCAAAAGGCCCCACACCCAGGTACAACAATGATGCATTAATGCGCCGACATAAAAGTATCCTAATCAAGCAAAACTGTTGGAACCAGATCCCCTTAAAGGCATTACGAAAGGAGCACATATGCCACTTCACATAAATCTAAAATAATAGATCTCTAGAGAGAAAATAATCCTGGAAAATCTGTTGTTCCTGCTAAATCACCCACACAGTAGAACAAGGGATGAGGGACCACACCAGACCTCCCTTATCCTTACTAAGGCAATACATTTCCACCCATGAATCAACAATGGACCGCGGCATCTCCTACTACAGCCACAAGCATAAACAAAATGGTAGCTCAAGGTTCTAGCAAGATCACACTAAAGAAGAAGATGACGCATGATTCCAAACCACTAATGCACGTAGGGAATACTAATTCCACATCCATGCCCCTATAGGCCAACAATTTGCTAGTGGCGGGCGCGGCTCCACGTGAGCCCCAACACATAGAAAGAGACCTTAGGATGCACACATTCCTCCAACCAACCGAAAGAGGAAAGCTAGAGAAATCTCTCTGGGGTGGCCCCTCAACCAAGTGATTACAAAATGAAGAGACCAAGAAAGGCACATTTGAAGACCACTTGCAACCATTCTCCTCATTATCCGGCACTACCTCCATATTATTGACTGGACACTGGCTAGACCCACACCAAAGCTTGGTCAAGCAAAACACTCAGGTGTCCTTTTTTGTAAGACATGCTCCTCTCCTCTTATTCACCAAAATTTCCTTGTGTTTTTCTAGTCATTTTTGTTTTTAGTCTAAAAGAGATACATTTATTGCCTTCAAATTACTGGTTGACATATAATGATCGCCTATGGAAGTAGTTTTCAAAGGCATTTGAGACTATATCTTGCCTCAAGGACCAGCTTCACCTCATTCAGGTCTTTTGGAATAATTGGAGTTCCAAAGGCGGGTCGATTTGCTTGGGATGAAGGATGCAATTGCGACGATTTTGTCATCTGACTTCTTGAAGGATGGTTATGATGAGGCTTTGGGGATGGATGCTCTTGGTCTTGGAACGACATTAGAGGGTCAATAACCGTGTTTCTATTGCTTGTGGGGAGTGCCATCCAATCTTGGTTTGGCATCATAGGGTTCTCGGGGTTCCCTTCGCTTTTCTTAGAAACATTTTAGTGAATCTTTGTGTTTGGAACTAGGCTTCCCTAAGACCTAGCTCAAAAGGCGGCCTTTTGAATATCCTTTTGTAATGGCAAAGATTGTTGATTATAGTAAAACCCAACATGCTAAGAAATACTAGTTTTTTTTTTACATAATAGACATCAAGTAAACTTAAGGTATGCTTTTTTTTTTTTGAAGCAATATGTATATATTAAGAAAAAGTTGCTGGCAATAGTAGCAAGTTTGTGAGCTTCGCCGTTAAGCTCACGAGGAATATAGTTACAAAACCAATGGCTATGAAGTGAAAAGCAAATGTTTGATATTACTAAGAAGCGGTTGCCACAACCAGCATCCCGTGGTTAGGCTTGTCTATCCTATGAGTGCAAAAGTGAAATCAGAGAGCTTGAATCTCCAAGTAGAAAACCCGTTTCCAATCGTTGAGTCTAGATTAACAAAAAGGACGCCTCCACAACAAAACATTCATCCGTAGTACTATCTGCTACTTTCCCGAATATGGGAGAAGAAATCCTCGCAATAACTCAAACATCATAAGTGACCATAATTATATCTGAGGTAAGCTCCAAAGGAATACTTCTAACACTTCTAGCAAGGCTATTGATGTGATGGGTTTTTACCGCCTGTAATTGCGTTTGGAACAGAGTCAGTCTGAGGGATAATTGGTTTAAAGGGGATTGATCTGACTAAGGGTGGTTCGCTGGGGCCACTGACATGACTCCTGACCTTTGGAGAACTAAAGGGTTGTCAATTACAACTGTTGTCAAGATTTGATGAATGGTCATTGGCTCGGGGGATGTGGAGATGTTTTCAGGTGTGCTAAACCATTGCTTTCACCAAGTGGCCCATGTTTTATGGAAGGATGTTGTGAAAAATGTCAAGTTAAGTTTTGTGTGGTTGAAGATGATATTGTTGTGGAAGAGCCATATGGTATGGAGAATCGCTGTGAATTGGGATAGCATTTCCTCTTTGGCAAAAGTGAGATTTAGTTGTTTCCCACATAAGCGATATAGCCTTGGCAATGGTGGGAGGGGTCATGACATTGGCCAACTGATGGAAAGCGGAGTGAGTTGCCAAAGTCTAGAGATGACTGGGCAAAGGAAGAAGAGGTGGAGAATATCTTCTTGGTGTGTGTGGCAAAAAACACACCAATTATCTATGGGAACATGAACCCTATTGAGATCCGTCATTGTAGGCAGCATGTTTTGTGTGATCTTCCATAGGACAAAAAGGGCACTGGTTGGGGCTTTGATCTTCCAGAGTTCTCGAAAAAGTTTGGTTGGGAGAGAATGATCCGTGTTACAAGTAGTTGGTGCTCGAAGGAACGCTTTAGTGGCACTTTTGACTGAGAATACTCCTCATTTGTCATAGGTCCAAATAGGCTTATCCGAGTCAGAGGATGCTCGGATGGTGATGTCGAGGATATCAGAAATAACCGGGGGAGTGAACCAAGATGGAAGAAGGGTGGAGTTCCAAGACCGAAGAGTACCGTCGTGAGGGTTCCAAAATTCTGAAATTTTGGATGGCAAGGTATGGCTACCATTGGTGAATGAGGGGCAGTCAGCTAAGATGAACATGGGCTTGACCCAGCAATCTTTCCAAAGATCAATATTGTCACCCGATCTAATTTGCCACCGGATATAATTTTCATTTTGGCGAGCATGGTGAGGTTCCCCCTCCAAGAAAAGGAGGCTAAGGAAGGGATTTTATTGAGCTGAAAGACACTTCTGTTGTGGTAGTAAATTTGCCAAAATTGAATGGTACGAGGATTGAGGAGCATGGAAATTGCTTGCCAAATATTTTTTGCCATTAAAGCCAAATTCTTGATTCTGGCAGAAAGCAAATTTAGTCCGCCCAGGTGTCGGGGTGGGGTAATGCGATCCCAAGAGCAGAAATGCTTAGATTTACCCTCATCGATTCCGTTCCACCAGAAGTTTCTAGCAATCTGATCCAATTTGGTGGTGACGGAACATGGAAGAAGGAATGTTTGCATTGTGTAAATCAGGATGGACTTGATGACGACTTTGATCATAACTGTACGACCTACTTGGGATAAGACTTTGGACTTCCAGGATGAGAGTTTGGCATTAATTTTATCCACCAAAAATTGAAAATCTGAAGCTTTCTTTTTGGAAAGCAGTAGAGGGGATCCAAGATATTTTTCTTTAGGATTGAAATTTTTTGACCCAAGAATCCTATTAATCATTTTCGCATGTCGGGGGTGGACATTTGAACTGTAATAGAAAGAGGATTTATGGTAATTGACTGTTTGTCCAGAGGCCGCACAGTAGGAGGCAAGTATATCTTTCACATTATGGGCTTTAGATAGAGATGCTCGACAAAAAAGCATGAGGTTGTCCGCATATAGCAGATGACTGATAGAGGGAGATCGATGTCTAATATTGATACCTTTGATCAGTGCTTTGCTTTCGGCTGTTGACAGTAACCGAGACAAAGTTTCGGCAATTATGATGAAAAGGCACGAGGAAAGAGGATCGCCTTGTCGCAGCCCTCGAGTGGGCTTGATGCCAGAGAAAGGTACCATTGAGCAAGAAGAGTAAAAGTTGAAACACATTGTTCAATAAGTTGGATTCATTCTTCAGCAAACTCGAGTTGTTTGAGTAGCCCAGGAGAAAGGATCATTCCACTCTATCATAAGCCTTAGCCATGTCGATCTTGATGGTCATCCATCCTTGTTTTTTCTTACGAGTGTTTCATTTGAAAAAAGGTCTCACGGGCAAGGGCAATGTTGTCTGTAATGGATCTTCCTTAAAGAAAAACCCCTTGGTTGGGGGATACAATGTTATCAAGTAGAGGTTTGACTCTGTTCGCCAAAATCTTGGAGATAATTTTGTAGATAACATTGCAAAGCCCAATAGGCCGAAATCGGTCAGGGAAAGTTGGGTTAGAGACTTTAGAAATAAGCGCTAGAAAGGTTTCATTTAGTTTAGGATCCATCTTGCGCATTATAAAGAAGTTGACCACAACCTCGATAACATCATGTTTGACCGTGGTCCAGTAATGTTGAAAGAAGAAAGCATGAAAACCATCCGGATCTGGGGCTTTATGACTTCTCATGGAGAAAAGGGTAGTCCGGATTTCTTCTTCATTGGGTGTGGCTGTTAGGGCTTCATTTTCCAGGTTAGAGATAATGGGTGCAAAAAGAGCATTGATTTCCTCGTTGATACCAGGTTGGGAGATTTAAAAATCGAATCGAAATATTCGTTGAGGGCCACACCACCTCCGTGGGAGAAGAATGCCATCTGTTGTCTTTATATCTTATTCGTAAAATCAAGTTGCGATTTCTGCAAAGAAGAAATGCCAGATGAAAGAATTTGGTATTGCGATTGCCATCTTTAAGCCAGGACTCGCCGGATTTATTGTGCCAAAAAAGCTATTCTTTGTGATAAAGGTCTGCTAACTGGTTCTCCAACCGTTCAATGGAATATGCATTACTGGCTAAAGGGGTAGCAGATTGAGCTATGTCCAAAGTGGCAAGGGTTTCCCTAATGTTGTTGTGAATATTGCGGAAGTCTCATTTACTCCATCTGGCTAGGGAATGACTCAACTTTTTAGTTTTGTGATGGAAATTGGTACTAGGCTCAGGATGTTGACGGCCAGACCAGGCCGAGGTAATAAGATGTCTACACTGGGGGTCGCGGGTTCACATATGAAAAAATCTGAAAGGTTTTGGCCTCGGGTGAGGGTTGGAAACCAATTGGAGAGAGATGACTCTATGGCCAGAAGAAGTATGAATTGAGTGAGCAATGGTTGAAGGGAAGAGAGTTATCCAATCAGTGGGGACAAGGATTCGATTGAGCTTAGCTTTGATTCCATTATGATCCTTCCTTTTATTGTTCCAAGTAAATTTTGATCCATTGAGAGGAAAATCAAGAAGGTCATGCAAGTGAATGAAGTCTCGTAGAAGTCTCATCTGAGCTGGGGTTGATCTGTGACCTCCAATTTTATCCTCAGAATTGAGGATTACATTAAGATCTCCTATGATAATAGTGGGGTGGTGGTGTGCAGTGAGTGTCTGGGACAACAAGTTCCAAAAGGGTTCACGTAAAGCAGGGTTTGGTTCACCAGAGACAAAAATAACAGACCAAGCAGTAGTAGAGTAGTAATTATCAATAGTACAGAAAATAATTTTTTTGCACGAGGAGTTAATAACAAGAGAAATACCTTATTTCCAAAATAAAGCTAGTCTTCCTGAAAGTCCCAACGCAGGTACTGTGAGTCCATGTTTGAAACCAAGTCGAGGGCGAAGGCGATCCATTCGAGCAGAAGAAGCTTAGTCTAGGAAATAAAAAGTATCTCGGGTTTGAATTGGCGAGAGAGGACCTTCAAGTTCTGGATTGCGCCGGGGGACCCTACACCTCTAGCGTTCCAGGCAAGAATCATGACTGTGGCGGCGACCCTTTATCGATGGCCGCCGCTTCCGCAAGTGGTAATCCAGGAACATTGGATGAGTGAGCCGAGGATTTCGATGAGACTGAACTCCGAGCAGGAGATGATAGCTGATATGTGGTCCTGATACGGCCAAGTAGACTAGGTAACCCATGAGGATCCATGGGAGAGGATTCACTATCTGATTTCTCGTGTTGTACTGGGCTGTGGAAGGCAACACCTGAGGTATGTCTTTTTGCTTCCGGCATGGTGCCTACTGACTGGGTATCCACCCATTTGCGCTTCTCTCTGTACTCAGTCCTCTTGATTTTCCCTTGTTCTGTTTTTCTGGGGATGGGGTCAGTTTTGCTCCTGTGTGCATGGCCAACCTAGCCTTTGTTTTTTCCTTTGTGATCTTCATTTGCTCATCATTGATGCGAGCGTGTTCAGGGGTTCGGTGCACAACTGGTGGTCCAGATTGTATTCCAGGAAGGCTCATTAACCAATGTGAAGCTGGAATGGAATTGAGTGAAGCAATCCAGTGTTCATGTCCGCCGAGGCTTGCCCGAGTAGAGAGAAGGTGCCTCGCCGGTGAAAGTCTAAAGCAAATCTGGAAGAGTAGGCGATTGAGGTTGCAATTTCTGACTTCCATTTGATAAAAAAATTGCATGCAAGCTGCTCATCTTGACTCTGAATCATCTCTGGCACAGGAGCAAGGTTCAAGTCTGTATATTGCATCGTTGGGGAGGAAATCCTTGCATGAGTACCCTGCTCGATGAATTGGATAATTTGCTATGAAGATGGAGCAATCTGATCGGTGGATTGCATGTGGTGGTCGGTGTATTGAACAACTTGCTTGGTGGACGGCAGGTGCGACTGGGTTGGCAAAGTAGAAGCGCCCTGTGAGTTCGCTTGTTCGGTTGGTAACTAGATTTGAGATTGGATTTGAACCGAGTGAGAGAGACGAGGTGCGAGGGTGGGTAGATGGGTTTCTGGGTTACCCGACTGTGTTGGGTGTATATTTACTCTTGATTGTGACCCAAATTGAAGAGGAGACCCGTACAAATTGTCATTGTCTTGTGCGAGATAGGTGAATTGATTAGCAAGAGTTTGTTGGGGAATGTTGGGGTGGGGATCAGTTATGAGAAAAAAAAAGTTTGGAAGTTAATGATTGGTGGGTGACTTGAATGTAGAGGCAAGATGGTGGGGACACTAGCATGAATTTGTATAGAGGGAATTAAATGCATGAATGTTTGTTGGTTGGTGAGTGTATTGAAAGTGTGAATTGAATTGGGTGTGGGTGGCATCGTTGGGTGGGCTAGGTGAGTAAGTAGTAAGCAACTCGGGTTGAGTATTAGGTATTTGATGAGTGAAAACAGGCTGAACCAGATCCGAACGAGTGAACTCACTGAGATAGAACCAATAGGAAATGAGTTTTGTCCCTGAGCTAACTCAACTGGGTTTAAAACCTGAGCTAACTCAGATGGGAGGAGACTCGGTTTCGGGCTGGATGTGTGGACTCATTGAGTGACCGGCCGTAGCATGAAGGCTAGCTTGCATTCTGCTCGATGATCGGCGAGAGTTATATTCCATGTCTCTCCAGCTTCGATCGCGCATTGAGTTACCACGTCCTCAACTGATCTGAAGATTGTCTTGGGAATGTTGGTTCACTGTGATCCTCGAGCTCATATTTAATGGCAGAGCTCGATTAAGCTACATGGCTTTGTAAGGAGATGGAGGGGAGTTCCAGAGTTGAGCATATTTTGGGCACGAGTTGCCTGAAGAGTGCCTGATGAGGCCGCAACAAAAACAGAACACCGACATATTTTCATAAACAAAATGAAGTTCAAATTGTCTCCCATTCAAGTTCCCGAACTCCGTTTGCATGGTACTAGGTAATGGTTTAGAAATGTCTATCCATAGTTTGAACAGTATGTAAGGAATAGTGACATCCTCCACCAAAGGCATGTCCACTTGCATGAGTTCACCAAAATTATCAGCCAACAGTTTGACATCGGGAAGCAAAATTTTACGGCTTGGAAACTCATGGAATCGGACCCACACCGGGATATGATCGAAATAGATTTCTAGATAATTTCTTTTCCAGTCCTTGATTGAGATGAGCTTGCCAAAGATGGACCAAGGGCCGTTGTGTGTCACCTTGTATTTATCTTCTGTAGATTGAAATTGGAGAAGATAATATGTATTCCTTGTGTCTCTATAGTGTTCTAGTTTTTTAACATGGAAATCTTGAGCGAGATTCTATATAGGAGACATCTTAGAAGCGAACATCTCATGGCGGAATCCAGGAAAGTAATGGTATTTAGCGATGGTGCGAAGCTCACAGCTATCATCATCCTGTTCATATTGAGTAGCAAAAGCATGGGAGGGAATGGAGATATGGAGAGAGAGTTGTTCCAAGTGTTCGATCAATTGTTGTTCGGGTAAGGAAGATGAAGATCCAAGCGTGCGAGTTGGGTTAGTGGGTGGTGAGACTGGATCTGTCATGGTGGTGGGTATCACAAGTTGGTCGGTGTGAGGGTAAAGAGAAGATGCAGTGTAGGGGAAGCTGAGGTAGTGGGTTGTGTTTCGAGTTGCATGGATGGAGAAGGAAGAGTGAGAGAAGTGGAAATGGGAGGTATGTTATGAAAAAAATTGTAAGGGATTGAATGTGATGTGACGAGGTGCAGGTGGAGTTGAATGATCTCTAAAGCGTGGGTCTAAGGGAGTTGGTGATAAGTTGAGATTGATGTTAGGTGGTGTGATGGATCATGAGGATTGCGTGTTGTGTGAGGAGTCCATAGTTAGAGCATGGTAACAAGGATGGACTTGAAAAAGAAAAGTTGTAATTACTCGGTTTGGTGGAGAAGTAGAGATATGGAGCAAGTTCGTTGAGGATCTATGAGGTAAGTAAGATGGACAGGGTTTGATATCAGGGAGTCGAATGGGGGGTGTATGTGAATGATTACTCATTTAAGCGGGCGTGGAGACAGGAGCAAGGAGTTGAAAAGAGCAAGATCGTGAATGGATCGCACTAACGCCGAAGACCTGTAAAAAACACAGAAAAACAAACCACACAAAACCTGTTATGGGAAAAAACAGGAGAAGCCAAATTCTGAATTGAAGGTAAGGGGGAATAAAAAATAGTGTAGCAGAAAGGAAATATGGGGAGGAGAATGATGAAAAAAAGAGGGAGCAAAGAAGGATCAGAAAGAAAAGAAGAAAGAGAGAGCTAAGGGATCAAGTTTGGTAGCAAATGAAACTCATGCAATTCCCAGACAAGATTCTTTCCTTAAGGTATGCATGTTTGCATGTAATTTAATTCCAATAAAAAGTAACACATCTCAAAGGCTTTGCAAGAGTATGATGATGGTCTAAGTCCAAGATTTTTGAAAAAATATAGGAATGACATTCTCAACCTTCTCATGAAATATGGTAACTCAACTCTTTACTTGGAATGCGGAGATGGGGCAAGGAGTGTGATTTCCACATAAATGGGAATTGAAATGTCATATTGAATCTCATTCTCCCTTTCTAATCAATATCCTTCTATCCACTCTTCTATCTCATAGTGTCCACAGAATCTAGTTCATGCAAACAAACATTCCTTGTGAACAATCAGAGTATTCTGCCAACAGTCCAAAATGGATTTTTGAGAATCATTTGAAAAACCTTTGGTTAGCTATATCCTCGAGGGAGAGCTTCCTATAGAGCTAACTAGGAATAGTGTGACGATAGAACATTTTCCAGTTCCATCTGCCAAAACTACGTACTAAAACAGTCTAGACTTTGACTTACAATTTTATTCCTCTTTATGAGACAGCTAAAAGATATTAGGCTCTAGCGGAGGGAAATATAACACAATCATTCATTCGTTTCCTTGTGTCGAAAATGGATGATTCTTAAGCATTAGTATCACATACAAAATGGCCAAATTATATGAAATATATGCAATAAAAAAATGAAAAAAAAAAAAGACATCTATGATAAGCAAGGAATTCTAAGGGCAGCCACAATTGAAAATTTACCATTCGTCGTAAAAGGAACTTTAAAGTTTACTTCATTTTCCATGGAAAACATCAAAAATGGTGGAAGAGATGAAAGAAATGAAGTGAGTGAGCATAGAAGTTGTGATCTTCCACCCCATGTAGTGAGCACAGAAGTTGTGACCTTTCACTCCATATCTTCTCCCAAAATCATGAAAAAAACACTTTTTTCTCCATAGAAAATTCAAGAAATATAGTTATCTTCAAAATCATGAGATGAAAATTTTCTCACTATCTCATCTCCACTATTTTTATGATTTTCCATAGAAAAAAAAAAAAAATTAATCGAACACACCCTAAAAGCAAAAAAAAAAAAAAAAAAAACCAACTATCCCATTTTTTACGTATTCATTTTTGTATGAAACAGATCAGCTGGTCTGAATGAATAGAATTTGGAGTTGTTTGGATGATTGGCCCTGCTAGGAATCGATTATGCCAAAACAAGACTTCTTCACTTGTCAACTCCTCAGGGCGCTTCTTGTTTTATTTTCTTGATCCCCTTGGTCTTGAACTGGTGAATTAGAATGTGTTGACCACTTTCTTATGATACGGGCATTCTTTACTATACCTTTATTAAACCCTCGCGTTAAAGGGGCGCAACTATAAAAAGAAATCAGATGGTTAGAAGTAAAGGCCGAATGTAGGTGCTACACCGAGGTTTAATAGCATGCCATACATTATGGTAATCACGAGAATCCCAAAGGAGATACAATTGATGGCAGGGTGAAACCTGGAGCAAAAGCAATTGAAGTTCAAAGGCCAATTCCATTTTGAGAACCCGTGCTAGATCAAGACCCGACAGTAGAGGCACAAGCTACAAGGGCTGAAGAAAGTATATGGCTTCCAACACAAGATTGTCCCTTTTACTTATTTTGCCCAACTTATGAGGGTCACACAAATATTTTCTATTTTGAAGACCTAAAACAAGATTCACAAGAAAATTGATGAGCATAAAGGCTAATTATTGTCGCAGGGAAGTAAGCTAATGCTTATTAAACATGTTCTCTCAGCATGCTCGATTCCTGATAAGGTGATTGAGGAGATGGTAAAATGATTTGCAAACATCTTTTGGGGAATCTGAAGGCAAAAGGCAAAAATGTGGATTGCTTGGGAGAAGATATGCTTTCCATACGTAGAGGGAGGCTTGGGTGTTTCCATTTGGTGCTATAAGCGTTCCGAGTTAAAGCCTTGTGGAGAGTGGTTACTGGTGACTCCACTTAGGCAGTATTTATGATTTTTAACAGAAAAACCTTGAGAGGAGGATGTGCCTTTGAGTCAAACTCTGTTGAGAAGAGATGCATCGAAAATGTGGTTAGATTTGTTTGACAACATCCTTTTCCTCACAAATAATTCAGTTTGGACCATTGGCTACGGCTCGGTAAGTTTCTAGTTTGAGAATTGGAGTGGTTTGGGTATCTTGGACCCGATGTTTGTGGTGCCAGATGAAGATAGTTTCATTTCAGTTAAAGAGCAGTCACTTCAGTTAAAGAGTAGTGGAGAGAGAGATCGATTTTGACTCTACTCCTCAGGATTTCAAGCTGTCGTTACTCCTCCCATGTCCAGATTAGTGAAGGGGAACACTGAGTATCCCAATGGCTTTCCATCTTGAGAATCTGAGATATCGGATCTTGCTGCTGTACTTGTCATAGATGAAGTCAAGAAAAGAAAGCTTCCTCCTAGTCATGAGCCAATTATTTAACCAACAATCTTAGTTTTGAGCTTGTTGTTATTCAGATAAATCTTGCATGTACTGAGATCGCTTCGGATCAGCCTTGTTGGCCACCAGGTCTTGCTTGTTTGATTCCCTTCCTTTAGAACTCTACTACTGGTGACTAAGGAAGCCTCTTCAAGCTCTTTTGTACCACTTCAATCACTAGCCTGTAATCCAGCCTAGCAAACTGAAGCAAGGAGTTCCCAAAGCTTCATTTAGGAGACTAGCTTTCGCCTACATATCTCTTTAAAGTAAAAAAGTAAAGTACAATATTGACTTGAATGAACTATAGCACATAGGACTAGAGAACGCTCATATGCAAGAACAAGAGCTCGGACTCTTGTTGTAGTTCGAACCTTAGAAGAAAGCAAGCGAACGGATGGGAATGCAACTAGCAAGGCTAGCAGCTAAAAGCAAATGACAATTGTCGTTCCACTCATGTTTTCCCTCATTTATAAAGGAGAATCACTTCCTCCAATCAGGCATCCGTTCTTTCTTTCTATAAGGAAGAAATCCATTATGTTGGGCTTATGGATGAGGGTGGTGACTAGCCACAGGTGTAGTCAGATATAAAAATATGCCATACTATTGTCAGTAATAGAATTCTTAAATAGAGGTAGAGCAAGGATTACGATTAGAGGTATAAAAGAGTCTAATTTTAGGGTTCAAGTTTTTAAGGATATGATTTGAGGAAACTTGAAAGTCAATAAGACTGTAAAGAAAAAAGGAGAGAAGGTGCTCGATCCAAGAAAAACTGGAAAAAAAAGTAGACGAAATGGACCTGCGTCAGAGGAAAAAGTAGGCTAAATGTAACCCAAAACACGGACTACGACAGTCTAATTATTTTTCATAGTGGAACTAAAACAACACATTTCATTTCTTTCTACTGTAATGATATTTGCATCTGCCTAAAGGTCGACAAAGCCTGTTGACAAGTCTTTGAATAAAAGGAATATAACTGAAAATTAGTAGGATTTACCATTTGCAATTTCAAATTAATCTCACAAAATGACAAAAGGCAGAGCAATTCCAAAAGTCCACAAAAATTCAATTTGTCTAAAGGAACTATTACTTGCCAAAGTTCACTTAACAAAATAAAATAGGGCCAGTTCAAAGCAATGTTACTAACACTGAGAAATAGTTGTCAGATCAGAGCAATGTTATGACATTGAGAAACAGTTGTATGTGTCTTACTATCACCATCATATTGATGTAGGGGTGGGCACGGGACGGGACGGGATGGGATGGGATGGGATAGACCTCATCTCGACCTCGTCCCATCCCAAACGGGTTCGGGGCGGGACGGGATCAGCATGCTCAATCTGTTGATAAATTATTTTGACAACTTATAACATAATAAACACAATTTGTAACATATTACAGCATGTAACACAATAACATATTTCAACAAAACATAATAAACACAATCTCTAGCATAATAAACATAGTAATGTGTAACATAAAAAAACATAGACTTCATTCACAATCTGTAACATAAACATAGACTTCATTCACAATCTGTAACATAAACTTCATTCTAACTTCATTCACACTTCATTGATTCATTATGACTTCATTCACAAACATAATACACAACTTGTAACATAATAAACTTCATTCTGTAACACAATAATACACAACTTGTAACATTATGCCCAAATTTTATATGGGCATCCAAACAATTGCAATTCTAAATAAATATATAAAATAAATATTAAAATTATTAATAATAAATATTATAAAATCAGTACGGGACGGGATTGGCGGGATTGAAATTTTTCATCCCATCCCATCCCATTCTAAATCGGGACGGGACGGGATTGGGATGAGATTAATCAATCCGAATAAGATCCTAGGTCATGACAGCTCAACGTTGACCTAGTGGTACCATCCTAAGCCAAACATTCTCATTCCGGTCATATTTTGCTACGATGACCATCTTCCATAGACTGTCCACTTGTCCAGCTCATTATTATACTCCTAATCCGTTTTTCCAAAAGTGCAATGTTCGAATCACAAACCACCCCTCTTTAGGGAGAGACACCAACTCCCACCTTAAAGGCTGAAAGTTCTTACTGCCATCCACCTCTCCCCACAAAAATTCCCTAACGAGTTGTTTCATTCAATTAGAAATGGACATGGTCAAAGGAAAAAGTGACAAGTGAAAAATGTGGAGTTTGTCCAAACCACTCCTTGCCAAAGTGAGCTTCCTCCTTCCTAGAGCAATCTTCTCTTCTAAGATGCAAGCTGTCCCAAAATTTTCAAGACTGGATCCCACAACCCTTGCTATTGCATTTTTCTCCCAACAGAAGCCCAATATATTCAACATGGAAGGGATTGAACCTCGCATCCCGTAATCAAAGCTGCCTGAGCTATGAAAGTATCGTTCCACACACCAATCAATCATATCACTCTAAGCAAAAAAATTATCTTGAAACCCAAAGCCACCACAAATATAGTCAAGATGTGCTTTAGATTGGCAACATTGTCTAAGCGATTGTCAAGGAAGAAAATAGTTTCACCTACACACTGGAAAAGCCCTGGTCTATCTTGACTATGAAGAAATGAAACTAACTATTGCAGCACTTCAGGACTGGCGAAGTTGTGAGGGAGGCCACTTGGGGAGCTCAACCGTTCATGGAAGAAGGAAAAGAAAGCATAGTCTATAAAAAATGTAAAGAAAAAAAATTACAAAAAAATTAAAAACAAAATGATGGAAATTACGTCTATTGATAGGAGAAAGAGCTCTTCAAACACTTCTACTCCTAATTCTCTGCATTTTTGGATCTCCAATAACAATAAGCCATAACTTTACATGAAGAAGATGATTGGTGGGTAATCTAATGCCTAGAACTCACTTTGGATGAATTCTTACTTAGGACGCATACTTTGAGTCCACATGCTTGTGACAACCAATCCATATCATTCAATGAATCCACGTGCTTGTGACTTCTGAATGACAAACCCTTACCTGGACAACCCTTTGGATTTCATAATGTCCCTAACACAGTCCCAAGGTGTGCATGAAAAAGCTAATGATAGTAACCACATACATAATGCCTCATGAAGTCCAGATAATAAACTAATAAGCAATCATAAATGACTAGCAGTTACCATAACAATCAGCAGCATTCAAAATTATTTACGTATATTGACTAATCCAACACCTACCTAAATATATTGTATCTGAAAGATCCGATTACCTTATTCAGCTTCTTAGTCCTTGATGTATAATTGCCACTTACCATAATGTCATCACTCATCACCAAAACAATGTGTTCCACAACAAGGGTGTGAAGTGCTCGACTTTGGTAGTACCCATTGTTCAAAAGGTCTAAAAAATAGTTGAATAATATTTAGATTGATCCTATTAAGTCCAGCCTATCAAGTTGCTAACATTCTGGGGAGAAGTATGCTTGATTTCTTTTGAGGATCCTGCCTAAATGCAGGAAAGTTTCATCCAATTTCTTGGAAGAGAGTCTGATCCTCTAAGAAGCAAGATGGTGGGCATTAATAATGTTGGAACAATGAACAAGGCGCAGCTTGAAATAGAGATATGCCAATGAAGATCAAGCTCTATGGAAGAAGTCATAGCATAAAAGGCTCAATCAGCACCATTCAGGCTGATACAACAAGTAGATCAACCCCCTGCCCCTCCTATGGCTGCGGTTTTTGGAAAAATGTTCAGGAAGAAGTACAAAATAGTATTGCCCTGGAGACCAACTCAGGCAAAGACTGCATTCTGGGATGATATCGGTATGGAACCTATCCCGCTTCGATTAGCATATCCTCTGATATACAATATCTTGAAGAATCGAGAGGAGCAGTTTCTGAATTCTTTGCTGTGGAAGATGGTATTGTTAGCTGGAACATTTCCCAAGAAGACACTTAAATGGTTAGGTATAGGAATACCTCGTATCTGCTGGCCTTATGAAAACACTTCAGGAAAAGGTTCTTAATGATACAAATGATTATATTTTAGCAGTTGGTGATGGGTAGCATGAAGGGACAATTGGCCACCTTTATCTCCTCTGTCCAAATGCCCAAATCATATGGAAGAACTCCATGCATGAATGTGCAGACAACAAGATTATTACAAAGTCAGTTTTCAACTGGCTAATGAAGTGGAACTAGAAGAAGGTAGCCGCACTGCGAATGGAGCAAGGAATTGGCAATGGACTCCACATTTTATTTTGTGGGTGGAATGAGCGTAATAAGAGAGTGACCAATAGCAAAAATCCAAGTGAACATCATCTTAATCTTACTCTTACTCTAAAAATTAGAGATTATAATTTTTCATCTTCTCGTGTTTGGGTGGGGAAATGTAGGTGTAACATATTCTCCATATCTTACTGTAATGGCCATAAAATTTTCATCCATCGTTCTAGAACACAATGTTTCCTACTTTTTTCGCAAATTAGAAAATGCCCAAATGGCAAATCTTCAAAGAAAAAATGATCAACAGCTTGTTATTTACACAAGTTTAATATCTGAAAATAGGATGTAAACAGGCGATGAATTTGACAAATATAAATGAAAATAAAAAGGAAGTGGCTGAAACAATACTTAGAAGGGGTAGGGGCAGATAAGCAAGATTACCTAATTTTTTAACCAAATGGCCAATACCCATTGTAACGTGCCAACGAAAATATAATCATTCATTCAACTAAAAACAAAAACGAAAATGAAGAAAGAGAATAAGAAGAAGAAGAAGGAAAAAAAAAGGAGGTTGGGGGTAGTTACTTGTCCCAATTAATCTCCGTTTGGCCAAAGGATCGAGGAGTTGTAGAGCTAGAAGCAGAAGACTCCATTGAAATTTGTATGTGTACAAGGAAGAAAGGTGAATAGGAAAAAAGGGTTTGTTGGAGGTGGCAAAGAAAGATTGTGAAATCAATTCAATTCAATTCAAGCATAGACAGAGAGAGAGAGAAAATGTTTTCCACACGCATTCATTTTAGGCTGCTGCGCTGGGAATGGGAATGGGAATGGGAATGGGATGCAAGGAGGACATTTGCACACACGTCAAAAGAACTCCTCTCCTCTCTCCCTCATGTTGCTTCGTTGTTTCCATTTACAGCAGCCGCTTTCGGATCGCCCGAGTTGAGTTACAACAACCTACCCCGATCTGCCTTATACCGAGTTACAAGTTAGGTACAACTCCAAAACCTGACTTGATTCAAACTTCAGTCCCAAGTAGGGGTGGGCATCCCATCCCGCGATCCCGATCTCGTCCCGATTTTTTCGGGTCTTAATGGGATTGAAAAATTTCATTCCGATCCCGTCCCGTCCCGATCTAGAATGGGATGGGATGGGATGAAGATTTTCAATCCGCAAATCCCGTCCCGTCCCGAGCTAATTTTTTAATATTTATTATTAATATTTTATTTATTTATTTATTTTTATTCATATAAACTTAAAGATGACTAACAGAAACTCATGGTGTTTGCATTTGAATCCTTTATGGGATCTTCATTTTTTTATGTTCAAGATTGCATTTGAATTTCATTTATTTTATTTTGGGTTTTATATATTATGTAATATCGATTTAGATTATATATGAGTGTCTCTTGAGGCTATCATTTCTGGGTTTATCTGAAGTTTCAAGAAGAAAACAGATGAAAACAAAAGCAAATTGAACTCTCCCAAACATCCCAACTAGATTAGCACTTGAGGGAGGTTTGCAATCAATCACGTGCTCGTTACGTATACAATGTTATAAGCATCTTGAGAAACATATTCATACATGTCTCTTTTATCCATTATTAATTTGGTTTAAGACTAAAGTCTGCTAGGTAATATGCTACTCACCCTCGGGCAATAGAAGTTATCTTGTAGTGTCAGAGAACGTATATTCAAGAGCTGATCTGGTTTATGAGACCTTGGGTTTTCCATGGGGTCGCCTCTATATTGGTGAATATTTCACTGCTTAGGTGTTATCCATAACTATTTTCAGATCCCTGCAATTTGTTTGTATGTTTAAGAAGTTATTTTTCACGCTTTATATCTAATTATAAGAAAGTTATTTTTCACGCTCTTATATGATGATAATCTTCGCAGCAGTCACAGGCAGCACGCTAATCCCATCCCGTCCCGTCCCAATCCCGTATGAACGGGATGGGATAGGAATGAGTATATCTCGTCCCATCCCATCCCGTGCCCACCCCTAGTCCCAAGCTTTTGGGTGTTGTTATTTTTACCCCAAGGTTTACCACCCCATTACTACAAAGGGCTTTTCTAATTGTCGAGGGAACGAGGGGGTCGGTGGTTCCCTCGCTCGCGTTCCCTCGACAATTAGAAAAGTTGTACTACAAATATTCTCTCGACGCCAAATGTTCCTAAACACCCTCAACTCACACCCTAATCCCACATCAAACGTTCTACCTTCTCCTTAATCTTGAAACCCTCCTTCGTCAAATTTCTTAATCTTGATGTCTCTTTTTCTAGTGTTCCTATAGCTAGGTGAAAGTATGGTCATTCACCCTTGTTTCTTATTTATAAGGTGGTGAAAATATAATATAATCTAATAATAAAATTCAGTGTTCTAAAAACGTTAGATGGTGGGCGGGGGGCGAGCAGCTGCCTAGGCGATCTTAGGTTTTGTATTATAACTTTAATAATTTACAAAAGTTAAGCATAATACATTATCAATTACATCCAATTTAATGCCAAGATACATATGCAAAATTTAAAAACATGAAAAATTAACAATCATGAACAAAATTTATTAAAATTCAAATGATTGAAGTTGGTCATGATGGGTACTTTATACAAAGTTAAATTTGTGGACAAATATCCAAACCTACTATTTTATTTTTCTTCAAATTGCATGAATAACCTCAGTCATATTATCCAATAATAGATCTTTTCACAATGAGATCTACTCATACAGTAACGGCATTTAATTATGAAAGTTGGCTAGTATAACGATTTTTCTATAGAGTTAGGCTAGATACTTGACTTGGAAATTGGAAATTTTTATTATTATTATATTTATTATTATATAGAATATATAACGATTTTTCTATAGAGTTAGGCTAGATACTTGAAATATATGCTAATCCCCATTACGCATCCATGGCTGAATGGTTAAAGCGCCCAACTCATAATTGGCAAATTCGTAGGTTCAATTCCTGCTGGATGCAGTACAACGCGAACGTTCATAATTAAATGCCGTTAACAATAGCCCTGATGGGTGGTTTCGCTAGAATAGGCAATAATGAAATAACCGTTTTAGTAAATGATGCGGAGAAGGGTAATGACATTGATCCACAAGAAGCTCAGCAAACTCTTGAAATAGCTGAAGCTAACTTGAGCCGAGCTGAAGGCAAGAGACAAACAATTGAGGCGAATTTAGCTCTCAGACGAGCTAGGACGCGGGTAGAGGCTATTAATGCAATCTCATAACTAGTTGATGCGTCCGAATAATAAAAAGAAGTTCTGTTTATACACCATATTTTGATTCTGCCGATTGAATACAATCAAGTGTAATCGGATTCCGATGCAACAAAAAAATTCAATAGAATACGAGTAGCGGGGAATGGAAAAGAAAAAAAAAAGAAGGTGGGTAGAAATACTTATTAGATACCATTGACTGCGGTATCTAATAAGTTCTACCTACTATTGGATTTGAACCAATGACTCCCGCCGTATGAAAGCAATACTCTAACCACTGAGTTAAAATTGGTACCGACAGATCCTTTAAGAATTTCATTAAGTAATCATCATTTGCTACATTTAGACATATACTGATTAAAAAAATAATTAAATTGTTTATTTCTAAAAAAGATGAAAGAAAAATAAAATAAAAACACAATCAACCTTATTAAAAATAAAAATAAAAAAACTCGCCTAGGCCACCCAGACCGCCTAGGCCACCCAGAACCCGCCCAGCCATTAATCTGGGCGTTTTTCTACTTTCTAGCCGATTTTTAGAACACTGATAAAATTAATGAATAAATAAGAGCAAAATTGGGTAATGAATCAGGATGACTGAGAAATTGTGATAAATTATTATGAGTGTCGAAAGATCAAATGTTCTAAATGACACTAGGGTCACTTTTTGCTATGATTGTGAAGAACTTGCCATGATGTATTTATGACGAGCCTAACCAAAATAATGAAATTATGATAGAGATATGTCTATTTACATGTTAGTTATCTTTCGATTTTGACAGCTACTTCTTCATTAGGATGGCAAGCTAGCGACATTCCTGGATCTAACAGAGGATCTTTAATAGTGCAAACCTTTCCTACACCGTACACTAAAAATGAAATATTATTTTCACGAGTGCAAGAACGATGTAGAACACTCATTTTGGGTGTTACAATCACATTGAGAAATCAATTGCCAATCTGCCACGATTTGGAGCGTTGCACAGACATGGGCGGATCTACCTTATAGATTAGGGGGGCAATTGCCCCCCTTAGCTTTTTAAGAAATCCCACTAAACTAACAATATTTGCAATCTTGCCCCCCTTTAAAATTTTAGATTGCCCCCTCTCATAGATAATAAAATACAAATATACACAAAATCACAAACCCTTCGCAAGTTCACCTCTCCGCCTTCTCAATTGCCCAAAACGATTTCGATAAAGATCGATTTTCTCCAATTCCCTCCAATCACACAAGACGATTTCAACGGAGATTGATTTCTCCAATCGTACAATACGATTTCGATTAGACATAGATCGATTTATGGAGGTGGTCTTACTCTCTCTCTTGCTTGTTTGCTCCTCATCGACACTCTTCAGTCTTCATGGTAGCCTGCTTCAGCTAAGCAATTGGACGGTAACATTCTTAATATTAACAGTTGTCCACCAATTGTAGCTCAGTTGATCGGACATCAACTCTCCTTGAAAGAAGTCGCAGGTTCGAGACTCACCAATTAAGATTTTGTGAGTTTTCACCTGATTATTAGAAGCACATGTGCTTTGTCGTGGATAAGCCGTCTTCATTCAAGGTGGAGACAACGGACCGAAGCGAAAGCAAGTCTCCCTGCGAGATAGAGGCGACGAGGATATTAAGTGGCAACAATATTGTAGCCTTCGGGCCTGGTTTGGTAAACCCTATAGGGTCAGTTAAGTTGCGGTTTAATCATATTTATTTATTTATTTTAAGAATTAAATTATTTGTGATTTATTTTTTTGCCCCCCTTTAACTGCAATCCTGGCTCCACCCCTGTGCACAGATGCACAATATCATGTTGATCTATATATTCTTCATAGCATGATTTTTTATGGGTTAGGTTGGTGAAAGGGAAACATTTACATTGACAACCATTGGAAGCAATTATTCACCATTTCAATCCATAAAGGTGTTAGTGTTGAGCTTGAATGGATATGAATAAAAATAAAGATTGAACAACACATTGTGTTTAAATGGAAGGTTAAAGAATTGGGTGTTCGGGTTGCATTTTGATGACAGTGTTGTCCATGCCTAATATGGGTAAAGGAATACCTAACAAGAAGAAGAAATTGACAAAAGGGGAACTATAACGTTACGAGTACTTGGAGACCCAACAGACGAAAAATTGAGATAGAGTTGTTGTCGGTATTTCTGAGTTATTTATGATGTTAATATAAACAACTCCTAAAAAATTCATTTTAAACAAATCAATAAAAAGCATAATTGATATGGAAAACCATTTCCACCTACTACTACCATGAACTTCTCGATGCAATCACAACCGAAAAAACCCAAGTTCCAAATACAAAATATCTAACGAGATGCTAGCATGCACACCTGCCTGAAAATGAAAATGGGGAGTTACAAAAGAAATATATTTATGGCAAGTATGGCAAATATATTTCTGGTGAATATGAAGGCTTGCAAGTGGCTAGAAATCTGAGTTATTATAAATCCAGGGAGATCTGCAACAAGGGTGACTTTTGAAACGAATATTAGAAAAAGCTTTATTCAAATGCTATTTAAGCTGATAATCTCTTCAAGAAGATGAAATTAGCTAAGAAGCCATGATTTTGCACTTGAATTTGAAGAACGATGAACTTGCATAAATATTGGATACTCGAGGTAAAAATCACTTTCTTCTCAATTAATCACCTAGCTTCATTTTTTTGAAGTGCCACACGTAGTAAAAAATAATAATAATAATAATAATAATAAATTAAAATAAATTTTTAAAAATTTTTAAAAAAAAAAAAAGAAAAAAAAAAAAAAGGGTGCAACTTTAGGAGGCCTTCTTGAGCCCTTCTTGGTATAGTGGGTGTGAAGAAAACTCCTCCTCAATTTCACTTTATGAGGGATTATACGAGGCCACTATCCACGTTTTGGCCTCTTAAATTTAGGAGGCCAATTTAGAAGCCCCTTTCAGTCAGGAGGCTAATGTAGACTCTCTTTGCTCAAACACACTAAAATTCACCTTTAACTTGTGTTACTGTTATTGATCTTACAGAAAAATTGTTTGATTTTAAAGAAGGAAAAAACATCTTGTGTTAGCTTGATTTTAAAGAAGAAAACATTCAGAGAACAACCATCTTCAGCATCAAATTCTGGAACCTTAAAAATCCCCTCCCATCTCATAGCAAGTATATGCCCTTGATTTCAAATCTGCATTTACACCTAAAGATAAAAATCTGCCCATAAAAGTTCGTATAAATTGTTACATTGAATTCTTCCAATGCTTTCCCATTAATGAGCTAAAACTAGAGACACCTTTTAGGGAAAGCAATTGCATCAATGAATAGGATGTTAAAGGTGCCATTTGTGTGGGATTGTTTTCTGTTCTTTCAACATTATACAAACTTCAATAATCCACTTAATTGAATCCATTTATAATTAATAATTCATAAAACATGATTCAGCACAATCAAATTTTGGTGCAAGAACTACATGGAGAAGCCATGCTCTTCACTGCCATCTGATTGACTCCTGAACATCATCCAAATTCAATAGGTACCTCACAAGACACCAATAGTATTTCCAAGTTTGATCACAATAGCCTGGCTTCACAGACCGGAAAACCAGAAAAACTGTGATTCTGTAAAACAAAACCACAAGTATACAGAATCATCAAAACTGGCGAAAACATTGTTACCAGAGAGGTCAGTAATGGCTTTTGAGATTTCTCATGTCTCTCAATTACTTTACGTTGTCATCTTTCCCAAAATCCTTTTATTCTTCATTCTCTCTACCTAATTCGGCATAATCGTCAAGTGATGCAGCAGGAAACAACTCTCCCACCTTTCTTCTTTCATTTGCAGCCACATCATCCATGGTCTCAGTTTTACTAGGTGGTTTCTTGTTCATCTGAAGCAACAAAGGAAAATAAATAAATAAATAATAACCATTATGAGAAAGTAGACGTAGACTGATAAAAATAATGAACTTACACCTCTGCAAGTTCTAGAATTTTAGTTTCAAGTGTTCTTAACAAACCATGCTATAGAGTGGAAAATTAGAAGCAATAAGTTACATCTAGTGAACAGTTGTGAATCCTAACTGTTCCAACATAAGTTGACAGTAAGATGGTTTCAGAGATCTTAGATCTTAATTAAAGGAACAATAATATTATTTAAAATGTCATGTGTACAACTAAATCAGATATCATTAAACTGCAGATACAACTAGAGAAATGTCACAAGATTCCACATCCATACCAAATTGTTTTCAAGGACTTGCTTTTCTCTCATCTTCACTGAGTTGGCTTTCTTGACCCACTTCACAAAGCTAGTAACTTGATATTTTTTGTTTGGTTTCTACTTTTTTTGTCCAGTGCGACATTTCACTCCCACTCTAAACCTTGGTTAATCACTTAATTGTACAGTGATTACGAAGGTTGAAATGATGGACTTGTAAGGCACAGACTACGGAAAGCTTGATGGTTAGAGGCTCAAATGAAGATTTAAGACCCAGTGAGTCTCGCTTCTGACTGAAGATAATGAGTAATCTATCTAACAAAACAAGTGGAACTTACAACTGTCCCCCTATTTACATAAATCGTATGGTCCGTATGTGTTTCATCAACCAAAAATTGAGGAGATCGTCACAATCCAACGGCTATGACTTATTGTGTAATCTCTTCCTGTCTTCTGCACTTCCGTTAGCAAAACTTAGAAAACTCCTAGCCCATCTTTCTTTACGTCTCCTGACCCTCTCTTCGCTATCAGCATGGTCCAACTCTATATGACTCTAAAACGAGAGGTAGGAAGGCGGTGGGGTGGTTTGCGATATGTAATCAAGAGAGAAGGTAGTGGGAGGAGGGGGTGGTTGTGGTTCTTTGTGAAATGAAATCCGAGAGAGAGAGGATGGCCAGTGGTGGTTGGTGCTCAATTGAGCAGAAAGGGAAAAAGGAGGTGCCTGGTAGTGGTTGTCATACTGAACAGAGAGATGGAGGTCGCTGGCGGTTTTTGCCGAACTGAAATGAGGAGGGGGGGGGGCTGTACAGGCAGTGGTGGTTGTGTTGCGATCGGAACAGAGAGTGATAGGAAGGGGGAGGAGTGATTGGTGGCTGTAGGTTGGTGACCTGAACAGGGAGGGAGGGAGGAAGAGGGTGGTTGGTGGCTGTTTTGCACTGAGAGAGAGAGAGCGAGAGAGAAAAATGAGGGGGTAGGGGGTGGTTTTCATTGAATTTTCATTATTTCAGCATCCTCCCCATCTCACGAGCAGGCTTGGGGGCTCTGTTGCATTAATTTCTCTGTGGGTATCCCCATCTTCCTTTGTTGGTGGGTTTTGGCTTATCAATTGGCAAGTAAGCAATTAAAAGGTGTAATTCGTAAGAGAATTTTTGACATGCCATTTCAGATCCTTTCAGAAGTACCTTAGCAAATCCATAAACAAAGAAGAAGAACCCATCACCATAAACAACACATTTTCCTCTCTCTCTCTCACTTCTGTGTTGAACTTACAACCTTGAAGCTTTTGACTTTTGAGGACTGAATCAGAGAGAAGACTCTGATGAACCCAATCCACAAAATACATTTGGGATTTGATAGCCCATCATGGATCTGTTACACCTGGGTAGTTAAATCGCTTCGCGGTCCAGGAGCGATTTACAATTAATCGGAAATAGTCGAAAATAATCGGGATTTAATCGGTATATTTTTTTAAATCATATATTTTTTAAATTTAATCATAGTCATATACAAAAATAATTAATTAATCAAAATACAATAAATTTGTAAGTATATTACTTCACTAATTCATACAATGAACTTAATTTTGCAGGTTGAACAACAACAAGAAGCAAGCAATAGAAACAGCAAGTCGGTCTAATGCTCACAAGCAATTGAACATGCATAGCATTTGCAAGGAATGAGCAAATTTGAACATCAGAAATCAGAATATGGCATACCCACAAAGCAAATATAAACACTGAAATGGAGGTTCAACCAGAGGCTCGTGATGCTCAAATTACAGAAGAAAAAAAAAAGAACAATTATAGTCACTAGTCCAATTGCAGAAATGGGTGGCTCCTAAGCTGCTAGACCAGGTGGAGAGAGTGTTCATTAGGTCTTTAATGGAGCCCTTGAAAGTGAGAAGAATATCAGTCATTTGTAGAAGACGATGATTCCATCTCCATTTCCTCCTAGACTACTAAAATTGACAAATTTGAAAAGTTGCATCGCTCTTCTTACATGAATATTAAATAAATCTGAGAGTGACAAAAAAAAGAACAAATTTTGAAACAATAGAGGTCCCGTGAAGTGATTTTGAAAAAAAAAAAAAAAAAAAATCAAACTGTTTTGCTTTGCTGGAAAAAAAAAAATCTGAAACAGATCTAAATCGGAACAAAGAAGAGGAGATCTAAAAAAAGTGAGATCTGAAATCAGTCTTTTTACTTTGAAAGAACAAATTAAAAAAAAAATCGAAGAGCAGATCTGAGATGAATGAAGAAGAGGAGATCTAAAGAAAAGGAAGGATCTTACCTAGAAGGAGGGAGGATTGGAGGAATCTGTCCGAACTCCAAAATGAAGAAGAAGAGTTCTTCTCTGCTCTGATTCTCTGAAGTTTGACTTCTTCTTCTTCGTTCTTCTTCTTCTTTCAATTCAATCTTCGGTTCTTCTTTCGTTCTTCTTCTTTCATCTTCTTCTCTGTTGTGCCTTAGCGACTCGCCGATTTTTGACCAATTTTGGTGAATCCGCGAAGCCCTGCCGTTTTTTACTCAATCCGGAACGGCCTAGACCCGTTTTCCAATTAGTGGCCGATTAATGGCCAATTAGTGGCCGATTTAATAACTCAGTGTCACACACCAAAGGCCTCAATGTATGAATATGATTTGGTTAGAATTTGGATAACGAGTTGACTGCAAAGCCCAATGGAAGGTCTGGCTCAATAATAATAGTAACAATAATAAGGTGCAATTTATTTCTATTTTGCTTATTTTTTCATGGCTCAATTTTACATTTGAGCGAATGTTTTGCAAATGTAAAATTTTGTTTTTTTTGGGACCTATTTTTCTTCTATACTCGATAATAAAAGTAAACTTTGTCGATTCTTTTAAAATTTTTAAATTGAACATATAAAACCTGCTATGGGCTACTCAACATTTTTTTGGGACTGCCAAAGGCACAACCAAACTCTTGAGAGGCATTATGATACACAAGTTATGAGAGACTGTGCGGTAGTGTCTAACAACACGTTATTCAAAAATAAGATTTTTATTTGGGTCAATTGGATTCCTACAACAAATCCAGTCTTTCAATGTCCCCGGTCCTTATAGCCTACTCATTTGGGTTATGTTCGTAAGTTAAACCTCTATAAATTAATAGCCTTAGGACCAAGGAAAATCTATTAATTTAGCAAATATTAAATAATCAATAAATTATTAAATTATTAATTAAATAATCAATAAGTTAATAATTAATCATTTGTTGATTTATCAAGTTATTCATTATTTTCTTAAATATTGTACATTGTATTTAATTTCTCGTTTTACGAAATAACAATTCTATGTATTTGTTTAGCCAAGTAAAATTCAAAATCTACTTATTTCTCCAAAAAAATAGATTGTACTTCATTATTTCATTTTATGACCATTTAATTTAACCAAGAAAAAACTCATCTCAAAGGTGTAAAGAAATCAACAATGGCATCTCATATATATCAGGGAATTATTAATTTATATATTACGTGGGACCTATATTTCTTTTATAATGTATTATCTTATAAATTTAACAATTTATTAATTTAGCACATTATCCCCAAGTCAGGACCGGCCAAAAATATTATTTAACCGAGGTTATTAATTTATCGAGTATTAAATTATCGAGGTTCTACATTATTAAATGTATTTACGACCAAGTTTATATCTTGAAAAAAATGGGAAAAATACTTTAGGTTTATTTTTAAAATTAGTTGTGATGTTCTCACATACAGAAATATAATTTTGCCAAGGTCAACCAGAAACATTAGAATTGACACGACCAATGATAGACTTTCCCCACAACCCAAGTGGCATGACTTCTAGCATTACCATTTTCAAATAGAATAAACTTGATGTGGAGTGCCAAAGGCACAACCCAAGGATCAGGGTGTCGACGGCTAATACACTAGTATTAGTTACAAATGAGGCTTCTAATTAGAAGTAATATCTAAATAAGATAAATGTGATTTAGGAATTATTGAGATAACAAATGATCTCAAAATGAAATGTGGAAGAGGTTGTAATGTTTCAGTGATGTGTATTGAATGCGGAAACAATCAATTCGAGAAAGCTCTGCAACTTCTCTAAGGGTTTGTTTGGTTGCATGGCAAATACAAATTGAGATTGAAATCGTTTCCTTGAATTCGGTTTCGAGGCCTCCCTTCGGACTTGGATTTCCATGAGTAGTGAGAAAACAGTCTTATGAAGAATGAATTTCCTGTCAGTAAATAGACAACCAAACAATGGAAATCTGCATAAGAAAACCAAGTAAAAATGGCTAACCAAACATACCCTAAAACAACTCAAATAACAGGAACTAAAAACCTTATCTATTATACTAACTGACGATGGCTAATGACACTTCCTATAAGAACTACGCATACCCACGTGGTACTAAATTGTGTTCATGCCAACTTCTCTTAAAATGTTTATCCTCAACTCAAGTTTACACATTTGATACACGCCCTCTGCCAAAAGTGAAGTGGCAACTTTCTCCAATGCAAGCCATCATCAATGGGAGCTTCCACGATGTCAACAAGAGTAAGCTTCATTTTTTGAACTTTGGGGTAGTCTTAAAAACAATAGTTGGGCTTGCCACCCAAAACGCTTGAAAGATGCAGAGAATGTGCTCTGCTAAAACTGAAAGCGGGCTCAAAGGTGCAACAGCTATGAAAGTAAGGAGCACAGGGACTGATTTGTTGAGCTTCCAACTATTTATATGTTGTGTATAATTAATGGCTTCAACAAAAGTGTGGATCTTTTCGCAGCCCCATCAAATACTAGGTTTATCTCGTGTTCTTTTGAGTATTGAAGTGTAGGCGGTTGCGAATAATGAACTCTTCAATATACTCATTCAGGAAATGACAAACCAGTTTAAAACCATGCAGTCGTTGAAAATATCTCTATCATAGGATTTAGGGACATACATATCTCAACTTTGGTTTCATCTTCTCCTGAATCATTACAGGTTGCTACCCACCCCCCCACCCCAACAAGGCTGGGGAGTTTTGCAGCAATCATACAGTCAATTTTCACCTATAAAATTCTTAAAACCACAATTTTTGTAGATCTTATTCAACCAATCAGCAATCATTAGTATCTAAGGGCTTTTCAAATTCAAGTCTAGAGTCCCCAAATTAACATTACAACTACAACCACGTCGATTACAAAAATAAATCTAAAATCATTCACAAATTCAACATCGTCATGCTATCTAGTGGATCATACCTTGGAGGGTACCCGTCGCAAATAGGAGTGGTTGATATGGTCATTGTTTTCAACGATATGGAAGGATTTACGCGGAGCATCTGTGAAATCACAACTCCAGCCTTATGCAGTTAAAACGGCGTTATAATGCCGATATAACTCCGATATAATGCTTAACGGGGGTGAACCGTTATGTTATGACATTATCACGTTATGGTATCTCTACTCCGATATAACGACATTATATGACCGTTATTAAGATAACATTTTTTTCAATAACACCGTTTTAACGTTTTGCTAGAATACATAAATAAATAAATAAAATCACTCATTTCATTCTCGATCGAACCATAAATTTAGATTCATGGGAAAGAAGGACCAGTGCTCGCCAACGCCAATCGACGGAGAACCAGACATCACCGTTTGACAGATAACGAGATAAGGAAAAAAAAATTTATTAATTTTTTTTGTGTTTGAATTTAATGTTATGAACATGATTTATTTTTTTTACTCTATAGTACATTAATACTTTGTGGGGATATTAAAAATATATTTAAAAAACTATTCCGTTATATAACATTATATTCCATTATAACCTATAACGTTCTTGGACCGTTATGGGTTCGTTATCCGTTTTAATTGCATAGCTCCAACCTCAATTGTGGTGATCCCAACCTTTACCGTAGTCACCCCCACAACCTTCGGAAGAAGAAAACTTATGTTTTTTGTATCGTACAAGAACATCTATGAGGCAAATCAACATCAAATTAATGGGGCACACCCCTATCCTAGTGCAAGATACTCAATTCTTCCATCTGCATAGGTCAGTCCTTATTTCTCACCCTCTGTAACATTCAACTATAAAATCCAATTGGGTGGGTAAAACACTATCAAACAGGTATTTTCCGTTAAAACGACAATGAATGGGTTGATCAAGGAGTAGATAAGGACCATCCAAAACTTTCCCACTGGCCAAAGATCGCAGGGAAGAAAGTATAAGGGACAAACCAAGTTGGAGGGCTGAAGCGACCAGGACAGAACAGCCTGGAGCACTGGTGTCAGAACCTGTGGCGATATGGTGCAGCTGGTCTTGCCATATCGACATTGGTTGGGAGTTGTTTTAGGACCTCGAGAGTGATCCTTGGTGATGGGGGTTGATTCTTGGCTTGTTCATCAAGCTTGCATCGATGTGAAGGATTGCAAATATGGAGATATCGGCTAGTTCACTAACCTCCTTACTGGTCCTCACGGCACATCATTGTGGAAACAATATGTAGCACCCAATCTGAACCAAATTAAGAGATTCACATCCATTAAAGTCAATGCAGGAGACATAACCTTGTTGAAGAGTTTGTCCTCAAAAAGTGCTGGCCTGTGAGTTAAGTCTTTACGTCCAAACCACCTGGATGGAACCTCTTCCTAAGACATTCTTAATGATTGGGAGATTTCTCATAAGCAGGCTGCTCCTCTTACAAACAGAGGCCTTTAACCAATCACATATCAGTTCGAATGGACCCCTGAGAAGAAGAGCTTTTCTGTGAAGTCCTTTGCAATGCCCTGTCCACAACCCACTCCAAACCCCTCCCATCAGTCAGCTCGAAGGTAAGGATTAAAGGAGCTCCTTTCAGGGCTTCCATCTTCTTATGGATGACTTACCATGGAAGAACTCTCACTATCGGTAACTCAAGAAGAAGATGTTTGTACTTGTAGCTTATAGATGTTGTCTATGTCATTGCCATGAGGAGTTTATTGACCACCTCTTGATCCAATGCAATTTTGCAAGAAGTGTTTGGAGCAGTGTTTTTGGAAGAATTTGAAACCACGAGGGACTTTAATTCAACTGTTCAAGTTCGGTTAAATGAATGGAATCATGGTGGCAACCTCACACTTGTTGGACGTTGGATTAGAAAGCTCTTCCCATACTTTATTAGGTGGTTCATCTTGAAGGAGAGAAACAATGTGATTTACGACAATTCCAATCCATGTGTCAAAATCATCTTGACAATTAGATATGCAAGGTGGAAGTAGGGGTAGCTCAAGGGAACATCCCTTTAGGGTCACTTGTATTTTTTCAAGTATAGTTCTCTCTAGCTTTCCGTAGCTAACACTCAGTGAATGTTTCTCTGGCTGTGTTCTTGTACTCTTTCCTTTGTCATGAAAATTCACTTTTGTCTTGCTTATCAAAAAAGTGTATCAAAACTTGTTGCCTATGTTACCTCAAAACAAAATATAGAACCGCAGGCAATTAGGATTAAATTTTGACTCTGCAAAGACTAGTGCATTGAAATATGAACACTTGAATCGTCCAAGAAGACACTCTTTCACTCGTTTCTTATCCTCTCAAAGCCTTCACTGTCAGGTCAGAGTGTCAGACAGAAGAGAGACAACCGCGATCTTCGTCTAAGAACCCTTGAACTTTCAACGAACTTGAAGGGTAGGCACTAATTGATATCATCAATTTAATAGCACTAATATGGTTGATATATGGTGTTTCCTATACGCGAAAGCACCATATATGAATGAATCACCAAGAGAAACTTCAATAATGAATCAAACAATTCAGTGTTCTAAAAAGCGCTAGGCACTGGGCGGGCGGCGAGCAGGTGCCTAGCGCCCAGGGGCCTAGACGACACCTAGATTTTGTATTATAACTTTAATAATTTACAAAAGTTAAGCATAATATATTATCAATTACATCCAATTTAATGTCAAGATACATATCAAAATTTAAAAACATAAAAAATTAACAATCATGAACAAAATTTATTAAAACTCAAATGATTGAAGTTGGTCATGATGGGTACTTTACATAAAATTGAATTTGTAGACAAATATCCAAACCTACTCTTTTATTTTTCTTCAAATTGCATTAATAACCTCAGTCATGTTTGATAAAATCTACATTAGTAAAATTGGTACCGATAAATCCTTTGAGAATTTCATTAAGTAATCATCATTTGCTACAATTAGACATATCATCATCATCATCATCAAAGCCCATTCCCGAGATTTTCGGGGTCGGCTACATGGATTTTGGTTCTCCAAGCAATGCGATCTTCCCACATTTCCTCGTCTAATCCAAGCTCAATGATATCTTCATTCACCGTCTTCATCCAAGTTTTCAACGGTCATCCCCTCCGTCTACACCCTCCATTAACTTGTCAATCTAAACATTTTCCAATTGGCGCCGTGCTTGGTCTCCTCCGCACATGACCAAACCAAATTAAACGTCTTTCTCTAATTTTGTCCTCTATGGGCGCTACACCTAAGTATCTCCTAATTCTTTCATTTCGAATTTTATCCTTACGAGTTTTACCACAGATCCACCTTAACATACGCATTTCTGCTACTGCCATCCTATGCGTATGTTGTCCCATAGTAGCCAAACATTCTGAACCGTATAGCATGGCTGGTCGAACAATTGTCTTATAGCATTTCCCTTTTAGCCTTGCAGGCATCCTTCTATCGCATAGTACTCCTGACGCCATTCTCCATTTCAACCACCCAGCTTTAATCCTATGGTCTACATCTTCTCCAATAGCCCCATTCTTTTGAATTATAGATCCTAGATATCGAAAAGCCTCACAATCTGGGATCTCGACACCTTCGATCTCAATTGCATTACTTCTCCCTCTTAGTTCGCACCCAAAGTTGCACACTAGATACTCCGTCTTCGAACCGCTAATTCTAAAACCTTTACTCTCTAAAGCCTCCCGCCACTTAACTAATTTCTGACCTAAACCTGCACTAGTCTCATCCATTAAGACAATATCATCTGCAAATAACATGCACCAAGGTACATCTTCTTGCAGATGTCTCGTCAACTCATCCATGACCAAAGCAAAGAGATATGGACTTAACGCCGACCCTTGATGTAGTCCTACAGACACTGAAAATTCACGAGACATCCCACCTACTGAGCGGACACTTGTTACAACCCCTTCATACATATCCTTAATGATATCGACATAACATTGAGACACTTTTTTCCTTTCAAGCACCCACCAAATTAACTCCCTGGGACCCTATCATATGCTTTCTCCAGATCAATAAAAACCATATGCAAACTCTTACGTGCCTCTCGATATTTTTCTATAGTTTGCCTAAGCAGGAAGTTAGACATATACTGAATAAAAAAAATAAATAGTTTATTTCTAAAAAAGAGGAAAGAAAAATAAAATAAGAACACAATCAGTCTTATTTAAAAAAAAAAAATCACCCAGACCGCCTAGGCCGCCCAGATCCCGCCTAGACCGCCCAGAACCCGCCCAGCCATTAATCTGGGCAGTTTTCTACCTTCTAGCGCCTAGGCGTAGGCCGATTTTTAGAACACTGAAACAATTTGAGAAAAGTTATCATAGATGTTATTGGCCTCCGACAACATTGGGGATGGATATATCCTTCAAATGGAATTTTTTTTGTAAATCAACTTTTGGACCTAAAAAAAACATGCATAGACCCTAAATAGGTCGAGAGTATCCTTGTCATTCATTGTACTGTAACATCTTGTTTCATTAAGGCTGCATTTGTTTTTAGGAAAAATATTTTTCGGATGTTATTTTCCAAAATTTAAAATTTCTAGTATTTATTTCACGGAAAATTATAAATCTTTGGAAAAAATTTATTCCAAAATAGCCTCATGGATGGAAAGTAACCATGCCAATTTTTAATGGGATGTTGATTTTTCATGATTTTCCATAGTTTTTTATTCTCATCATTTTAGCTCCTGAACCACACCACCATGCCGCCACCTAATACCATGATGGACCAACACCACCATATCACAACGACCGCCGCCACCACCACCATCATAGCACCATAAATACATAACACAATCACCACCACCATAATGCAGTCACCACCACCATCACAACAACCACCATTATCACCACCATCACATCACAAGTTACTTCACGGCGACCACCACCATATCATAACCACCAAACTACAACTAAAACCACCATATCACAACCACCACTGTAACATAACCACCGCAACCACTAATACCACCACCATCACAACACAAGTTACACCACCATAACATAACCACCCACACCGCCATCATACTACAACTTACTCCCCAACACAACCAACACCACTACCATTGCTACGACAATATCAACTACAAAATCAACCAACATCTTCCCTATTACCACCACAATCAACTCAACTAACACCACTACCATTGCTACGACAATATCAACTACAAAATCAACCAACATCTTCCCTATTACCACCACAATCAACTCAACTACTATATCAGACAAAGACAAATACTTGATCATTTGAAAATTCATTTCCATGACACAACCAAGCAACATGAAAAGTTTTTGGAACAATTAAAATTCTATTTCCACATTCTTTTTTTTCCTAGAATATTTATTTTTACATGAAACAAACAAAGTCTAAGAGAATTTTAACTTTCCAAAAGTAAATAAAACACAGTATTTATCCACACTCTTCACCCATCCCACAATAGCCCAATCTGTATGGAACAACCCCAAACTTGTTGGAAGAGGAACATTCTTTTTATGTATTTTGCATAGCAATTCAACTAGTACAACAAAGTAACAAACATTAAAAAATAGTGAAAGGATGAAAATCAAATGATCTTACCGCACGCAGCAACGTCCTACGATCCCTCTCTCTGGCATTCTTTATGGCCTGATGATACAAATAGCCCACATTTCACATAATCTTTTTTTAAAGACAAGCACATAAATAAAGTGTGGATTGCAAAATCAAAGAGAGAAACTAATAAAGGTAAAACTCACCTCTTCCAGTGCTTTCTTCTCTGTTTCAACATCGGATAAATCTCTAGAGCACAAAATAAGAGCAACAATTGAATTATTAATTCACATAAAAACTCAGAAAATTTTGTAAATTCGATAAATAATCCATCTATTTAACTCTCAACGGAAAAATGTTAATTCCCAACCTTCCAACAATGCGATCTACACGAGAGGAACATTTTGCACAGACGTTTGATTCCTTAGCACACCCAGTGCAGAGATTATGGTAGGCTTGGCGAACAACCCGTTTAGTGCATTTTTGGCTGCAAAATGATGATTAACTATAAGAGAAACTGGAGTAAAAATCGAAGAAAATGATAGGATAGTAAAATACCATTTAGCGGGCTCAACAAGAGGCTTGTATTTGCCGTACTTTCGCTTCCATTCTATTTGGTCTCTGCAGCGAGGGCAGACTCCCGTCACGTCTGAGTAAGGTCTCAGCTTTCCTCCCACTTCCTGTTCAATTCATGAATTCAAGATTAATGATTGATTGTTCAATTCAAACAATTTGACAAACAGAAGAAAGAGAAAGAAAGGCACCGTTTCGTTCTTGGTTCGAGTGGAACTTGGCACCCAAGCGTACTTGTTTTGGTGCTTTGGAGGTCCTTGTTTGCTCATCTTCCTTATCTGTACCTTCAAACTACTGTGAGAGGTGAGTTGAACAAATTTGATTTTACAAGAAGAAGAAGAAGCAGAAGTAGAGACCCAACAAGTCTCGTAAAGGATGTTACGTATTGTGTTCTGATTTAGGGTTTTAGATGGAGGGCTTCTAACTACACCCACATATTCTTCTTCTCACCACCACCCTGCCACCCACATGATATAAAACCCACTCCCATCTCTTTTCTCTAAGTTTTCATATCCCATCTCCTTGGTTGCGTCTATGTCTCAATAATTCCCTCTCCCTCCTTCAATTACATCTCTCAACAATCCATTTTACTTGTCCTCTTACATCTACTTGCTTCTTTGATTGAAGAACAAAGTGAGTCATTTTCGTCCAAGGAATCCGACTTAAGTGGGAGCGATCTACTAGCAATGATGACCATCTAAATAGGTATTAAACTAGATCAAATTCTCCACAACAATCAAGAATCAATCTAAATCATTTGGAATAAAAATAAAATCTTGATGGTCTACGATGGCATACGAATCTGATATGAATTGTACTCAAAACTGCTCCCATATCTAGTTATGAGATTTTTGTTGTCAAGTGAATTCGTCATTTTTACGAAATGTTGAATCCAACATACGCACGTGTTACAAAAATCGGCATATCTTCCTCTAGAAGAATCAGATTGATGAACCGTTTGTTGCATTCGAAAATAGACTAGAGTTCTTTTGATATATAGCTCACCTCGTATTTGTTAGTAAAGTGATAACATAAACTCTTAGAAGTATGAGTTTCACATGCGCGGTACACCCACCCACAATTTTCATTTTGATGTCAATGGAGACAACAAGATTTTTCGTTTGAGCTTGGCAACGCCATTTGCAAACTTGGAAATGAACAAAATGATGGGCAAACATCTTTTTTATGATTACCTCTCGAGTCAATTTGGTTAAGAAGGCATCTAAACTGTAAATGCAGTAAACTATGTGTGCGCACCCATGCAATATTTTTTTTGGGTGTGCTTATTTGCATAGTTATATATAAAAAAATAAAAAAATTGTGACTTTACACTTCATAAATTGTGTTGTACATGTTAAGTACGAATTAAGAGTCATGAACTAACTTCATTAGACATTGGAAAGCTTGCCCAAAATAGTGTTTGACCCTCTCACCTTGAGTTTTTGTAATATTTGAAAAACCAGCAGTGTTTATATCATGTTTCATTCACATTTTCATTAACAATACAACTCAAACTTCAAGCTTTCTAACTTCTTAAGCAAAAAAATTCAACTTATTGTAAAATGTGGCAGAACATGGTGGATGCCCACCTATAGCCACCTCGTGCTATGAGGTGGAATGAGGTGGCATGACCTTAGCACATGTGAGTGCTAGGCGTTATACCTTAGCCAAATTCAAATGCCTATAAATAGGCTTCACTTTGTTTTCATTTATATACATAATTACAGAGAATGAATTTCAATGAGCTAGTATAGAAAGACTTTGTATATAGTAAATGAATAAGAAGGAAAAAGAGAGAAAATAAAACAGTGAATAATATAGTGAATATTGTACTCCTTTCATGTTTATTTTCAACACGTTATCAACACGAAGCTCCGACCAATTGAGCGCACGAAGTTCCAACCAATTGGGCATACGAAGGTCCAACTAATTAAGCGTTACATGATTATTATATTTCACTTCTATCCAAGGGCATTTGAGCATGAAGCTCGGCTCAGGTAATTTTTCTCCACCTTCATTTTCCAAACTTGTTATTCATAAAAGTTTAGAGGTAAATAATTCAAACAATTTTTTTTTTAATTTTAATGTGAATGTTTCCATGATATATGTTACATCTAGTGGATGTTGCCTCATAAGAAAACACAGTTTCCATGGCAACATTTCATGCTTGGAATTCAAACTTTATTTAAATAACGAACCCCTCATCACACACATCACAGTATCACACATGTCGGAACACATGTTAGAATAACAATAGAGTCTCCACTTCTACTCATGTGGTGTTTGGTAGTACCATTGATGGTGGTGCTAATAATTGGGCAAATTATAGGTTGGTTTTCGTCATGTATACACTACTCACATAAGGAGAAAAATACAACCCAGCAAAATAACCAAGAAGATAGAGACTCAATACTAAGATAACAATCAATACCTCCACGGCTTTTTTTTTCTTATTCTTCTCTGGACATTTATCGTCCCCAAAATTGTCTTCTAGGGCCCAAGTCCAACTCGTGTAGGCAGAATCGCTAGGTTTCTCAATGCCGGAAACTACGCCAAACACGTCAACGTTGGCGCCCCCATATACCTTTTTCCATGCTCGAGTACCTTACAACTGAGGACCTCGCTTATGGTTTCAAGTTGATTTGTTTGTCATCAAACTATTATTTTCACTAATAACACCCAAATTCATTGGTTTCTTCACAAGACCCAACCTCAGCATGTTTTCTTTGTTGGAGTTATCCATTTCTTTGTGTTGTTTATATTCTACACTTATTTTTTTTAGAACTCAAAACCTTGTTGAAAATTGGGTAAAGAGACAAAACAGAGAGAGGTGGGGTGATAAATATATCAAACATCAAAGTATGTGTCAGATACCAACTTGTTCCTAAAACAATGAGTTTTCTTGATGGTTTGGCAAATGAAACAAATAGAAAATAAAGATATGGGTGGTAAGTTAGGTGGTCCCGAATTAAGTTCATTTGGCTGATGTGGGTAGGTGTGCATGTGTATTGTTATTGACCAATATGTTGAATGTTGTATTGTATGTTCTCAATGTAGTTTTGTGTTTCCTATGTAAAATTATTTTTTACCTATGGTAATTTCAATTCATCAAATTATAGTAAGGTGCAGACATAATTGTTTTCACCCAAATTGATGTCTATTATAACCACTTTGTTGTCAGACATAAAATTCTTTTGATAGGTATTGTTATTTCGAAGTAGGTAAGCAATTAAGCACAAACATTGTTTGCTTTAATATTTTATTGCATTTGTCACAATGATCATTATTTTTTGCCATGTCATCCCAATAAAATGGGCTTACTTAAAATAACTTTTGTAAAATAATGCAAATCTGGTATGCAAAAACAAAATTAACTATACGTGTATTTTATATACCTAACCATATAAATTTCGTAAAATATATTTATATGTGGGTTTTATTTCTTAAATGTTATGTCATGTGCACTACAACTTCATAGAGAGTTATTATATTGACCAAGTGGCGCATTTTTTATGGGTGAATAAATTATATAAAAGATGGCAACTTTCGAAGGGGTGACCTAGAAGTGATAACCAAGATAATCACCCTAAAAGAGGTAGTCAAATAATCAATCTAGCAGAGGTGATTATAACAATTACTTCATCGGAGGTGATTACCCCAATACAGGTAGTCACAACATTTGTCATATGGTTCAAAGCTCTTGCCTGGTACAATAAAAGAACTCCTGTGAAGGATATCGAAAATCCTTCTAGAGATGATATTTGTCATAGATGTAGTAAATGTGGACATTGGTCACATGTTTGTCGTGCACCAATAGAAGCAATAGAGAAATATCGAGATTCCATTAAAACCAAATGGACAAATTTGATGCAATGGTAAGATAATAATCATTATTCCTTTCATTATTTGATTTACTCCCATTGCAGCAAAATTGAAAGCCTTATTTTCTCATGTTTTTGAGTTAGTTACTTATATGCTTATAACATCAAACAACAGGATCTAATGAAAAATCATGGTATTTGATATTTTTTTAAGTTTCAATTTTAGTTGTCAAAAAGATAAAAGTAGAGAACATGCAAAACATAAATACATGTTAGTATGAGCCAACTCCAACAGAGGTAGCCATTAACCAAAGTAATCACCCCGGTAGCGGTGATTACCACAATATAACTATATGTCTAATACATAAACCACTTGAAGTGGTCTAGAACACTTGCTACTTGTAAAACATAAATATCATAAATGATGTTACATTAGAATATTTGTTGCTACTTGTGAAACATATGCAGTATATTATATTTTGATTTGTTTGACTTATTTACTACTAATAATTTATTGACAAATCAGAACATTTTCTCAACACTGACCTTTATATAATTTATTGGAAGCCCCAGCAAAGGTTATCCCAATCATTAAATGAAATACATTTATTTATCCAATATGCATTATATCTCTGCAGTTCTAAAAGAAACTTGTTTAATTTCAAAATCCATACAATATTGGAAGCTAGCAGCTTCATTAGAGATATATACATTACATTAGAGATGTATACATTAAGCCTGAGGCTTACATTATAGATAATTTTTTGTTAATTTATTGGGATTATACAACTCCGAGTTGTTGCATCGCATATCGTTTTATGCCAGAAGCTTAACTAAGTCACCCTTAACACACACTTCACTTACAAATACAAATGTACTCTTTGTTCACCTAGTAAATTTCTTATTAGTTGATCTCATATGAGTTTATGTGTCACACATTATTTCGTTTAGCGCACAAGTTTCATCCCCCTGCATCTAGTCTATCTAATTTGACGATGCAACTAAGTTTACTTTCAGTTTTTATTGATTTTGCTCACTAATAAGGATTGTCGTCCTGCATGGACAAAATAGTTTGGCACACATTTAAGTTACACGTCTTCATTTTGTTGGAAGACATTTACTTATGCAATCTAGACTTATTCCATAGTGCTTGGGAAAATGTATTATTAAATACTGCGAAACTGCTTAGCCTTAGCCCATTACGCAGACTGTTAGTTTTAACTGGTGACATTTTTTACTGCTAGTTTGCAGATGTCAATTTTATGAGACTATATTCTCACTGTTAGGGGAAGATAGGTAAGTTCTTGCAAAATAATATAGTTGTATGGAGTGTGAATTATCGTAAAATATTTCAACTTTGTCTCATTTGAAAATTATGAATTACTTGATGCATTTAATGATGTAGCTAAAATGACAAAGTGACATATACTAACTTTGAATACACCAGCTCGAATTTGTATCCATGAAGGATAAAATTCGAATAAGACAGCCAGTAAATCTACGGCACGCCAAAAGCATGGCAGACCTATAGGTTCCAAAGATTCAACTCCTTGAAAAAGGAGAATTAGTATAATTAATGCTCTAATGCTCCTCGAAAAGCAATGCTTGAAACTCATGTTGAAGTTGTAAAGGCTCCAGAAAAAAGTTGTACATGAAACTCTAGAAGATACAGACATGACGTTCCAGAAGAGCACGAAATGATCTCTAGAATAAGTCATGTAGTTTCAGAAACAACATCACATGACCCTCTAGAAGAGGTCATGAAGCTCTAGAAGCAACATTAAATGATGTTTCAGAAGAGGTCATGTTTGAAAAATCCAATTTCTATATTACCCCAAAAGTGATTATTCATATCCCTAAAGTGGTCCAAAAAGCCCTTGAAAAGGCTTAGGGACCTGATGATAATGAGATCTCAATATATTAAGGAGAAATGTGAAATTAAATGAAATGATCATCAATGACACATTCATAAATATGGTAGCTACCGCAATATCAAAGAGCAATGATATTCAACCTCAAAATATCTATGAATGTCGATAAAAATGAAATGATTGACCAAATAGAAATATATTGTCCAAGTGGAGGGTTCACTTCAGAAATATGGTGTCTTTGGACCTATAGTGCAAACACCTAACTGTGTAAACTCTGTTGGTTTCAAATGAGTGTTTGCAAAAAATACAAAATGAGAATGTTTGATATAAGATAAGACTTGTGGCACAAGGGTTCATGCATAAACCCGTCGTTTGATTTTTTTGGTGAAATATATTCCCCGATTTTGGACATGACTGCATTCCAAAAGTCTTGAAATTTATATAGAATAAATTAAAAACCTTGATATACGACTTATAAATGTCATAAGGGCTTATTTATATGGGATCTAAGCAAATATTTATAAGGAAATTCCTAAATGGCTTTTACATGAAAATCCTTGAAGGATTTACTTTATATGAAGCAAAATTAAGAAATATTTTCTTGATAAAGATAAGACTTGCCTTATACGATTTAAAAGGATGTGGTATAACTGTCTTAGTAAATATTTGTGTAAGGCAACTTATGAAAATTAGACCACATATCTTTATTAAGAAAAATCGTTAATTGTTGTTCTCATAATAATAACTTATGTCAATAATGTAACTCTTACTGAAGAACAATTTGTCTCGGCCTGCAAATCGAGTAAAGTACTAGTAGAATATTGGTCCATCTATCAATATATATTGACAATATTTGTAACACTTTTAACATGGACAACTCTCATCCACTTAGTACATCCATGATTGTTCAATCTTTAGATCTCAAGGAAGACTTGTATCAACCAATTAAAGTATTTGGTTACGAAGTACCATATTTGAGTATTATTGGTGCATTGTTATATTTGGCACCAAGTGCATTACCTAATATAGTCTTTTGTGCATTTATTAGAAAGGTATAGTTTCACACAAACTTATAGATGTTAGCATGACATTACACATGTATCTTCATTGGACCATTGATTTGAGTTTATTTCTGTGATTTATGTAACAATTTCCACCTAGTTGACTATGCAGGTTCAGGTTATCTATTTGACCCTAATAAGGGTAGCGCACATGTAAGTTTTGTATTTATGAGTTGCATTGCAACTATTTTTTGGAGGTCCATTAATCAAACTTAGTAATAAGTTGACTACAATATATGACGACGATGTTGCATGTATTGTTCAAATGCAAGAATGCTTCATCAAAAGGGATTGAACTAAACACATTCCAATAAAGTTCTTCTACCCACATGAACTTCAGAAAAAACCGCGTGGTTGAAGTCAAACAGATTCAGTATAGTGACAACTTTGCATATATCTTCATTAAATTTATTTATAAGATTGACATGCATCGACTTAATCATCAAAGTAATTAAAGTTCTACTCTCATTAAGGGGAGTCATTATCAGAGGGAGTATCTACAAGTATACCCCCTCCCCTATGTATATCTAGAAGTATGCTTCGAAAACATCCAGAAGTATGTTTCGAAATCATATGGAAGTATGTTATATTTGATTTATGAGCGCTGCCATCTTTTTCCTTCGACAAGGCTTTTTCCACTGGGATTTCTTGTCAAGGTTTTAACGAGACAACATTATGTGTATGGAGAATCCTGGAATGTGCATAATTGGTAGTTGTACTCTTTTTTCTTTCAACATGGTTTTTTCCCACTAGGTTTTTCCTATCAAGGTTGTAATGAGGCAACATTATGTGCACCTGTACTCTTTTTCCTTTCACCCAAGATTTTCCATTGGATTTTACTGGGAAGGTTTTTAATGAGGCAATTTAATATGGAGAATTTCATGAGGGTGAGACAACATGCAGTGAACATCTAAGGGGGAGTATTGTAGAATATGGTAGAACATGGTGGATGTCCACCTATAACCACCTCATGTTATGAGGTGGCATGACCTTAGCACATGTGAGTGCAAATAGGCTTCACTTTGTTTTCATTTATATACATAGTTACAGATAATGAGTTTGAATGAGATAGTATAGAAATACTTTGCACATAGAGAATGAATTAGAATGAGAATGAGAATGAGAGGAAATGAAACAGTGAACAATATAGTGAATATTGTACTATTTTATGCTTATTTTCAACTCGCTATCCATGGATATCAATAAGCGGACGACTTCAAACGACTATTTTTATTAATCGGGCTATTTGCCCCATACCTGCCTTGCTATCACCATCAGCCTTATAAATTTTTTGTTTTTGATTTTTAATTTAAAAAAAATGTATTACTTCGATTGTTCATCGAATACGTACAATAATTTGTGTGGTTTGAGACACTTTTGGCAGAATAGTACAAACAGTATAGCATCATTATTACTTGATGATAATGGAGATAATTATTGTCCTTCTGACATTCATGATATGCATGCAATAATAGAAATGAAATCTATATTACAATTCAGAATGGTGTTTTACTATTCATTGCTGACTGGGACAAAGTCAAATTAAAAGGATTAAAGATAAAAGATGGTTAGGATTGAAAGTTGGAAAATATATTGAATTTGAGGGTTGAGATTCATTTGACATATTTGTAAATATATAACATGTAGAAGGGAAAAAAATAATAATAAACTTTTGAAAAAAAGTTGTTGGATTGTACATGTGGTGGAAAGAGAAAATATTGTATTATTCTTTTAGCAAATTGAAAATTATCATAACTATCTACATCGTCGTCGAATTTTTTTTTGGAAGGCGAGCTGGGTTTTTAAGGATCCCACAACCTATCAACAAGGTGCGACCTACAGGTCAACAACCATAAGAAAGAAACCATGCCGCAGGTGGGTCTCGAACCTAGGACGTGGGGGATAAACCGACGACGTGCCATACTTTTGTATTTTAACAAGCCAAAGGTGTACCAGTTGAGTTGGTAGAGGTGTGGCGGATGGTATCACATGTCACGAGTTTGAACCCGTCCGGCGGCATGGGGAGGGGAGGGTTATATGAGCAGGTGCCTAGCGCCCAGGGACCTAGACGGTTTTAGGTTTTGTATTATAACTTTAATAATTTATAAAAGTTAGACATAATACTTTATCAATTACATCCAATTTAATGCCAGGATACATATGCAAAATTTATAAACATGAAAAATTAACAATCATGAACAAAATTTATAAAAACTCAAATGACTGATGTTGGTCATGATGGGTATTTTATACAAAGTTGAATTTGTGGACAAATATCCAAACCTACTCTTTTATTTTTCTTCAAATTGCATGAATGACCTCAGTCATGTTTGATAAAATCTACATTACTAAAATTGGTACCGGCAGATCATTTGAGAATTCCATTAAGTAATCATCTTTTGCTACATTCAAACATATATTGAATAAAAAAATAATTAAATTGTTTCTTTCCAAAAAAGGGGAAAGAAAAATAAAATAAGAACACAATCAACATAATTCAAATTAGTCTCAGCATCCTCTTTCGTCGGACTCAGAACAACCAATCTCAACTCCTTGTTCACATAAATTTTTGCAACCAGGAAAAAAAACCCGCCCAGTACCCTCCTAGGCGCCGATTTTTCACCCCGCCCAGCCATTAATCTAGGCGTTTCTCTAAAGCCTAGGCTGTGTTTTAGAACACTTATATATATATATATATTATTTTTAACAATGTAGTATATTAATAATTGAGTTCACTCAAGTATCCAATGTGCAATTATTGAATGAGTTCATAACGTTATCACTTTATTATTGCAAACCATTATCCATTCATATCACATCTTCTCTTCTACTCACTATTTTGCTAATTACACATGCCTCGTACTGGGAACAATCATCATCAACTAATAGAAGACGATGATGCATCTTGTTCAAGACATATTGAAGATATCATCACATTGTGTATTACTGCAGTCCAACGTCAACAAAATGAGAAGGATCAAGGCTCTTCTAACGAGATTTCCCGTAAAGGAAAACAAGTCATTGAGCGTAATAGAGAATAATGTCATCTACGACTCTGGAATGACTACTTCGTACCAAAACCAACTTATCCGGAATCTTGTTTTCATCAACGCAATCGAATAAGTAAATGTTTGTTCATCTACAGTTTGAACGCATTGGAAGAAATCCCTATTTCAATAAGGTGTTGATGTAATTGGGGGGAACTTTGGAAAAAATGATGGTCGCTATTTGTATGTTTTTGTACGGTTGTCCAACTGATCAACTCGATGTTTGGTGTAGAATATGTAAAAAAAAAGTGCATCTATGGTAGGTCTATGATGTCTATCTTTGGTGGTCAATAACTACAAAAGCCAACTTAATATGATGTTCAACTATTCTGCATCAAGTAGAAGCTCGGGGATTTTCAAGCATGTTGGGAAGTTTGGATCACATGCACTGGCAATGGAAAAACTGTCTAGTAGCTTGGCATGGAATTCATACAGGCTATGTAAATAAAATACTATTATCCTTGAAGTTGTTGCAGATGGGTCACTGTGGGTTTGGAACCATTTATTAGGTATGGTTGGGTCCCACAACGATATCAACGTTTTAGATCGTTTGCCTTTATTTATTGACATAGCCAACGGTATTGCACCACATGCTCAATTTAAAGTGTATGGTAATTGATGCAGTCGTTTTTCACTCCCTACTTTGACCTAGTTCTTTTTGACCTGGACTAGTAACGCAAGTGAGCCACGGACCACTGTTGTGGTAGCCGATGGCACTCCGATGCTAAAATCAGACAAGGATTCGAGGAAGGTGTAATGTTGTCACATGGAATTTGTAGCATACCTTAGCTTACCAACCTCGTGTCTTATTTATAATGCAAGAAGTCCTGGTTCTACCAGGCCATCATAGGCGTAGTTTAGGAAGGAGATCTTCGTGGAGATCCTTATCTAATTAGGAGTCGTGCTGTAAGAGGGAAGTTCCCTGTTAGCCTCATGCTCCCAGATACGTGGCAGATAATTGCCAATGCGAGAGCAATCCGTAGAAGGGAGTTTCCCTATGTGGAATGTACTCTGGTATTTGCTTCCTAGTTGGAATCAGTTAGCAGCTGTAGTTGTCTGTCCGAAGTTGATCCTCGAGATATTTGCCTTAGTATGACTTATGGGTATTGAGGATAGTTGTGAGTCGTGTGGGCCTAGCATGTTGTGAAAGTCTGAGTCTGCCTGGCGGACTAAATTGAGCGGGCTTAGAACCGTTTGGGTCGGATCAGCGTTGGGCTGATGTTGGAGCCCGTATTTCCTAGTTAGTGGGGCGTTAAGTCGGTCAACTAACTCTTTGAAAAAACAATTGTACCATCGTGATGATTGGACTCAAAGTGTTTGTCTCGAGCGGCGCATGACATTAATGGGTACGTGACTGCTCAAGGAGGGAAAGTGTGGTTTGCCTTCCCTATAAATATTCACTATCTCGAGGAGGATTTCCCCATTGTTATCTGTGTTATCTTCTAATGGCTGACAATGTTAAACTTTCTTTCAAGGATCCGTTATCTCTCGCTTGTATCAATTTCTTCGAATGTAGTTTGGTCGACGAAACTGAGTTGATCAAGCTTCGTAGTTTGTATCGCATTCTGGAAGATTTGCAAATTGTTCCCGCGTGTAGAGTTTTAGGTCTGACTGTACCTCCTCATGGGTTCATAGGCTTGCATCGAGGCATGTTTGAGTCCGGGCTCCGATTTCCAGTGTCAAATGATGTCTAGCGCTTCTTTATCCATTTACGAATGTCTCCCACTAAAATGGAGCCGAGCGGGCTCAAAATAATGCTCTCAATTCTCCCGAGGGCTCGTGACGCTGGCCTCCGTTTGACCTCGTCGGTGATCCACCATCCGACCGAGGCTCGATTGAATTCCAGCGGTATATGTGTGTTGAAATGTCCTATTTATCCGCGACTGACGGCGAATAACATTGAATCTTGGGAGAAACAATGGTTCTTTGCTTCGGCGGATTATGGTTACTTCAAGCTCAAGAGTCGTAGGGTGTCTCAATACTTTAAGTTTGATCTCTGTGAGTCTCTTGGTCGTCTACGCATGCATGTTTTTGTATGTTCCTTTTGTGATGCTGGCTCTGACATTGTTTCTTTGTTTCAGGGAGGTCTGTTATCCCGTCTTTCAGTGAGGAAGAGAAGCAGATAGTGAGGGAGTTTCTCAAATTCTTTTGACATTCGTTGAGGAGGTCATAATGTCAGGCAACGTCGAGCGCTGTGGTCTGCTGCGGTGTTTTTATGGTGCTCATCCTATGTTAGGTTCGCCTGCTGAGGGGGTTGTTGCCCGTCGCATGAGGGAGAGAAGTCTGGCCTTGCTCAGTCATTTCGAGCTTGTTGAATTGGAGGCGAATGTACATCCCGTTGTTGTCCTGAGGAAGAAGCAAACTTCTGTCAGGGCGGTTTCTCATCCTAGCATGTCGTGGTTTGCACAGGCGACACCCTTAGGGGGTTGCGACCTTTCTTCAGATGCTCTGTCTTTCCTTATTGACTTAGCGAGGGAGGAAGTTAGACCGCGTGTTGAGGTTTAGCGTCGTCATGGTCTCGGGACAACTACTTGTGCCCTAGAGTCATACAATCCTATTTCGCTGCACCCTGAAGCCCGTGGGAGTGTTCTTTCTTTGGAGGAGGCCTTCGCGGATTTGCGGATGTCATATTCGGATGCTCGCTATCGGGCAGACTCCTTGGGTGGTCGATTGCAGGATTCTGGCACTGTCGCAAACCGCGAGGGCGTGGAGGTCGCGACCTTTGTTACCGAAACAAAAGTTGTTGGTATGAAAACTCAGCTAAGGGCCGCTGAGTTTGATTTGGCGTCAGATCGCGCTGAACTAAGGCGGATCAGGGCCGAACTAGAGAGCCTGGAGGCAGCTGTGGACAGGTGGTCTTCTAAATGGGAGGTTCATAAAGCCAAAAGGAAGCGGGCAGAGGCAGACTTGGTCGTTGAAAGGCAAAAGTTGGAAGTTGCTATTGATGAGGGGTTTCACCGTGTTCTAGAGGGGGAGCGATTGCTGCAGAGGAGCACTCGCACTATGAGGCCCTATTGGGCACGGTGGACTTCGACGTGTCAGACAGGAGGTCCTTAATTTCGTTCGAGGTCATTCGAGGTAGACTGGAGTTGATTAGGGGAGAGCATTCCGGTATTGACCTTGATTTCACTCGCTTTAGGAGGGTTGCTTTCGGGCCGATCAATCGAAGAGAGAGTTCTGGCGCCGGAGGCTTACTAACGAGGAGGATGCTTTTCCTTAGAGTGATTTTAACGTTCTTTTCTAGATGGATAATATATAGACATGTTTTTTTAATGAAAGTGTTGTTTTGTCCCATATTGTCGTGTTTACTTTAGTTGCTTCATAGATAGTAGAGTTTGTACTATTAGCAGGATGCCTATCTTTGTCAGTCAAAATATATTGCTGCTTTGGGTTGCTCCTACGACAGATTAGGGTTTTACCAGCAAATATCGTAGTTGGTCAGGGGTTGACCAGGTTCCCTCTGTCATTGTCTGTAATGACTCCCTCAGTGTTGGCGGACTAGCTGACTTATGCCCCTATTCCTTTGGCCGTTGTGACCCGCGCGGAGGGGATTAGTCGTCATCATCAGTCGCTAACTAACTAAGCTTACCTGGTAAGTTCGGCAATCATTTTCTGTGTTGAGATTAATGATCCCTTTGCGAGTCATCGTCATCAGCAGACAAGCACTGACTAGACTCCCACTTCCTCAGCCGTCGTGATCCGAACGGAGCGAATTAGGCTTTGGGCACCAGAAGTTGTCGTCATTAGTCGCAAACTAACTAAGCATACCTGGTAAATTCGTCGATCATTGTCTGTGTTGAGAGCAATGATCCCTTGGCGAGTCATCGTCATTAGCGGACAAGCGCTGTCTAGAATCCCACTTCCTCAGTTGTGGTGATCCGTGTGGAGCGGATTAGGCTTTGGGCACCAGAAGTTGTCATTATCAGTCGCGAACTAACTAAACTTACCTGGTAAGTTCAACGATCATTGTCTGTGTTGAAAGCAATGATCCCTTGGTGAGTCGTCGACATCAGCGGACAAGCGCTGACTAGACTCCCACTTCCTCAGCCGTTGTGACCCGCGCGGAGCGGATTAGGCTTTGGGCACCAGAAACCATCGTTATCAGTCGCGAACTGACTAAGCTTACCTGGTAAGTTCGGCGATCATTGTCTGTGTTGAAAGCAATGATCCCTTGCCGAGTCATCATCATCAGGGGATAAGTGCTTACTAGACTCCCACTTCCTCAGATGTTGTGACCCGAGTGAAGCGGATTAGGCTTTAAGCACCAGAAGCTGTCGTCATCAGTCGCGAACGGACTAAGCTTACATGGTAAGTTCGGCGATCATTGTCTGTGTTGAGCAGCGGACAAGCGCTGACTAGATTCCCACTTCCTCAGCCATCGTGATCCGCGTGGAACGAATTAGGCTTTGGGCACTAGAATTCATCGTCATCAGCCACGAATTGACTAAATTTACCTGGTAAGTTCGGCGATCATTGTCTGTGTTGAGAGCTATGATCCCTTGGCGAGTCGTCGTCATCAGCGGACAAACACTAATTAGATTCCCACTTCCTCAGCCGTCGTGATTCGCGCGGAGCGGATTAGGCTTTGGGATGATATTCAAGTCTGGCCATAGCCGGGCTAGTCGAGGGTTGTAATGGACAGCAGTGAAAATTTTGGTAAAAGCAAAATATTTTATTGATAATATTTTTTGAGGTGCTCTACATTCCATGGTCGTTTAAGCCCGTCGCCGACTGCGTCTTCCAGCCAGTATGTTCCCGACCTGTTAACCTTGGAAACTCTATAAGGTCCTTCCCAATTTGGATTTAGCTTTCCTGCTCCGATTTCTTTGGTGTTATGTTGGGTCTTCCTGAGCACCCAATCTCCCACCTTGAATTTGCGTGGCTTGACCTTTTTGTTGTAGTATTGCGCCATCCGTTGTTGGTAGGCGACTATCTTGGTGGATGCTAGATCCCATTTTTCGTCGAGGAGGTCTAGTCCCACGCGCAAGGCCTCTTCGTTGCCGTCTAGTCTAAACTCTTCCGTCTACAAGGTTGGTACCTCGAGTTCTACTAGAACCATAGCTTCTAGCCCATATGCTAGGGTGAAGGGTTTATCTCATATAGAGGCTATTTTTGTTGGTCGATATACCCAGAGTATTCCTGGTAACTCTGGAACCCATTTTCCTTTGGTTGCGTCGAGCTTTTTTTATGGCTTATAGGATCGTCCGATTGGTAACTTTCGTTTAGGCGTTTGCCTGGGGTGTCCTAGTGAGGAGAAGTGGTGATTGATACCCTATCTTTTACACAGTTCCCTGACCTTGCTACATTCGAACTGAGTTCTGTTGTCACTAACCATTACTCTGGGGATGCCAAATCTGCTGACAATTGTGGTCCATATGACTTTTTTTATCTGTACCTGACCGATTTTAGATAGGGGCTCGGCCTCGACTCACTTGATGAAGTAGTCGACATCCACAATAAGGAATTTTTTACCAGTTGATGTCGAGAGCGGCCTGACGATTTCCATTCCCCATTGTGCAAATGGTCATGGACTAGTCATTGGATTCAGTGGCTGGGCCGACATATGGGTATATGGTGCGAACCTCTAACACTTGTCGCTGCATGGTTGGCCAGTACCACCCTAGAGTCAGGGCTTTATGGGTGAGGGTTCTCTCTCCTGGGTGATTCCCGCATATACCGCTGTGGGTTGCTCCCAAGACTTGGCCCTTCTCTGAAGGTGACAGACATCGGAGCAGACGCCCTATCACTGATCTCCTATATAACTTGTTGTTTAGGAGAGTGTACTTTGCTGCTCTGTTTTTAAGTTTTCTTGCTTCAACCTTCTCGGTTGGTAGGGCCCTGGTTGCTATATATTCCAGTATCGGAGTCATCCAATTTGGTTGTGTTTCCTTAGCGCATATGTCTTTATGTTCTTCTGCATCGATGCTTGATTGTTCTTGATGTTTGATGAAGCCGCTTGAGACTTCGTCGGAGGCAGAGGCTTCTCTGGCTGGTGCATCGACTATTTTGTTGTCATTTATGGGGCACCGCGTGAGTTCACAACTCTTGAACCTACCCATTATGCGAAGTACCTTGGCGCGGTAGGCTATCATGCGGGGCTCCTTGCTGTTGAAATCCCCATTGACCTGGTTGACTATCAGTTTTTAGTCGTTGTAAGCTATCAGGCGATCTATATTGATCCCTAATGCTAGCTTTAGGCCGGATAAGAGGGTTTCGTACTCGACCTCGTTGTTTGAAACGGAAAAGCCGAACCTGACTACCTTTTCAAGGGTGAAGCCACTGGGGGAGCGGAGTGTGATCCTGGCTTTTCCAGTCGAGGATCTGTCATAGCACAAGATCCATGCTTGGGCACTTGAGTCTGAGGGTTGGTGGTCTAACTTTTGTTCTTGTCCACCAGTGAACTCAGCAATGAAGTTTGCCAGCGCATGGGCTTTGATGGCGGTTCTTGAAGCGTAGTTTATGTCAAACTATCCGAGCTCCACTGACCATTTAACCATCCTACCAAATAACTAGTGTATATGTTGTACCGAGCGAAGGGGATGTTTTGTCAGGACCATTATGGAGTGGGCCTTAAAATAGGGCCTCAGTTTTCTGGAGGATACGACCGATGCCAGAGCCAACTTTTCCAGATCCGGATAGTGTGTTTCCACTTCTACGAAGGTTTTGTTGGTGTAATATACTGGTCTCTAGGTTCCTCAGTCATTTCATACGAGGGCTGAATTGACAGCGTGTTCAGAAACAGACAAGTATAGGTAAAGTGTTTCTCTTATCGCTAGATCGCTAGCTTCGAGAGTAGCTTTGGACTCCCCATGTATGTTTTCAGGCTTTGAAAGGCTTGTTCGCATTCTTCGTTCCACGAGAACCCTTTGCTCCCCCTTAGTATCTTAAAGAAAGGGCAGGCATTTGTCTGAGGATTTTGATATGAATTTGTTGAGTGCCGCTACCCTTCCAGTCAGGCTCTGAACATCTCTGATGTTGGTCGGGGCTTTCATGTCGAGAAGGGCCCAAATCTATTTTGGGTCGGCCTCGATTCCCCTTTTGTTTACTATATAGCCCAGGAATTTTCCAAACTCGACTTCGAACATGCATTTTTGTGGGTTGAACTTCATTTGGTATTTCCTGAGTTGGTCGAAAGCTTCAGTGAGGTCGTGCACATGGTCAGGGCTATGGAGGCTCTTGACCAGCATGTCGTCTATGTAGACCTCCATGTTCCTGCCGATTTGTTCTTTGAACATCCAGTTAACCAGTTGTCGGTATGTAGCATCTGCGTTCTTTATGCCTAATAACATCATCTTATAGCAGTATATTCCTCTTTCTTTCACGAAAGAGGTTTTCTCTTGATCTCAAGGGTGCATCATTATTTGATTATAGCCTGAATAGGCGTCCATGAAGCTGAGTAGACTGTACCCTAAAGTGGCATCCACGATCTGATCGATGCGGGGGAGTGGAAAGTTGTCTTTTGGGCAGGCTTTGTTTAGGTTAGTGTAGTCCACACACACTCTCCATTTTCCGTTTTTCTTTCTTATGATAACGATATTTACCAGCCAGTCGGGGTATCGTGTTTTTTTTATCATGCCCGCGTTGAGTAAACGTTGTACCTCCTCATTTATGATCGCGTTCCTTTCGGGCGCCACAGGTCTTTTCTTCTGCTTAACAATTTTCTTCGAGGGGTCCACCTCGAGGTGATGGGTAATAATTGACGGATCGATCCCCACCATGTCCCGCATGGTCCAAGCGAAGATGTCCTGGTTACGTTGCAGCAACTCTGTGAGTTGCTTCGTCACTCCCTTGCTCAAGCGGGAACTAATCTGAATGGCATTGCTGTTGTGAGAGCTGTCAAGGTAGACCGTAATGGTTTCTTCCTCTGGTTGTCCGGCATTGGGCTTGCCCCGAGGGAGACAGGTGTCTCGTTGTCCGGAGTCAGTTGTTTCCCTTCTGCACTTTGAGCAGAACAGAGAATCATCTTAGCTGCTCGGTCAACCGTAGATTGGGAATCGCCAGATGGCAGGGTCGTCATGTACTGGCACTCCCTGGCAACTACTTGGTCTTCTCTCAATGTACCAACCGCTCGACTTGTTTGGTACTTGACGCAATTTGCAAGGTGGAGACCGCAGCCTCCATCTGGTGTATCCAGGGTCTTCCTAGGACCGCGTTGTATGCTGAAGGCGTGTTGATCACTATAAATGCTTGAAATATGGTTTTCTGAGTTGGCTGCTCTTCTGCTGTTATAGTTAGATGTATTTTTCCCACCGGGAATTGCATTTCACCACTGAAGTCGATCACCAGACGACTATCGGGGGTCAAGGTTGTCTCTTCCACTTGCATGTTGCGGAACGTGTGGCGAAACATAATGTTCATCGAGCTCCCAGTGTCTACTAAAAATCTCCTTACCTCCCAGCCTGCCAGAGAAATCGTTACCACAAAGGCATCGTTCTGTGGGAGTTGTACGCCCTGGAAATCTTTTCCGTAAATACAAGTGGTGCAGATGGGCCTCATTCCCGACCATGTTGTATCGGCTGTTTGCCACGTATCTCTTGGACCTTCATATCTTGTAGAACCCTTTTCCTGGACCTGTTGGATAATTCGAACTCGGAATGTGCTCCATGAAGCACATATATTCTATTGGCCAATGGTTCCTTGGCGTTTGTTGGTGCAGTTGTTGCTCCGGGAGCGCGAGTCAGTTGTTCGTGCATGACGAGAACTGGTGAAAAGGGTGGAGTAGGGACAATCTGAGCGTTTGACGTGTCCCCTAGTTCTCCATTGTTGCGTGACTTAATGGCCACCATCTCTCTAGGTTTTGAAGGGAGACAACACTTAGTGTGAAGTTATGGACTTTTTCGTCCCCACAACGATGCCAAACTGATGCAGTCATTTTCCGCTCCCTGTTTTGACCTAATTTTGCTGACCTGCACAAGTAACGCACGTGAGCCATGGACCACCGTTGTGGTGGTTGATGGCACTCCGATGCTAAAATCAGATAGAGATTTGAGAAAGGTGTAATGTTGTAACAGGGAATTTGTAGCGTACCTTAGCTTACCAACCTCATGTCTTATTTTTAGTGCGAGGAGTCCTGGTTCTACCAAGCCATTGTAAGTGTAGTTTAGGAAGGAGATCTTCGTGAAGATCATTCTCTAATTAGGAGTCGTGCTGTAGGAGGGAAGTTCCCTGTAGCCCCAGATACGCGGGAGATAATTCTCAATGCGAGAGCAATCCATAGAAGGGAGTTTCCCTGTGTGGAATGTACTCTGGTATTTGCTTCTTGGTTAGAATCAGAGAGCAACTGTAGTTGTCCGTCCGAAGTTGATCCTCGAGATATTTGCCTTAGTATGACTTATGGGTATTGAGGATAGTTGTGAGACGTGTGGGCCTAACATGTTGTGAGAGTTCGGGTCCGCTTGGTGGACTGAATTGAGCGGGCTTAGAACCGCTTCAGCCGGATCAACATTGGGCTAATACTGGAGCCCGTATTTCCTCGAGATCATCATGACACGTGTGTGGCTTAGAGGTGCGACCGTTTTTATGTATCATCAGTAATTAATAAATCATGAGGTATTGATCTAATCGATTGTTGCTCTCTTGTTTCGCCTTTACCTAGACCATCGTGTGGTGGCTGATGGCACTCTGATGCTTAAGTTAGATAAGGCTTAGGAGAGGCTTAAAATTGTAAATTGGGTTTCTGTAGCTTACATTTGTTCATCGACCTTATCTCCCTTTTATAGTGTGAGAGTCCTTGTTCGGCTCGACCTTTGGGGGTGTAGTTTAAGGAAAGATATCTTACTGGAGATCCTTTCCTAGTTGGGTGGGAAGTTTCTCTACACGACTTGTGCTCCTATATCTGCGGAAGAGGTTTCCCCTTCTGAGTGTTGTCCATGCAAGGAAGTTTCCATGTCCCGACTTATATTCTAGTATTTGTTTCCTAGTCAGAACCAAAGTATTGTTGGCATGTCTGTCTTGTGTCGATCCCCCAGATACTTGCCTTATTAGAGCTTACAAGTATTGAGCTTGACTGCATGATGTGTGGGCTTAGCGGCGCGTTGCGATTTGGGTTCGACCTTCTGGATGCTGTCAATTGTGGGTTTAACGCTGTCTGGGCCTTGCTGGATTGAGCGTGCAATCAGGCCTATTTTGTTATGTTGACGAGATCATCATGACACACACACACACGGTGTTGATCAGAAGACGATTTGGTGTATCATCAGTTCCCTCTCATTCGAGTTAGTGAGCCATCATGTCAGTCCAGTAAGTCATTTTGATAGAATTTGTACAGTCGTGATGATTGAACCCGAAATGTCGTCTCGAGCAGCGCATATCATTAAATGAGTATGTGACTGCTCAGTAAGGAAGGGGTTGTGACTCCCTGGTGCTTATATAAGTCATTGCTTTTGCAAGAGAATGTTTCTTTACTTTTGTATTTTTTTTCCTCCTTTCTGTTTTCTTGATTCTGTGTTCTTTGCTGCAACTCTTTTTGAGAGTTCAAACTTTCTCTCATAGCGGACAATGTCGAACTTACTTCTGGGCAGAAGTTGTCCCATGTCTGCCTAGACTTTTACCAGGAGCAGAAGGGGTCCAATTAGGCTAAGCTTCGAGAGGACTATCGAATTCCTGAAGACTTGGAACTTACCCCATTGGGCGCTACCCACAACCCGTTGACGCTTCCGCAAGGGTTCATAGCTTTGCACAAAAGCTTGTTCCAAGCCGGGATTCACTTTTCAGTTTCGGAGGTCATTTGGCGCTTCCTGGCGCACCTTCATATTACCTACTTGGAGGACATTTAGGACCTTGATTGTTGTAATTATCAGGGCAAAGGACGCTGGCCTTTAGTTAACTCCGCAAGTGATCCACCTGCTGACTTTTCCTTGACTAAATGGTCACGAGGTCTACTGGTTGAGTACTCTAAAATGCTTGGGCTCCCCGTCTGATGATTTCAAGTTTTGGCAGAAGCATTGCTTTTTTACTTCTTCTAACTCGTTGTACTTTAAGGTGGATGGGTGGCCGCTTGTTAGATATTTCAAATTCGATCTTAGTGAGCATATTGTCCCTCCTCATTTTTTCTTTTATGTGCTTTAGTGGATACTAACATGTCATCCTGCTATTTGTGCAGGTAAATTTGTGACTCCAACTCTTACTGTGGAGGAGGAATAGGTGAGGTGGGCGTTTAATGAGATTCCTTTGATCACTATTGAGGAGGTTATAGCTTCGAACAACGTTGTGCGAAGCGGGCTATTCAAATACTTCCACATAGCTCCTATTGTGCCTATGTCATCACCAAAAAATGGGTAGTAATCGTTCCAATAAGAGGAAGCTCACAATACAAAGCTCTACAAGGCGGGGTGAGTTGGAGGCGGCCATGCCGCCCATTGATTAGCTCAAGAGGAGGCGAGCTAGCAGCAACGCCGGTTTTTCTTCTAAATTGGTCCCACATGATGGGGAACTGACGATCGTGGAGTCTGGGCCCAATCAATCTACTCAAGAGAGGGTTGCCCAGAGTCTGCAGACCCCGGTGAAGTCAATGTTGCCACTGATGATCTCTATTTCGTTTAATCTACTGCCTTGAAGAGCGAATCTTCTCCCTCGCCTTCGGAACCCAATGTGAACCGTCGGATAGAATTTTTAGTTGAGAAGGCCTTGGATATGGAGTTGGTGCCTTCAAAAGGTCCACTCAGATTGGCATCGTTGGTTCAGAGCAAGCTGCACCCTGACGTTCATGATATAGTTCATGTTTTGGAGAAGGCTTTTGCTGAGCTGCGTAAGGATATTAATACGCTCGATCTGTTAGACCTCTTAAGCAAGCAGTTGGAAGAGGTGGCAGGGAAGGCGTAGGATGATTTGCAAGCCCAAATCGTTGAACAAGAGAGATATGAGTTTGAGTGGATTGTTTTGCACCATGAGTTTGAATCTGAACTGGCTGACGAGCGACGACGTGTCCATGAAGTGGAGACTGTCTGCCTCTGCATTGGCTAAGCCAAGTCCGCTAAGACAGTGACAGGCGGAAGAGCAATCTCATGTGACTGCGCTTTCACATATGCTATCGAAGGCGGAGGTGAGCTTAGTCGAGTCCAAGGCTCGGGAACATGAGCAACGGGTAATTTCAGAATCTCCTGATATCGCCTGGGGTAGGCTAGAACTGCTTAGTCTGATTGAAGAAGAGAACTTCGACCTGGAACTTGACTTTGAATGATACATGAAGGCTACTGTGAGACCCTAAGTGGGCGGACCTGAGGTGAGGGTGAGGGTGAGGGTTGGAGCCAAACAGGCCCAATAGGCCCAACATGCCGGGAGAGGTTGGACGAGCTACAAGGGGAATCATAGTCCCACATCGCCTGGGTGCGGGATGGTGATGTGCTATATATGTGCGAGGTTAGATCCCCATAGTAAGAGGCATGTGGAGCCCCAGTAGGTGGGTGGAAGCAACAAAACCTTGAGGGGGAGGGTGAGGGTTGGTGCCCAATAGCCTGCGAATCCCAAAGAGGACAATATCTGGATGAGTAGGGCCAGAGAGGGGCCAGTGTCCGCTGTGCATACTCTGAAAGAGGCCTTTTAAAGCCGTGTAGGCCGGTTGGGCCCAAAGCGGACAATATCTTACTGTGCGGATTGGGTCGTTACAGAATGGTATCAGAGCCTGACCCAGCCGAAAGTGTGCCACGTGGAGGTGGGCCCTCGGGCAACGTGGACGTTGTGCCTGTGTGGCCAACGAGGACGTTGGGCCTTAAGGGGGGTGGATTGTGAGACCCTAAGTGGGCGGACCTGAGGTGAGGGTGAGGGTGAGGGTTGGAGCCCAACAGGCCCAACAGGCCGGGAGAGGTTGGACGAGCTACAAGGGGAATCATAGTCCCACATCGCCTGGGTGCGGGATGGTGATGTGTTATATATGTGCGAGGTTGGATCCCCATAGTAAGAGGCCTGTGGAGCCCCAGTAGGTGGGTGGAAGCAACAAAACCTTGAGTGGGAGGGTGAGGGTTGGTGCCCAATAGCATGCGAATCCCAAAGATGACAATATCTGGATGAGTAGGGCCAGTGTCCGCTGTGCATACTCTGAAAGAGGCCTTTTAAAGCCGTGCGGGCTGGTTGGGCCCAAAGCGGACAATATCTTACTGTCCGGATCGGGTCGTTACAGCTACTTACTGGAAGATTGGTGAAACAAAAGTCTCTGACCCTAAATCCCCGTCTAGCAACTCAAGACTGGCTTCGGATGATGTCAACTTATCTCCCACAGTTCCTTATGATGTAACTGGCTCTTCAGCCTCTGGAGCGAGTTCTCCAAAGCAGTTGTAATTTTCGAAATATGACTTAAAGAAAGTTTGTCGAATAGTTTTTGTACCCATACTTTCTACAACTTATCTGTGTTATCATACCATTTCGTCTGTCTATTACTATCATAATAGATTCTGAAGTGCTTGTACTTCTTTTTCTTTGATCCTTTTCAATCCGTTTAATTCAAACTGGGCAGTAGCTTGGGTTTGGAGCCGTTGTTATCAGCCAAAGCTGACTAAGCCTTGATCAGGTTTAGCGATCATTGTCTGCTAAAGTACAATGATCCTGGCAAGCCGTCCTCACCAGGCTAAATGAGCACTAACTAAGCTCCCGCTTTCTAACCCATCATCGTCAACTATTTGCAGACTAGGTGTTAGAGTGCTAATGTTCGACGATCATTATCAGTGGAAGGACAATGATCCTTGGCAAGCCGTCTTCACCAGGCTCACTCACTAAGTTCCCACTTTCGAACCCATCGTCATCCGCTATTTGCAGACTAGGTGTTAGAGTGATAAGGTTCAGTGATCATTGTCTATGGAAGGACAATGATCCCTGGCAAGCCATCTTCACCAGCCTACGTGAGCACTGACTAATATAAGCTCCCACTTTCTAACCCATCTATTGTTTGTAAACTAGGTGTTAGAGTGATAAGGTTCGGTGATCATTGTCTATAGTTGGACAATGATCCCTGGCAAGCCGTCTTCACCAAGCTACATGAGCAATGACTAAGCTTCCATTTTCTAGGCCATCGTCGTCCGTTCTATTCGGATTACGCTTCGAGTAGACCATAAGCTATCGTTATCAGTGGTCACTGACTAAACTTTGGTCGGGTTCGACGATCGTTGTCCATGCAAGGATCCTTAGCAAGCCATCGTCATCAGGCATTGAGAGTGCTGACTAGACTCCCACTTTCTAAGCCATCGAAATCCATTATTGGCAGACTAGGCTTTGAGCGGACTAGAAGCTACCATCATCGGTCGTCACCAACTAAGCTCTGGTTCACTATTGTCCCGAGGTCATCGTCGTCACCTGAAACTGACTAGGCTCTGGTTGAGTCTGATAAGTTTGACTCTGGTGTCCTAACTTATGCAATTCATTGAGTATGTGAAAGTTTGACAATGGAAGATTGACTGGAAGTAGTGGAAGTTTAGAAAAAGCAAATGTCCTTTAATGATAATACTTTTTAAGGTGCTCTACATTCCATGGTCGCATAAGGCTTCTTCCATCTACGTATTCCAACCAATATGTCCCTAGCCTGTTGACCTCAGTTACTTTGTAGGGCGCTTCCGAATTCAGGTTCAACTTGCATGCGCCCAACTCCTTAGTGCTATGTTGAGTTTTCTTGAGTACCCAGTCTCCCACTTTAAATTCACATGGCTTGACTTTGTTATTGTAGTACTGAGCCATCTTTTGTTGGTAGGCGGCTATTCTGGTAGATGCCTAGTTTCTCCTTTCTTTGAGGAGGGCCAAACTGACGTACAGGGTTTCGTCGTTCTCTTTCGATCTGAACTCCTCTATCCGAAAAGTCGATACTTTAAGTTCTACCTTGACCATTGCTTTTGACCCGTAAGTTAGGGAAAAATGTGTTTATCCGGTAGGGGTCCTTTTGGTAATCCGATATGCCCAAAGTATCCCTGGTAATGCTGAGACCCATTTCCCTTTAGCCACGTCAAGTTTCTTTTTGAGTGCTTCCAAAATTGTTATATTGGTTATTTTCGCCTGGTCGTTGGCTTGCGGGTGCTCTGGCGATGAGAAATGGTGGTTGGTGAGATCTTTGCATAGTTTTTTTTACCTTGCTCCCTTTCTGAGTGTTGTCCATGCAAGGAAGTTTCCATGCCCGACTTATATTCTAGTATTTGTTTCCTAGTCAGAACCAAAGTATTGCTGGCATGCCTATCTTGTGTCGATCCCCTAGATACTTGCCTTATCAAGGCTTACGAGTATTGGGCTTGACCGCGTGACGTGTGGGCTTAGTGGTGCGTTGCAATTTGGGTCCGACCTTCTGGATCCTGTCAATCATGAGCTTAACGTTGTCTGGGCCTTGCTGGATTGAGCGTGCAATCAGACCTACTTTGTTATGTTGACAGGATTATCATGACATGCGTATGGTGCTAATTAGATGACGGTTTGGTGTATCATCGGGTATTATCTATCATGCGGGATATAAACTTTATGCAGACTATCAGTCAACCAATCTCTAACAAGTAACGATTATTCGTTCAATATCAATAAGGTGTTCATAAGGATTGTAAACGTGCATTTGGAGTATTACAATCTAGGTGGGCAATCATCAAAGCCTAGCCTGACTTTGGAATAAAGTTGATCTATCTTCCATCATGACAACTTGTATTTTGTTTCACAAGATGATAATTGAAGATGAAGTTGGCTTGGATCCTGACAACTTCCAATCGTCAGCCCAAGAATCAGAACCAATATCAATGACGTGAGCACCATTGCCTACATTACAATTAATGTTGAATTTGCATAGGATGCATTCAAAGGAAACTAATCTGCAGCTAAAACATGATTTGATTGAAAATTTATGAACAGCTTGTGGAAACACTTAGTAGTTTCATTTGATTAAGTATTGTTATTTTTTGTTTTTGTTGTGTTGTTGTATCCACTTTTATTATATTGTTGTATTTGCTTTAAATGGAATAAATGAAAATTTTGTTGGAAATAAATACATTTTATTAAGGTATAAATTATATTACATTCATAAATAGATTACATATCTTTCTTGATAAATAAACCTAACCACCAACTGTAGAACTAGGTCCAGACGCCACCTCCCCATCCATAGGGTAGTATGCAGAAGGAATGGTGTTCGTCCTTGCACGACGTTGTTCGAATATCGCGTTTTGCATGTCCATATAGTATTTTTGCTGAATTGGATTGAAGGTAGTAAGATCCATCATCATAATGTTGTCTTCTCTGATCTCTTCATTTGTCTTCGCATTCTGTAACTTCAGCTCGTACTCCTTTTCAGCAATTGAGACCATCAAGTCCAATCTCTTATGTACATGAAAGATGAATTCTTTTATGATAGGATTAGAAAATGAATGACCTTTGCATCAACTAGACTTTGCTTGGTTATGTCGCATCGGCCTAGCCAAATGATTTGTTTTTTGTACGAACGGATATTCGTCTTCATTCAAAGACACCTAATGTCGATGCTAAGCCTCCCGCATTTATGTTGTTTGTTTTCTTGACTAGATTGGGCGCGTCGCTTGCCACGTAAGCATGTTTTTAGTGTAGTCCAACAAGCCTCAAACTTGAACGTCCTACCATTCAGTTGACTATAAAACATCTTTGCGTCATTAAGCTACATAAACCAAATCAAATAATGTGAAAAACTAAATCAAACATCATTTTAAAAACAATAAAAATAAAATAGTAAATTAATTTGAAATTTAAAGTACTTTCACAACCGATTGAATCATTTATCGATGTTGGTGCACTAGGAGGACGTTGGAATGAATTTATTCCCAAAACTGCAATAAACGAGCCAATTACAGGCTCCTACATTGTCCGGTCTCATTGATTGGTGCCAATAATCAGATCTTGTCCAATAGTTATCCAAGCCCTATATAGCGTTTCGTCTTCAAATTGAGTGAAGTTGGTGTTTTAGCTTGCGAGATTGGTTGAGTTGCTCCATTGATAATGAATTGCAAGAGAATGAGGGAGTGTGAGATAAACACAAGAGAATGAGCGGGAGAGAATTGCAAGAGTAAGAGTTATAGATGAATTGGATGAGTATGTTGAATTTTAGGTTTAAGGGTATGGGTATGTTGATTTTTGTTGTTTGGTAGTTTGCTTAATTCTGAAAATGTTTCAATTTTTTTGTTGAGTCAGAGATCACATTGTTGAACAAATTGCATATAATTCCAATATGGGTTAATTTCACCCCCCCCCCCCCCCCCCCCCCCCCAAAAAAAAAAAAAAAAAAAAACAAAAAACAAAAAACAAAAAACAAAGAGCTAATTAAAGGTCACCCCTATTAGATATCATATTGTAGTTTCCCCTTGGACTAGCGGTCAATGTGAATTGACTATTACTTTTCAAATGGGCAAAGTTTTGATGAGTAATAAGGCATAATATTTTACACAACCCCGACCTGAGAATTCCCACATTGCTTGAGACGTGATAGAGTATGCTCGATTACATTCCAAATAGCAAATTTGGCTAGATTCGACCCTATCATCACCGCGGAGATCACGGACGTAGAGATATGGTTAAAAAAGGTATAAATACAAACTCATTTCCCAATAGCCAAACACACAACAACCCTCGAGCATGCATGGCTCTCTCTGAACCTCTCGTCCTTTCTCTTTCTTACCTCCTATAGAGCGTTATTGACTTGATTGTTGGAAAAAATATGCTATAAATTCGAAATAAAAGAAGGAACGATGGTACCAATTTTGCTTGGGTTGAGTCGCGGACTAGGTCGCTCTCTTTAAGACGTTTCGCGGCTCTGCCCAAAATTGTGCAAGCAGTTTCGTAGCCCCGCCGTCCCCAGGATAAAACAGCCCAGAATCTTCTCTGTCTCGTTCAAAAATTGCACAATAGATGAACGGTATACAAATCACCCTTAATCTCTTTATTTGCTCGGAATCACCAATACCATTGAAAGAAATCAGCAAGAAGTAGAAACGAAAAACTGATTGTAAACAAGAAGACTGTTTGCAAAACTTTTCTAACTTCGAATACTCTGGAAGAACACTATGTTTCTGAAAGCACACTCAGTTTCTGATTTCGAAAGAAGACTCTGTTTCTTTTGTTTTTCTCTGTGTATAAAACTCTAGAACTAGATGGTATTTATAGATAGAAAACGTGCAATCGAAAAACGAAAATATAGACTAGGTTCATTGGCAACAAATCGTGGAGAAGATACTCGGCGGGATTTATGCCAGAAATCGCGGAGCCAAAACGTGTTTTGAGAGACTGTTTAGACTCAGTCCTCTTCAGAAATTTATTTTTTTAGTTTAAATAAATTTTCAGCAAAAAAGAAGTTTTGCTCTCTAAATGACCCAACCCAACCCGACCGACCGGACGGACGGCGGCGGCGACGGGCGCGAGGGCCTATCTCTCCCCTCCTCATAAAAGAGTGGTACCCCCAAGGGGTCCAAACCCAAGTTCTAACTATCTTCCTATATACTCTACCTCAAAGAGATATATAGTAGATATGGGACTATAAAATAGAGAGTGGTTCAAAGATCAAAATAGGAGAGGGAGGTCCAGGGTTCAAAACCAGGTAAACACACATTTGTTTTTATTTTTAAAAAGCCAAATTTGCAACAATCCCCCACTTGGATTTTTAAAAACAATTTTCATCGAGCAATCTTTAAAATATAAGATTGTGCATAAACAAAAGTGTCTTTCGACTTGAACTCTTGCGTAGTGTTCATGCTTTAGAATATACTAGAGTAACTCGTAGTTTTGAACTCTATCTCTAACAGACATTACACGCACAACCTTACCAGGGTGAAGTCTAAAAAGCCCGTGCTTTACGGCCATGCACGTATATCCCAGTGTAGTGAAGGCTCTAGGAATTTTGCCCACAAATTCCATAGGAAGCGGCCAAACTTCCACAATCACTTAGGTGAGTCTATCAAGAGTACTCCTGTAGCTAGGTACTCCACTCCACATAGAGTATAGACCTCATTAAGAGTTTTTAACTCATCCTACTATCGCTTCAGGAATTCATGCTTTAATCTAGGAATGGGATTGCTATTTTGTCAGCATGATTCACATCATATCATTCACGACTTGTTATTACCCATTGAACCTATTTCTTGGGATCTCCAGTCTATAGGTTGGGTTACCATCGTGAATAACTCATCAAACTAAGGGCAATAGTCCCATTCCTTTCGAGGTTTTGAAAACCTTCTCTCTAGCTAATCCTTTCGTCAAAGGATCAGCCAAGTTCGCATAAGTTCGTACATGATCCACTATCACAGCACCAGTAGATAGAAATTCTCTAATCGTACTGTGCTTACGACGTATTTGTCGTTTCTTGCCGTTATAATAACGGTTCTGTATTTTTGCAATAGCCGCGGTACTATCGCAATGGATCAAGACAGCTGGAATCGGTCTTTCCCATAAAGGGATCTCTGCTAGCAGGTTTCTCAACCAACCTGCTTCTTCACTAGCCGTGGCTAGTGCTATAATCTCTGACTCCATCGTGGACTGTGCCAGTATGGTCTGTTTATTTGATTTCCAAGAAACAGCTCCACCAGCTATATTGAAAATATAGCCACTGGTGGCTTTGGAGTCATCTGAAAGGGTGTTCCAATCAGCATCGCTATATCCTTCAAGGACAGTGGGAAACTTCTGATAATGTAATCCGAGGTTCTTAGTCCTCTTCAGGTACCTCATGACCCGTTCAATAGCATGCCAATGCTCTATACTAGGTCTACTTGTAAATCTGCATAGTAATCCAACAGCGTAAGCTATGTCGGGTCTAGTGCAATCGGTAGCATATCTAAGACTACCAATGATGCTCGCATACTCAGATTGTCTAACACCGTCACCGGTGTTCTTGAACAACTTTACACTAGAGTCATAAGGAGTACATGCAGGTTTACAGTCAGAGTAATTATATTTATTTAGGATCTTCTCGATATAGTGAGATTGATCCAAAGAAATTCCCTTTTCAGACCTAGTAATCTTTATACCAAGGATTACACTCGCTTCTCCAAGGTCTTTCATATCAAAGTTTGCACACAATAAAGCTTTTACTTTATTCACGGCATGGATATTAGAACCAAATATAAGTAAGTCATCCACATATAGACATATTATAGTGCAAATGCCATTTTCAGCTTTATAGTAAATGCATTTGTCACTTTCGTTCACTTTAAAGTCATGTGCGATAACAAGATTATCAAATTTTTCATGCCATTGTTTTGGAGCTTGTTTCAAACCGTAAAGTGACTTATCTAATTTGCAAACTTTATGTTCTTGTCCTGGAATAACAAAACCTTCAGGTTGGTCCATGTAAATTTCTTCTTCCAAATCGCCATTAAGAAACGCAGTCTTAACGTCAATTTGGTGCAATACTAGGTTATGTATTGCAGCAAGAGAAATTAACACCCGAATAGATGTAATTCTGGTTACAGGAGAATATGTGTCAAAGAAATCAACATTTTCTCTCTGTCTATACCCTTTGGCTACGAGACGAGCCTTGAACTTGTCAACATTACCATCGGGTTTCAATTTTTTCTTAAATATCCATTTACATCCTATTGTCTTACAACCTGGTGGCAAATCGACTAAGTGCCAGGTTCTGTTAGACTCAAGAGAGTACATTTCATCATCAATTGCCTCTTCCCAAAAATTGGCATCTATAGAGGATAGAGCCTCTTGAAAACTAAGGGGATCCTCTTCGATTGAAAAGACATAGTAATCGGGGCCAAAGTTTTTAGAAGTTCGTTTCCGTTTACTTCTTCTTGGCTCAGATTCTTTGGCTTTATCAGTTTCATTTACCCTGATCAAGGGTACGTTGTTTGATGATGTACCCCCACTATTCCTCGAAATAAAAGGAAATTTATCTTCATAAAAGTCAACGTCGTTTGATTCTATAATAACTTGATCTTTAAGATTATAGAATCTATAAGCTTTGCTATTCATAGCATATCCTATGAATACACATTCATATGCCCTACTAGCAAGCTTGTTCCTTTTAGGATCAGGAATTCTAACATAAGCTAAACAACCCCAAGTTTTCAAATAAGACAAGTTTGGTTGTCTATTTTTCAGAATCTCATATGGGGATGTTTTACTTTTCGATTTGGGAACTCTATTTAGCACATAACAGACTGTCAAGATGATTTCTCCCCACCAGTGCGACGCAGCACCGGAGTTAAGCATTATGGCAACTACTAACTCGGTAAGAGTTCTATTTTCCTTTCAGCTTTGCCATTCATCTCAGGAGAATATGGTGCAGTTGTTTCATGAATAATTCCTTGAGAATTATAGAACTCTATGAAAGTACTGCTATCATATTCAGTGCCTCTATCACTCCTAAGTCTCTTAATCTTTCTATTATATTGATTTTCAACTTCAGTCAAAAACAATTTAAACATGTCAAAGACATCACTTTTATTTTTCATTAAGTAAACAAAAGTATAATTAGAACAGTCATCAATAAACGTAATAAAATAACATTTTTCATTTCTAGTCAAGATACCATCAAGTTCACATATATCTGAGTGTATCAAATCTAACGGTTCAGATTCTCTAACTACAGATTTATGTGGTGTTTTGGTTATCTTAGCTTGACTACAATAGTTGCACTTTTCAAAATCATTTAAGGACAATTTTGGAATTAGTCCTAAGTTACTCATGTTTTTAATAATACGTTTATTAACATGACAAAGTCTAGCATGCCGGATATTAAAAGTGCACAACATGTAAGCAGAACTAGAAATTTTATTCGCTTCAACATTTAACTTAAACATTCCATCAGTAGCATACCATTTCCCCACAAATACATTATTCTTTGTGATGGTATATAAATCAGCCCCTATAATTTGAGTAAACCCAGCCTTGTTCAGAAGAAAACCAGATACTAGATTCTTTCTCATCTCTGGAGTATGCAAGACGTCTTTCAGGATAACTGTCTTTCCAGAGGTAAACTTCAGTTCTACTGTTCCAGTTCCAGCAACTATAGTGGAGTGGGAATCACCCAACAACACTTTCTTGTCCTCAGCTTCAGAATAGGACTTGAACATTTCTCGATCATAGCAGACATGTCGAGAAGCACTAGTGTCGACCCACCATCCCTCGGATCCACCAACAAAATTGATCTCAGAGATCATGGCAATAAGTTGGTCTTCGGTTAGGTTCGCCTGAGGTGCAGGGCGAGATCCATTCTGGCAGTTCCTGGCCATATGCCCTGGCCTACCACAGGTGTAGCAAAGGAACTGTGCTGAATCATTCTTGGAGGGATGTTTCTGTCCATTCTGATTTCGCGGAGGATTCTGATTCTGATGGTTGCGGTTCTGATTGTTCCGGTTCTGCTGGTTCCGATTCTGATGGTTCCGATTTTTATTATTATTCTGATTTTTCATTGTCTTTCCATTGGGTTTCAGAGAAACAGGGGTAGACTTCTTATGGTTTGAAATAATCAGAACTTCCTCTTTCTGATCTTGTTTCCTAGCTTCCTCCTCAATACGAAGTCGGGTAATCAGGCTTTCTAGGGAAAACTCTTTAGTTTTATGCCTAAGGACATTCTTAAAATCTTTTCAGCTAGGGGGCAATTTGTCTATCACAACAGCTACTTGAAATTGCTCATCTAAAGTCATTCCCTCAGATATAATTTCATGAGCAATCTTTTGAAGCTCGTGTGATTGGGTTTCCACAGACTTATCATCAGTCATTTGAAATTTCAGATAGCGACTGACAACATATTTCTTTGTGTCAGCCTCCTCAGTGTCATATTTCTTTCTAAGGGCTTCCCAAATATCTTTTGCAGTTTGTTCAGAACAGTAATAATCATAAAGATCACCGGACAGACCATTCAGGATAACATTCTTACATAAAAAATCATTTTCAATCCAACGGTCTAATTCTTTAGTTTGGATTTCAGTAGGTTCAGCAGGCAATATTGGTTTTTCAGTATCACAAACATATGCAACCTTTTGTGTTGTAAGAAAAAACAGCATCTTTTGTCTCCATCTTTTAAAGTGTTGGCCCTCAAAACGAAAGGGCCTATTCAGGTCTTTTGCAGCAATTTCAGTAATTGAATTCATGGCAGACATAGAAATTACGTCTTAAAATTGTTGGAAAAAATATGCTGTAAATTCGAAATAAAAGAAGGAACGATGGTACCAATTTTGCTTGGGTTGAGTCGCGGACTAGGTCGCTCTCTTTAAGACGTTTCGCGGCTCTGCCCAAAATTGTGCAAGCAGTTTCGTAGCCCCGCCGTCCCCAAGATAAAACAGCCCAGAATCTTCTCTGTCTCGTTCAAAAATTGAACAATAGATGAACGGTATACAAATCACCCTTAATCTCTTTATTTGCTCGGAATCACCAATACCATTGAAAGAAATCAGCAAGAAGCAGAAACGAAAAACTGATTGTAAACAAGAAGACTGTTTGCAAAACTTTTCTAACTTCGAATACTCTGGAAGAACACTATGTTTCTGAAAGCACACTCAGTTTCTGATTTCGAAAGAAGACTCTGTTTCTTTTGTTTTTCTCTGTGTATAAAACTCTAGAACTAGATGGTATTTATAGATAGAAAACGTGCAATCGAAAAACGAAAATATAGACTAGATTCATTGGCAACAAATCGTGGAGAAGATACTCGGCGGGATTTATGCCAGAAATCGCGGAGCCAAAACGTGTTTTGAGAGACTGTTTAGACTCAGTCCTCTTCAGAAATTTATTTTTTTCGTTTAAATAAATTTTCAGCAAAAAAGAAGTTTTGCTGTTTTGCTCTCTAAATGACCCAACCCAACCCGACCGACCGGACGGATGGCGGCGGCGAGGGCCTATCTCTCCCCTCCTCATAAAAGAGTGGTACCCCCAAGGGGTCCAAACCCAAGTCCTAACTATCTTCTTATATACTCTACCTCAAAGAGATATATAGTAGATATGAGACTATAAAATAGAGAGTGGTTCAAAGATCAAAATAGGAGAGAGAGGTCCAGAGTTCAAAACCAGGTAAACACACATTTGTTTTTATTTTTAAAAAGCCAAATTTGCAACAGATACTCGAAAGAAAGCTTCCGAGTCCCATAGGGATCTCGAGACATCCAAATAGCTGCGTACAACCTTGAACCCGCTCCAGGACCAACTGATCGCCGAGAGAAAATACCGGATGGTTGAAAGAGCCATTTATGATACCAAAATGACCAGCATCTGGAATAAGGCTGAGGGCCCGACTGGTTTCTAGGAAGGAATACCCCAAGCATGGCATACCAGCAGCAGACCTGAAGCATGGATCTCAAACCTGCTATCCGAAACGAGCATCATGCTCAAGTTTCGTCCCCAGCTACCACTCTGGCTCATCCTGCCAACATGGTGACAGTGGAAGTGCTTTAGGACTTATTCGCTGAGCACGACAAGAAGAAGGCGAATGGCAACGATTCTAAGGACGCCCTTGCAATAATCAATAATCAATTGCAAATAATCATGAAACCCCAAATTGAGTAAACAACTCCTTCAAATCATCTCTCTTTGTATCTAAGAAACTCTCCTACCTCGACCTCTGAATCTCCAATCTATTGGCTACTTCATTTGCCATTCCTTTTTGTGTTTTCTTCTTTTCTCTTTGGGATTCTTTCAAAAACATATGGCAGATTCACAAGGGTACAAATACTTTTTGTTTCCAAATTTGCAAAACTTAACCAATTTTTTTTATGGGTTATTTTCCTTCTGTTTCTCATTAGTTTAAGGCTCTTCTTCTTTAACCCCAAAAGTTTTTGTATTTCAGTCTAACTCTCATTTTAAAGTTTCACTGTTAGGTCAAACACATTGACCTGCACATGTCATCCATAAAATATGTAATGACCAAAACACCCAAAACTCATATTTCAATTAAAAGCAAAGTGACAATATTAAGGAAAATCTACATACAAAAGAAAATACAACATCTTGCAAAAATTCTCTCATCCACCACGCTAGTTGTCAATCCCACAATTATCTCCACCTCCAGTCCTCCACCACCTTGACCTTCCTCTATTACAAAAATAGAATCAGAACTCAAACTCAAAATACAATTACTTGAAGAAGTCAAGGAATTCGATCAACACCATCCTACTCATTTATCTAATCTTAACCTACTAGAATCCAAACACCACATCATACAAAATCAAACAAGAAATTCAACATAAACAACAACGGATGTTGGTATTGGAGAAGATTTGTGGGTGAGAACAAGAGAGAGATTCTAGTAGAAATGAAGAAAAAAGGGGGGTATTTCCCTTTTGGCACATAAATGAACCAGCACTAAAATCAAAGGAAGTGACAACATAGTAGTAATTATTCTATAGGTGGGAAAATGGGAATTAACTAGGACTAGAGATTCTCCGATTGTCACTAAGGGAATTGTCAGCACTGCAATTCTCATTAGAACATGGCATGTAAATTCTTCAAAGTAACTCCACCATCTCATGTTCCAAACCGAATCCAAGATCTTTAGAAGTCGTCACTTCCTCTAAATCCATGCACCGTGATATGTTCCCTCCTTTTGGTCTGCTTCTTACCACCAAGGACTCACTTTCACTACTATTGTTGTTTATATCTTCATCTTCCTTCATAGAACTCCCTTGGTACATCTTTTTGTCCCTCCAAGCTCTTTTCATCCATAGAAAGAAATGGGTTTCAACAAAATTTTGAAAACCCATTCATATCTTGTGCAATCAAACTCAATGGAGGTTTTCGCTCGTTGATTTGAGGAAAGACTGGACAATTTATTGATTGGCTGAGGTGGTACTCGGCGAGAGATGACTTAGTGAGGCTAAATTCGACGAGGCAAAACTCAGCGAGTTGCTTCTTACCTGCTCCAAACAAGACCACAATACCAATTGATCTCTTCAGAGTTTTTGGTTGAAGTTTTGAAGAGAGGAAGAAATAAGAAATATTATATAATAACGGAAAAGAGATCTGGATAAGATGAGTTTATATTCCCTCAAGATGCACATATCAGATTGTATGTATCTCAAAGAAATATGCAATTAGGTCTTTAACACAAATATGGATGACTGAAGCTGGTCAATATGTTTGACCTAACAGCCAAACTTTAAAATGGGGTTAAACTAGAATACAAAAAAATTTGAGGGTAAAAAAAGAATAATCATAAATTAATGGGGGCCAAAAGAAAAATAATATTTTTTATTATTAATGGAAGAAGTAATTGATGGCATAGGACCTCAAACGTCCAATTGTTGTGTAAAAGCATTAGAGGAAAGTCTAAACTACACATCAGCTTCTTCACCTGTGTCTGTGTTGCCATTTTCTTGAGATGTGAGCATGAAATTGTTGTCATTCTCCAAAATTCAATTAAATAATTGAGTTCTTTACATGATTGTTTGAATAGAAGGATATTTTTCAGATTTTAAGCGATGCTAGTATAACAAAGACAATAATATATATAAAAAAGTGATGGTCAATCAGGGCTTCTAGAAAAATATATTCTTGTAGTTAATGAAAGCGGAGCTTGGGTTTTGAAAAATGAAAACCATCACTAGAATATATATCTAAGGTTGGTAGGCTTACTCTCATTAAGAGCACCATCACTAGCAATCCTGTCCTCATGATGTCAGCCATCCCCTTACCTACATCTGTAGCTAATGACATATAAAACATATGTAGAGACTTTCTTTGCTAATAACATATAAAACATATGCATAAACTTTTTTTGGGCAAACTAATTGCTCGCTAAACATAAATACTTTGTCAAGTGGGAAGATATTTAGGCATAAAAAAGCTTAAACATTTCAATCAGGCTCTCACCAAATGGATTTGGAGATTTGGTAAAGACTAAGGAACTCTGTGGAGAACTATTATTTGGCAGAAATATGAGATTCTTTCTAATGCATGGTTCACTGACCAAGTCTCCACTGCTTATGAGTATAGTTGGTGGAAAGCTATCATGAATGGGGAATTCTAAATGTCGAGGAAATGAGCGAGGAAACCAGCTAGGGGAGTGAGGTGGAGGGAGGGAAACCATTCACCTCCTCGGGATGCGTGCAAGAAAAGTCAACGCACGCATCCTGAGGAGGGTGAATGGTTCCCCTCCCTCCACCTCACTCCCCTCGCTGGTTTCCTCGCTCATTTCCTCGCCATGTAGCCTTACTCTGAATGAATATAAAGTCTTTATTTGAGAAAGAGATTTCCTATTTAGCAAGCAGAGGCTCTAGAATCAGGTTCCATGAGGATTCATTGGCTGATATTCAACCTCTCAAAACCAAATTCCAGCCATTTATGACATCTCTCATAGAAAAGGTGGAAAGATCTCCTAATTTTAGCCATGACATGACAAAATATTGACATACTACAGACTTCTCAATCAAATAGGCCTGCTAATTGCTAACAGATGTTGTTTTTGTGAATCCAATCCATAAAGCATCCAACAATTGTTATTTGTCTACAATTTTTCCCTGGAAATTTGTAGATCATTTGTGATGGGTCAGCTGGAGTGTTGCCTTCTGGAGATTTTTTCCTTGGGTGGGTTAAAAAATGGGTGAGAGATGGTTGCTCTACCATTGGAGCTTGGTTATGGTCCAGAGTCTTATTTGCTACTATTTGGTTAGTTTGTAAAGGAGAAACAATAGGAATTTTAGAGGGGTGAAGAAAAATATTTTTCACTGTTTGTAAAGACATCAAATATCTTGTTTAACACTAGAAAAATGCCCGTGCCGTTGGCACTACTACAGAGTACATCGTACTTTAACGAAATTATCGAATAATTGAAATTGGGTTTTTCTTTCATTTATTAAAAAATCACTTACAATGAATGAGTACAAAGAGTAAATTTCAACAAAGTAAAGAGATTTGAAAACCACCACAATGTTTGAGATAAGTTCAACAGAGTAAAGAGATTTCAACAGATATATGACAAAGAATTCAGTCAAGAAAATAGTAGTTTGAACACAATGCTCAACACAACAAAAATGTCATCAAGCTCATGCTTCAAACGGTTAAAACATAAACCAAAACGGTTAAAACAAAATCTCATGCTCCACATAGGAAAAATCTCACATAAGCAAGTATCACATCAACCAAAATTGGAAATACCCATATATTTGGAAATATCCAAAAATTATAACAGAGGGATTTGAATCGTACCTTGAGTTTATTTTCTTTGGTTGCTCTTTGGTTGTAAGCCTTCAAATCCCTCAGCTCTTGTACCTCCTTCTGAAACCTCCTGTTCTCCTTTGTCAGTGTTCCACAACATCTCTTCAAGTACTCACAGTCCACCTCTGTTTGCTTCAAATTTGTTCTGAAAATTTCATAGATTTTCATTGAATCAGAACAAAAATACAAAAATTGAAACACCCATTAAAAGAGATTGACGAAGGTTTGAAAAAACAAATAAAAAATGTACCTTGCTCATATGTTCTGAAACCAAACTTCTACTTGTCTGGGTCTGAGATTCAGCTGTTTTGCTAATTCAAGCTTTTGTTTCTGAGATTTCAAACAAATGACAAATGGGATTAGAGAAATTCACACCAAATCAAATAAACATCATAACTTTTTAGTTATCGTTTTCAGATTTACTTACTGGGTTGAGAGTATTGTGTTCTTTGAAGCTTTCTTCATCCAAAGCTCTCTCTCTAGATCCATTTCAACACCCAAAGGTTCAGAGTCTATACTTCCTCCACTTCTGTGAATCGAGAAATCCATCTGGAAAGATGAAATAGTGCTGTTTGGAGAGCACACACCAAACCCATCTTCAACCTCCTCATTTGAAGGCAACCGATTCACATCAAACCCCCCTACAAAGATATAACCCAAACCAAAAATCAGCAAATAAGTAAATAAAAATAAGCAAAGAGCATTCACATTCCAGTAAATCACCGAAACATAATTTCAAAATTTCACCGAATCGAAGAATGAAATCAACAAAAAATAAGAAGAAGAAGGAGAAAAAAAAAACCTGTTTTGCTATGCTGAAAGCAGAAAAAAAAAAGATCTGAAATAGATCTGAAGAAGAATAAGAAGAGGAGATCTAAAGAAGAAGAAGGATCTGAACTCAAACTTCTTCAGCCAGAGATCTAAACTTCTTCTTCAGTTCGGTTCTCTCAATCAGTGAGTTCTTCACTTCTTCAGCCAGGTATCTTCTCAAACTTCTTCTTCTTCTTCTTCTTACCAGACTCAACAAGAGGAGGGACGGAAAGATCTTCAGTGGCGATGGTGGCTGTGCTTTCGACGCTTAGAAGCGGCTCCGTCTTCGGGAGATCGGGTTAGGGTTTGAGCACTAAGGAGGAGATTTGTGATGCGTTTTGGGTTAGGGTTTGAGGAGTTTGTGTTGGAGAGTTTCTGTTGTGTGTGGAAGGGATGAGAAGTTGTAGAGTTGGGGGGAGATGGATGAGAAGTTGTAGAGTTTAGGAATCGCAGAGGAAGAGAGGGGTGGTGGTGTGGAGAGAGTGAGGAGAGCATCGGGGTCAAATTCTTTCATTTAACTTTTGCCATAAACATAAGTTGTTGCCACGTAGGACAAACTCTCACAGAACACTGTTCATGAACAGTAAAAACCCTATCTGAATTGTAAGATAGATTAGGCAATTTGTGAGGTTATGGGGTTATTTAAAGGGCATCCCCTCTCATACTTGTATTTCTGATTGGGTAGCTTGTTTACTTCGTAATTTCATTGTATAGTTATGTATTATGACCACCGTGGTCACTTATTATTATTGATGAAATTTTCATGTTGTTTGATTGCTTAAATAAATAAATAAACCTAAAACCAGACTATCAAATGGAGGAGAGGGAGGGAAAGGTCGACTTGTGAAGATGAAAGGTAGACAAAATGGAGGAGGGGGAGCAAAGAACGGGAGAAAGTTGCGAAGATTTCCAAGTCACTACTCTCATATGAACTAGCAATTTCTCTATTACTATACGTGGCTTGCTTACTCACTTGCCAAATTGGGCAAGTTATGTATGCAAGATATAAAGAGAAGGCCTCCAACATTTGCAAAAAAAAAAAAAAAAAAATTCAACTCATAGCTTCCAAATTTGGCTAATGAATTAAAAGTAGTAAATTACATGTTAAAAAAAAACTTTGTACCAAATATTTGGCCCATGAGTCATAAGGGTAGCAAAGTAATTTACATATGACTTAGAGGCTCTAACTAGAGCCTAAACAAACATTTCCCAATACCTATTTTTTTAATTTGTTTTGTTAAAAGCCTACGGCCTACTTAAATTAATAATAATGATTACAATATCGGTGTTCTGCTGCAACAGCTAAATTATGAACCTCAACATTGAGGTCTCTACATAAAAACTTATATTTCCAAGTTTTGTGCAAATTTAATTCTCCTAATATTACAAATAAGAGGTTGCCACACCCAAACCATGGCAGTATTAAGCTCAAAAATGTCTTATTGCAAAATGGCATGGAGTGTATCCAAGTTTCCCAAAAGCAATCATGTGTTCCATTGTTGAGCCTGGATCAAAAGTAGTGCACCTCCGTTGCATGGCATTCCACCATAGTGTTGTTAAACACCTTTCTTAAAATTGGGAATGCTACTTGAGCCAAAATATTATCATGCATGTCTACCGCAAAAAATGCCCACTGCTCCATGTTTAGAGGAATCAAAGAAACTAACATCATAAGTAACAGTCACAGAGTCTGGGGCCACATCGGGGGAAAGTGGTCGCTGCTGATCTGGAGTTCAGCCTGTGATACCTAACTAAATGGAGTTGGGTTTGGTCACCTCTAATCTGGTTGCCATTGCCTCATTGAAGGGGGGACCTGTTGCAGAACTGGGAACAACCTGTGGGGTGGAGGGATGTTTATGTGTGTATGTTTGTGCTGTTGCCGAAATTTAGTTTAAGGAATGGATCATAATGTTGGGATTTTCGGGCTCGAAACCTAAAGATTATAGTGGGAGAGCTCTGGTGGTAAACCATTGTTTGTGCCAGTTAGACCAAATGTGGTGAAAGGAAGTTAGGAACAACTGTGAGCAGAATCTGGTTTTGTGGAAAATGCAGTTGTTACAAATCTGCTAAATTGTTTGGATCACCGCACTGGATTGAGAGAGCATCTCATCTTTTGTACCTGGATATGTTTTAGTTGTGTCCCACATAAAGGTGAAAACAAAGAGATCGATGGTGTGCTAAAATTCTCATTGAGCCAGTAAATAAGAATAGGGGAAAGTTGCCGCCATTGTTTAATAACGGGGCAGAGGAAGAAAAGGTGGGTAGCATCTTCGATGTGGTTCTGGCAGAAGATACATCTTTCATCAATAGGCGTGTGCAGCCTAACCAAGTTTGTCAGGGAAGGGATGATATTTTGACTGATTTTTCATGGCAGAAACAATGCTAGAAGATGTGCTTTAATTGTCCACAAATCTTTAAGTTGTTTAGCAAGACTAGTAGGAGGAGGGGGATGAGAGGTGGAGCTTTCGAGCTGATCTCCAGTGAACGCTTGAGTGACACTTTTAACTAAAACAATTCATTTTTTGTCAAACATCCATACTAGTTTATCGAGACAATCCTAGGGCCTTACTGAAATATCCATAATGTCCCTGCCCACAGGGTCAGAGAAGAGGGAGTTGATCAGTCCCATATCCACTGTATTTCCTGAGGAGATGAGGTATCCCACAACTCATGAATAGATTTGGGTAAGTGAGGTGTCAAAGGAATAGGTAAACACTATACAAGGACGAAGTCGGGTTTGACCCAACAATCCTTCCAAAGATCAATTTGATTACCAGACATAATTTGCTAGATGAGCATGTTTTTCATTTTAGAGAGTGTAGTGAGATTCTCTCTACAAGCAAAAGTGGCAATTGCAGGTGCTTTTGAGAGCTGGAACTAGTGTTATAAAAATCCTCCTAAGCGGCTAGGCGACCACCTAGACGGGTTTTCGAAATTTTTTATTTTTATTTCCATATCAAAAAAATTAAGACAGTTTTTTAAAGATATTTTGCATATGTATCTTGTCATTGAATTGGAAGTAATTTATATGCTATTATGCTTACCTTTTATAAATTGCAATTTATAATACATAAAAAAAAAAACCCCGCCTAGGCCTTTGGGCACTAGTCCCCTGCTCACCGCCAGCCTACCACCTAGCAATTTTTAGATCGCTGACTACAACAAACTTTTCTTGTTGAAGTATAGAGCTTGAATTGAACCACGCGAGGGTTTTGAGGTGAATTGAGGGGTTGCCACATATTTTTTGTCATTAAGGCAATATTTGCATTCGTTGAAGAAGGAATGTTGAGGCCTTTGAGGTGTTGAGATAGAGAAATGCGGTCCCAAGTACATATATGTTTGGCTTTGCTCTCCACCATGTCGTTCCACCAAAAATTACGGGCAAGATGATTCAGTTTAGTAGTGACGACGCAGTAAAGGAGGAAAGATTGCATTGTGTATACTAGTATCGAGTTCAAACAACCTTTATCATAACTGTTGTACCAGCCTAGGAGAGGACTTTGGATTTCCAGCTTGAGAATTTAGTGTTGACCTTATCAATCAGAAACTAGAAGTCATTAGATTTTTTTTCTTTGACAACAATAGAGGAGACTCGAGATATTTTTCCCCGGGGTTATATAGTTTGGATCCCAAGATTCTATTTATCATTTTAGAGCGTCTCGCATGGACATTAGATTTGTAAAAGACTGAAGATTTATCATAATTCACCCCTTGACCAGAGGCTAAGTAGTATTGTTGGAGTATGTCTTTGACTGTATGGGCTTCGACCAAGGTGGCACGACAAAAAATGTAAACAATCGGCATACAGAAGATGGCTGATGGAGGGAAAATGTTTTTTGATCTTGATCCCTTGGATAAGGCCGTCATGTTCCACTTAAGAAAGTATATTGGAAATAGCCTCAGCCATAATAATAAAAAGATATGGAGAGAGTGGGTCCCCTTGTCTAATACCTCTAGTTGGTTTGATGGATGGGAGTGGAGACCCATTAAGTAAGACTTGCAGAGAAGATGAAGAGATGCATTGTTCAATCATTTGGATCCATCCTCTAGCAAATCCTAATTGTTTGAAGATGTCAATCAGAAATTACCATTCTAACATATCATAGGCTTTGGCCAAATATATTTTGATAGCCATCCATTCCTACTTCTTTTTTAGGATATGTTTCATTTGAAAAAAAGTTTCATGTGATATACTGACATTGTTCGCGATGGAATGCCTTTTCAGAAAACACCTTGATTGGGGGAGATAATATTATCTAACAAAGGTTTCATCCGATTGGCCTAGTATTTGCAAAGACCAATGGGTCTAAATTTATCAAAGGTTGTTGGATTAGGGATTTTTGAGATTAAGGCAATGAACATTTCATTGAGTTTGGGGTTCAGTCGCCTAGTAGTAAAAAAGTTTTGAACCACTTCGATCACATCATGTTTCACAATATTCCAGTAGTGTTGGAAAAAGAAGGCATGAAATCCATCAGGCCTAGGAGCTTTGTGGCTGCCCATGCAAGAGATAATAGAGTGGATTTCATCCTCGCTTGAGATGGTAAGAAGAGTCACATTGTCCTCATCAGAGATTGGTGGCTCAAAAAGAGATAGAATCTCAAGGCAAGGAGTAGGGTAGGGGATTGGAAGATATGTTCAAAATAGTTATTGAGAACCTAACATGTTGAATCCTGGTCGGAGTGCCACTTATTAAAATCATCTTTGAATCGCAAAATCAGGCTCCTCTTCCAGCGTAGCAAGTAGGCGAGGTTTAAGAATTTTATGTTCTTGTCACCATTGAGAAGCCAAGAGTAGCTTGATTTGTTGCGTCAGAAAAGTTCTTTTCTCAAATAAAGTTCAACGAGTTGCTCTTCGAGGATGGATATGGTGGTGACATAATTTTTTAAAGGTGTCTCATTTTGAAGGTTATCAAAGGCAAATTGAGTGCCAGAAATACATTGTTGCATATTCCCGAAGTCCAATTTATTCCATCTGTTAAGAGTATAACTCAATTTTTTGATTTTGAAATGGAAATTCTAAGAAGGGAGATGATGGTAATAAGGACTCCAAGAGGAAGTGACGAGTTTACGACAGCGGGGGTCTCGTACCCACATGTTGAAAAACCTAAAAGGTTTGAAACCTTGAGTGATTTTAGAGACTAGTTGGAGAGATAGGGCTCTATGGTCCGAGGCCGAAGTGTGGACTGTGTGAGCAATATTCAAGGGGAACCAGTCCATCCAATTAGTACACACCAGGATACGATCCAGTTTAGCTTTAACCCCATTATTATCTTTCCATTTGTTGTCCAGAAAAACTGTGAGCCATTGAACAGGAAATCCATCAAATCATGTTTATCAATGAAGGTGTGCAGATGATTAAGATTTGATTTTCTAGGTGTATTGCCCCACAGTTTATCCCTAGGAAGAAGAATAGAATATAGATCACCAATAATAAGTTTGGGTAAAGAGTGGTTATCTGTAACGACCCCATAATTTTAGCATTTATAATGTATTCGTCTTATTTACTTTGTGTTTAGGTTTTGAAATTTTTAAAAAAAGGTGCCAATAGAATTTTGTTTTAAAACCTTAACCTAATAGGGTTTATTGATACCTTCTCTACCCGTAAAAGGTTGTGAAAAGAAAAGAAGAAGGGAACAAAGTTGGGAGAAAAGAATAAGAAGAGGAAGAGCAAGGAAAAAGAGAAGGAAAATAAGTAAGTTTTTCAAACCTAACTTTGATGTTGATTTGTATTCAATTGGTCCAATTTGACCTTGAAATTTCGTTAGAGGTTTTAGGTTTTAGTTTAATAGAACGTATAGTCGGTTTTTGAACTAGATTGAGTTAGTTTTTTGTAGACGAAACACAAAGATTGTTTGACTGAACTTGTTTTACTGTGGTTGCTGTTTTTACTTCATTGATATGATGATGGTCATTCTGCTACAAAGAAAAGACATACTTGTTGACATTTGAAGGAAAAAAAAAAAGGAAGCTTGATGTTGACAGATTTGTGGTGGAAATGTTTTATGAAAATTCTAGGGGGCGAGGGCGGGGCGAGGGAGGGGGTGTAATTGCCCATCGCCCTCGAGATAAGCGACGGCTTGCATCTCGAGGGAGATGGGCGGTTACACCCCTCGCTCCCTATATTTACTCAATGTTTTAATAAGAAAGCAAGCAATAACATATTTGTGGAGCCTCGAAAGTGAAAAAAAGAGCTTGATGTTGACATTTAACTTTTGATTCTTTGATTGAGTTTCACAAGAGGGAATATTTTAATAAAGTTAGTTTATAAGATTAAGTTGGAAAAGCGAAGCTCACATGGATGGAAGGATATGTTTATGAGGATGACCCAAAGAAAGGTACATAACATAACATAGAAAAAATAAAAACCCATTTTTACTATTTAAAAATGGATCAAACCATTTTGTCAAGTTGGATTTTGATGTGGCCGAAAATTGGAATAACTTTTGTGTCAAGTATTTTAATTAGCTCAATAACGAAATGAAATCATTGGCTACACTTGATTAAGCGTACAATAATCTATCCCTTTTTAGAGCAGACTTTGGATAATAATTGCAGATAATCACACTTTTGGGTGCACCATATGTAGGCGATTTTGTTGATGAAGATGTTAACTTTCCTAAATCTTTTTCCTGTCTAATACACTGTCATAGCATCACTCTTGGTGGAGGAGTGGAAGTCACTTGAGGGTATTTCTTCTTATGATGTTCAGTTTGTCATGGAGACAAACAAGACTTATGTTGGTAGTTTATCTGTTCGACCTTATTTGATCAACAGGGTTCTAGAGGAACAACATAAGGATTCATGTTTGTTGAGAAAATTGGAGGATTTGGTGCTTGATAACTTAGATTATTGTCCCTCAGAGTGGCTAGTTGGGTCCGATGGTGGTTTGAGATTTCATAGGAAACTATGTGTGCCCGATATTGATGGGTTTAAGAAAGAGATTACGGATGAGGCTCATAAGTCACGTTTTACAATTCACCCGAGAGACACTAAATGTATCATGATCTAAAGCAATTTTTGGTGGGAAGACATGAAGAAGGATGTGGGAGATTATGTATCACGATGTTTTACTTGTCAACAAGTGAAGGCCGAGCATCAGCGACCATCGGGTTTGTTGTACCCTTTGAAGATTCCTATTTGAAAATGGGAAACTATTTCATGGACTTTGTAGATGGCTTACCGAAGACTCGACGAGGTAATGAGTCGATTTATGTCATAGTTGATCGTTTGACTAAGTCCGTGCATTTTATTTCAGTTGGTGTACATCGTAATACCGATCAGTTAGAGAAACGATATATCCGTGATATAGTTAGGCCCCACGGGGTACTAGTGTCCATAGTGTCAGACATAGATCCCCTGTTTGCATCTAAGTTTTGGGAGGGTTTTCAGCGAGCTATTGGGACGAGGCTAGATTTGAGTATTGCTTATCATCCTCAGACTGATGGTCAGACTGAGTGGGTGAATCAAGTTCGAAAGGATATGCTTTGGGCATGTGTGCTCGATTTTGGTGGGAGTTGGGACGAGATTCATTTTGAGGTGTGTATAATGTAATGACCCCATAATTTTAACATTTATAATGTGTTGGTCTTATTTATTTTGTGTAAAAGAAGAAAAAAAGAAGAGGGAAAACAAGGAGAAGGAAAATATGTGAATTTTTTGAACCTAACTTTGATGTTGATTTGTGTTCAATTGGTCCTATTTGAGCTTGAAATTTCGTTAGAGGTTTTAAGTTTTAGTTTAATAGAACATATAGTCGGTTTCTGAACTAGATTGAGTTAGTTTTTTTTTAGACGAAACACAAATGTTGTTTGATTGAACTTGTTTTATTGTGGTTGCTATTTTTTGCTTCATTGATCGGATGATGGTCTTTATGCTATAAATAAAAGACATACTCGTTGACATTTCAAGGAAAAAAAGGAAGCTTGATGTTGACAGATTGTTTTAATAAGCAAGCAAGCAATTACATATTTGTAGAGCGTGGAAAGTGAAAAAAAAAGAGCTTGATGTTGACATTTAACTTTTGATTCTTTGATTGAGTTTCACATGGGAGAATATGCTCACGTTAATGGAAGGATAGGTTTATGAGGATGACCAAAATCTATATTACAATTCAGAGTAGTGTTTTACTATTCATTGTTGATTGAGACAAAGTCAAATCGAAAGAATTAGAGATAAAAGATTGTTAGGATTAAAAGTTAGAAAATGTATTGAATTTGAGGGTTGAGATTCATTTCTCATGATGACATATTTGTAAATATAAAACATGTAGAAGGGCAAAAATAATGAAAAACTTTTTTAAAAAATTGGTGGAATGTACATGTGGCGGAGAGAGAAAATATTGTGTTTTGCTTTTAACAAAATGAAAATTATTATAACTATCTATCGTTATTAGATTTTGGTAAAGTTAATATCGTTGAAATGCATTTTTTAAGATCTTTCCAACTAAATCAATGATCAACACGAGCGCTAAAATTTTAAAAATATATATTCTATAATTAAAAAACATATAAAGTATTTTACGTTTTTAATATTTTCAAAGCAATGAGACGGGCCGATCATACCCGAAAAAATGAGTCGGGCATCTTAATGCACATTTAAACACAAACTCTAAACTTCATATTTCGGTGAATTCAAATCTTGGGGGAGAACTCATTTTCGGCGTTTAAATTTTTCCCCAACTGATTCAAATTTGACCGAGTCTAACTCTAAAATTTATAATATATATTTTTACTTTAAAATAAGCTTACACTTCAATACTGATTCATAGGATAGTGAAATAGGTGTTATGTACAAAATATTTAGCAAAAATAAAATTATATGGAGTGCCAACGGCACGGGGCATACTCTAGTAAAGGTACATATCACAACCCAAAAAACAATATAAACCCATCTTTACTACAACCCGTTTTGTCAAGTTGGATTTTGATGTTGCCTGAAATTGGAATAACTTTTGTGTCAACTATTTTAATTAGCTCAATAATGAGATGAAATCATTGGCTACACTTGGTTAAGTGTACAATAATATATCCCTTTTTTAGAGCAGACTTTGGACTATAATGTCAGATAATCGCACTTTTGGGTGCACCATACGTAGGCGATTTGTTGATGAAGATGTTAACTTTGCTAAATCTTTTTCCTATCTAATACAAAAGCTATTAGGTTATTGTATCGAGTGGCCTTCTTTAAAATTATGGGGTTTAGTGTGGAAATTTATAAAGTGTGATTTACTGCCACAAAGATATTGTGATTTGTGAAGAAAATTTATATTCACCCATGTCTATGACATGTCCTTCTTGTTATATACAAATCCATTTTATTTGACAATGAGTCATGGAGTAAAACTTTTAGGATACACAATAGCCAGTACGGATAATCCTAAATTCATAAAATTTAAATCACATTGAATTGTATTCCTTAGAACTACCACATTTCTTGTGTTATGTTTTTCCTCTGCTATAGAGAAACTGAGTAATCTTCGGGTTGGGTTTTGCGGAAAGGGGGTGGTTTTTGAAATGCCTAAAATAGGCTTGATTGTTTTATCCGTAAAAAAATGTGACGTGATCTATACGCATTGTTAGCCAAGAGTGACTTTTATTGTATTCATATAGTTAGGGGTATCCGGTGATGCATGTCCGTATGTAATGTTCCCACTTAGGCATGGATGACGGAGAAATTTTCCTTTATATGAGAGAGACATACAAACATGTACGCTCAGCACAGAAATGGTGCGAATGTGGTATAGTCTAAGTGATCAATTAATTATAAATGACAACTGGTTTAAGATAAATAATTTATGGGTTGATAAATACTAGAATATTACCCCTATTTGTTTTCTAACCATTTCGTGCAGGATGACAAGTCCACTAATTTTTCTGTAGGTCTGACTTGTCATGGTTAACTTTCACAGAGTAAGTATAGTAAGGAAAATAACTACTAAAATAAACTACAAATTTTAATTAGCTTTATAGATTTGCCTCGCGGAGGAACTACCTGTTTTGGTTTGGTTGTTTTTTATGTACTTTGTTTCCTATCATTCCAAGTGGGTTTTGGCTTCTTGGGTACATTCCCTTGGGAATGTAGCTGACTAGCTTTGTTTCATGATTAGTAATTTCGGGCGAGGTTAGAAAAGTTTGTTTCGTACAAGACAAGCATATTGATGGACTATGTAGATTAATTGTTTTATTTTCTCTTTATTCTGGTAAATTTTGCATTTGATTATCTCTCATGGATGCCAACTGTTACTTTTAGTGAATGGAGTTCATGTCCCGAATTTGGGGGAAACATATATTCTTACATGGTTGTAAGGATTTCATTTTTGTGAAAATCGAGGCATGACATTATCACATAAATTTGCTAGACTCAGCATAATTTACCCCTAAGAGATGGGTTAGGCGTCTCGTACAAAAAAATAACAGAACATGTAGTATGAACAAGGTAATTATCAATAGTACAATTAAAGTAGTGTTTGCAAAAAGAAATAACAATAAGATGGATACCTTTTTTCCAGAAAAGAGCAAGACCTCTAGATTGTCTAGTTGCTGGTACAAAGACTATGTGTTTGAAGCCAAGTTTTCGAAGAGTGCAGTCCATCTTAGCAGAAGAGGCTTTGTTTTCAGAGAGAAAAAAGGATATTAGATTTGGATTTGGGAGAGGGCCTTTAGATTTCGGAATGCTCAGGGAGACCATAGACCCTTTGCGTTCCAGGAGAAAATCACGGATTCTTTGGCGACCCTTCACCAACATTCGCCAAGACCTCAGTAGGTGGAGAGCACTTTGGGGTGGAAGGGAAAGATGATTCATCGGAACTGATAGAGTGGGCATCGGATGTTATACCACTATGGGGGTGCAATTCATTGGGCCTGTGTAAATTCTCTAGTACTGCGCTGGTGTCACGCCCCGACCCGCCACGAGAATCGCAGCGTGCCGATGCGTGAACTAATCCGTAAAATAGGCGGATCGTAACCGGCCACAACATCATAATATAACACATTCTTGAAACGAGAATCAAACGGAAATAAAAACTACAATAAAATTTGAACAAAATAAGAGTATACGATTCGCCCCACCAGAGTCATAGCGACAAAAACAATATATACAACCATCTAGTATTTAACAGGATAATACAAAGGAAGCAAAACATACCCATACAGGGTGGACACGACCAAACAGCACAAAACACGCCTACAACGGAAAACTGGGCCTAAGCGCCACGATCAACAGGAACGCCACACTACCTGCACTCCAATAGAAGCACACCCCTTGCAGGGTCAGCAAAGCACAAAGCTAGCTGGTGCGAGCAAACTAAATACAAATAACAGAATAATATACAAGGAAAATTCATGCCACACAATAATGGATAAGTAACAGGTTCTAAAGTCTAAATCACACCGTGTCTTTAAGGATAATATTTCTAAGTTCAAGCACCAACATAAGCATTTCAAATTCAACAATAACTACAAGTTTACGAGATATGCCGATCATTACATGTGATTCAAACATGGTAAATATCAAGCGATGAAAATAAAGACAATCTCATAATTCTTCATAGTCACCTAGGTATAGCAATCAAGTCGAAACCCAAAAATTATGTATAAGTGTCTCATATTGTAGGTATTCGCATACCCTACGAATGTGTCTCACCCAGACACATCCCACAACGTGCACCAGTACCACTTTGGGTGGTTTGTATCCTAATGGGGTGCCATCTGCCAAGATACAAACTTAAACATTTCGAACGACTGGCCTAACACGACCAACCTAACACAAATCAAACTCAAGCGCGCTGGAAGGGAGAGTGAGTAATCTCCAACGCATGTCCTCCGTGACCCGTCCTACTGCACTCTCTAGTGGCAAGTGCGTGCGAGAGCTCACCGCACCTCAGCAAACTTGCCACATGCAATAGCGTCATCAATATCTAGTGCGAGTCATCTCAAGCACCATCAAACTCACGATGCGAGCAAGCTTCTAAGCATCGACACAATAGGCATTACAGTGGGGTAAAGACACTTACACTAATATCAACATGCACATACTATGAGTCTGTACAGAATCAAATGTAACAGACGCGTAACCATAATCAGTTAGACAATTTTCATAAATCCACGACTACGCTAGGGTCCCAACATAACCCAATTCACCACAATAAATTCATATGAGTCGAACTATCATACATGCTCAAAACTCGGCAATCTACGGTGAAATATGACATACTATGCAAACTCGAAAACGAAGCATACAAGCCTAACGTCATTACACCAATGCCATTACACCAAAGCCTAATCACACCCAAATTCAACCACTATTCGATTTCATTCTTGTATATCATGCTTTCAGAAAACTCAATACATAAATCATTCACAAAAGAACCAACACAACCATCTAAACCTCCAAAACCCCAAATTTCATACTTGTATTCAATTATACACAATCGACGGTATAATGTAAAAATTAAATTCGGGATTTAAAATAATTATTTATCAAAATAAATATTATAGTTACACTCACCTGAGCGGAATGGGTTTTCGGAACCCAAATCCTACCGGTCGAATCTCCCAACTTACAAAACAACGAATGCCGGACCACGAAAATTTTTAAACTGCAAGGCGGACTCAAAAGTGAACAAACTAGCCGAAAACTGGAAAATGAAATAAGTTACAACCGGCGCGTGACTGAAATAAAAACTTACAAGCAAATACAATCAGGCAAACACCTCGAAGAAACCCAAAGTTTGGCGAAAACTCACCGAAACCCACCCTACTCCGGTCTGATCGCCTCCGAATAGCACAACAGGCCGAAAATAGGGCCAAGAACACTGAAATCATGAATGTGCAGTTCACCCACGCGCCCAAAGCCCATATTCACGCCGAAGAACCTTCCTAACGGACATGCACACTGATTTTTTTAAAAATTCCGGCCAACCCCGAAATCACCCTTGCATGTGGGGTTTACAGGTTCCAAATGACGCCACAATCAGTCAAAGCCAACACCGATTGCCCACACAATCTGAGTATTTTGATATTTTTAAAACGAAAAACTGAAGAAAGAAGGAGAGGGGAGAAAGAGGAAGAAAAATAAGGAGGAAGAGATGAGTTTTGGGGGGAAGAAATCGGCAAATCAATCGAGATTTTGCCGGAGAAGAAGAGAACGAAGGGAGAAAATGCTCCCCGGAAGAAAAAAGAGAAAAAAGAAGGAAGAAGAAGGGAGGGGTCTTCTCTTAATATGTGGGTGTCTATTTGCCCCCACCGGATTTCTGAGTACACCTCACTTTCCAACAAATTTTTTTAAACAAAATCGACAGATATTGCAGCTGGTTTGCTTGACAGGAAGAAGATAGAGTCTAAGTAGGGGTGTTATCTCTTTCAGCCATGATAAACAAGGCCAAAGTGCGCTGGTTGTACTCCGAGTGCAAACAGGAACTAGTTTTTTCTTTGCATGGCCACCATACACAGTAGCTGACTGCAGTTGCTCAAGTTTGCGTTTCCCCAGTAGAGTAGGCTCTGCATCCCTGTTTATGTCCACGTTTCTTGCTAGTACAATACTTTGTGGTCTCTTAGTAGGAGATATAACCACCGATTGAATATTCATGTGCACCATAGATGATGGGATATTTGATTGAGAACGAGTGTCCCTGTAACCTGCTTAACATAGTGGGAGGGTTCGTCTATTGAGTTTGGCATTAGAACTATCTCTCTTCTCACTGCAAAGGGGGGAGAAAGAGCGAGTGTTGATGCTCGCAGAGTGGCCGCATGGTCTGTGTTATCTTTTGAGTGAGGTGGATAGAGGACTTCTTGTTCAAGTTGAGTTGAATTACCATTTGAAACTGAGGCCTCAACTATATATACGGATTGCATGGGGTGAAAGCTTGTTGGTAGGAATGGGGTAGGGGATGGTAGCATTAGGAAGTAAGGGTTTATTTCAAGATTTGATAAAGTGGGGAGGTGATTGAAAGTGGGATACATGGAGTTGATTAATTGGTCGAGATTGGGAGTGAGTGGCCATTGTAGATAGTGATGGGTAAAAGCTTCTAGAAGCATATTGGGGTTCTCCTGGGCGTGATGAACTAGGAAATTTGAAGATAAAGGAGATCGGGCAAAGGTTGAGATTGGAGTGGGGTTAAGCATTGGAAATGGGTCATTAGCAGCAAATGGAAATGGCACCATGGATGGGAGGGCATGCAATTGTTGTGATGTGTAATTTTGATTGTATGAGAGGGGGTGATTTGCATACATTGATTGAAGAGGACCTGGGAGGTACATATTAGTAAGGTGGGTGTCCATATCCCCTGGATGAACTGCGCTGATAGTGTTGTTGACGACATTAATAACTGGAACCAATGACTGCGTGCTAAACTCCGTTATAACTGGCGTTATAACCGCATTTGAAACCGGTGCGTTATACCCGCTGTTGAAACAAACGTTTAAACGACCGTTGAAATAAGTGTTATAACAGCCGTTGTAACAGGCGTGAAAGCTTTTGGTATTGCCATTACCGTTATCTGTGTGACTGTCAACGCCGTCAATGGATTGCTCTCACTAACATGGCCATGAGATCGCCGGCTTGCAAGATCTATAATGGGTTGTTGGGTGAATTGAGGTTGCCACTGCTGGCTAAAGATCTGCAAAGAGCCGATACGAGGATCCTTTCGGCATTTGATGTGTGCGGTTCTTTTGAATGGAGATCAAAACATTCTTCTCCAAGAGCAAGGTTTGTTTCTTGAGAGATTCATTGGCACTAGAGCATAGAGGGCAAACACGACTAAAAATGTGTCCAAGGTAGCCATAACAAAATCAGAAGTTCGAAGCATCTTCATAACATAATTTCAGAGCAAACATTCTTCCACCTTGAATACCAAAATTGGTTGTCATCGAAAAGGGAAATGGTTTAGAGGTATATAACCATACCTTGAATCGAATATAGGGTAGTGTAAGATCTTCCAAAGCTAGTTGATCGATTTCCATAAATTGTCCAATGCATGTAGCCAACGATTGAACATTTAACAAGAAACTCATGGAAGCAGATCCAACAATGAATTTTGAAGAAATTGATGGATGTGTATTGTGATTGTCTAACTCAAACAAAACCCTCGTAAGTGAATGAATGTGGAGGATTCATTCATGTTCTTGGAAAGTACACCAGTCATTCACTTGTGTAAATCACTATAAACATCAAAATTAAATTATATGCAAATGCTGAATTTTCAACGAATTGATGCAATGAGAAATGCAACAAATTTTTTTGTGTTTGTGCCATTGTGGTACTCATATAGTAGTGGCATAAGGCGAAGATAGAGGGTCACATACCCGCTGGCTTTCCCAACTAGCCTCAACCCTCGATCAAATGTCCGCGACTCTGTTCTTCTCCTCTTTCGCCGTACATATCTCATCTCTTCTTCTCCTTCCTTTGCCGCTGCGTCCACCGAACCCTTCACCATTGTTTTCGACCAAGAAAGCCTCCCGAGTAAGGGGTCTGTTCTTCTCTCTTCTGTTTCCATCCCAATCCCTCGTGGGCAGGTAATCTCTCTCTCTCTCTCTGCGTGCTTCTTTCACCATTGTTATAAAAAAACACGGTTTCTTACTGTTTTCGCTTCGTTTACATGAAGAATATTCTCACTTATTTGATCAGAAAAATCAAAAGTTTTTAAAAAACGAAAAAAAGTTACAATCTTTACACCAACCTTTTCTCTTGAACTGCACAAATCAAACTTTTGTCTCTGTAGAATGAAATTGGAACCCCTGTTAACGAGTTTGGATGTTGGGATTTTTAGAGATTTATACAAGCTATTTATGCAATATGTAATTGTTTATGTGGGAACAAAAGAGGATTTCATTGTCAATCAAAATGATAAACAAAACTTGTTGAATTTAGTGGGGGAGCAACATTGGCTTTTATAAAGGTGCCCCATTGGTGTTTACAATCATTTTGGATGTTTGTCTCAAAGAATGCAATACTATGCACACATACAAGGGAGAACTCAATTTGTAAAATATAATCTCAATTTAACTCCATGATTTGTTTTCTTCTTATGGTTTGTGATTACTCTGATGATGAAAAATCAGTTCATGGTTTGTTTTACTTTATTTCAACTTCTTGAACTTCGATGGGTGATTGTTTTGTAGGACTTGAATCACATCACAAAGAGTATCTTTGCTCATTTTCACCGTGGTACCGGTATGAGATTTTATCCTTCGAGGAAGTTTTGCTATTGTGGACAATCTTAGGGTCCATCCCAGTTTCTTTGGTGCAAATGCCATTTTCCCTGTTTCAAAAAGTCTTTCGCTGTCACAACCTGATCCACATGAAACAATATTGACTATAACACCGAGGTAGTATGCCAACCTCTGAGCCCGCCCACACTTGGTAGCCTGCTAGCCTCCTGAGCCCGCCCACACATGGAGCTGCCAGTCTCAGAGCCCGCCCACTCAGGGTATTACATTCGCCCTCTCTCCTTCCTCTCAGTACCACATTTTTGTTGTCCTATCTCACTAATGGAAGCACATAACTTAGTTTCTAGGTTTTCTATAAACCTGAAAAATCCCTTACTTCAAACACCCACAAAATCCTCAAGTTTGGATTTTTGGGGATCTCAGAAATGGGTTTCCTTGAAAACCCCATTGCCATTAAAGTTTGATTTGCAAAGGGTAGGAGATAACAAGGGGTTCGTGTGTAGAAACTCTGTAGAGAAAGTAAAGGGTGTTATGGGTTTGTCTCATGATTCTGATGTTTAAAGAAAAAAATTGGTAGTTTTCGTCCCTGGTGGAGGCTCAAATTTACGATCACTTCATGAAGGCACTCTTGGAGGATCAATATGTGGTGAAATTGCTATTCTGGTCACTAATAAACCTGGTAAGAATCTTTTAGAAGCTCATTGGTTTGGTCCTGTGATTTCTATATAGATTATCTTTGATTGATTGGAAAACAAAAAACAACAACATTGTTGAATGATTTCCACAACCACATTATTTCCTATGCATTGTGATTTTATTTTTATTATTTTTCTTTCTTGGAGGACGCCAAAGTTATGTCCTCCTTATACTAGAATTCGATACAAGGAAAGAAGAGTTTGAGCGTGTGTGCTAAGGTTATGCTTATACCCATTCTATGTCAAATTGTGGAGGGGTAGAGTATGCAAGAGACACGGGGATCCCAGTTGTTGTGTTCCCCAAAACAACCAGTGCACCAGAGGGACTATCTGCCGTTGACCTTGTTAACACTCTTAAGTAAGGTTATTCTCTTACAGTATAGATTTGCTTAATCGCTCTGAATGTTCATATTTTATGCTATACCTGATCACTCTGGGTGTTTATGTTTTATGCTATACGATATAAAATGTGTACCTTGAGAAGTTATAAGAAACTTGAATAAAACAAAATGTGGGAGTTGTTATGAGCATGCAGTTCAAGTTTGAAGAGAAGTATACACAGTATACAAAATCACAAAAGTCATACAAATGTATATGCCTTTTTTTTAAACCAGCTATAGTTATCGAAACACTATGTATTGGAAACCTAAATTCAGGATATGCCTACCGAAACGTATTGTGTATCGTAAGATACTATGCAAAAAAATAAAATAAAAAATATGAATATATATATAACATATAAATAAGACTTATTCAAGTGAGGAAGTCTGGAAAAACACTTCCATTGATAGGGCTGAAAACCGAACCGCCGGATCGGTTTTTCACCTAAACCGTGAACCGAACCGAACCGACTTAGGTCGGTTTTAAAATTTTCAAACCGAAACCGAACCGACCATTAACAAAATCGATCCGAAACCGAACCGATTCTAATTTATGCAAACCGTAACCGAGCCGAACCGATTAAAATCGAATCAAAACCGAAATAAAACCGAACCGACCGACTATTTTAAACATATTGTATTATTTATATATAAAATATATATTATTTATTATATATATTCGGTCGGTTTGGTTTGGTCGGTTAAAATCACATAGAAACCGAAAACCGAACCGACTACTTTGGTTTTGAATTTTTTAGAACCGAAACCGATCCGAACCGAATTTAAACCGAACCGATGGTTCGGTTTAGATCGGTTCGGTCGGTTTAATCGGTTTGATCGGTTTTTTGTTCAGCCCTATCCATTGATATATGAATGATGTAGCATATACAAGTATAGATTTTTGTATCGTCCTTGTATCTTTATCTATGTGGCAATATACAATACTTATGGAGATAGTATTGCACATGTCGCAAAAGATGGATAACCGTGTATGGGAGTGTAAGATATTTCAGAACAGTGAAGTTATACCCAAAAGGAAAATGAGCATCAAATAGGAAAGCTCAACCAGTGACTTATCTTTTGTCCTTTGTCATGTATATATAAAAAGAATATGGAAACATGTGATATAATCATTCTAACCCTTACGTCCTCCCTCTCTAATTGGTTTTGTTTCTTTACTTTCTCATCTTTTGTATGTAGGGATTCATCTCTTAAATGAAGTCATATATAAAAATGCAACGCTAAATAGCATTATCTGGTATATATATATATTCTGCAAGCAGGGGATCTGAGGTTGACTTTATCCTCCTAGATGGCTATTTGAAACTGATACCGGTTGAGTTAATTCGAGCTTATACCAGATGTATATTCAACATCCATCCATCTCTTCTTCCAGCTTTTGGTGGTAAAGGATACTATGGTATGAAGGTGCACAAGGCTGTTATTGCCTCTGGAGCTAGGTATAGGTTCAATCTAGAGTTTTATTGTTGTTGTTGTTGTCCCCCGTTCCCTGTCTTTTGATTTTCTTGTGATTGATATAGTCATTTTGCCAATAGCAAATTTCTTTAATGATGTTGGATCAGCAGTCCACAGTGCCTGAAAAGTTGTACTTTTATGTTTTAAAAGCCGATTCTTCATCCAGTTTTTAGTTTTCATATTATAAACCCCCCACTACATGCACACACAGTAATCGAGAAAAAAGGGATAAAAGAGGGGAAAGACTTGATTTTTCTATCCTTCATTTGGTTGTTATTGATGAGAAATGCCGTCATTATTACTCAATGAGATGGATCAGCTGTCGTCACCATTACTTATTTATATGCCTTTTGTTTTCCATCTAACTTCAACATTTCCATCAAAATGTTTGTATGCATTTTTCAAGGGAACATGTTCTGCCATCCGAGTTCAACACCTTCATGTAACTCAGTACAGTTTGAATTTTAGTTTGAAAACAATTTGCAAATGTATAAGAAAGATCTTCGCATATCCTGACATTTTTTTTTTGGCATTATGTTATTGTAACTTTTGTAATGCATTGAAGAAATGCATCATCATGTATTTTGTACTAGTTTTGATTCGAGTATGACATTTTCATACTTGATGATAGTCGTGGTTCTGTCGTGACATTTTCATAGTCGTTACCCATACCTAAGAATTTTACTACTCTTGTCAAACTATTTGTTTGTTGATACCTCTCTCTAACCTCTGAACTGTTACTACTTATAAGTTTTTGTGGACAAAAGAAACTTAAATCTTAACTTTTCGTTTTTTTTTTCACTGGTCATTATATTAATCTAAAAATGAATATGTTTTTACTTTGTAAGGTACTCAGGGCCCACTATACACTTTGTGGATGAAGACTATGATACTGGTTGCATTCTTGCTCAAAGGGTTGTACTTTTATTAGCAAATGAAACAGCAGAGGAGTTGGCTGCTAGGGTTCTACAAGAAGTAACTATACCTAGATTTACTTTTTTACATTTGGTTGTTTGCTTCATTGTTACCTACAGAAAATATGATGCCACTTTAATGAATCAGTTTTTCTGCTTGTGATATCTCATCCATTTTAGGAACATCAGTTGTATGTAGAAGTTGCTTCAGCACTATGTGAAGTGCGAATAGTTTGGAGACAAGATGGAGTACCTCTAATTCAAAGCAGAGAAAACCCTGATCAATTCAACTAATTGTGCACGTGAGACAGCTTTTTGATTTGCGCAAGTGAGTTGTGATGAACTTATAACCTGATGTGATGGTAAAATCATTCTATCCAACTTCTTCACAAGTCTTTTAGTCTTTGCTTGAAAAATGTTGTACAAGTCCCTCTTATGTCGAAGAAATTTTATCAATCTTTGTTGATGCATGCTAGTTATTCCATTTGAATACTGTTGTTTACCGCTGGAGGTTTAGAGCAACTGGCAATAGATAAAGTCAAACGATAACTTTATATTTGAACAAAACTTATTTTCCCAACATTTGTGTTTTTAATCAATCATATGATTGGTTTGATCTTCTTGTCAAGCTATAAAAGCGAAATTTGCTTGGTTGACAATGGCAGGTAATTGTGGTATCTATTCTCGGAAGGTGTAACTTTGCATATCAGATTCAGTTGAGATAACTGCATTAACTTGCCTACTTGGGAGATAACTGCATTAACTTGCCTACTTGGGAGCTGGAACAAAATGCTGTGGAGTTCTTGTAAAATTTTGTTAGAGGTTTTAAGATTATTGTTGGTTACAACTCACAAGTTTATGTACACGGTTTGAAATTAATACACAGAACCAGTTGTGGCTTCTAGATATATTATTATATGAAACTAGGGTGTCGAAGCACTCTACGTGCGCGGATATCTAATATTTTTAATTTCATTTCAATAAGAAAAAATTATTATTAAGTTTCTAAACAAAATAATTATGTATAACCTTAAGGGCCTATGTATAGTTTATAAAAAGATAAGGGGCTTCAAATAAATTATGTTAAGGGCATAATTATAATTAATTAATGTTTGAAAGGGATTGGTTTTGATTGTAAAAAAAGTATGAAATTGAAGGGCAAAATGGGAAATCCAAAAATTAGATATAAGGGCATTTTTATAATTTTTAGATAATTGGAGGGCTTCGAATAAATTACATTAAGGGCTTAGTTATAATTAATGTTATAGGAGGCTGATTTTGATTGTAAATAATTTTAATTTGCAAGGGTAAAATGGTAATACTGTCTAATAGTATTTTTAATTTGAATGACATAACCACCCTTGTCACTCTTTGCCCAACTTTTGGTTTTTCCTGTAAATATTATTAAAAGTAGAGGGCATTTTCAAAATCTGAAAATCAGGTTGAATACATAACTCCTGTTCATTTGGGAGCACTGACGTTATAACTGCTTAGATGATGATTTGTTTATTAGAATTTTTTACAGTCTATTTGTTATTTGCATTATTGATAGATCACCTGTTAGTGTGGGCTCCACCAATAAGACACGAGAGAATTAAATACACCTTATTCATTTTTGCCATCCAAAATCTTTGTTTTTACTACTTTAATCAACTTATTTAGAATATAAATATGATGAATGTTTTAGGATAAGATAGCCATTACAAATATCAAGTTGAAGACACTGATCACTATTCATCTGGGGAATTCTCGTTATAGTGGCAGAGATTGGATGATGCAAATCGATCACCGGTGATTGTGAACAGGAAAAGAAAAACAGAGCATTTCATAAAATGATGGAAGAGATCTTGTAGTTCCAAAAATGAAACCATTGACTTATACGAAAATGCACCTTTAAGTCTGGACATGAGAACTTCCAGAATTTGATATGACTATCTCAATTTGGCAAATAGAATCTCATTGTGCAAAATTTTACAGCATTCAGTGTGAGTTTGTAGATTTGACTCACATGAGAATTTTACATCTCCTGTGGGATTTATAATGCTTTAATTGCACTATGATCTATGCTCCTCAGGTCACAGGTGACGAGTCGACGAGATTGATCTCATCGTCTTCTGGTAAATTTTGGATTGCAAGGAAACAAGTGAGGGTTTAGTATTGAACCTACGCATTAACAGATCCGATAAACCTGAACCAACCCATGCCATATCTACTCAAGTGCAAATAACCCATCCAGTTACTGAGGGCAAAATTGTCTTTACATGTTACAGATTCAATTACAGCATAGGTTTATCTTGAGAGCTACAAGAATAAAGTAAGAAAAAAAAATGGAGCTTTTGAGCTCCACGACTCTCAATTTCAAACCCCTTACTCATCCGTATGTTCTTTTCACTTCACTTCACACATAAAATTTTCTTCGATCCCGTAAGAGACTCGTACAAGTTTACACAAACTATCCTCTTATTCCCGCCAACTTCTCCTCCCCCAAACCTCAACTAGGAGAGCTCCATGTCAACTCTGTCTCTGCTTTTTGTGTTGTTGTTGCTCTCAGTGAAAAGAAAGACAAGTTGCCAGCTGATGTCGAAGTCATCGAAATTGAATAACCTAATTGTAGACAGAAATGAGTCGCTTGCTATGTTCTTTAAGCAAAGAAGCAAATAGTAGATGTATGAAGGGAGGGGAGGGGAGGGGTGGGAAGGGATTGTTGAAAGAGGAGAGTGAAGGAGGTAGATGATGGGAGATATGCAGAAATACTCGTGAACCGCAACAACAGGAGTGGCTTCTATATCATGTGATGGCAGGGTGGTGGTGAGAAGAAGAATATGTGGGTGTAGTTAGAAACCCTATTTGGAGTTGTTTCTCCGTCATAACGAGGACGATTGTTTTCCCAGTCCAGAATATGTGCCGAAATAGTACTAGGGGTGGGCATCCCATCCCGCGATCTCGTTCCCGTCCCGATCCCGATCCCGTCCCGTCCCGATTTTTTCGGGTCTTAATGGGATTGAATAATTTCATCACGATTTCGTCCTGTCCCGATCTAGAATGGGATGGGATGGGATGAAGATTTTCAATCACGCCAATCCCGTCCCGTCCCGAACTAATTTATTAATATTAATTATTAATATTTTTAATTATTAATTTTGGTCAGCTTAGAATCTTCCCTGCAGAAAAATAGTTAATTTGCTTTGTGTCATTGTAAGGGAGGTAGTATTACAATCAGTCATGAATATTTCAGTTGCTATAGCTCCGAGATCCTACCAATCATAGCTCATCTACCTGCAGGAATTTCATATACTCCATACAGGGGATGCATAGACCTACTATTCTACACTGCAACTCATGTACAATCCAGCACTGGTTTGAGTAACCTATTAGCTTATTTAGAAGTATCATAGGATGGCTAAGTTGCATGAACCTTCTACCACTATTCAGAATATTTGGTTTCTGATAAAATGGAATGTATTCAACTTGATGGAGGTCAAGCGCTCACCCGCCCTTACCGGAATAGATAATGATGTTTTTCACGAGTTTTTATAAAAAGTAAACAGCCATCACAAAACTGATATGAACTGTAAAACGTCCATAATTCTTCATCACAATTCTTTCTTTTCTCATCCTGCATTTGACTGTCATTAATTTGCTTAATGGTTTCCCACTATTATTCAACTGAAACTGTTTTTACTATTTTTCGATAACTGCTTGGTCAAGTTTTTGGCATACTTCTATGATTTTTCATCTCATGTTGAATTTTCTAAACACCCTGTAGCCTTTGCTTCTGGCCTCCACTCATATTAATACCTCTTTCTCCAATCTCTGTTAGGTCACCGCACTGGAAAAGTTCGAAATCCTTTGTCAAAGCACAAGCTCTAACTGTTCTGTCATACTTGACATTGCCATAGTGATTCCCAAAGAGAATATTCTCTCTTACATTTCCCGTCATTATCCATGGGGATTGAGGAGGATTTTTGGGAGTGATCTCCAGATTAGCACGCTGATCCCGTCCCGTCTCGTCCCGTCCCGAACCCGTTTGGGATGGGACGAGGTCGGGATGAGGTTTTTCCCATCCCGTCCCGTCCCGATCCCGTATGAACGGGATGGGTATATCTCGTCCCATCCCGTCCCGTGCCCACCCCTACGAAATACTATGGCAGCGACTATTCCATACCACCATTTTCTCTTTCTCACACCATTATACTCTTTCACACCACTTACTTTATTTCTCACACCACCTATATAAACAAAAACCCAATTTTTTCCCTCACCGTTCAAATCGACAAACTGTTCATCCCTCCCCCATTCAAAATTCCCCATCTCACACATTCACATCTCTTACAAATCTCTTCCCATACTCAAATCTCCTCCATCTCCCTCGAAAATCTCTCAAAATCCCTTCAAAATCAAAACCCTTACATATCGAAACCCTCAAACTCTCCAAAACGCAACAACGTCACCTCTCAAAGTGCAAAACGCATCTCTCTTGCGACAAACAAAGTGTCTTCATTTTGTAAATTTTGGAAAAATTTGTTTGAAAAATATTTAATTAGAAGCTTTAAGTTTTGTAAATCCATGGTTCATAAGGTACCTCCATTACATGCACTAGACACTCATAATTAACATTGGATGCTTTCAAATTTTGTTTGATAACGCAATGGATTAGTTTAGTTCCAAAAATAATGCGACAATGCGATATCATGCCAAAATGTCTGAAAACATTGCGACAAAGTGTAGGTTCGATGCGACAATGCGAATAAAGTCATAAAATAAAGATTGAGAATTTTTTTATCAGAAAACTCAGTTTCAACAAAAATGTGCAGATTTTTTGTCTGTTCGCATGGAGCAATGCGGGCTATTTGACATAGCTTGCAAAGTCCTAGGCGGGCTTATTAAGATACTCTGTAGGGATCCTTGCGAACATAATTTTTTTTAAAAAAAAATTCATGTTCGCAGTGTACAATGCAGGCTATTTAACATATCCCGCAGAGTTGTGGGCGAACAAAAAATTTCAGTAAATTTTTTCGGACAGATTTGCCCGACTTTAGTAAAATGACCATAACTTGCTCATTTCAAAACATATTCAAGTGATTCAAGTTGTGTTTATTAGATAACCCAGATTACTACAATATTTGTGTTTGATCAACTTAAGAATTGGTTTCGATCGAGCATATAAGTTGGCCGAAAGTCAGGAATACTATCATGTTTTCATTGCGAGACAAATTTGCGCGACTTTAGTAAAATGACCATAACTTGTTCATTTCAAAACATTTTCAGATAATTCAAGTTGTGTTTATTAGATAACTCGTAATACTACAACTTTCGTGTTTTGATGAGCTTGATAATCGGTCTCAATTGAGGGTTTAAATTGGTCGAAAGTTATCCTATTTTGTATTTTTTTTGTTTTGAGTTTAGATTTCTCTTTGAGGTTATGTGGTATGAGTAAAAAAAAAAAAAAAAAACTCAATAGTGTTGTGAGAAAGAGGAAATGGTGGAAGTAGTGGCTGCCATATACTATTCGGCCCAATGGATTTGAGCGTGATTTACTTACTACCCACGCCCTTGAGGGCAGCTTTCTCCCAACGATCTCGATGATGATGAGGCACAGCGGTTTGCTGCTTCGAGGGGTTCGGCGGAGGCTGAGCAAACTTAATTTTAATGGGTGTTCAAGGAAAAGGAGAGCCGACAACAACAACGTCAACATTAACATTAACATTGCAATTCCTCCTTCACTACAGAACAGCTTTCACGACTTGGGGGGCTTCTTCTCTTCTTCTTATTCGTCTCTTGGTCGGTTTTCTCAAACCCCCACTGAACCCATTACCCGATTTCACCCCTCCTCCACCTCTGTACCTCTTCGCTTCTTAAGCAACAAATCATCCCAAAAAGTAAATGTTTCTTTACCTCCTGCTTCTGCTTCCGATGATGATAATGATAAAGATGATGAAGAAGAAAACTACTCACTTCAAGGTACCCTATTCTACTCTGTTTTCTTGTGGAATTGTGACTTTCTCATTTATTATGTTAATAAATGGTTTTTTTTTTTTTTTTTTTTTTTATCAAAACCCTACCCCAGTTGGCGATCATAGGATTTGAACCCTTTAACAACGTGAAAAATCTTGTCTTGCATACAAATAATGCTGATTATTTTAGCATTTAAACAAAAATAAAATAAAAATTTATTTGGAGCCATTGATAGTGATGATGATTCCATTGTAAAGAAAGAGCAAAAGATAGAGACACACATAACAAAGTTCTAGTACACTGACCTACTGAGATATACAAAGCTGCAAGACATAACCATGGCAATATTATTCAAACACCTATCAAATCCTCATTTTTTAACATGTTCTTGTTGCAACAATTTCGCCTTATGTCAATCTTTACTTATAGATGAGAGAAAGAGGCGGAAAGAGGGTGTTGCGGAAATGAACGAGATATGGCAACATGGACTGAGAAAAACAGGAAGAGAATGGAGAAAGAGAGATTAAAAACTTGTTTAGAGGACAATCTCAATAGGAATACGAAGAGAGCAACAATTGTTGTGAACTCTCATGAATCCGATTCCCATGCCATGGGTACATGAAGATTGGATTCCCACCTTAGCGGAAATGGAATTCACATGCAACATCAACATCCAATGCCGTGGTTTATAAACCCAGCCAAACCACCCAAATTTCATTTCAAGTGGGAATGAGATTCTAACTTTCATGGAATGGGGGCAACCAAACACACTAAGAGTAATAAGTTTGAATTTAACTTACCAATGCTATAAAATTAAGAAGAAAAAAATTACAACTTACCATGTTTTTTCACATGGATATTACTTCAAATTGTTGGACTTACCCATAAACACCCCACAAGTTTAAAGAGCTCTGTGCATAGTATTAGCCATTGAGATAAGTATAAGCAAAACAACTGCCATCTCCAGTGGTGAACTCAACTTGAAGCTCAAAAATGGAAACCAATTTGAGGTTGAGGGTGGGTGTACTCTAATGAGTCATTCAACACAATCTAAAAGAAAAGGTAAAAAAAAAATTATTTTAGGGCCAAAGAACCGTTTTTATACTATTTCCTATTGGTTAGAGGGTCAAGTTGGTCACTTGGGATAGGCACGTAGGAATATTTTGTGTTTGGCTCCACCCATATCCAACCAGCTCATACCCCTTTCTTCTAGTAGATGCTTGGGCTAAAACCTCAAACCCATTCAGCACTGGGCTTTCCATTGAAGCACACATATTTGGCTTTTGGAAAATGGACAAATGCCTTCATTTGGAGAAAAATCCACTATTATTTTGTTTCTCCACATGGAAGGGCATTTCTTTTTATTGTCCTTTTTCCTTTTCTTTTTTCTCGCCCACAAAAAGGATTTCTGGTTGGGAGGGGGTCTTTTATTAGAAGAAACTGCAAATTCCTTACCAAATCTCATGGTACAGATAGCGGCTTCTCGACTTGTAAGAAAAACTTATCTCAAAAGTCAATTTCAGAGCACCTCTGCCCATCACTTTTAAACGTCACAAAGCAATAGGTGAGGGGAAAATATCAGTGTTATGCTCTATCAGTCTATTTTTGGGAGCAAATAATGAGTAAGAAATTGTGAAGTTTCGCTACAAATAAAAGTGAACAACAAATAAAAGAACAACATTTTAGGATTTATTTGGAAATTTAAATAGAAAACAGTAATAACAACAAGATTTTGCAATTGGTATCCATTGATTGCAATATTTACTAGTTATCTTAACTTACCTTGTTACTTTTTTTAATCAAAATTTCAGTGATTTGCATGAATTGCCTGATTTACTGGCAAAAAATTATCAGTTTATCGATAAGCCTAATTTTGACCATAGATCAACCATTTGAATCATTTTTTGGTGCAACCGATATGAGTTATTAAATACCAATTCCATACTTTTCGCCTTAGCCTGAAAGATATTTATTTATTAAATATGTTTCCGAGAGACCCCTTCTTTGATAAGTTCTTGTATTCAAATGGCTTTAACAGTTTTACCTGGAATACGTTTCCATTTCCATTTCTCAACGTAACCTTTTTTGTATGTGTGTGTATAGTTGCTACTGCTACATCTTTTTTATTATTTATCTAGTGTGCTTATGTCTAGTTGTTACTTGCTGTACACGTGACTTGCTGAAGATTGTAAAATTATTTTTGAAGATATTTGGTTTACTGTACACCCGATGATAAGTTTTTTTTGTAGATATTCTAGTAAATAAGAGCATCGTGAACTCTGATATGTTACATCAGGCAGCTGCTCTTTATTGTCGTCAAGATATCTCTTAGGGATTTTTAGTTAGTTAGTTAGTTAAAATTTTTGTTTTGATTTGGCGGATTGTTAATAAGCAAAGCAAAGTATATGTTTCCTTGATTGGTTTGCTTTCATTTAAGAAAAATATTTCATATTTAATAGATAAAACATCTGAAGAAGAAACCAGTGATGGATGGGAGGAAGAGGAAGAGCGTGAGCCTGAGGTACAGCTCTTGAGATCAAATATATTTCCTCCAAAAAGCTTTATAGCTGATCAATCACATGATTTACTTGGTTGTTGATGCTGTTTAATCAAATGCAGATTGGCGATGGAGGTGATGGTGGTGGGATTGTACTAGGAAGTGTTCCTTGGGGTGAGCGGGTTCTTTCTATTGCCAATGAGGTTCTGCTCCAATTTGGAGTTGATATGAAGCTCTTCTCTTTCAAAACTAGTCCTAAAGGATATATTTATGTGCGATTGGACAATCTTTCGAACAAGTAAGCTTTATATGTTTGATATGTGAAGTTCTTTTTTTATTGAAAAGGTCCAAAAGGGTTTCATTCCATCACATCAAAGAAGCAAATGATTACATTGCCTGCTAAAGAGAAATTAGTCCGGGGAAATTAAACTATCCGAGTGACCTCACAATCTTCCATAGCCACGTCAAAATGCTCATATCTTGTAGATGCCCAATGTCACTCCATGCAAAGATTTGCAACATTCATGGAAACACCTTTGAATACTTCATTTCCGCTCCTAAAGCGTACAACATATAGCATACGCAGAAAATTTCATACAAGCCTTTGATTTTATTTGTATTGATTTTAACCTTTGTATACTCAAGTTAATGCATCCCTTCCATGATCACCACATCTCCATAATAGACTCCGACATAGTCCAAAATATTTCAAACTTGGCCAAAAAAAAAAAAAAAAAAAAAGAGAACACTTGAAGCCACTGAGCAATGAAGTAGTAAGCACAAGCATGATTCCTCATTGGTCAACCTACACACGACCCTTCATTTGCCATTCACCTCCTCATAAAGACATCCGAGTAGGCAATTGATCCCAAAAAATTGTCACACAAAGAAGCAAACTCACATGGGAATTTGATTGGTCATTGGGCAACAGAATTGGCAAATATGCAAACTCCAAAGGGAATTTGATTGTTCCAGACAATCGAAGAGGAGAAGTTATGAGGATATGCATTTGATGGTCTCCCATCCATCAATTTAGCAAGAAATATCTTACGATGAAACATTTCTTTTGCTCCCACTCATCTTCACCATCACATTCACCCCTTCAAGCAACTCCAATTATTGGTGAGCTTCCCCTTCGTCCAACAAAATTTCCTCTAGGATGAATATTCCAAACCCACTCCCCTTCCGTATATTATGCTTGAAATTTGACACTAAGCCAAGTTTATGAATGAGACTAGGAACATTCTATGAAACTTCTCTCTGAGGTACTAGTACCCAAACATACATCGTGCTAAAATAGAATGCGGCTTCTCCTTCCAACTTTGAGGCGAACTCCTTGGATGAAGGTATTGAAGGAATTACTAGCCCACATACTAAGGCCAAGCCACCCATCTTGTTCAAGCCCATACATAGCCACTATATTTGTCCTCCATAAGGAATCCTTTTCCTTCTCAAAATGCACAATCATTTGTCAATAAGGGCTTGATTCATGATTTTAAATGTTTAATACCATGCCCAACTTTCTCTTTTGGGGTACACACCGAGTCCCATTTAAGGGCTGAAAACCCTTGGATTCCTCCGACGCCCATAAAGTTTCTTACAATGGTTTCCATCTTTTTAGCAATGTCTTTTTAAGGTGAAACAAGAACATAATAAACGGGCACATAACGTGGAGCACAAGTGATGAAGGTAAACACCCCTCTTTAATAAAGGTTTACTCTTTCACATAACGAGCCTTTTTCCAAAAGTTTGAATAACCAGGTTCCACGTCTCCTTGTTCTCCCATTAAAGCCTAAGGGAAATCTCATAAAACTCTCACCTCACACCCAAACAAGGAAGTGTATTTCTTTTTGCAGTGGTAGCTTTCCTCAATCATTCTACTCTTTAAAAAGTTAAAGACTTTTAATCCCGAGAAACAATTGAAGATTTGTTGGAAGAATTTCAAATTATCTATGTAACAACAACACTCATTTCTATAAAAAATAATAATAATAATAAGCGTGTCGACACTCACGGATACTCACATTGGACACTCCGTGCTTAGACCATCAACTTTTTCACATCTTTGAAAAGTTTGAGTTCTTTGCTAACAATACAAGCATATTATAGCAAGTTAGTAGTACATGAGTATCAATGTTGATATACAAGTGAATGGATATGACTAATAAGTAATAACTCAAAACTTATTCTTGAAAAAGTAAATAATACATTAATACTAAAATGTATAAGTGTGTCCCTAACGTATTCCGTATTGTATTTTTTTGGCGGATGTGTCTGACACCTTGAATTCGTGCCGGATACCAATACATGTATTCTTGTCGTTGTTATATAGCAAATTATCCACTTGCTCTCTTGTTACATAGCAAATTATCCACTTGCTCTCTCTACCATCCTACTAAATGCATGCCATAATCATGAATAGGAGGAGGATAAAGGGTCTCCTTTTCTCACCCCCTTATGGGACTTGAGATACCCCATCGGTGGTCCTCCCACAAAAAAATAGATATTGACCGTTGACAAACGAATTCAAATCCGTTCCAACCATCTATCAACCAAAACCCATTCTTCTGACATGGGAGGAAATTTTACGACACATGATCATACACTTTTTCAAAGTTCACCTTGCATGTTGAACCCGATTGTGAGGCTTTGAGCCTAGAGTCGTTAATTTCATTGGCAATCAGAACCCTATCTAAGATTGTCTACCTTTGACAAACACGTCTTGGAAAGACGATATGGGAGGACTAATGCAAGATATAAGGCACGTCATGAGGACCTTAGCTATGATCTTATATGAAAACCTCAAGGAGTTAATTAGGCGGAATTGTTTATGTTGGAGCCCCCTTCCACCTTGGGTTTGATTCAACCTGGCAACAAAACATCGAAAATCCGAGTCACTCCGAACATTGGATGCAATAAAACTCTTGCATGGAACACTATAAATCAGTTTCATATCATTGCAGAATCATCCATATGGTATCTATTGAAATTTCCATGTTTTCAATGTTGCATCCTACTAAGAATTACTGTACCACATGACATGACCTGAGTCTGCTTCTCTAGTGACAAGAAGGCTTATGCACAGATACAGATTGATATTCATCTTGTAAAGTATTATAAAGATTTTGATATAGTTATTCTCTTGAAATTTGTTTATTTATTCTATTAGACTATTTCTGCTGAAATTGCATTCTTCTACTCAGCTATGGGTGCCCTAGTATGGAAGAAATTGAGAAATACAGTTGCTTATACAAAACCAAATTGGAGGAAGTGGGAGAATCCGGGGAGATTCCAGACGATCTGGCTCTTGAGGTAACCGGGATGTGCCCCCCTTTTGTATGTGATTTATACAAAATGAAACACTAAAGACCATCTTCTGATCATGAGATGTACAGTAAATGTTTCCAACTTTTCTGTAGGTATCCTCTCCTGGTGCAGAGCGATTACTGAAGGTACCAGATGACTTGTATCGCTTTAGTGACATGCCCATGAGTGTTCACTACATGGAAGGTGATTCAAACCACAAAGGCCTGCAAAAGGATGGGATTTTCATGTTGGAATCAATTGAAACCGGATTGGAGCGTTGTGTTTGGAAGATGGCAGATGTCAAGGAGAATAGAGATCTTTCAGGTAAAGGAAGACCCTTGAGCAGGAAGCAGAAAGATTGGCGATTAGCGTTGCCATTTATATCGGTGAAAAGGGTGACACTGTACCTAGAATACTAATCCATCAAGCTGTGTTGTAGCAGTTGTAATTTTCTTGTTTTGTTACAACGCGGGAAAAGAAGCTCTCCATAGGAGAGAACTGCTAGTTTAGTAGTGCTGATTTTGTATGGTTATCTTAAGATGATGTACTTCCTGGCTAGTTGATGCAGTAAGGCCATGGTTGGTTACTCAATGGAATGGGAATGGAAATGGGAATAAGTTTGACAGCCTTTATACTCCCTTCTCATCCTATCTTCTCTATGGTTTCCTCTCTTCACTTTTTTTTATTTTTTTACCTTGTTGCTTCTCTTCACTGTTGCAACTGTTGAAGAGTAGAATAGAAGGGATCTGTAATTTAGCTTTTGTATTATGAACTTAACGTCAAGAACGTTCTTATTATCCACGCTTAACACACACATGGCATATGAGTGTCCTAAGAGGAGCAACCAATGCATAGCTGATTCAAAGAGTGTATGAGTTGAATGCTGCTTTTTCTAGCTGGTGCAAACAGGCACCACAGAGTTTCCAAGCTTTAGCATACCTCCCTGCAAACTAACTCAGTCTTCGAGGACCTACTGTAAGGAAATTTCACCCACAAGCCACAGTGTATTTTTGCCCCCCCCCCCAGGCAGCAACCTCGCTGGTTTTCCCAGGCCAGGAAGAATTTCGGATTTTTAGATCACTTAAAAGTCAAGTCAATGCAGTAGGGTGCTAAAAGAATTCAGGGTTGGTAACTTTTGAAAATTCAATAAATATTAGTCAATGAAAACACGTGACGTGGATGTGCCACATCAGAATGTCATAATAAAGCTTTCATAGCCAAAAACATTTAATTACCCTAATATGAATCATCAACTTTCTCAAAGAAAGAAAGATGAATTTAGTGCTAAGTGGTACACACAACCCAACAAGGGGGACTTTGTACAAAATAAATTTTTTTTTTTTGGAAAGCGAGCTGAGTTTTTATAAGATTTCATAACCTGCTAAGGAGGTGCGACCTACAGGTCAACACTATAAGAAAGTAACCATGTCGCCGGTGGGTCTCGAACCTAGGAGGTGGGGGATAAACCTACACAGCCCTAACCACTAGACCATAACACCATTAGCAATTTTTTTTTTACAATATTGTTTACTTGGGATGCTCTTCAGAGTACAATATTGGATCAGCCTTGAGATACACGGAATCATGACATCTACTAAGCTTGCTAAAAGAATCCACATTTGTCAATGTAGATGTCTCTTAATATTTTCAAATACATAAATAGATAATTTCATATGCAGTCGCTCTCTTCGAATATAACATTTTTTAGCTACACGATGATCACATCTTCTTTCCCAAGCTAAAATTAGAAAGTAGATGAGAATGCAACTCTCGTCCCACTGCACTGCCATCCAAGAGTGACTCTTGTGTGCCATTTCCATAGTGCATTTCTATATTTAGAATGTTCAATATCTACTTCAGAAAAGAAAAAGAAAAAAAAAATTTCCTTTAAGCATCGTATTTTAATTCCGAATCTAGAGACTATAAACGACTGTGGATGCTTATTTTAAGGTAGGTGTGTCTCAATGTAGTAGTGTGGTATGACGATTAGATAGATCTTCCTTGAGATTAAACATGGTGTCGCGACATTTACCAACCTTTCCACCCTCAGGATATTCTTGGGGGAGAAATCGTCCTTTCTCTTAGGTTGAGCCTGGCCAGTCCCATAAAAATGAAATGATGCATATGCGGACGTCATGTCACTTTGTGTCGACCACCCAATCTTGGATTTATTGTTGATGTCAAAGTCTCGACTAGTCCAACAACAAGTACTCCGTCCCCACAAGCGTTTTTTTTTTCCCATCAAATTTTTTACCAAAAAACTTTGTGTTCATATCATAATAGGGATCTTTGCTTATCAACCATACAAATTCCAAATATCTCCTTTCAAGTCAACTAAATAGTCCTCTTTGCTGATGAATGAGAACTAACTACAAGTCTATAAGAAGTCCTCACAGTGCACTTGTTGTCTAGTCTTTCTTTGACACTCTCTTGAACATTGTGTGTCTCTTTTGGTGGTGAGAATTGAGAAACACGAGAATGGGGCGAAATGAATTCATGGGCTCTTCAGGTGCTGGAAGAGTTCCACTCTTGAACCACAAGGTGAGTTTCTCAACTTAATTGCACTCTGGGTTTTCTTATCTTTGCATTTTTATCACTGGGTTTTGCTTTTGTTATGGGATCTTTTAGTGCATAATTTGGGTTTTGGTAGGTTTTGTTTTGTTATGGGGTCTTTAATTATTCTGAGATTCAGATTTTATTGTATTGGAAAAGTGGTATTTGTTCTGATTCTGGAATCTTGAAGATAAATGCATGCTATACATGCTTGAAATAATGAATGTTTCTTACAGTTTGGTTTTAGGAGGTGGTTTCTGGGGATTGTAGATTATTTAATCAACAATCTGTTTTTATATTGCATTTCTGAAAGTGCGTGGACTTTGTAAGCATCATCCCAACCTTTGGGGTTGTTTGGGTTTTGAATTGCATTGCAGTTGATATATCATAGTTTTAACTCTTGACTGTTTGAGCACGACTCTTTTGCTCATTGCATTCTCATTACTTTTTCGGCTATCTTTGGATATTGTTCTCTGGGTATTTTGAGCTTTGAATAGTTTTCCTAGTTTGGTTTTATGCATTCAGTTGTACTGCAAATGTGGTTTCCAGCTAGACAATTTAAGTGATTAGTGCTTGGCATACTCTAGTGTATATGCGTTCTTTGGGTTTGTCAAGATTCAAGAAGTTTGCCCCTTAAAATTACAAATATCTGGTTTTTATTGGGAATTTGCGTGTGTTTATGTTTTTTTTAATTTTTTAAATTCATTTTCTGATTGTGGACTCGTACAAAACATTTTGAGCGTTAGATGCTTAAAATGATCGTGGTTTATGTATATATATATATATAAGTTTTAATTAAAAATTGCCTTTTATAAGCCACTTTCAAATTGACTGTTTGCGCAACAACAATTTTCTTCCTGGATTGCTATTAGCGCTTAGTTTTTTTTTATAGATTCAATCTGATGTGTTTGTTTCTGTTTCAGCGAATTTATCATTTTAGTGACAGCTGAAAACATATATATTTATTTTGAATAGCATTAATTGCAAAATGCGAGAACTATGTAAAGTAGAGAGAAACTGTAGAACTTTTTTATATTGAGTAGACATTAGAGGGAGAGAAAGAGGAGACGACTATTGCAAATTTTTTAATTTTTAAAGTAGGTTAACGATTGTAAAGAAAAATGATGAATTTTTACCGTAATTTTGTTCTGTCTTTTGAATATCCAATTGCTAACATATAAAAGAATCCCCAACTTGTATGATCCGTTTGCTACCAAAAGAATCATTTCTTAGAAAATAGTCGTATTTACTTAATTTCACATGTAAATTTATAGAAAAACAATTGTTAAAGAGTATTTATTACAGAATGTCAATTTTCCCACCTAGGAGGGGAATCATTGATACATCCCACTCTCTAGTAGATGAATTTGTTATGTATGGGAGGATAAGACATGGACATGCTAAATACCTGTTCTATGGAAAGTAAGCATGCCTTATTTTCTCACCTCGTGAGAAGTTAGAGTGTATGTAATAGATAGGAGTATTTACCAAGAAAATTATTTTCTACATACCCTTACCATTGAGTGATCTGCAAAACTTTCTAGTTTACCAAGCAGGATCTCTACCTAGGTTTTGTAACCTTCTATGCCCTTTAAAGTTGTGTGAATTTATTTAGAGTTTATTTCACAGTACAACTCTCGTTTTGTAGCTTGTGATATTTTTCTTGAAGAAATTAGTGACATATATTCATTTGGGTTACAAATCTTGATTGCCTGCATAGGCCAAGCAGAAGTGAGCTAAATAAGTTGCAAGATGAAACTTGAAAGGAAAGAATACACATATTTTTGGATTTCAACTGAAACACGATGATTTTTTAATTCTGCAGGTAGCGAGGAGAGGGACTGAAGATACGACGTTGACTAATGGTACTCCAGGAGACCTTGAACATGGCGAAGCAGTCCAAGTAATTGTGTTTCCTACCTGACTGCTATGATTATTTTTTGTTTGATGAAATGGCTTTGACTTTTATTTTGTAAGCGCAGGCTGCTAATGTTGGATTCGGTAGAGTGCTTCTACTGGTAAGTTTGAGCTATCTCTGTATTTCTTTCTGAGAATATAGGTCAATTTGCTAAGGATATTAAGTTTTCAACATCTCATCACCCTTGCAGGCAAAGCCCGATGCTGGGAAACTGGTCATTGCTACTATTGCACTGTTAATAGCATCAACCACTAGTCTTTTGATTGTAAGTATTTCATGAATTTTGGTTCTCATGTTCTTTCTTCCTCCGTGCTCTATCCATGAAGTAATTTATAAGCCACTTCTGATAACATTCTGGAATCAGTATTGGATTTATTAATGGAAAAACTATTTAGGTTATAGGGATCACCTGTAGTCAAGTATGTATGGCAAAGATGAGAACACTTCGCTCACATGATTGGTTTGGCAATTTGAACTTACTTGCTCTTAGTTACTCTAATCAAATTGAAATTTATACATGCACACAGACCTGAAAATGTGAATGTCTGTTGCATCCAAGTCACTTGCAGCAACCATGATCTAGGAACCTCAGATTTGTAAATTAAAGTGAAAAAACATAACTTGCTATCTCCTTTTTTCCCCTTTTCATGATTGGTGTTTCTTTATGCAGCCAAAATTTGGTGGAAAGATAATAGACATCGTGTCAGGAGATATCAGTACTGCTGAAAAGCAATCTGAAGCTTTGAACGCTGTGAAGAACACCATACTAAGTATCACACTCATAGTTGTAATTGGGTAAGAATGAAATCAAGCACATCTGTTATGTTCTTTGAAAGATATTTCTTCAGTTTACTTTTGCTAACTTTTTCTTTAACATGTATGACACTGTTTTGTAAAAGGTTTTGTTTGTAAACAATTATGTATTTAATTTGATTTCTAAAAGACCATGAAATCTTAGATTCAAGAGCTTGAAGACTCCACTGTAACTTGGCACTGTTAAGTTTTTGGCTCCATCTTATATAAAATCCTTTCAAGTCTTTTAAACTGCTTCAGTAAATCAAAGTAAAAAGGAAGTTCAGAATCTCCTTTTGGACACTTTTGTGAACTAACTATTACATGTTAAATACAATACTTTCTACAGTAACTTAAAAACAAAACTAAATTAAATTAAAAAGATTTGACAAAAGCCAATCTTGTAGAGTAAATGACTAAGGGGATGTGTCCATTCCTTATGTTTTCATTCTCGTGACTAAAGAAGGAAAGTGAAAGTTTGATATGTTAAAATGCTTTATATAGTTCTCCTAACTTAAGGAATGAAGTTCTTTATTATCTTCCATTTTCTACATGAGCTTCAATGAAGTAAAGAGCACAAAGATAGGAATAAGTAACATAAATAATGCATCATTCCGCGAGTAGGGAAAAACGATACAAAAAGCCACAGACTGCTCTGCCCCTAATGGAGCCAGGGAGGATTTGGTATTTGAGCCATCCCGCTTTGTTTGCTTTGTGATCTTCATTACTTTGTAGAAAGAAATACTTCAATTGTTGTGTATTTGATTCATCCCCCAATAGGGGTATAAATACAATAGAGTTTTTTGTCTTACAAGAAATAATCTTACAGAATATAGAAACTAGGTTACCTGAATATGAATTTAGAATATCCTAAATATATATATATATGTTTCTATAATCTATAATTAGAATATACAGCTTTCTATACTCCCCCTCAAGTTGGTGCATAGATGTCTATCATGCCCAACTTGTCAACTGAGCTGTCAAACACTTTCTGAGATACCCCTTTAGTTAAAACATCAGCTAATTGCTCCTCTGAGGTTACAAATGGAAAGCGAATAACTTTCCTGTCAAGATTCTCTTTAATAAAATGGCGGTCAACCTCCACATGCTTTGTTCGATCATGCTGAAATGGATTATGTGCAATCTGAATGGCAGCTGTATTATCACAATGTAAATCCATAGGCCTTTGTAGCTTGAAACCCAATTCCTTATGGACATTACGGATCCACAACATTTCACAAACTCCTTGTGCCATACCGCGAAATTCAACTTCTGCACTTGATCTAGCAACAACTTTCTGTTTTTTACTACGCCAAGTTACAAGGTTCCCACCAACAAAAGTGAAGTACCCTGATGTAGAGCGTCTATCAGTTTTATCACCAGCCCAATCCGCATCTGTGTATCCAACAACTTCCAATTCATTTTTTTCAAACAATAATCCCTTACCAGGACAATGCATAAACTGGCTGACAACACTCACAGCATAAGCAATGTCAGGTGTAGTATGAGAAAGATAAATTAACCTTCCTACAAGACGTTGATACCTTTCTTTATCAATAGGGACTTGATCAGGAAGAATAGCAAGTCCATGATTCATCTCAATGGGTGTCTCTATTGGTTTGCAGTCCAACATCCTTGTTTCAGCGAGCAAATCAAGAACATACCTCCTTTGTGAAAGTGAAATCCCTTTCTTCGACCTTGCAACTTCGATACCCAGAAAATACTTCAGTTGCTCGAGATCCTTCATTTCAAATTTCTTCGACAGATACTTTTGCAAATCATTTATTTCTTTCGGATCATCTCCTGTAACGATCATGTCATCAACATACACAATTAGAGCTGTAATCTTACTATTCTTGTGTTTGATAAACAAGGTATGGTCAGAGTTGCTTTGTTTGTACCCAAAAGCTCTCATGGACTTCGAAATTCTTCCAAACCAAGCTCTTGGAGACTGTTTCAGGCCATACAAAGACTTCTTCAATTTACACACCTTACCAGCGTTTCTTGGGTTATTCTTCACGCCTGGAGGCATATCCATATACACTTCTTCCTCCAAATTTCCATTGAGAAATGCATTCTTCACATCAAGTTGATGCAAGTGCCAATCTTTATTTGCTGCAAGTGAAAGTAAAATTCGGATAGTATTAATCTTTGCCACAGGTGTGAAAGTCTCATCATAATCAATTCCATGGCACTGTGTATATCCCTTGGCAACTAATCTTGCTTTGTATCTATCAATAGTTCCATCTGCATTAAGCTTCACATTAAGCAACCAACGACATCCTACAATCTTCTTTCCAATAGGCTTGTCTATTACCTCCCAAGTGACATTCTTCTGAAGAGCTTCCAATTCTTCATTCATTGTTGTTGTGCATTTTGGATCCTTCAATGCGTCCTGCATGTTACTAGGAATAGATACAGTAGATAATTGATTAATAACAAGTGCATGTGACTCAGAAATCCTATGGTTATACATAAAGTTAGCTATAGGGTATTTAGCTTGGGCTTTGATGTCTGGTTCATATTGCTTTTTAGGAACTCCCTTAGTAACCCTTTGTGATTTTCAAGGTTCAATACTTTCTAACACAGAAGACTCATTAGAGGGTAAAGATACCTAAGGTGGATCATTCTGGGCGAGATCTTCAGTTGCTGATGTAGAAGGGGAAATGTCGTGTGTGTGAGTTTCAGATACATTTTGATCATTCTCTTCTATTTCATGAGGGTATTGATCGCTAGGAACTAAGTGGTCAATTGTCTGCCCATTGGAAGTGTCTATCTCTCGAGACAAGTCATTTTCTGCTGCTGCGGGAACAATTTCTGTTGTTACAGAAACTTCAAATTGTTCCTCCAAGTGTTCCAATTCTTCAAAGACATCAATAGAACGAGGATTCCCTTCACTATCGCTCTCCCCCTGAGTAATATGACTCAGATTCATGGAATGAGACATCAAGAGATATATGCATTCTGTCAGTGAGCGGATCATAACACCTGTACCCTTTTTGGAGATCTGCATAACCCACAAAAATACATTTCGTCGCACGGGGATCAAGCTTGCTCCGGTGTGGTTTTGGTATGTGGACATAGGCTGTGCACCCAAATACTCGGGGCTCCAAATTAGGCATAGATGGGATGGACAAAAGTGCATGAAGCTTCTGATGAGGATTCGTGAACTCAATTACTCGTGAGGGAGTACGGTTGATAATATATACTGCAGATTTCACTGCTTCACCCCAATAGGATCGAGGTACATTCATGCCAAACAGGGAAGCACGAACAACTTTCAACAACTGCTGTTCTTTTGTTCTGCTAAACCATTCTGTTGAGGAATATCAGTATTGGAGGTTTGATGACGAATTCCATTTGACCGGCAAAATTCAGATATAGGGCCATTGACAAACTTTCCACCATTGTCAGATTGAAACACTCTGATGGATTGTTGGTACTGTGTCGCCACCATTTTGTAAAAATCAGTAAACCTTCCAAATACCTCACTCTTTCGTTTCAGTAATGACACCCAGGTCATCCGAGTGCAATCATCAATAAAAGATACATAATATCGAGCTCTAGAAAAATAAGGAATTTTTGCAGGACCCCAAACATCGGAGTGAATTTTCATAAAGGGAATAGGACATCTATGAATACTTGGCGAATATGAAATACGGTGGCTCTTGGCCAGTTCACAAATGTCACAATGAAATTCTGAATCACTAACAACCGAAAACAAATGAGGCTGCAACTTCTTAAGATAACGAAAAGACAGATGTCCTAAACGACGATGACATAACCATACTACCTCATTCGCCTTATCGACCCTAATGACCTGATTAGCTTGCCCCAAAAGATTTTTGCGTTTCTCTCCCGTCTCTGTCAGATCCAAGTAGTACAATTTCCCCCTTCTAACACCATAACCAAGAATCTGCCGAGTCAGAATGTCCTGAAAGACACAGAAAGATGGATAGAACGTCACAATACATGCAAGTGTTCGAATAATTTGACAGACAGACAAGAGGTTATAAGATAGTGATGAAACAATTAAGACGGATTCAAGAGTTAGGGTATCGGATAACACAATGAAACCTTCGCCGCTAACCAAAGTTGGAGTACCATCCGCAGTAGAGACAACATTTTGAGAGGAAGCTCTAAGATTTACCACAAGGTTAGAGTCATTTGTCATATGATCAGATGCATCTGAATCAATTATCCATGTACTATTCGAAATAACTTTATCATTCATACCTGATTGTGCTACATTAGCAAAAGAAGATTGCATGGTGTGATCGATTAATGGCTAGGTTGTGAATAGCATAAGAAACCTTTTTTTTTTACTTCAAAACCTAATTTCCTTGCTCTGTTTCTCTGCAAAACCAAAAAAAAACCAATCCAATGGCCTCAGCAATGTGATGAAGCAGTGGAAGTCGATGGGGCTCGGTCGTAGATCAGTCTCCTCACGATCCGATTCAGACTCCGACAGTGATTCAGGGTCCCAATCGGGCTCAGACTCCGACAGTGATTCCGTTGGTTGCGATTTGTGAAGAGGAGATTGCTGCAGTACCACTCTTCTTTGCTGGGTTGGTCTTTGGTTGGTGTGTGAAAGACGACTTTGTGGCTGTCATGATGGATGTGGCAAAGAGGAGACACTGTTGGTTGAGGGCAGAGACAGTGGTCTCTGTTGATTTCGGAGTCGGGGGTGGACAAACTGTTGTTGATTGGGTGACGACTTAAGATGAGAGTCGTTGATGGTGACCGAAAATAGAAACGTTGCTAATGGAGGAGATGAAGTGCTGGGCTACTGGCGAGACGGAGGAGATTCAGATCGAAGAGACGATGGTCTCTGTTAATGGCATGAAGAGTGGTGGCGATGGGGTTTATGATGGTCTCTGATTCGTGAACACAGAGAACAAACAACGATGACTTGGTTGTTGATTCTTCTTGTTTGTTCTGTTTGAAGCAGTTGACTGATGGTGGTATGGTGGTTTGTTGGTCTGTTTCAGGTTCTTTTTTGGGGGCTGATTCAGATTCGTTTTAGGTATGAGTTTAGAGGTGTTTTCAGGTTTGATTTAGGTGTGGTTTTCAGGGCTGATTTCAGATGAGGGTTGATGAATCAGATGGGTTGATTGGGTTGGGTTAATGAATCAGATGGGTTGGTGGACTCCGGGATTCGGGATTCAAAAGAAAAAATATGCAAAACAAGTCAAACCTACTCTGATACCATGTAGAAAGAAATACTTCAATTGTTGTGTATTTGATTCATCCCCCAATAGGGGTATAAATACAATAGGGTTTCTTGTCTTACAAGAAACAATCTTACAGAATATAGAAACTAGGTTACCTAAATATGAATTTAGAATATCCTAAATATATATATATATATGTTTCTATAATCTATAATTAGAATATACAGCTTTCTATATACTTGGGCTTGTTTAGAAGATCTCAGTTGTTTCTTCACTTTTTTAGATGATGTGGGACTAATTTGTTACACAAAACAAAGTGTCAAAACTCAAACTCTTGGACACTGTTCACATATTAGTCCCACATCCTTAAAAAGCCAAATAATTTCTGCTTTTGCTCTATAAAAATACAAGGCCGGCCTAAAATCCAATGTGAATTTTGTTGGGCTTTGATCATTTTGCAGTGGTCTTCTTTACTTTGCACCTGACCTCTAGGTGCATGATCTCGTATTGCATGCATCTCAAGGTGGGTCAAGAAGCTGATAATAGAACATTAAATCAATTCTAAAAGAATTGTTTGAACATCACATTTCTGTAGACCTTCTAAAAAAATATGTTTCTTATCCTTTGGGTTCTTATTACCCCTTGGGGTGTAACTAAGAAGATATTTTTATCCTTGATTTTAATTGCTCTAGGTAAAGTTATATTTAAAGCTTAGCTTTATATAAGGTAGCTTTATATAAGGATTTGATTTGTTTTGGTATCTCTATAGTTCGGTTTGTGCAGCGCTTCGGGCATGGTTGTTCACTTCTGCCAGTGAAAGAGTCGTTGCAAGACTTAGAATCAACTTATTCAGTCACCTTATAAATCAAGTAAGGACCATCTACTGTTATATTATTAAACAACTGTAAAGGTCCACCTTAAGTGCTCTCATGGGTTTTAAACCATCTGTAGTTTCTCAAGTGAAGAGAGCTTAATTACTGTGTTTTGTTATTCAGATGGTGTTTAAGAGCCATTATAGTTAATATATTCTATTGCTTTCTTTTATTTGGTAATATAGTATTTTCATAGTAATATAGGTTTATGGCTGGTTTTGAATTGTTTTCTTCAGGAAATAGCTTTCTTTGATGTTACTCGAACTGGGGAACTCCTGAGTAGGCTCTCTGAAGATACCCAGATCATAAAAAATGCTGCCACTACCAATCTTTCCGAGGCCCTTCGAAGTATTACAACTGCTTGTATTGGTCTTGGGTTCATGTTTACTACATCATGGAAATTAACATGTAAGTTTCTTGTTTCAAGAAGGAGCACAAATTGTTGTTTGATTAAAGAAGATCTAATGATAATCTGTATTGTAGTGTTGTCTTTGGCTGTTGTGCCGGCTGTTTCTGTTGGTGTACGCATGTTTGGGCGCTATCTTCGTGAACTTTCCCATAAGACGCAAGCTGCAGCTGCTGTAGCTGCTTCAATTGCTGAGGTTTTGTACTAACCAGTTCAGTCAGCTTTAATTCAAAGTCAAGTACTATATTATGCATATTATCCCACAATGAGATTTTCTTTAGTTACGATAAACTATAGACTGTAGTTTCAGGTAATACTCCACAGATATATTGTTGTTGTTGATAAGACTTACCCCCAACTAGAAAGAAAATGGAAGTTTTATTTTCTCTTTGCCGATTTCCCAAGTTGTATTGAGTTCCTTCATTTCTTGACCTCAATGGTCCAAAGAGATATTGAACTCAGATTTTAGTTCTTTGGCTTCGCATCAAGATCCATATGAAAACAGCTACTCATCAATCATCTTCCAAATAGGTTTTTGCATAATCATCTTCTAAATTGGAAATTTGATTTTAGGAATCTTTTGGTGCCATACGCACGGTTAGATCTTTCGCTCAAGAGGATTATGAAGTTGCACGCTACTCAGAGAAAGTGAACGAGACTTTAAAACTAGGACTAAAACAAGCTGTGAGTATCTTGTTTTCATTTGTGAAATAAGTTTTATTATATGATTTAGATCCATTTCATATTTCATCATAGAATGCATATTTTCAGATATTTTGAGTTTTCAATTTCTTCTCTTCTTTTGCGACAGAAAGTGGTCGGATTCTTCACTGGAGGCCTAAACGCAGCGTCAACGCTATCAATTATTGTAGTTGTAATTTATGGTGCAAACTTGACTATCACAGGCCACATGACCACTGGAGCTCTTACATCCTTCATTCTTTATAGCCAGACAGGTGTTTCCTTTATCCATGACACCGTAAAACAATGCAATAAGATGCTTTTGTTAAGAACAAATATCAGGATCTCGGATTCTTTAAAAAAATTTGCCCAGTTTGCTGCTTGTGACTTTATTTTGTTGTAGCTTCACTGGTGATTCAGAGTCGGAATTGTAACCATAAGAATTTGTAGGGATCTGTTTGGTAGTTAGTCACTGGGCACTTTTTAAAATAACTACTAACCCGTAATCCTTCTTTTTACTTGCAGTTGGGTCTTCGGTGTCATCTCTGTCAGGGTTATATTCAGCAGCAATGAAAGCAACAGGAGCAAGTAAAAGGGTCTTTCAGATTATGGATCGTGTCTCCTCATTGCCAAAACCAGGAAACAAATGCCCTTTTGGGTTAGTTAACTATATTTGGCATTTTGTTTTCATTGCTCATTTAGCTAGGTTCAAGTCTTATCCAATTGGGCCTCTTGATATTCATTAACCACACCCTCTCTAAAGAGTAAATGGGAATTTAACATGGTATCGGGAGTTCGTGACAGGTCTTCAGTTGGAGCCTTCCCATCATTTCATTGAGTGGGAGTGTTGAGAGCTAGTGTATTCTTGTGCAGTGTTTAATCCGATTGGGTCTTTTCTTGACATCTAAGCTATACATTCTAAATGAGCACAAAACAATCCCCTAATTAAACGTATAAGTGGATTTCGTTAACATTTAACACGCAATCTCCAATATTCAGCTGCACCATGGTTTATGTTGTTAAGACTATAGAAAATTCTTACAAGTGGTTCTGTTTCCAGAGAAGAACAAGGGGAGTTGGATATTGATGACGTTTGGTTTGCCTATCCTTCTCGTCCTAGTCATATGGTACTCAAGGTAATCATTTTCTCCTTTTCACTCACCACTAATGGTTACAACCGAGTAGTCATAAGTTAAATAAAAATTAAAAAATTAACATTAAAAAAATTGTAAATATATAAGCTTTGTATCTACAGCGCATTGGTATAGGAAATCTCATTTTGTAGTTTTATTTGACCACCCTTATGAGTTTAGACCATGCTTTTTGGAGAAAAAATTATCAGGGTAACAAAAAAAAAAAAATTGTCAGTCATGTTCCCCTGGTATCTCAATTCTAATCTAATATTCGTTGGCGAATGCTACCTATATTAGCTGATGAAAGAGGAAAAACTTGATATGGAAATGTCATGGAGTAAAAGAAACAATAAACATAATATAACAAGATATACATTCTCAAAAACATGGTCTTTATCATGTCAAGAAATGTGAAGGTCAGTCACTGTAATGTAGGAAATTATCATTGTCTGCAATAATAGGTTCAAACTAACGGATAACCTAAACATTGCAGGGAATTTCGCTAAAGCTGAAACCTGACACGAAGGTTGCACTTGTTGGTCCAAGTGGGGGTGGAAAAGTAACATCTTCATACCTTAAACAATATTGCAGCTGTTATTCATTCTTTAACTAGTTTTGCCAGTTTAAATATCAAGTCAGCTGAAACTATTCAGTTCACACAAGATTAAGTTGGTACTCATACTTTCTTCTTTGTATATTGCAGACAACGATAGCGAACTTAATTGAAAGGTTTTATGACCCTCACATGGGAAAGATTTTGGTAAATGGTGTCTCACTAGTTGAAATATCACACAAACATCTCCACAGCAAGGTAACATTTTGTCCCAGATGCAGTTGGCTCTATAGGTATAAAATTCCATAGAGCAAATATTTGGCCTGTCTCATAAAGTGACTCAATTTTCTTGCTTCTTTTAATTTGTTCTTTATGTGAATAGTTTGATATTGAGTCCTGTCTTAGATTGCCAATAGATGGACGATGGTATCTAATGATGACAATGCATGTAGTAAGAATGCTTTGTTTTCAATAGTTTCAGTTAGAAAAGCGACACATTCATATTTAACATCTAAATCCTACTAACATCATCAGATAGCTACATTTTTATTTTATTTTAATTATTCTTATTTGTTTTGCATATTTTATTATATTTTGTTTTCCACTAATTAGACTATCATTGACTGGCCAAGAGTCACGTCCAAGCACAAAGGAGGACCTATCAGATTTCCATGAAGGTGTCCCTTAGTTACCTGCATGGGGAGTACATAGCAAACCTTCACTCAGTCAAAACACCAAAGGAGTTGACACTGAAAAGTATTTGTTTGCCATAAAAAGTATAAGTAATTCCTTTCCGTCACCTAGGCTTACTTAATGAACCTTTCCGACTTGAGAACGGCTAATGTGGCAATAAATGTAAGAGTATGATTCAGGTCTGAGTATTTTGAAAATTTAGCTGTATTTCACAAAATTTCACTTCCAATTATATAGACAGCCACTGTTGTGATTCTCCATTCTTTGTATATTTAATGGATATCCACTGAATCCATTTTATCCTAATTAGTTATCTATCTGTGAAGTGAGGATGAACTTTGTGTCAAGACATCTAGATTATCTTAGTTGCTTTCTGACAAATGTTGCTTCTATTTTCTCCAACATCACAGATAAGTATTGTGAGTCAGGAGCCTGTTCTTTTCAATTGTTCTATTGAAGAGAACATTGCATATGGGTTCGAGGGCAAGGCCAGTACCAGTGATATAGAAAATGCAGCTGTGAGTTTATATTTTGAAGTCCATAATATATATTTACGTTTTTCATTATATCTTCAGTAAAAAAAATGTGTTTTCTTATGGTAATTGTATATTTCTTCAAACTATGCAGAAAATGGCTAATGCACACGAGTTCATATCAAAATTTCCCGAGAAGTATCAAACATTTGTTGGAGAGCGTGGTCTGAGGCTTTCAGGGGGGCAGAAGCAGAGAATAGCAATTGCAAGAGCGCTGCTCATGAACCCGAAAATTCTTCTCTTAGATGAAGCTACAAGTGCTCTGGATGCTGAGAGTGAATACCTAGTACAGGTGAGGTTGATATATTGTCCTAGGCTGTGTGTGTGTTATTTATTTTTTATTTTTTAATTCTAATGGGTAGGAGAAAATCTCATGGTAAAATTCTTGTTTTTATGAATAATTATGCCCTGCAGCCACCTGTAAATATTTAGAATTGATTATCCTGTGAACCATTTTCCTGATCACTCTCTGAAAGATGAATGATGTATTTAATATTTTACATATTATGGTTAACCAACTCTGATATGGTTTGTAGGATGCTATGGATTCTTTAATGGAGGGAAGGACTGTTCTTGTTATAGCCCACAGGCTTTCAACAGTCAAAAGCGCTGACACCGTGGCCGTCATATCTGATGGCCAGATAGTCGAAAGTGGCACCCACGATGAGCTCCTCAGTAAGGATGGCATATATACTGCTCTGGTGAGAAGACAACTACAAGAACCAAAACCAGAAGTATAGTATCCATATCCATTCTAGCTATAGTCTACGAAAGCAATTCAAGAAGCAGCAGCAAACGGATCCAATAATGAAGTTCCTTATGATTGAACTCAACAAGTATTATGTATAAGCTGGAAAACTGTTTTTTAGAAGGGAAAAAAAAATGTGATAATGAACGAAGTAAACGACCCAAGCTTCGGGCTCATAGTGGTCTTGGGTTGAGAACAGGAACTGAATTCTATGAAATCTAATTCCCTGTTGTTCCAAGAAATTGAAAAAGATTGGTCACTAGGAAATGCACTTGATATATAGTAGTCCTATATGCATGACTTTGTAAGTAGGAAAGAAATATCAATACTTAAAAAGAGTTGATTTTAAGGGATACGAATCACTTTAAAAAAAAAAAAAGGCTAATCTTCCTAAAAAATTTCCTTTATACTAAATAATCTTGCTGAAAGTTTCCTTGAATTTTATTAGATGTTACTAATTGTTTATTCATTTTATAATATCTATAACTTTTATTCTGTTTTGGTTGAAATGATCATCGATCCGTGTGTTAATTTTTAAATTCTGAAACTGATCTAGTAATTTATTTATATTATTATTAGACTGTTTAGTTTCTTCTTTTAACCCTTTTATAGATTCTTCTATTTTAGATATCTGCAAAGCCAAGTTATCTATTTTTTCCGAAATTCTAGCTAGCTTGGGAAAAACCAGCGAGGTTGCTACCTGGGGTAAGGGTGGGCAATGTCGGTTCGGTTCGGTTTGCCCAAAACTGAAACCGAAACCAAATTTTGTATTTGTAAACCGATGAATTCGGTTGAACCAAATTTCGGTTCGGTTCGGTTGGGCCGAAATTTCAGACTCAAACATTTGAAAGACTTTCATTAAAACATGTCCAATTTTTTTACAGGCCCAATTTTTTTACAGACCCAATTTTTAGCCCAAAATTGAAAACTTTGAGAGAATGGGGTGATTCAGTGCAACAGAGTGTACTGCAGTGCATTTGTTGCACTAATCAGGTATTGACACATATCTGTTATTTAGTTATTTATATATATCTAATTAATCGGTCGATTCGGTTATAAATCGGTCGGTTCAAAACCGTAAATCGATTTCGAACCGTTTATAATCTGTTCGGTTCGGTTTAAATTATTTTCTTTCTACTCATATTTCGGTTCGGTCGGTTAATCGAATTTAAATCGATTTTTGCCCACCCCTAGCCTGGGGGGGGGGCGAATTTACACTTTTGCCCCCTCCCCCTAACAACCTTTTGGAAAAGGTGTTTAAAAAGGGAGGGGCAAAAGTGTAAAATCTCCTCCCAGGCAGCAACCTCGTTGGTTTCCCATGCCAGGAAGAATTACTCCTATTTTTTAATACAATTTTATTAATAATATTATTTTGTATATTGTTTTGTCTAACACTTAATTGATTTCCCTTTGCTACTCCTTTATAATTACTTATTCCTTCTGGATCTTGGATCTTCGTGATATTTTTTAGCTTCTAAAAATGATTCTATCTAATTTTATCATTCATCCATTGACTATATACTTAATTTCTTTTAATTTTGCTTCTAAGCTTATTTGTAAACTATTTATCTTTTTTATTTGATTGTTAATATTGGCTATCTATTTATTAGCATTATCTAATATCTTCTTAGCTTCTAATTCTATATATTTAGGTTGACTAGTATCTATGGCTTTAATTAATTCACTAATTTTGACTTTTATAGGAAGTCTAGAGATATCTAATTCTTTATTAATTTTTATTAAAATTATTTGTGTCTAACTGTTAATATAGTCTATCTTATTATCTAATGTTTTTAATATATTTATGTTTTCTCTAAGGCTTTCTAAAAAAAGTTTAAATATTATCTATATGATTAAATTCTATTTTAAAATGACTTCCTAGATGAATTAATAGATCTACTATACTATTTATCTGTGTGTCTTTTGTACCATGTAAAATATGCTCAAAATTTTCTCGGAAATTACAATCTATTATATGTTTGTCTAATATAATTCTTTTTATTAAAGCTATTTATTTCAAGATCTCAATATTTTATATGTTTCATACACTAACTACTGATTATAACTATGTTTTATCAACTTTGCTATGATACCAATGAGGAAAAATATAACATGATGAAAATATAAACTATAAAAGCTATGGTAGAAGAAAGCCACCATATAGTATTACAAATCTACCGTTGGCTAGTCAAGACTGGAACAATATTAGAATTGGCTTCATGGAATCCACAAATTATGGCCAGAGTAATAAATAGATGGGAAAAAGGATGTTGCTAGTGCATGGCAAAATAAGAATCAGTCTGAAAATACGTGGGAATATTTAGAAACCCTATTAGGAGAAACAATAGGAAATTGGTATAATACATATAAACGAGATAAACCATAAAAATTAATCAGCTAAAAAGTTTAGGAAATAATTAATATAATTTTACAAGTTTTATTAGAGAAATGAACATAGGATTAAATCCAGCCAGAGGAAATCTCTCCATGCAAACTATAGCATTAGCATAACTAGATCAATTACAATTTACAGATTGAAAATACTAAGAATGATTTTGTAATAGCCATGCTTCCATAGCTAGTAAAACGGGAAGAGCCTTTGATCCAGAAATAGGAGATAAATTTTTTAGAAAGTTACTAGGAGAATTATGAAGAAAAATAGAAAATTGTTGGAATAAATATAATAGTAATGTCTGAGGAGATGTAGGAAGGACCACGCATCATGTATACCTCTATTCAATAGTGAAAGAAAAGTGTACACAAGCAATTATACAAAAAAACACTTAAAAACAATTTTATAGATTTTGCAACGATGGTATATATACACCCCAACAATACAAAGACTATATAAGAAGGAGACGATTTAAAAATCAAATTAGACATAAAAGGAAAAAATTAAATAAATTTTTAAAAAATAAAAATCCCAAAGGGAAATTCTTGAGAAAAAGTAGAACATATAGAGGTAAAAAAATCCTAAATACGTTAAAAAACAACGCTCCTAAAAAATACAAATGTTTTATTTGTGGAAATCCAAATCATGTAGCCTATAAATGTAACTAGCGAAAAAATATGAAAACAGAGCAATGATAATAGAAGATTTAGAAGAGGATGTCGTAAGTATAGATAGCAATGACAATAGTGAAATACTAAGTATAGTCAGTGAAGAAATTTATTACTTTGATAATATAAGTAGTGAAGAAGAAAGTAGTGAGGACGAAAATACTTATATGAATCTAGAATATGATAGTGAGCATGATAGTGAAATTGATCCTGAATATGACTATCAATATTCATATATGAATAGCGACATACAAATAAATAAAATACAATTAGAAGAATTACCAAAAAAATAGACGCAAATGTAAATTTTGTAAAAAGGAAATTTTTAAATTTTGCCTTAAGTCAGTATTTAACAGACACTAAAAATGAATAACAAGTACTAACCCAACCCAACATCAAATAGAAATAGAACGAATAAATTTCGAGCATGAGAAAAAATAGAATTTCATTATATAAAATAGATAGAATGCCTAAAAGAAGAGAATTCAAAATTATGAACAGAAATAGAAAATTTAAATTTTAAAATACACAGTTTAGAAGCCAAACTCCATGAATATCAGACTCTAGAAAATACTAAACCTCTAGTAGACAAATCTCAAGAAATAGAAGAAACAACATATATTCAAAGAAGTGAAAAAAATTACTTATTACTTCTACTAAGTTATTAAGTGTATTTACAAGAAATAAAATTTTCCAATGGAGATACAAGAGATTTATAGCCATGATAGATGTAGGATGTACTAAATCCCATTTAGAAGTCGAATATGTTCGTAGTCAGTATATTCATACTTTCAATAAACCAGTTTACGCCAAACAAATGGATGGTACGATATGACCAATTACTCGTTGTCTTCGTGATTGTCATATAACATTTTTTTATCCTTGCAACAGAACACAATATTTTCCTTTACCTCAAGTTTGGTTAGACAAAATTAATCACAAACATAAATTTATTATCGGTCTTAATTTTATTAGAAATTTAAAAGGTAGTATGTTAATAGGTAACGACTATATTTAGTTTTTCAAAAGAATATTTGTCACTACCTACTATTTGATCAGTCGACTCCCTACGCCACCATTCACTGGTTGTCCATCAGAGTTGCATGCGGAGCGTGGTGGCAATCTTTATTAAAAACAAAACAAAACAAAACAAAACAAAACAAAACAAAACAAAACAAAACAAAACAAAACAAAACAAAACAAAACAAAAACAAAACAAAACAAAACAAAAACAAAAACAAAAGACCAAAACCAAAAAATTAATTTGACTAGATGTAGGAAAATTAGAAAAAGTAAATGAAGATGAAATAGATATAGATTTTCGATACATCTTAAGAGAAAAGGAAGTCAATAGAGATTTAATTAGTTCAGAATACATATTAAAAATTTTGAAAATCCTAAACTATATAAAGAAAGAAAGGCTTGAAGAAATAATAAAAATAGCATAAGAAACCCAATTATTAGGAGAAGACCCGATTAAATATTGGGATGGAAATCAATATCTAGCAGAATTAGACATTATATACCTAAACATGTCCATATTAACATTATCAGGAAAATACCCTCCTATAGATATAGAAGAATTTAAAGAACAAATAAATGAATTACTAAAATTAGGAGTAACAAGACATAGTAATAGGCTAATAGCAGACATAGAAGTACAATTTTTATGGTACAAAATCATGCAGAGAATTAAAGATGATCTATTAATGGTAATTAATTATAAGAGATTAAATGATAACACATACAAAGATAAATATAAAATACCAGATAAAAAACAACTGATAAATTGTATACAAGGAAATAAGATAATTAGCAAGTTTGATTGTAAATCGGGACTTTGGCAAATAAAAACGGCAAAACAATCTATTCCATGGACAACATTTAGTTGCCCAAAATGACACTTTGAATGGATAGAAATTCCCTTTGGACTTATGTGCACATTAGCGATATTTCAAAGAAAAGTGGATAAATGTTAAAGAAATATAGTGAATTTGTATTAGTATGAATACATAGACGACATTTTAGTATTTTCAAAAAACTTAGATAGTCATTATGATCACTTGTACATGATATTTCAAGAATTTGTAAATGATGGATTAATAATAAGTACAAAAATAAAATGGCGATAAGTAAATAAGACATAGACTTCTTAGGAATGAAAAATAGGACAAGGGATAATAAAAATTAACATATAGTAAGGAAAATTTTAGAATACCCCGACAAAATAGAAGATAAAAAACAGCTTAGGACTTTTAACTTATGGAAGAGAATATATAAAAGATCATAGCAAAATAATAAGACCATTATACAATAAAACAAAGCCAGAAGGACATAAATTCTTTAATTTAGAAGATATAAAAATAGTAAAACAAATAAAAGAAACGGAAAATGACTTTTAAGGCCTATTTCTTAACAAAATAGACCATTTAGATGTCGTAGTTGATGTAATGGCTAATTTGTGCATATTTTTATACTTTTATGACTAGCAATGACTCTTTTATTGACTCATGTTAACTCATAAAGTTATAGGACATCTTTACCCTTCCTAAACAAATCCTAATTTTATATTTTTATGACCAACAATGACTCTTTTATTAATAATTTTGATACCTACCCGCGGAGGGGGTCAAGGGTAAAATAAAAATTATTACCTTTCATAACTATGAGCAACCATTTATAAGTTTTTATAAGTTTTCATTGACTGACAAGTTAATCAAATTATTATGCTAAGGTTTGGTAAATTTTTCATAATGCAGTTAATGATGATTAAAATTTTGGTTTTAATTATTTAATAAAATTAATTTAATTAATTTGTCATAAATTTGATTAGAAAAGTTTACATGTACTCGTGCATTACCTTTCTTAAGAAATTTGATTTTAATTATCATTGCTTCTTATTTCATAATGTAGTTAATAAAATCAATTTTCCCACTATCGGAATTTGATTTCCTATTCTTCAATGCCTGGGTACCTGTAAAGTAATATATTTTATTCTCTGTCGTTATTTAGTCACAAGCTATACAGAGCATGATCATAGCCTCAGAGGTAGAATGAAAACCAATATTGAATAAGATAATTTCATATAAATGAAATAGTGACGGAGAATTGAAGCAACCATTAATTGAAACAAAAAAAATTATCTTCAAACTCAGATATACCTTCACAACCAGTCAAATAAACACATTCATAGTGACAAAACATTCAAAAAAAAATGCTAACATGAAAATATTAATGTAGCCATTTGTAGCTAACAAATGTCATAAAATAATTGCTCAAACTGCAAATAAATAATAAGATAATTTAAAAATTAACTAAAAAAATGATGGTTAGCGGTGGGATGGGTTAAGGGTTAAAAAATTAAAAATAACAGGAAAAAAAATTAGAATCATTAATAAAAGAGTCATTGTTGGTCACAAAAGTATAAAATTAGGTTTTCTATATGGTTAGGAATGATAAATATGTCATATAAGTTTATGAGTTAACATGGGTTAATGAAATAATCTTTGTTGGTCATAAAAATATAAAGTAGACAGAAATTAGTCATTACATTAACTACGATATCTAAATTGTCTATTTTGTGAAAAAATATGCCTTAAAAGTCATTTTCCATAAAAGAAATTTGTAAAAATTTACCAAAATTACAGTTACCACTATAAAGTGACTATAAAATAGTTGAAACAGATACACGTGAAAAAGGATGGGGAGCAATTTTGTTATCTAAACCACAAAAAGAAGACAGTAAAAATTTAGAAAATATATGTAGATATATTTCAGGAAAATACAAAGAAAGAAAATTATCTAGTCTAGATTATTAAATTTTAGGAATAATATATGACCTAGAAAAATTTAAATCATTCTTAAATAAAAAAATTATTATTAGAACATATCGTGAAGCAATAGTTAGATTCTCTAAAATGAGTAGTGATAGAAAGATCGGTTCAAATAGATGGACTAATTTTCTAAATACTATTGTAGGCAGTGGGTTCAAGGTTGCATTTGAACATATATAACAGCTTAGCAGATCACTTATCTAGACAACTATACAGCAGCAAAGCATTTTCAGATCATGATGGCCAGCCAGCAGATAATGAACTTTGGACAGACCTCATTATCGGTCTTGCCAAAATGTACTAATTTATCATCCAGACAATATTCAACAATGCCTTTTAGACAGTCTATGGAATGCAAAAGGAGATAATAAAAAACCCATAGCAGCCTTAAATGCTCTTACTCGCTATTTCTCTAAAATACCTATTGTACCATTAGAAAAGATTTTTTGTTTCTAAGTTGCTTTTAAAGGATCCGAGCTAGGAATTTATGTATGTTGGAAAGAAGTTTTACTAGTAATTTCAAATTTTAGTCAACCATGGTTTAAAGGTTGTGACTCATTTCTAGAAGTTGTAGCAGTAACCAAACAAAATATAGGATTAAACTGTCATATTAGCCAATTAGCCTTAGCAGCTAAAGAACATATAGAAAAACAGCCTCAGCCTTTTTCTCCTTCTGCCTCTTCAACAAGATTTTCTAAGTACTGTGAATCTATGGTTCAAAATTATCAACGGCTCACCGCCAGATGTAACTATTTGCAAAAGGAATTGACAACATACTCTTATCATACCCAAAAATTTAGTATGACTAGTTCGAAGCAAACGGCTACCAGTAAAGACAAATCAAATTCGTTATGGTTGGAGGTTTGCCAAATAACCCAATGGTTAGCTCTACTACCATAAATGTATAATATTTTAAGACAAACCCAGTCTTACCATTAACTATAGAACAATTAAAAAAACAAAAATCAAGAGACATTTTCTTTACATAGTATTTCCTCTTATCACTCGATCTTAGAAAAAGAATAATTGATTTAGCAGTTCAAAAGTCCCATCAAATCCAAGAACATATCCAAACCTTTTTAAAAGATTGTTTGTTTCATAATATCCATATCTCAGGAATCACTTTTACTTGGGATACACATTATGGCAATCTTTCCAATCCATATCCACAAACCGATCCTTATTATCAGAATGTACCTTTAGAAAGATCAGACTATAAATACCACTTAACCTATAGCATATGCTATGCCTCCATGATCTAGAATTATATAAGCATGTTACAATCACTTTTAACCAGAACAGAGATATAATATTTACCCCTCAAAAGCTTTTGGACTATGGTCATGTCCATCATTTGTATTTACAGGATTAGATCAAACAGACTAGTTACAGTTCTAAACTATTTTATGATTGACAAATATGTAGAAATTATGTTACATCCAAACCATAGAATTCGTCAAAGGAGTATGCTACCTAGCTCAACACAAGATTTTAGTCAGAGCATGTAACAACAGACCTATACTATTAAGATCAGAAATTCCATGGCCATGCAAAAACTTCTCAATTAGAAGACAAATACGCCATTGGAGATTTAATATTATAGGAATTGGATTTTACTGGGAAGGAACGCATAGAAAACTCATTTTACTGGGAAGAAAAATGTGAGATAAGAGCTGAGTGTTTCACTCCATACTCTTGCCCTCTAGCCTATGAACATTCGTTTTTTGGTAACTCAAGTATAAATATATACGATTTTTTTTGCTCTGATACCAATGAGGAGATTCCATCATCCTCCCATATCATGTCATTTCACCCTAGTTTACAAGCGAGAAATTATAAAGTTAAGACGTTGTAGATAAAACTGAATTTACAAGTAATTATTAGCAAATTAAGTATTGAGAAATAAGTAAGAAAATCAAACTTATTCTAAAGCACTAAAAGCTCAAAGTGAGCCAAGTTCATCATATATGTCATGCATGCGTTTAGTTCTTGTATAATAAGCCTAACAAACAATTTTAGACTTTGATATTCACCCTTGAGGGTGTCAATTTAGCATAAGCAATTCTTTTTCAGTTTCAACGATAATCTGTCGAGATAAGGTGGGGGAGAAAATTCACTGTATGAATAATCCATATATAGGGGTTTTTCAGAAAATATATATAAAAATATCAAAGGGTGTGTTGAAAGAAAAAATATAAGTTATATAAAAGGGAGGTACAAATAAAATTTAAGGGTGATAGGATATTGTTTGTTTGTTTGTTTGTGTTGGATAAAGGATATAGTGTGAGTCAGATGATCTTCTCCAGAGTCACACACTTGGTTTTACAAACAACGTGATGATTTCAGTGGAAGTAGTAGGATTTGTGGAGAAACAGTTGATCAACAATCAAATTCGCAACTGTAAGTTCTTAATTTCCTACCATGGATCCATATTATTATATGATAATAGACCATGTATGTTGTTGTAGCTAATAGTAATACGCATGAATGAGTCACACAGGAAATCGATCAATCTGAACTTTGGATTATCTCTGTCATCAATCACCCTTTCAGATATACCATGATCAAATTTTGACACATCCAGTCCAGGCATGCCAATAACAAACACTACTACTAGGTCTTCTTCATGTTTAACCATCCGAGCGTCTGGGGATGGATTTATCTGAAAATTATTAAGCCAGTTTCCAGTGCTACATTAATTAAAACATGATTTTGCCTGGTATTTACTTCAAGCTTTTGGATTAATCTTGATTGAGGCTTGACCTAATATTACTAACAACCTTGTGCGCTAGGATCTTGATCTACTACCGAATGACCCATCCAGTTTTATTTCATACCTTATATATGTAAAATCGTTGAATAATTAGTTTAGTTATCACCCTTGTTTGATGTTGTGATTAAGTTTCACTCCGACAAAATGTCACCCTTTCATTCATTCAGGCAAACAACCATTGAGATGCTGCTTTCAACCTATGGGCTTGCAAGTAAGCATAACTGGGTATAGGCACTTGACACCTTATCCTAAACTTCACAAATTGGTTGGGCATGACAGGCATCAAGTAAAGGTAAATTAATATATGTTTCTTTGTCAATTTATGAGAACTATGCGCCATATGTTTTGTATAATTAATATGGGAAATTCTAAATGTCAGAGGGAGGGGGGGGGGGGGGTGAAGCCGTTCATCTCCTCGAGATGCGTGCAAGCCCGTGTCTTGAGAGGGGGTGAACGGCTTCACCCTCGCTGTTTAGACAAACCCAATTAATATATGCTAAACTAATACCGGTGGTCTTTCGATCATCTGTCAAATCAAATCATTCAGGTTGGTGCAATAAGGAGGAGAAGGTCGAATGTACAGACAGATACTTATGTTCTAATGGAACCTGGAAAGAGTGAGGAGTTTGTTAGTGAGGAGGAGTTAAAGAGCAGATTGAAATATTGGCTCGAAAACTGGCCTGAAAACAGCTTGCCACCAGATCTTGCTAGATACAAAACCATTGATCATGCTGTATCTCACCTAGTAAAATCTGTTTGTGAACTTGAGATAGACGGAGAAGTGGGTTCCATCCAATGGTATGAAGTCCGACTGGAGTAACAAACTGAAGAAGATGATTGATAGCTTTGTTATACCTACCATATACGATTCATTGTGTTTGAGATGGTGAAAACATGGATCTAACTTCTATTTATTTTACTTTTTGCTTGATTCATGTACATTGTGGGGGGCATAATTGTATTCTTGAGTAGCTCGATCTGCGGCAACTGTGATGCACAAAGCTATTTCTCAAAAACTTGTGTCAGAAAGTTCTTTTTTTTTTATTCAAGGGCAAAGTTGTAAAAATATTGTGTAGACTAGAAAGAAGACCGACACACTCGACAGACAGGCTCCAAATTTGAGTCAATCGCTAAATAATTTCTGATTACAACTTGAACACACGCACGGTAAAATAATGCTCCAACTAGAACTTGGACACAAACACATTTCATGCAAAATGCCTTTAAAAAAACTGGACTTCATGCATAAACTCTGCAAAAAATTAATTAGGTGCGACTATCATCCATCTCTTTGATTCCTGATATCAACAATGGACTCAACATACAGTAAGTTACCTCTCATCTAAATATCAACCCTACCCAGGGTCAAAAAATAATTAAATTCCAAGCAAACTCCAAAACTATAAAAAACACAAACCTCACTTATGATTGCAAATTCCTCATCCTAATAAACCCCCTAATCAGTCTCATTAAACTGTAGCCTGGCTAACCCCACCCTGACGGCCAACTCTTCCACTCCCACCCTGATTATAACGTTGATAACCCTCGCCACTGCGACCATATGGACCCTGGCCTCGCCCAGAGGGTTCACCCCCGTACCCAAAATCATTTCTTCCATAGCCTCTTCCACTATTAAAGTTCCCACGGCCTCTGATATTATCATTCTGGAGCCCACCTTTAGCTGGAGGGTAGCGCCCTCTTCCGCTGCCAGCTGTAAAAGAAAATACATGATCAGATTCAATAATACAAGAAACAGATATTTCCAACCTATAGCTTGAATTGTATGTCCAATGTTGTTTTAAGTTTTGACGATCAAAAACATTGACACATGAAACAACTTTTTAAAGCCAAGCTCACCTGACTAAATTCATTTGGTGTTTACTTTATTTATTTTTTTCCCAATAAAGTGGTGCAGATAAATCATAGTAGAGCTAGCGAAAAGAGTGAGACTCGATTTTAAGCAATGATGTTGTTCTTACCCTGTCCCCCCCTTGAAAATTGTTCTTTTCCATGATTTTGAGAGAAGATATGTATGTGGTGGAAGGTCACATATGTTATGCTCACTCCCCCAATTTCTCTCCTCTCTTCCACAATTCACTATTTTTATGGTTTTCCACTGAAACAAATAAAAACCAAACATACCCTTAGAGCATCTCAACCCATGGGTAGAAACTAAAAGCAAATGTTTGGGGCTTTCCATTTTCAAATTTGCATTTCCCATTAAGGGTGTAAAATTTGCTATTTTGTTACTTTTTGAAGAAAAGTCAAGACAGTAGTTAGGACTTGTGCTTTTGAATGTAAAGAATATCTAGTTACTTTGAATTGAGGGATTCTGTCAAATCGGATGGAGACAAGGGTGGATATTGCCTTGAAAGTGTGGATTTATCCACCCTTGAGCTCTGGCACATGTGCGGGAGTAAATTTTTTGCTTTTTCCTTCCATGGGTGAAGATAAAGCCAAATTTTTTGCTTTCCACCCCATGGGTGGAATCTTAGGATGAAAGGGAGGAATGATATTCACTTGCCTCTAGATGTAGTTTTCTTTTCCTCGATATAAACTTGACGGCCCTCCATGGTGACAGAAGCTGCCTGAAATTTTTTGAAAATATATACATAAATGTCCAACAGGCAAAATGCATCACTTTAAACAGAATCAACTCCTACAAAATAATTACAATCATTTATCTGCAATTATTCTGAGTATGCAGCCACAAGAATATCGCAATATCAAGCAAAGCATGGAATACCAGCCCACAATAACTCAAAGGGACATTAAGCCTGGCAAACATTTTTCCTCTCTTTATTACAAATACAAGTTAGAAAAGATGCCAGTCGTGATATTTGACCCATTAAAAATAAAAATAAAGAGATGGACTACACAAGTCTAACAGAACCCATTACCCTAAAACACACATAGAGAATAACATTATTGTCAACATCAAGACCTCAGTAATGTAAATCATATGAATAGAATTTTCTTTTTCTTTTTTCTTTTTTCCTTTTTGTGGTTTTACCCCTTCCCTCAGGTTCTCTGCAAATCTTATCTAGCATTGCAATCTCCATGCTCTTATCACAAACAATGGACTACCCCAAACTGTTGCAAGACTTGTATAGTTAATTCAACAATTTGCATTATAAGATTTTTAAGACGTCTTGCCTTTATAAACCTCAAGGAGCCTACATACAAATGGGTTTCATTTTTATATCTCTATAACAAGTTAGTGTGTACTTTAAAAGAAAAACCTTTTTGTTGTCATGTCTTCTTGCGTAAAACAACCTCAGAATTTTTAAATCAGTATATCCATGACCTAATTCATACAAACAGCATTCCAATAACGAATTTTCTACTGTTGCAGCTTAGAAGAATTTATAAATACGCTTCATATATGTAGTAAATGCTAGCACAATAATGCAGAAACATGGAAATCGAAGTTAGGAATATGACTACATACATACTATTATATTCGGATGGATAACTTCAGTATACTGTAGCATCAAGGAATACTAGTTATCAGTGTTCTAAAAATCGCTAGGCGCTGGGCGGGCGGCGAGCAGGTGCCTAGCGCCCAGGGGCCTAGGCGGTCTTAGGTTTTGTATTATTACTTTAATAATTTACAAAAGTTAAGCATAATACATTATCAATTACATCCAATTTAATGCCAGTATACATATGCAAAATTTAAAAACATGAAAAATTACCAATAGTGAACAAAATTTATTAAAACTCAAATGACTGAAGTTGGTCATGATGGGTACTTTATATAAATTTGAATGTGTACTCTTTTATTTTTCTTCAAATTGCATAAATAACCTCAGTTATATTTGATAAAATCTACATTAGTAAAATTGGTACCGACAGATCATTCGAGAATTCCATTAAGTAATCATCATTTGCTACATTTAGACATATACTGAATAAAAAATAATTAAATAGTTTATTATTAAAAAGTAGGAAATAAAATAAAATAAGAACACAATTAGCCATATTAAAAAATTAAAAAAAAATAAAAAAAATTAAAATCGCCCAGACCGCCTAGAGTCCGCCTAGGCCGCCTAGACCCCGCCTAGGCCGCCCAGACCCGCCCAGACCCGCCTAGACCCGCCCAGCCCGCCCAGCCGCCCAGACAGCCCGCCCAGCCATTAATCTGGGCGGTTTTCCACCTTCTAGCGCCTAGGCGCCGCCTAGGCGGCCGCCTAGACCGATTTTTAGAACACTGCTAGTTATGTGGGATACCTCTCATAGATGACATTCAAAATTAGATATCTAAATTATGAACAAGACAATATGTAGCATAAGAGGAATTTCAGCATCTCAAAAGGTCTCAAGCTGAGTCTGAATGGTTTCAACTCAAGCAAGAGCAAATATATACCTTAACTGCATCAATCATGGAGCTCGATGACTCAAATTCCACAAAGCCAAAACAGTATGCCTGTTGCTGCAAAGATTCAAAATGAAAGAAATAATATGTTATAAAACTATCGACATTTTCACCAACACTAACTAATATTTTCACAAATGGAAAGTTGATTGCAAGGAGCACAACTCCATGGAATGTGGGAGAATAAAAGGAGAGTGAATACGAGGAGATAAGAAAGGAAGAGGGAAACTGACATTCCAATTCCAATTTATGCGGGAATCACATTCTTTGTTCCCCTAAAGAATTTAGTTCTTTGAGAAACATGGGGATGTGATTCTTGACTTTTGAAAACAAAATAAAAAAATTAAGGTTTCTCTATAATCACTATAAAATGACTTTGATATGGAATAGATTCTAAGGAGTTGAACTCCTTGCAACCAAACATGCCTCCACTGAAACAAATATTTGGAATTTACATAGGAGAAAAACTACAGTAAGCCAGATCAAAAGAAATAGTATTATTAAGCACGGTACAAGAGACTGGCTTTGGGAATCGAAAACTCTTCAAGTTCGAAGATATTTTAGTTGCTCGTCACATAATGTAATACAATATTTAATGTTAAATGCGGATGAGATAATTGTGCTATCTTATAGTGAAATCTACTACTTGGTGCAAGTGTCTGAATTTAATGGTAAATGTAGATGAGCTACATCGATTTACAATGTTAAGGTGAAAAGCTATACAAAGACCAACCTTGTTATGGTGAAAAACTATATAACCACCAACCTTGTTACTTCTCACTTGGATGCCATTAGGTTTGATAGGCCCAAATCTCTTGAACTCTTCCTCCACTTGTGGAACTGTTGCATTCATCGGTAAGCTCCGAATGTAAATAGAGTGGCCTTCAACTGCGAGGAACCAGATAGATGGTATTACAATGCAGGATTACATGCTTCTGAGGAAAATCCATAACAAATGTCATTTACACATGATTCAGGGTGATAACCAAATATGCAACAACACAACATTCAATTATAGCATTAAGCATATAAGATAAGTGACATGAGCAACATCTAAAGGATGAAAACCACGATGGTTTCATCATTTTGAGACTGCAATAATTTGAAAATGCACATAGCAAAAGACCAGTACCTTCCACATGATTGTCGTTACTTTCGGGAATATTGTTGCTACTAGGACTTGATACTTCAGGACCTGGAGCAGGTGCAGACTGTTGTACAGAGCTAACAGGTTTCACCCTTACTCTATTAGTTGGGACATAAACTGGTACAGGTACAGTCTTTCCCTTTGAAACCTTTACCTGCGCCCCAAATCCATTCAGTTCTTTAGATTAAAGGAAAACATGCTAAACCCAAGTTTCTAAAAGCAAATAACTATGCTAAACTTACAATAGATGCATAAGACTTCTTAGGAGCATCGTCTGGTGGAGTAGGAGAAGCTGACTCAGTAATTGGAGGAGCTTCATTGTGATTTTGAATTGTATCAGCTGATGGTACCACAACCTCTACATCAACAACTGATCCCCCCTCATTGTCTGATGGGACACAGACTTCCTCACCATTATCACGGCTTCTCTCCACGAGCAAAGTTGCAGAGTCAGTCGCATGTTCCTCTGAAACATTAGCTGGTTCTGGAAGCAACAAGAGAAAATCGCAACCATCATGAAGAGAAAGGAAAAACAAGGGAGATAAGGTAAAAATAAATAAACAAATTAAAAAAAAGGTACCTGGATTGGGAATTGGGACAGCTGATGCAGCACTTTCGGTTATACTATTGATTGCCACAGGCATGGCCTCAGTTGCCACGTTTTCATCCACATACCTAAAAACATCATTCAAAACAAAATATCCTTTATCTTGAGGAGCTAGAAAGAATGATTGTGTAAACTCCCTTCGCAAGTTATCCTTTCCAGTTAAACATCCAGTTACTAGAACCACCACACCACCCTTGTAGGAAACTTGAGAATCTACACTTTTTATCTCTGCCTTAAAATCTGTGTAGTCAAGGGACAGTATCTTGTCATTGATAGCCTGCTTAAATAAGAACAGTGTCACAAGTTAATCTTCAAGTCATTGTTAAAAGTTAAAACTGTATATATCCAGCATTTACATGATAATACTCAAATGTTGCAAGCAACAATAATGAAATCTGAAGCAGATGGATAGGCTCACACTAAAGGACTGAAATTTATACAAGAAAAGACAACAAGAAAGGAGAGAAATAAGCAATTGATGCTGACTAAAAAAAAGGACAAACATAATCAAGCTACATAAAACAATTTCAACAAAAAAAAAATGTACTCTTGCATTGCCTGAGATCTCAGAGTAATTATGCAGGCATTGGGCTCATACAGCTAAGATCCCGGATATACTACAATTTTCACTATTATTTGCCTCCTAGACTTTGAAACTCTTTCATAGCTGAATAGTTCTTGTTGGCTCATGCTAATGCTGACTGGAATGTGCTTGCTAGAACATAGATGATGGTTTTCGGCTTCCTTATTAAAGGGAAAACACCTCCATAAAATCGTTTGCTTTGTTTACAGTTGGGGATTGGGAGTATGGACATAAAAGGAAGTACAATAAAATAAAAAGATCTTTATTAACGGTCGGGGATTGGCAATACAATGAAATAAAAGGACCCAATATCACCAACACTAACACAAGTATCACCAAGTATGAGTTCCAAACTAATTGACCAACACATTCGACCAAACTAGCGTTCATTATTTAGATAATGTCTGATAAGCACCCAAAACACTTGTCTATCACCTGTTCAGTCCAAAGAAAAAAAAAAACCTTAGTCCCTATTTTTTAATCCTTGTGCGTTCTTCTTCCCCTTTCTCATCTTCTTCAACCCTTCCTTCACAGCCACCGCCACCAATCTCTCACATGCAGCTACCACCACCCTCAAATCCATCACCGGTGGCCACCACCAGCAACCACCATCACAGACACCCATCACCCTTGAGTCAACCACCAACACTCTCGACCCCTTATGAAGCTAGGTCCGCGAAGAGGTACTAAAAAGACTAAGTTTAGATTTTTTTTTTCTCCTTGAGAAGCTGGCCTAATTTTACTTTCACCGTATTCCTTCCTTTCAACCTATTAATGTAAATGTACTCAAAGAGCTAGCGCACAAAATGTACAACAGCTTTATATCATTTGAGGTGCAAGACTATACAGGGTTGGACAATGCTTAGTCTAAAGCACCCAAAAAAAAAATTTGGTTTTGATACAATGTTTATCACAATTCGCAATCACAATGCACAAAAAATTTTAGTGTCCAAGTCGAGGTGGTGCGGGTTGACCTAGAGAATCTTGCGCATTGATTTGCGAGCTGAGTAACAAATCTTGCATCGATTCTTTACATTTATCCAAGGAAGCACGGATTCACGGAAAAACCCTGCCGAATCCATGAAAACGCGTGTCGGATACGGATACGCGTGCGATTCGCGTCGGATACGTATCCGACACGCGGTCAACGTATCGGTCAACTTGACCTGGTCAGGATACGCGTTGACACAGTCCGGATACGATCACGATTCGGTTGCTGCAATTTTTATTTTTTTTCAGATCTTCATAAGATCAAACGGCTGAGATGCGAAGCCCTAATATAAAAACCTAATCTCGATCTTGTTCTTGCTCAAACCACAAAACCAGATGAGGAACCGAGGAGGCGAGGAAGATCGATCGACTGGGTGAGATCGAGCAGGGAGATCGATCGACTGGGAGAGATCGATCGAGTAGGGAGAGAGATCTAGCAGGGATCGATCAGGCAGGGAGATCGATCAGGGAGAGAGATCGATCAGGGTCAGGGAGAGAGATCGACTGGGAGGGGAGATCGAACAGGGAGAGAGGTCGACTGGGAGCTTTCGCTGGAATCGCTGCTTTCTTCAACCTCCTGCGCCTCAATCACCAATCCCTCACTTTTTCATCCTCTCTGCCTTATCATCATCTCTGCATTGCTTCCCCTCTCATTCAGGTTTGAATCTTTACCACTTTCCCAACAAATATGGCAATAGAGTCAGAGGAGAAGAAACCTCAGAGAATGGTGAAGAAGGAGGAGGAGAGCCTCAGTTCCATGGTCAAGAAGAAGACTCCCACTGCTAATGGCACTGCGCAGGCTCGTGGAAGGGTGACGGATTCACCATGGGAGATCGATTCAGTGTTTGAGGTTTGCAGGCTATCCCTCCCTTTCTTCAACCTTCCAGAAGATATTTCATTGCTAAAGTATGATATTTATGGTAAATATATTAGGTGATTTTCGGTAGGTGTGGCGGTGGTTGTAAGTTAGGTAGTGTTTGGTTTTGAGTCTTTTGACATATGTGAAATTCGGATTTCTCTTGCCACCAAACAATGTGATTAATTGTGATGCTTGTTGTTACTCTTTTGGGTTCCAGCTTTTACTTTAGAAAAAAAGAACTTATTTTGGGTTCAACCTCTCTTTCTTCAAATTTTTGAATTTTGAGTTATGACATTATGTTAATAAATTTTTAATAAAATATAAAAATAAAAATAAGATTTGACGTGTCGCCGAGTCCCCGAATCCTAATTTTTTGAAAATTGCCGAGTCGCCGTATCGTATCCGTGTCCGATACGATACGCGTATCCGAGTCGGTGCATCCTAGCATTTATCATTATCCATTTGAACCTAAAAACTTGTTTGACCATCTAGAAGATGCATTCCCTCAATGAAACATTATGATCATTCCGATGGGACTAATTAGCTACATACAGATTAAGTAACCATATCATGGATAATCCACAAAAGTAACCAAACATATGCTTAACAACAAAGTTTCAGGTGCATAGCCAACATTTGTGAGTAGAAGAATTTTTATGAATATCCTTCCGTTAATGAAAATAAAATAAACAATGTATCTCTATAACAATAATTTTAAAAAAAAAAGGATAAAATAAATTTCTTCAAACAAACTTACTTGCATGGTTGTGACTGATGTCATTGCACCGTTGAGATCCTGTCGGCTCAAGACGCTAAAATCATGATAGAATCTGAAAACCAACTTTGGTGATGTGTGAAGTATATGATAGTACTGATCGACAAAAGCATTCCCGACCAATTGGGCACTGGGTGCAGCAGCATCAGCGGGAGTTGTAGTTGGCATAGCCATCTCTGCCAAAATCCCTAGAACAAAAAAAATTTGGACTAAAATTTCCAACTATTACTAAACACTAATTTTTGGACAAAATTTTTGCACTACTAGTAGTTTCATTGCACCCACATTACCTTCATGATTAAGTGGAAAGCAATAAATTATCAAATGAAACTAGAAAATTAACAAACTAAAATAAACAAAAACCCTAAACACTGAAAGAAGATTATTTACAGACAACAAAACAGACTAAGCAACGACGCATATATATGAAGAAAAACAGTTGATTACAAACCCTAATAAAAATATGAGAGAGTTGAAAAAATAACGTTTAAGCGAAAACCCTAAAGTGAGCAATGGAGTCATAGTGATCGAGACAATCGAAAAACCAAAAACCCTAGAACGACTCAGATGATTGATCTCTAGTAGTACTGCACCAATAAATGAAGAAAATAAAATAACATAAACTAATCAAAAGGGAAAAAAGTTTGAAACAAAATAGCTAGCTCGTACTGTGAAGGATCTGAATCTCCTCCTCCTACACTATAATCGAGAGCGAGGTCCAAAAGAAGAAGATCGGCCTCTTACGCACCAACAAGGGGAAAGAAGAAGAAGAAGAAAAGAGCAAGCTCGTGCGGCCACCAAGCTCACTATCTTTAAAAAGAGAATCGTCTATATACTCCCCCATATCAAAATGCTATGTACCACCACGAACAAAGGTATATTCCAATTTTATTTGCACACTGATGGGTTTCTAGCATAGTTATCAAATTTGCGAATTGTACACAACTAACATATTACCCGTACCATTGTCACTTCATATATGTTTATTTATTTTTATTATTTATTTTACTGTTAATTATCATACACTGAACACCCACATCATCATACCCAATATTGCCATCAATCAGTTCCATAAAAACATCATATGTTAGAATACTAATTTTTTTAGAATCAAACTCGGTTAAAATAAAAATCGATTGAATGGTCGGAGTCTTTGTTTGAATGTTCAATAAAATGTTCGCCCGTTTCTTTGAAATATATTATACTTAGGCATGAAAATCTTAAAAATACTTGCATGTTTTAAAAATCTATATTACAATTCAAAGTGGAATTTTACTATTCACTGCTAACTGGGACAAAGTTAAATCGAAATGATTAGAGATAAAAGATGGTTATGATTGAAAGTTGGGAAATGTATTGAATTTGAGAGTTGAGATTCATTTCCTATGATGACATATTTGTAAATATAAAATATGTAGAAGGGCAAAAATAATGAAAAAACTTATGAAAAAAGTTGGTGGAATGTACATGTGGCGGAGAGATAAATATTGTGTTTTCCTTTTGGCAAAATAAAAATTATCATAACTATCTACATCGTTGTCAGATTTTGATAAACTTAGTATCGTTGAAATGCATCTTTATAGATCGTTCAAACAAAATCAATGATCGATATAAGGGCCAAAATATTAAAATTATATATTTTATAATTAATATATATATATATATATATAATGTATTACACGTCTTTAATATTTTTCAATATTTTTAAAAGCAATGAGTCGGGCATCTTAATGCACATTTAAAAAAAAATCTTAAATTTCATGTTTTGGCGAATTTAAATATTTGGGGAGAACTCATTTTCAGCGGTTAAAATTTTCCCCCAACTGATTCAAATTTGACTGAACAAGCTTACACTTATAATCGACTTACACTTCAATACTGATTGAAAGCGAAAATGAGGATAGTGACGGAGAAGCTCAGTACAAAATAATTAACAAAAATAAAATTATGTGTAGTGACAACGGTACGGAGCATACTCTAGTAAAATACATATTTTGAAATTTTAAGTATTTGTATTGATCATTGGTTTTGTTAGAAAGATCTTCAAAATTACATTTCAATGATATCAAGTTTATCAAAATCCGACAACTACGTAAATAGTTATGGGGAAATTCTAGCTGGCCTGGGTTTTGCGCCTGGGTCACTGCATGTACCCTCCTGGGCACGTGCGCCTAGGAGGGTGTTGGGCACGTGCTTGGCAAATCACTCCTCCTTCACAAACTCACTCACTCACTCCTTCACAAACTCTTCCTTGGCAAATCACAAACTCACTCCTCCCTCTCCCCAAATTCATCTCAACAGAGAGAAGAGAGTCTTCCCTCTCCCCAGAAGAGAAGCTCGAAATCACCACAAGAAATCACCCAGGAAGAGAAGAGAAGCTCAAAATCACCCAAGAATAGTCTCCCTCTCCCCAAATCAGACTCGACACAGATAAGAGAAGGGAAGCTCGAAGCTCCATCGCCACCCCTTCCCCATCAGAAAAACTCAACCGAAGGTAAGTCTCTCCTTGATTTCTGGTTGATTTCTTGTAGGGGGTTTCTAGATCTAGGGTTTCTACTAGATCTAGGGTTTCTTCTTCTTGATTTCAGGTGGTGGGTTTCTAGATCTAGGGTTTCAAGTTTCTGTTAATGGGGTTTTCTTGTTTTGCTGAAATGTTTGATGGGTTTTGAGGTTAACCCATTTTCTTGTTTGGTGTTTATTGGTGTTTTTGTTAACCCATTTTCTTGTTTGTTTTGCTGAAATGTTTATGTCTGTGTGCTTAATCCCAAAGTGAAGTTCTTGATTTCATGGTTTTTTAAGCTATGCGAGGTATTTTAAGTTGGTAGACAATTTCGTGAATTTTTTTTGTAATTGGATCTCTTGATTGATTATGTTGAAATTTTTTTGTAATTTCGAGCTATCCCAAAGTGAAGTTTGTATGTGTGTTGAAGATTTCATTCTAATAGATGGAGAAACAATGCTTACATGATAAATAAGCATTAGAGTTTGAATTGGTGTAGCTTATTATGAATTCAATGCTTACAGGATAAATAACAGGATAAATAAGGCTTACTGTTATGTAACAGATAAATAAACAATCACTCACTGTAAAGATAAATAAGCCTTCCCTCTCATTGTGAATCACTTACTGTTATGTAACAGAAACAAGAAATGCATAATATGAACTCTTTGATGCATAGATCATTGGTTCCATTGTTAATTCTTTCCGCTCTTAATTGGTTGTTAAGAGTAGAAATGGATTTTATCTCTCTTTTACTACAATCACAATCAATCGATTATATGAAACTATTGTAGAAGAGTCCATATGACCCTTGAAATTTGTGTTTTTATGTATTAGATATTATATATGTAGAAGAGTCCATACGATGCCTCTGGAAATTTATGTTTTTTATGTATGAAATCATATTATGATTAGTAAAGTCGAATTGCCATTAGTTGAGGAACAGGTGCAGTGCATGCAAATGTCTAGTTCATTGTTACTCCCTGTAATTCAGTGAATGCCACCAGAGGATTTTATTAGGCATTCATGATAATGATCTTAGATGATGTCCAGATAATTTGTTATGCCTTTGAGCAATACTTTTCTTTTGCTTTTTTGGATTAGAATTCTGAGAGGATGCATGATTTATTTACTTATTTTCACATGAACCTTAGACATTTAAGTTTAATGTGATGTGTTGAACAGAAAGATCTGAGCAACTAGACTAGGATGCACGTCTGAATATTATCATGGGAGCTGCGAAAGGACTGGCTTATCTATATCAAGATTATTCTCCGCGAATCATACACCGTGATATGATTGACTGGCCTACTTGGTGAAGCCACCATCCATCTTCATTATGATGCATATGATCGACTGCTGCACTTCTTCTTCCACTTCCTGATTTTGCAGATGCATCAAAGCTTGTTCAACAGAAAATAGTGTGGGAGATTCACAAGTTTCTTCTATTTCTCTGTTTATATGAAAAATTGTAACTCAGTGAAGCCAATTTTTTATTTCTTCTCGAAACTTTGTAATGCTTATATGCTAAGGCTTAGTTAGAGAAAGAGAGATTTATTGAACAATGCATTTGAGATTTAAGATTCTGTAGCCTTTTTTGTTGTTTGGCCATAAGCTTTGATGATGAATGAACCAAGTATTGAGTGGCTTTTTTGATGTTGAGTGGTCAATTTTTGTGTGTTCTTAAAAGCTTCTTAGTTTCTCTGTCTGATATTTCTGACAGAGACTTATGTTTTTTCATGTTTTTGGTTTCGGAACTCTCAAGACTTATGCCTGTGGACACAGACTTGTATCAGTTTCTTGCCACCAGTTGCCATAACTCATTTGGAATCTCTTTCTCCTTGACAACTTTCATGTTTTTACCAGTTGCCATAACTCATTTGGAATCTCTTTCTCATTGACAACTTTCATGTTTTTTCCTAATAACATTGCACTGTCAACTGATTTTAAGATTATATGTTGGATGAATTGGTGGATATCTTTACAGTGAAGTTTGAATCAACATTAGAGCTCTGTGTTTCTACACATAAATCCATCAGATATCACGTTCCAGATTACGAAGAAGTGTAGCTAAATACATGACATCCAGAGTTCGATTTTTGTCGATATCCTTGTGTTTGTATTCATTCACACACCAAACAAAAATTCAATCTAGTGTACTACAAAACCAAATCTAGTGTTTGTATTCATTCACACACCAAATATGGTTGGAATCCATGTTAAATGCTAAAAAACAGTACTGGCATTGATACTACAACCTGAATAAGTTTCAATCTAGTGTACTACAAAACCAAATCCCATGCTAAAGCAACATTCATTCTCCAACAGGCCGTCCATATCAGCTTGCATCTTCACCAGCAAGACCGTCCATATCAGCTTCATATATACCAAATCCAACAACAGCGGTAACAACACCATGCATCAGCATCCAAACCAACAGGGCGATCACTAGCAACATGCAAAGACATTAATCAGAATATAATCCAATCGATCAATGCAAGTAAAAGTTTCTAAAACTTCTCAAGCCGGTTGCAAAATTAGTTGCAGGCAAGATTGCTTATTGAGAAGCCAAACAATGCAGCTATAAGCAAAGACTTTGAAAACTTTCACATTTTGTCATCTCAGCTCTAAGTTCTAACTGACAACATTGCATTTAACAAGGGTGTTCGAGCCATATTGGAAAAATCTGGACACACATCATGCACCTTTCAGTCGTCTTATGCATTTAACCAAGGTGTTTGAGTCATATTGGCCAATTTCAACAATTAGAGGTTGTTCCACATTACAGATATGGTGACATGCTGAATACAAGTTAATTGACATACAAAATCCAAAATGTTAATGAGACAGAGTAAAACATTGGTGTTTACACACAATCCAAAGTTGGATATTCTACTCTGTGGATATCCACCAATGAATGTTCATTGGTGTTTACACAAAATCCAAAATGAATGTTCATCCACCAATGACTCAGACATAAACTTCCCAAAAGAGATTGATTCCCCTAGTGCACGCATTGGGTTATCCTGTAAGCATTGTTTCTCCATCTATTAGAATGAAATCTTCAACACACAGACAAACTTCACTTTGGGATAGCTCAAATTACAAAAAAATTTCAACATAATCAATCAAGAGATCCAATTACAAAAAAAATTCACGAAATTGTCTACCAACTTAAAATACCTCGCATAGCTTAAAACCATGAAATCAAGAACTTCACTTTGGGATTAAGCACACAGACAGAAACATTTCAGCAAAACAAACAAGAAAATGGGTTAACAAAAACACCAATAAACACCAAACAAGAAAATGGGTTAACCTCAAAACCCATCAAACATTTCAGCAAAACAAGAAAACCCCATTAACAGAAACTTGAAACCCTAGATCTAGAAACCCACCACCTGAAATCAAGAAGAAGAAACCCTAGATCTAGTAGAAACCCTAGATCTAGAAACCCCCTACAAGAAATCAACCAGAAATCAAGGAGAGACTTACCTTCGGTTGAGCTTTTCTGATGGGGAAGGGGTGGCGATGGAGCTTCGAGCTTTCCTTCTCTTATCTGTGTCGAGTCTAATTTGGGGAGAGGAAGACTATTCTTGGGTGATTTTGAGCTTCTCTTCTCTTCCTGGGTGATTTCTTGTGGTGATTTCGAGCTTCTCTTCTGGGGAGAGGGGAGGCTCTCTTCTCTCTGTTGAGATGAATTTGGGGAGAGGGAGAAGTGAGTTTGTGATTTGCCAAGGAAGAGTTTGTGAAGGAGTGAGTGAGTGAGTTTGTGAAGGAGGAGTGATTTGCCAAGGCGCAAAACCCAGGCCAGCTAGAATTTCCCATAGTTATGATAGTTTTCATTTTGAAAAAAAAAAAAAAAAAAAAACACAATACTTTATCTTTCCACCACATGTACATTCCACTAACTTTTTCACAATTTTTTTTTCATTTTATTTACCCTTCTACATGTTTTATAGTTACAAACATATGGAGATTGAATCTCAACCCTCAATGCCCTCTTTTATCTCTAGTTCTCATTTGATGTTTGTCCCAGTCAGTGATGAATAGTAAAACACCTATGTGAATTGTAAGATAGATTTTTTGGGTATGGGTGCATCACCGTTTAGTATTATATAAACTCGATACATCTAATTGATTTCGTATAATACATGTTTTAATAAAAAATGTTTATATTATTTATCGTATTTTGTTTCATTTATGTATTTATATTTTTTTTGTGGGAGTGGGATAGGGTAGAACAAAAAACCGACCAAACCGAATAAAGCGATCGAACCGATCAAAACCGAAACGATCGTTTGGTTTAAGTTCGGTTCGGGTGATGTGTCTTTAGACGCTCTTGAGGAGTTCCGCCGTGTCTAGAGGGGGCTCCAAGGTGAGGTCCTCGAAAAGATTTCCCTTTCTGAGGACCGCAGTGAAAGGCGTCACGGCTGTATCATCGCTTCACCCGTCGATGAGGGTCAGCTCGTTGTAAAAGTGTGTGACATACTCTCGGAGCATCTTGTCGTACCTCTGCCTTAGAGAGAGTATGTAGTGCGGGCCTTTTCTGAAACGCTGGCTTCCGACGAAATGTGTCATGAATTCCTTCGCCAATGTTTTGAAGGAATTGATTGACTTCGGTGGAAGGCTGTGGAACCATGTCAGCGCAGAGCTTTTTAGACTGGTGGGAAAGTTTTGCACATGACGGACTCGGATCCTTCTTTGAGAGCCATTACGTGTTGGTAATGGCACATATGATCGAATGGATCGGTGGTCCCGTCGTAGGAGTCGAGCTTCGGAGGAGTGAACTTCCTCGAAAGGGTCTCGTTCATTATCCGGTCCATGAATGGTGGGACGGAGAGGCGATATAGTACGTCCAGATCATGCGCCCTTCTGCGGAGGAGGGTCCCAAGGTCGACCCTCTATGTCCTGGCGGTGAGCACAACGTTTGCCGCGCAACCTCCCTTAGTCCAATGAGAACTAGCCTGACTCTCTTGCACTTGCTCCCAATCATCTTTTGGAGGCGGAGGTTCGTGCTGCCCCTAAATCCATTAGCAAATGGTGGATTCTATCGCGTAAGAGTCTCCACCGACTTGGTGATCTCCTTTATTTGAGATGCCGGCACATCGATTTTGGGGTCCATGGTTATTGTCGTTGGCGCGGGAGCGTGAGTTGGCTGCCCGGGCATGACAGAAACTGCTGAAGGAGACAATGTGGGGTGGCCGATGGCACTTTGATGCTAAAGTCAGACAGGGCTCTGAGGAGGTGTAATGTTGTAACAGGGAATTTGTAGCGCACCTTAGCTTACCTACCTCGTGTCTTATATATATTGCAATGAGTTCTGGTTCTACCAGGCCATCGTAGGCGTAATTTATGAAGGAGATCTTCGTGGAGATCCCTCCCTAATTAGGAGTCGTGTTGTAGGAGGGAAGTTCCATGTTAGTTCCTAGATACGAGGGAGATAGTTTTCAATCCAAGAGCAATCCATAGAAGGGAGTTTCCCTGTTTTGAAGATAATCTGATGTTTGCTTCCTGGTTGGAAGCAGAGAGCGCCTGTAGTTGCCCATCTGAACTGATCCTCGAGATACTTGCCTGAAGAGGGCTTACGGGTGTTGAGGATAGTTGTGAGACATGTGGGCCTAGCATGCTGTGAGAGTTCAAGTTCACCTGACGAACTGCAGTTGGGCGAGCTTAGAACCGCTTGGGCAGGATCAGTGTTGGGTTGAAGCATGAGGTCGTAATTCCTTGAGATAATCATGACACGTGAACGACTCCAGGGTGTGACCATTTTTATGTATCATCAAGCAGTATGTTCCTCCGCCTAGTCAGAGATGATGACATTGCCAGCACGAGCAATAGTAACTTCAGAATTTCGATGCTCAAGAAACAAAGCACGTTCCGCGCCGTTCATAGTGTACAAACCACTACACTCGATGAAATCCAAAGAAAGAAAATCCTTTAAGGCAACACGAGGAAGTGTGAGAAACCGCTCACTTACTCCCTACTCCGCTGTAGTAAGATGCAGTTTAGCCCACTTCCTGGGTTCTCGAAACATCCGCAAAATGGGCCGATTGCCAAGCCTAAAATATACAAAGTCCCTGGAAGCATAAAACCAAGGCCTCGCCCAAGACCTGTAACCGTCCTTAAGCTTCCCAAAACTAGAATGTGAATGGAGAAACCAAATACGGCTTGTGCTCACATTAAGCTTCACCATAAAGTGCAACGTCTTCCCGGTCAAATGATTGCCGAAATTAAGGGCATGCACCATGGTTGCAACCAAGGTAGTCAAAGCGTGAAGCGAAGTCGAAGCGAAATCCAATGGCTTGGCTTTTTTCAAAAAGCGAAGCGTAAAGCGATGACTTTACGCAAGTGAAGCCACCCTTTAAAAACAATTCATATTATATTTTAAAAAATGCATAATGGAAGTATGTGATAAGAAAAATTAAAACCATGATTTCCTTAATTATATATTAATTACATAGTGTTAATTTTAATTGAATTTAAAATTTTCTAGGCAGGGTGCCCTAAAAATGCAATGGGTGCGAATAGCCACTCAAGTTTAAAACAAATTTCCCTCTCCCCTGCGCGTACTGTTCATCGTCTTCCTCCTTCTCTGTGTATTGTTCATCGTATTCCTCTACCCGCGTCCAAGCAATCCGGTGGGTTTCTCCGCCTAAAATCATCTTATCTCTTCTTCTTTTTTTCTATTCCTATTCCTTCCCTCTCACTTTTCGTTATTTTTTTCGACCAAAATTAGAGAAAATCAGTAACTTAATTGTATATCGTTTATCATCTTCCTCCTCCCCTTCCGTCTGCGTCTGGGCAATCCGGCTAGTTTTTTTTGCCTAAAATCTTCACATTTCTTCTTCCTTTTTATTCCTCTTCATTCCCTCTCCCTTTTCGTTCTTTTTTCTGACCAAAATCAGAGAAAAAAGAGTAAGAGAATTCGAAAAAAAAAAAAAGAAAAAAAAAAAGATTGGAGATGCTTTGTAACATTAAGCCACCGTTTTGGCCGCTTCAGGCTTCAGCAAAAAAACGCAAAAAACTTCAGAGTAGTGGTCTGGCTTTGACCGAAGCAAAACGAGATGTATGGCTTGGCCTGGCTTTTGGCTTTAAGCTGTGAAAAGCCATGGCTTTGAATACTCTGATTGCAACCATTACACGCCAACCATTGGGATCCATCTGATTATGAAGGATGCCAATAAAATTCAAATAAGACCAAAAGATCTCCGAAATTGGAAATCGGAGGCCAGACCTAAACATGGTAGGATAAAGAGTAATGTAACAAGTCCTCAGATGATGCAGAGCTCTCACCGGCCCTGGGCAAAACAATATCCAAATCAGACGGGGGAGAGAATGATGACGAACATAGTCTAAAGTTCCTCGACTTGCCAGCCTAGGTTCGAATAACGCCTCATAGACAACAAACTCCTCCCCACTCAGAACTCTATTAGAAGCCATAAAAAATAAATTGTGCAAGATAGATAATGAAGAAAGTGAGAAAAATAAGCTCTGAAAATGGATATAACGTAAAAAGGGTAACACATATCTCCTCAACCCTTTTATAGAGCCGGACAACTAAAAGATAACTAATGGGAAGACGTGCGAGATACGATGGGTGCACGAAATCCCAAAAATTGTGTCGAGATGGACAGGCTAATGGGACAACAGAGTAGAAACTGTATCGACAGTTGTCATCGACATTTTATGTTGTCCAGAAAAACAATGATGAAGTCAAAAATCCAACCGCTGTAGAGTTAATGGCTATGCAAGCATGCTCACTATCTAGAGGGAGTAGCTAATGATACATCAAATAAGCCACTAATCACGATCGTAAACGTGACAAAGATCATCCATCACGAGCAAAAAACACTTCAATCTCAACACGGATAATAAGCTTAACTCAAGAAACCCAAAAAGGCGGGCCCAATCATTAAAGCCCAAAAGGGTCCTTGATAATATATCGTAATCAAATGCCTGAATCTAGATCCCAACATATCTCTTCCCTTAGAGAAGAAAACGTTACAAAGGAGACAAGTTGTGGCAGGAATCACTCCACCAAGGATGTACTTCAACGAATGAGGAGATCGTTGTAAATAACGTCTCCCTCATCACGCCTTACATGCTTAAGTCACTCGGAGAATTAATGACGGACATTATATAAGGTAAATGGAGCATTCAACAAAAGGTATGCAAACACAACTGAACTATACTCTTGTCCAAATTTAGTCTTCTCCCACATATTAACTGACATAAGCATCAGAATGCCTTCGACCATAAAAAGGGTGTCTTTGGAAATCTAACTATGTTTTGCAGGTCAGATCTCTGGGAGGAGAGATTTGGACACATTAATTTCCATTATCAAAGCTTTCCCATTAAGAAAATGCAATAGAAACCTTTAAACTTACCAATTGAATTAATACCAAATTGTTTATCCAACCCAAGGAAAACAAAATCCTCGCATTCCAAAACGCTTCAAATTTCATATAAGCAAAACCAAACCCACATGTCAAATTCAAGTCCTGAATAGAAAAAAACACAATAACCCTCTCGAATTGAAGGAGATCAAGAATATAGATCCATTAAGCAATGAAAAATTTTAATTAATATAATTGAATCAACACAAATCCTATTTTTAGTTCATGTTCCTGAAATTAGTGAGACATTTAATCAATCCGTAAGTGTATATTTAGAATTCCCTAGTTAATTACATGTGTGGATTAAAAAGTTTACACAAAATGCGAGAAAAGATTCGAAAATGGCGAAAGCTTCATGGATTTTTTTTATTTTTTATTTTTTATTTTTTTGTGGATGGAGAAGCAGAAAAGAAAAATAGAGATCATAATGTTCTCTCTCCTATTATTTTGGTAACTGCTTTATTTCACATTTAATGGAAACTATAACCGATCAACACAAAATGGTAAAACGTTATTTAGGTATGTGTCTTAGGGGTATCTTGGTCAATTTGTTTATTAAATTGGGGTGTTTCTAGAAAATTGTGTATATTAGTTTGGGGGGTTTCAAGTAAAACATGGGGTGTAAGAGAAAACCATAAACTATATATTAATTCTCTTGGTTTCTTACATGTAAAAACATTGATTGGGTTCTTGGGTTACATGCATGCAAGCCAAATGAGACCCCCATTCGCTAAGACATTATCAACAACACTCCAATCACGAAACAAAGTAGAGTGACCACTCACTGATTTTGATAAGCTACCTTTTTTTTCTAGCACACCAACTACTTAAACACCTCCTTGGTGCTTATTGAATTGTTCTAAATTCAAAACTTATTAACAACTTCTGATTCTGATTAGAAGTAAAAACAAACACCCGGTCAAAATTGACGACCTCTTATTCAGAACAAAAAAACTAACGCCACCTTAGTCTCAACTACTCCCATTACACATAACTTTTTATTATGCATATGCTCCTAAATCATCTTTATTCCACTGGGATATTAAAACCCTTTAGTTCGTAAATGCTCACCACATGGGCAAATTTTATTTATTTTTTAATTACAAATGCACATAGGCTTTCCATTCACAAAAAAAAGAAGAAAAAAAAAAGTCAAATCATAATTGTGCAAAATGCGAAAAAATAAAATTTACTATTTTATGAGTAGCATAAGATTATCAATATCAATTCGTCTATAACACAAATTAAATTCTAGCCTTTTAACTTTAGTTTTGCAAGTTACAAATTTAATCCTAGAACTAAAAATGTGTTTTTTTTTTGTTCTGAATAGACTCAAAAGTCTTAATAAGAAGTGAGTCACATTAAAAATAGTGTTTGTTTTTATTTTTGATCAGAAGTTGAAGTTCTGATTGAAGTAAGCACCATGGAGATGTTGATCACTTAGCAATGAGTGCTTACTGAAAATTAATTCCAGTAATAACCTCATAATAAATTTATAATGACTGCTAGTACCCCTCTCCTCTACCAACCATCCCCTCTTTTCTCCACATCTTCTTTATCATGCGAGCAATGACATCATCGTAGCCACCACCCTCCCCGGCCTCCCCTCATCTTTATCTTTTTCTTCCCCTCGATTGAAGATTGTATGAGGAATGGAGAGGGATATATGGTGGTTTCTGGTAGTGGTGAAAAGTGATCTCAATGGTATTTGGAGGATAGAAAACAGGTGGAAAAGGGGGTTAATGTTGGTGATTTGTGGTGGGCAATGGGAGTTGTGGTGGTGAGCAAAAATATAAAAGAACTTCAAGTCAGCACCTAAAAAAACACTATTTAATTTTACAGCTTCTAATCAACAACTCATTCAGAAGCAAAACAAATAGTTCATTTAGAAGCTCGTTCAGAACTTCTAACTCTAGTTAGAAGTTAGCTTCTAACCACTTCAAAAAAAACAAACAACACCTAAGTCATGGCTTTGAGTTAAGGGTAAAGTTGGAGAAAAAAGCCTGACACACAAAGATTAGTGGGGTCTGTGGGCCAGCCATTTGATTTGTTTGGTTAAATGATCAATTTACCCTTGAATTAAATTTGTAGCCTTACTTTGAAGCGAGGGCACTTGTGGAAATCTAAAAATGTGTGTGGCACATTCAAAATCACTATTCATTAGACTCGTTCTTGTTATATGCTATCTATTATGTTTCCAACATCTGAAGCTAGTCACTCAGAAGTGAAAACTAATCGGTTTTATTTTTCCCCCCACCAAAAGCTCTACTTCCAGACAAAACACTTTGGTGAGGCTTGTTCCAAAACTTATATCCTTCTTGACCATGCAGGGTTGAGAACGAGTAGTTACCCAAGATGTGAATCTCATCAGGTTGTTCGGCATGTCAGTTACTCCTTAGCATGGTGTGCTCCTCTGAGCCTCCCCAGTAGTTTTGTTGTTTATCTTCTTACATTGCCTCCTGGACTCATTTACTTGAGTTTGAGTTGCACTTTTTACTTCTTCTTCAATTGGTCTATGTTTTCCCTCGGGATATTTTATCATTCTTGGACTACCAAATAAATTCCACAACTATTCATGCTTTGGCTGTGATTGAGCCCCTGTTAATTATGTTGGAATAATGTTGACTTGAATAGTCCCACATCAAGTAAGAAGGAGTTGTCACAAAGGTTTATAAGAAGATGGTCCACTCCCTAATAGCAACGTGGTTTTTAAGATAAAACCCCACACCATATAGCCCATGACTGGGTGATGTTTAAGTTGGGAACAATATAGTTGCTATGTAAAGTGGACCCAGGTGCGCGTACGCGCTCGACACGCCAACAAGTGGTATCAGAGCCAACGGTTCGGCTGGGCCTCGGCGAGGTGGAAGTGCAGGAGCCACAATGTTTAGGGGGTCAGGCGCAAGGTAGCGAGCTAGGTAGAGCATCGCAGGTGCACATCGCAAGGTAGTGAGCCATGTAGAGCATCACAAGTTCGGACGAGATGGAGTTAGTGCGATGGTTGCGACTAGGTGGAGCCAACAATGCTAGGAATAGTCGAGCCCGTACACCGAGTGCTACCCACAGGATCGTGGTTACACGTGACACTCGAGGAGGAGGTGTACTTCAAAATGTTGCGGACCGGTGGATGGATTGTAGGATGTGTGGTGATTCGCGCCAAAGGTGGAGATTGTTGGGATAGTGTTAGCTTGAATAATCCCACATCAAGTAAGGATGAGTTGTCACAAAGGTTTATAAGGAGATAGTCAACTCCCTAATAGCAACGATGTCTTTTAAGATAAAGCCCCATAGCCCATGATTGGGTTAGTGTTTAAGTTGGAGACAATATCGTTGTGGACCCAGGTGTGCACGCCAACAAATTAAATCATGCAAGTCTATTATCCAAATATAATTAATATATAATAGGTTTAATATTGTTCAGGGGAAAAGCTTGCTTGCTCAGAAGAAGTGGGTTAGTTACTCCAAATTTATAAAGCAACGAGGCATTGAAACATGACATGTTTTGTTGAGACTCATAGAATTGACACTCGATGGATATACGCATGTGATGATTGTGGAGGTTTTCTCTAGTAGGAAGGTGCTAAACTCAATGTCTTATGAATGTGAGCTGATTTAATGGTAAATACACATTTCTTATGTGGTTTCCAAATCTGTGAGTTAGGTGAAGGGCCTTGCCTTAATGGGGGTATTGATAATGGCACTGGCCATAGGAAGGAAAATTTCTTCAATCATACAACATTCCAAAGTTTTACCATTAGCATTGAAGTTAATATGGTCATGAATATAGTCATCAACTAAAATCCTAGAGAGCTCAGATACATGGTTCTTGAGAATAAAAAATATTTCTAACCATTTATCATTCTACAGATCACAAATAATGTTATCCCCAATAATCCAAATACATCCTTTCGACATATTCTCTACCACTTTTCCCAAAGATCTCCATGAATAAGAAATACTAGGCTTCTTAAAGTTAGTAAGGAGCGCATTCTAGTCTCTAGCATAAATAAAGGTGATGAACTGACTCCAAATAGAAATGAGAGTGGAAATTTTTTTCAGGATGATGGATTGTTTTTCTCAAATATAGATGGAATTCAAAGGAAACTATCTTCCTATCTCTATAAGGGATTGCCAAGGAATAAGGTGACAAGGCTTTGCTTCATCATTACCTGGCCAACATGTGTTCTAAACAATTGATCTAAACTCTCACACAAGTTTTAGGAACCATAAAAGATCGCATGGTGTAGACAATAACAGAGGCAACACCAAATTTATGAATTTGGTAGGTAACGATTAAGCAAATTGATTTTTTTTATTAATAATCCAATAAATAATATTTTTTCTCAAGAATATCTTCTTTCTCATTAAGAAAAAGTATATAAATAAGAAAGAAAATTACTTATATGGTCCCTTGTATTTAAGACTATGGCATAACATAAAAAAGGGAAAAAATAATAATTATTAACCATTTTTGCTTACTTTAGATATAATTCACAAGTCTTTTAAGCTAATACCAATAGTAGAAAATTCAAAAATAAAAATAAATAAAAATGAAAGCCTACTACAAAAATCTGGGTAAAATAAACATTTGGTATACTCAGAAGCTTTGTTGGCTTGCCGTGTGGCCCTGAATGTGTTAAAGCACATGGCCTATGTAGTTTAGTTATAGACACAAGAGAAAAGAGATAAAGTTAGATCATAACACCCTAAAAATACTCATGTTTCAGAAATTATATAATGGAGATAAAAGAATTATGCAATTCACACTTCACACTAACCAAACATGTACAACTTTCTTCCTATGTTCATACTTGTGCAATGATCATTCTAGCTCCTAAAAATATTCCAACAATCTATGTCATACACAACTGCTACATGAACAACACAAGCAATCAGATATAACAACAATAAAGATCCCGCAACAAGCTTTTCTCTGAGAATTGCGGAGTCTGTAAGAAAACACCAAAAATTATTGTATGAATGCTTCATTGATGTTGTGGTGTTTTCTAATGCTTTTGGAGGAAGAATTAGAACGTCCATAATCACTTTGTTAACGACAAAATGAACAAGAAAAGCAAAGAAACCACTTCGTCCCTGAAGCAGTTGGGACTATTGGCGGCGCTTGTGGTTGTGATTGTTGCTCTGGAGGCTGCGATTGCAGTTGTTCAGCCTCTACTTTTACTTTCGGTACACTAGAGTCCACCTTCACTGAACCATTTTTTGTCCCTTCCTTCGTCAATCTACAAATTACCAAGATATACATTTTATTACACCCCTATATATAGGCAATGCATGCAAAGGTAATCATGTCTAATAAAGGGTGTGGAAGAAAATTAAATCCTTTCACCTAATTTGTTTTGATGGGGATTTGGGACCAATTAACAAACTCTGGTGAGCAATAACATATTTAGGTTCTTTCATTTCTACAGTTAATTATCTTAATTTGAAATATCATATCCATCATTGTTAACTTTCTACAATTTAACATATCCAACTTGAAAGATATGATATATCTCTCATAAAGATAGAGTTGAAAGCATATGACTAATTTGGAAGGATTTCATGACATAAATGGCATAAAATTAATAAGTTCTTGAAATTTTTTGCAATATGAAGCTTGTTAATATGCACACCATAAACTAAATCATTTTTGTGGTGAACTAGTGACTAAATAAACAACGAATCCTCCATGGAAACTGAAATTTCAAATGCTATGTTGCCCTCTGAAAATATGGTATTGCCATGTACCAAAACATATAAATAGCATTAGTTTATAACATAAAACATGCATCCATTGGTCAT